>OX467314.1:5226250-6435833 GCA_950108535.1 Agriphila straminella
AATTACATCAAAAGTATGGCTTCAAAGTTACCTCGTTTGTATGAAAATAGGCCTCTGTAGTACTTAGTTTTGCAGGCCAGTGTATATACTTATTATACATAGTAACACCCAGACCCGTCACAGAAATTAAAATTAATTATTTCAATTTCTGCCCGGCCGGGAATCGAACCCGGGACTTTGCGTGGTAGTACCACTCAGGTCGTCCGATAATCGCGTTTTAACATTGAAAATGTTTATGTGATCACCAGTGTACGTGCCCGATTTTCAGCCAAAAGTGCGGCATGGCCGTAGATCGGTCAAAACTAGAGATATCTCTATGAGAAGAAAAATGTTTCCGACACGCCGGACAAAAATTAAGAAACTTTTTTTCAAAGGGACATAATCAAAATTCGGAAAAAAATCATCTGAAGATTAAATTGGAGAACAAAATAAGCACACTGGGTAGATGATAGGACGACAGAAATTAATGTGGACTGCAAAGGTTACCAAGAGTGGGATTTGTTTGTAGTTCGGCCACGTTGATGCAGTCTATGCTATTATACTCGTAATTATAGTACATACGTTGTCGTAAGTTCTCAGTATTATAAAATGTATATTATTATGGATCCAACTAATATTATAAATGTGAAAGTTTGTGGGTTTGGATGTTTAGATGTTTGGATGTTTGTTCCTCAATCACGCAAAAACTACTGAACGGATTTGGTTGAAATTTGGCACACAGATAGTAGATAGCCTAGATTAGAACATAGGATACTTTTTATCCCGATATTCCCACCGGAACGGGAACCACGCGGGTGAAACCGCGGGCGGCCGCTAGTATGTAATAAATGTATTAATGGACTCTGATTGTTGCGTGGAGCGTGAAAAATGTAATAGACCCTTAAGATAGCGTGCATAAATAGTGCATGATGCGGTGTAGGTACTTAGTGGTGTTGGCGCATTCCGCTATCGCACGGAACATATTATCACTTTAAACCTCCCTAATGCTCATTGGGAGTGTCTCTGATTCTGAGCTCAGTGTGGGATTTTTTTAAAGACAAGCTGAAAAACTGAAATGAATGGTGTAATGTGTTGCTAATATCAAGATTAAAGTTTAATCAATCAGAAAACAATAGCGCCCAGATGGGTCCAATGGCGCCCAGATGGGTATCTGAAAAGCGGGTGCTTTTCAGATACCTCCGATAAATAAGTAATAATATGTTAAAATACCGGTCAAGAGCGAGTCGGACTGTAGAATAATAAAATTATTATTGCAGTATTAGGTAAGCACCATCTCTTGGCCGATAGTGGAACTAAATTATTTTTTCTTGGGTCAGGGCCATCTGTTGACTGGTAGAGGAACTAATTATTGTTTTGTTTGTTTCTTGAATTTCTAAAAAAGTGTGTTATATTGAGACATCGTTTTATTTTTCCTGTAATCTTTACATAAACTACTATCACTAAGAATTATTTCAGATTTTCTCTTTGCAAACTTCGGAGATAAGGGGGGGAACGGTATTTTTTTTTACATTTTTCATCATAATAAGTTGAAAACTATGCGGCCTAAAAAAAGAAAAAAGTTATAAAATGTGCAAACAGCGCTCTTTCATATGATACCCCACATGCCCCTAAATTTTTAAGACCCCTTTTCAGTCCCTGTTGTAAAAAAAAAATATTTTTTATTTCTTTCTTATTTGCAAAATAGTTGGACAAACGTCATCATTAACTATTCCAAATTTCAAGTTGATACCATTAGTAGTTCTCGAGATATCCAGCTGTGACAGACAGACAGACAGACTGAGTCACACCATAAGGGTTCCTTTTTAACAATTTTGTACGGAACCCTAAAATCATACAAGATACGCGCGAAAAACATAACCCCTTGCAGTCAGGTAAAAAAGTTTGATTAAAGTACTAAGCTAGGTCTAAAATTAGTGATTAATAAATACTTACTTCAAATTCAAAAGCTCCAGCGTATGTACAATGATTGATGGATGACGAAACGTTTTCCCAAAAAAAAAAAGTTTTTACATAAATCACTCTGATTTTTCTATAAGTGATGTAGTCGATAGTAGCATATCATGTAACGATAAAACGCGGTGTCAATGTTGGTTACATCAAAATGAGGCTTATTGGAAGCCTATAAGGTGTATTTCTAAATCTGTTGACAAGTGTATGATATATTGAAAGGGTATCAGCTGATATACCTATAAACAGGTGTGCTGAAGGAGTCGGTTCAGTTATCGTACGGAAGCTATTACCGCTTGGCTTCCACCGCGCAAATGTTCAACATACACATCTAGTGTAGCTTCGATTGTAGCAAATAATACCTCTATATAGCTTCAATTGTAGGAAATCATGTCTCTACATAACTGTTTATAGGAGGAACTGACTGGCTAGGAACTTGAAACTTTACACTAAGATTCCCTATACAATGCAGGCGAGCACTAAAAGAGGGTTTAGAAAATTCCAACGGCAAACGAATTTCCACACGGGTGAATTCGCGGGCAACTTCTGGTACATTAATATACAATATAGACTTTTAAGAGATTGTAGAGTAAAAAAAATACTTTTAAAAATGGCTTACAGAGTAAAATAATTCCCATATCACAATGGGATTTTTTTATAAAGCAGTACAAATTTTTAAATTTGAGATTTTTGCATTCACAATGCTATTTTTATACAATACTAAATAATATACTAGAAAAAATACGACTCGCACCAGATCAATACTCAGACGGGAAATTCCATTCCCGTCTGAGTATTGATCTGGTGCGAGTCGTATTTTTTCTAGTATATTATTTAGTATTGTATAAAAAAGCAGTACAAAGTTAATTAAAAATAATTCATAAATTAGTTTCTTAAATACTTAGTACATATTGAGAAAATCATAAATATTATGAAATTACGAAATCTGAAGTTACGATTGTTACAGAGCACTTACTGAATTCTTACACAAATGAATGTACTACTTATGATAAAAAGAAAATGAAATACAGAGTTGTTGAGTTGAGATCTGTTAACAAAATAGTTAAATATCACTATGATCTCTATCTGAAATCAATTTGTTTCCATTCCGACTCTGAGGTGGAAACTATAAAAAGTGTGTGTAAATATTATTTTGTGTGTAGCTATACATAGGTATATAACTAATGCAACAAAACAAATCTTTTCCTAATTTTATTTTACAAAACGCTTGGTCATACTAATCAGCATAAACTTACATAATACTTTACAACGTAAATGCATGTACCTTATTAAGGGGCCGGTAAGGATGAATTTGTAATGATACAATTTTCCAAGGTTTTTCGATTTTTGGGCGTGACATGACAAAAGTTTTACTTAGTGACTTATTGACCCTGAACGAACGTCTGTTTTAGTGGAAATGATACTTACTGCTTGGATATAGTTGGAAATACTTCCCTGGGCCAATACACGTAAATGAGTTGAGCTTTTACTTTTTTTTGTTCTACAATATTTAAGTAGGTATTTAAAATGTGTCGAGTTGAGAGCTCGTTTCACAAAAACAAAAGAGTTTGTTTTTTATTTTATTTTGTTTTATTCTATTTGGGACAACAAGGGGACAACAAACAGTTTACACAATATAGTATTACTAATATAACGTGTTACAAAAAAACCCATAATGTCGAATATATGGTAGATAGGGACCATCAAACTGAACCACTTTTACTATGAGACCAACTCTGAAATCGTCATCAGCTGTTTTATACATAAATTTATAACGGAAATATCAAAATATATGAAACAGCTGTTTTTTTTCGCGATTTCAGAGTTGGTCAGTATGATGGTCCCTTTCACCATAATATTAGGCATTAGGGGTTTTTTGTAACATGTTGTATATTATTTTGTCTATAAGTACAATTTTTTTTGGTTCATTGTGAAACCCACACCGTTATCCACGTATTAGTTTGAATACAATTAAGTTGCTATAAGTATATGTAAGTACTTATTTTAATTACTTTCTTGGTCTAACATCGTTTTTTACATTAAAAAAAATGAATTTAATAAAACTAAATGTAACTACTATTAGAGGTAAATACCACAATCAGCTCATGCAAAAAGGCAAAAAGTTAATACTTACGTTTACACAATAATAAATAAAAAACAAAAAATACTAATAATATCAAACACATTGCGTGTGTGACATAATTATCATATGATCCTTTCAAAACTTATTTTGTTTGTTACTCATGAGAAGTTAAGTTTTTTTTTATCTTACTAGGGTAGGCACTAGAGAGAAATCTTCACGGTTATTAGAAAGGCTTTCCGTCTGATATTAATTTCTCAGTATTGCTTTCATAAAGAACTCAAGATGAACTGCATTAGTTTTCTATTCAGCGGAAATGCTTCTGTTATATTAATTAGTTTTCTTTTCACAGAAAAAAATGCAAATATCAGTAGAGTTGTTTTCTTGCGCTAAATTATTTTTTATTGTGTTCATGTAGGTAGGTAAGATTGTTCGTTTTATGTTAGTATTTTAACCATTTACTCAATCCGGTCTGTGTATACGTCATTGGAAAGGCAATGTCATAACGATATAAGTCACAGAACATTACAAACAAAACTAAACCATATCTTCTTGACAATAAAACAAAATATCGCCTGCAAGCCGTTCGCCGCCGTCCGCCGTTTTGGTCCTATGTGAGCTGGCGGGGCTTGACGGAATGAGATTAGTTCGAGGCCATTGTGAGCGAGCCGTGCTGCACAAATTAAAAGCATCTCATATTTTTTTATGTTGATGAACTCGTCTATTTTCATTTAAAATATGTAGGCCGGTGAGACACTAAGCAACTTTAAAAAATAAAAGTCTAAAAACTGCATAAATAGGTCAAACAGTTCTGGAAAAAAATGGCAACATGCATTTGCGCACAAACAAACAACCTCTCGGCCATCTTGACGACCTCCGTGGTCGAGTGGTTTGCACGCCGGTTTTCAAGGTGTCGCCATCTCTGAGGTCCCGGGTTCGATCCCCGGCTGGGTCAATGTAGAAAATGAACTTTTCTATATTGACTCAGGTCTGGGTGTTTGTGATATCACCGTTGTCTCTGATTTCCATAACACAAGTGCTTTAGATACTTACTTTGGAATCGGAGCAATGTATGTGATGTTGTCAAATATTTATTTATTTATTTATTCATCTCACCCTACACGCATACCTTTGCCGTTTCGTCCGTCGCGGGTAAAAAGTGGCACTAGAGCCTGGTCAACGAAATATGAGATTGAAATGGCGGCGCCACTTTCCCTATTAAATTAACCTTTAGAAGTTAAGTTATTGGAAACTAAACCTTAAAATAAGGCGCAAAAGTATATATATTTCCAACCGAGTCTCATCTTTCGTTGACCAAACTCTAGTGATAGAAAAGTTGAAAGGGGACTTCGGGAAGGTCTGGCTTGCTAAGAACAGTTACTTAAATGAGAAAGGATGGAAGCATTGCTAGAAGAGCTATGGATTAAAACAATGGATGGATGAAGAGGAAATAAGAAGACCGCAGATAAGAGGGATAGAATATTGTGTGCAGCATGATAATGTGAAGGTGAATGAAGAGAGGACAGGCGACAGGGAAGAATTTTGACGACCGTTTGGTGCATTGGGTTCAAATCTAAATTAAATTAAATTAGTATTTTAATAATTAGTAATTTAAATAGGTAACATTGTTTTTTTTTGTTCGTATCATTCAATTCAATGAATGCTATGTACGCCGTTATTTTGATACATATCAGAAATGTTATTGTTATAATAAGTATATTAATGTGATTATTTAATATGCATCATGTGGCTGTACTTTATAAATAAATAAAATCAAAAATAAAATAAAATCTCGGGGCCAAATGTTTATGTGATGAGCATCATGGATGTTCTATTAAATCTACTATTAATACACCCTCATTTCCAACTCGATTTCCTAGATTATCAACTCGTCAGATTTGCAACTCGATAAATTTTCAAGTCGTCAGATTTTCAAGTCGTCGTCGTTAATGTACAGTTGAATACACATTTTCTTATTATTTTCCTCAAACAATATTATAAAACATTGTAGTGTACAGCTCTCTTAGCTTGGAAATAATCGGCGTGAGTTCTTCGGAATTATGTCCTATTATAAATTAACACTGCCAAAGTAGAATTAATCGCTAATCAACGTTGCAATTAGTGGTGCGACCGGCATCGACCCTCCACATCGATATTCTGCATAGCGAGACCTTGACACACCTAACCGTGTCACCGCACTATGCCCATAGCAATCAGGCTCTCATGAAAACGCGCGCTTGGTGAATTAATAATACCCTTTTGCTAGCGTTTATGTCACAAACTAGCCATTTATTTTATTGTGTAACAACATTTTGCACATTTTGAGGTAGTATTTGGTGCAACTTTTTTATTTTGCTTCTTTCTTCAGCAAATTATGTTTCTGTTTTGTGCATAGGTAAACATTTAAATAGGTAAGTGAGTTAGTTAGTACTTAACTAATAAAGTAAATTGAAATTGAAATATTCTTTATTTAAATAAGCTTACATAATAAGCGTTTTTAAATCGTCAATTCTTTTATGACGTCTTTTAACTGGCAAGAAAAATGGGCGCAAAAAACTTGCAAGCTCTATCAGATGGAACGATATTTACAAATATATATATATCGTTTAAAAAAATTATGTTGACATAGATTAACAAAAAAATAACATTATTTAATTAACACATTTCATTATGAATCAATTTACAGGGTTTAAGCTAAGTTCAAAATTTTTTAAAGTAATTATTCAGTCTAGGCTCTAACAAAAAAAATCTATCTATTCATACAATTCTTGTCAAATAGAACAAATAAAAACTTGCTTTCACTATACTAACCTAACCAAACAAGCAAAATATGATCACCAAATTACTTAAGTAGTTAAGGATTTACATATTTTAAAGAATATACACCGCCCCTTCAGACCCATGCTGCAGGCAACAATACTATGCAAATACTCCTCAAGCAGCCACCTGTCACTCGCAGCTCAAATTAATTTTAATCCTCTTTCGCTCAATACTTATTATCCCAGAACCCTTCCACGTGTGTCTTAATCATAATTATAGCCATTGTGCAGTGCAGCGTGCTATTTCTGCAAATCATAGTTCTCTGTATTCGATAGGGGCAGCTGGACATACACTCGAATCAAATTCGATTTTATGATTGTCATGGTAATGGTAGGGACTGTGGTTCGTATTATGCAAATACTCGTTAGCCGGCCACCTGTCACTCGCCTCTCAAATTAATTAATCCTCCATCGCTCAATTATCTCAGGACTCCATCACGTGTATTCAACATGATCCCGCCATAATTGATTGGTTGACGGATCATACAATGTCACCCATACATAATTAATAGCATAGGTGGTACCTGTGAATCCGACATTTAAGGTTAGGTTATTTTTAATGCAGATTTTTCTACTTGTTTTATTTTCATTTGATTAGGTTGATAAGTATTTGGCAATGCTTGTTTTATATTGTAGTACCTACATATTCATCCAGATTTCTATACTATAAACGTGTACCTACTCGTAAATAATTAAATTACTTTTTTAAATTGTGGAAGCAAAGTAGTAGGTAGTAAAAAGAAACGTAAATCTATGCTTTGATTGAATAGTGCATTGTAATGATTTGGTTTAACATCACTTTACAAGCCACTTTACATTAGCAAATGAATACCTTACTGCATGTCGCATGCAGGTAATCACGTTAAATTATCGTGGTTTATCAATCCATACATACCCGAGGTAACATTACAAATTCGAAAATAACTTAGTTGAGTTCTCTGTCAGCTTGTTTGCTACGCCTACGCTTTATTCCTAGACAGAACAGTACCCTTAGCACGAACAGCTATCGAGAAAAAAAACGCGCCTAAAATTACTCGATAGAGAACTATCTATGGAAATTTAAATTTCGCTATTTGGCGGTAGATGGCGTTGTTCAAATTTTCAGTACAAAATTGCACTATCGAATGATTTTACGCGCGTTATTTTTTTCGATAGCTGTTCGTGCTAAGGGTACAGAACAGAACAACATTACATTTTGGAGAATTTTGGTATTTATTGCTGAAAGATAAACTTGCTGGCAAACGCTAGTTTCCAATATAAGTTATGGCAGGTCATGCTGAGCGTTTGAATATACTTTACTAAAAATGTCCTATCTTAAATGTCTACCTATTCTTATAACTTTCCCTACGAGTACTTTTGTCAGATTTAACATGACCATCAGCCATTTTTGATGGCCCCACTGCTGGGGCACAGGCATTCCTTACGGGTGGATAAGGGGGAATGGGCCATAATCCACCACAACGTGGGTATCAACAACTGCAAATGCACCCGGGACCAACGGTTTAACGTGCTTCCGAAGCACGGAGCAGCTCGAAATAATAAATTTTTGGTCACCCATCCCATGACCGGCCCTTGCGAAAGTTGCTAAACTTCCGCAATCGCTGGGCCAGGCGCTAAATACATACATAGGTACATAATAATAATGTAAGTACATTACTTCTTATTACAAGATATTTTTTAATAGATATTCGGTAAATTTTTACAATAACCGCGTCAAATATTTTGTATTACCTAGGCAAGTACATATTATAGTAAGTAATTAACACAATAGTGAATAATCCCATCGATCAAAAATTAAATAAGGTTTTATAAAACTTTTTTAAGTAAAAAAAAAAAACTTATAGTTAAGTAATCACGTCTCAGATACTAGAAGACGTATCCTATGGATTCATAATAAAATTGTGTCTTCCTGATTAGCAGAGATTTCCCTTGGAGCCGACCAAATACAGCCTGAAAGTTTGATACCGACACTGCCTCGTAGGTATACCTAACCCCTTCATGCATATTCAGGCCTGCCTTTACCGTAATTTGATTGAGGCTTCCGTCTGTATGTTGTGGACGTCGCTGTTCAATCTGGATAGTTTTCTGCCTTTTTAGATAGATAGATAGATAAAGCTTCATTCATAAACCACTACAACACACAACAACAACAAGGAACACTTGAGAAAATGCAAAAAAAATGTGATAACTTAAAAACTAAACACATTGTCCAAGATAATACCGTACCGAAGTGTGCAGCAGTGGCAGTCTGAAAAGGAGCTCAGCTCAGTGTTGATAGTTCCGAGGAACCAGACACTGATTTACGTTGCATTGTATTGGACAGAAAGAATGAGTTTACGTTTGGTTAGGTGGAAAATGCACTTCTGTTTAGTACTAAGTTTAAGATATTCTGTGTGCTTCTATGCAATATCTCTAAAGGTTAATTATTAATCCTACATCGATTATCTTATTACTTGTTTACGTCAACATTTAGCTGGATACTCTTATAATTTCATTTGCTGTCCTAAACCCAGCACTGCCTCGTATCGCCTTCATGTATATTCAGGTATGCCTTTACCGTAATTTGATTGAGGCGTCCATCTGTACACTGAGAAAAATGTCATTTTGGGGTAATCTTAAAATATCGTGGCGTACGTTTAAATTAAGTGCGTTGTCCTAAAATAAGGAAATAATAGGTTTATATTACGCTATCTTGAAACGTGTTATGATGTAGTCGAATTATATGGTTAAATAAGGCAATATTATGACACTTATCATCGTAAAAATTGGTCATCAAAAATAATATTATCTTCTTAATATTATAACACTATGTAATAGAAAATTGCCCACTGTCCTATAAATATGTATGATAATCTATAAATAAGATTATAATTCTAAATCACAATGAAAGTGCCACCTTCCATAAAAAGTTGTCATAGTATTTGAGAAGAAGCATCTTTAGAATACGATGACGTCCCCTTATAGTAGTATGATAAAATTATGTGCCAGTTCCTTTTATTTTGAGATTACCTTCACTTAAAATATAAGGAATTGGCATCAAAATTTAAAATGAATCCTACAAAAATACGATTACAGAAACTTATTTAAGAGTTTTGGCCAAAATATTATATCGTAAAAATTGGTCTTCAAAAATAATATTATCTTCTTAATATTATAACATTATGTAATAGAAAATAGCCCACTGTCCTATAAATATGTATGATAATCTATAAATAAGATTATAATTCTAAATCACAATGAAAGTGCCACCTTCCATAAAAAGATGTCATAGTATTTGAGAAGAAGCATCTAGAATACGATGACGTCCCCTTATAGTATCAAAATTAAAATGAATCCTACAAAAATACGATTACAGAAACTTATTTAAGAGTTTGCATCAATTTTTGTATGATTCCTAAAAAATACGATGACAGCACGTAAATTCGCCGTTCCTTACTCATCGACTTGTCGTTCGTTTTGTATATTCTCTCCATTCAGTCAGTCGGAGTCGCAGAGTCGCAAGGACAGTTTTTAGCGTGTACAGAATTTATTTATATTTGACTATTTTTTTAAATGTGAGTGAGTGCAAAGTGCAATACTTATGGATAAAGCAACTCATGACTTGCTAAAATAATGGAATCTAGCTCAATACTTATATACAACGTTTTGAAGGTAAGTTGCCAAGCCTATGTAGTGCGCGTGCGCGTGCACACTTTATTGGGGGGGGAAGAAAATTAACTTTTTATATAAAACGTATCATTTTGGAGGACAAAAAAACGTATTTGGGGTAAATTTTAATTTTCTTTTTTGAAGGAAAAAATCAAATGATCATATTATTGCCATTGAAATGGACCTAAAACATTGAATTCTTATCACAAATTACATGTTTGATTTTAGCTTAAAATCCGGCGGTCTCGACAGCTTCGAAGCTTCATCTGACACCATTTAAAAGCTGCCCGGCAGAAGCTGAACACCACAAAGCACAAGTTTCTTCGCAAAAAAATAACAGACACACTAGCAGTTTGTGACGGTAAGGATTTATGTAATTATTCTGGTCTGTCCTCGTTTGACAAAAAAATAAATTAATAATAATGTGTAGTGTTATATACAATAAGCATTTTTTTTTCAGATACAAAACCAGAGACTAAATTTCATTGCTGTCATATTACTCCTCGGTTGCTTATTTAACATACCTCCTGCGGCTCCTGCCCGTCGCTCCAGGAAAGATTGGCAAACATCACGAGCAGAAATATTGAAAGGATTTGACGGAGACGGTGGGTGTAACCCACAGTATCTTGCAGAATGCTGGGTGGTGGTTCTTATCTTAAGTCATTGAAAGCGAATCATGATTTTACTTATTAAATTATTTTGCATATTTTATGGATTTTCCTAAAGATTGTTCTTAGTGTCATGAGTATAATTAGGTACGTAAGTAAGTTGTGACATGCTAAATAGGTATTTATTTTTAACTATGTAAATTATTTTTGACTGACAAATACTGTGATTGTTATAAGCATAAAGGTACGGGATTATAAGCATAGTGTATTAAGCCGAAAGGGGGGCATTGTACTCATCCATTAAATAACTTTTACTATCGGGTAAACTCTGAAATCGAAAAAAACTGCTGCTACTTAAGGCGGTTTTTATTTAATAAGTTATAAATAGAAAATTATTTTAATAATGTTTATCGTGGAGATTTTAGGGCCCTTGGTCTAGTTTTTTTAGAAGGTATCACTACATGCCCTCGTAGTCATTCGTAGAAGTAGATAGCAAATGTGTCAAAAACGGCCACTTTTAGCAGTATTGCAATCTACTTCTAGCAGTGACTACGAGGGAATGTAACGATACCGTCTAAAAATACTAGACTGTGGGCCCTAAAATCTCCACGATAAATATTTTTAAAATTGTGTATTAGAATTATAATATTAAATATAATTCACCGCTGCACCACTTTCGCTCAGGGTACCACCTTAAGTAAATTTCGTCGAATTATGTTGTGCCCAAAGTAAAAGTTGTTCACCATAATGAGTACAATGAGTCCTTTTCGGATTAGTACACCGTAAGCTTATAAGCCTGTGTTATTATAATTAAGTACTATTATGTGCTCAATTTGCGAATAGGTAGGTACATTATTTTTGGTGTCTTTTTTATAACAAATGTTTTGTACAATACATTTATTAATAAATAATTACTTATATAAAAGTAAAAAAATAATATTGTAAAAATTAACGTTACATACTTTCAAAAAGAAATATTGATATTGCAATAATTAAACTTTCAAAAATAAATAAAATTACTCTTGATTACTATTTCTGTTTTTTTATACACGTGTCTTCCTGTTCTCTTTAAGTTTTTAATGCAATTGCATATTGCCAAGTTATGAAGGTACCTATTACTTTTTCTATATTTCACATGCTTTAAATTGTTATTTTTTACTTATGCGCGATCCTCTTTTTTAAGTATTTTAGGAATGTGAATTAGGTAAGAAAGAAGTAGTAGGTACAGTCGTCTTTAGATATATTGTAGCAAATAAGGTGACTCATATCCTTAGATAAGTCCAACCAATTAAAATAGACTTTTCTTGTGTTTTGGGTAAGATACTACAATTTAGCAACGATTTCCTCATATCTCCGGTTATATCCTAATACTTTACGTACCTACTATTTATTATTAGGTACATCCTCTTACCTTGGGTTATCCTAGTACAGGCGCCATCAGATATACTGTAGCAGAAAAGGTGATCAAATACTTCTGAACAGTTTAAAATATCAATAAATTCCATACACTTCGTTTACACTTTGTATGGAATTTATTGATATTTAAACTTTTCAGAAGTATTTGATCACCTTTTCTGCTACAGTATATCTGATGGCGACTGTACTAGGATAACCCAAGGTAAGAGGATGTAATAATAAATAGCACGTAAAGTAATAGGATATAACCGGAGATATGAGGAAATCGTTGCTAAATAGTAGGATTTAACCCGAAATACGAGAAAAGTATATTTTAATTAGTAGGACTTCACTAAGGATATTAGGAAGTCACCGATAAATAGTAGAAAACAACCGAATATATGAGGAAATAATTTCTAAATAGTAGGAAAAATATTAGGACCTAACTGGAGATATGAGGAAGTCATCAATAAATAGTACGAAAAATAATAGGACATAACTTGAGATATGATGAAAGAATATTATATTTTTTGACATAAGAGGATGTCATCGAGAAATAGTAGGAAAAATAATAGGATATAACTCGATGTACAATGACAGTAACCATAAGTAGTAGGAACGAGCATACAATATTTTATATTGTAGGACGAGCATACAATATAAAAAATATTGTATGCTCGTCCTACCAAAGGTATGGTGACATGTCATCTTAAATACCGTTATCATCAGCAACAGTAGTATCATCGTACTTTTTGGTGATATCAGTATACTCCGTGCTTTAAGTGAATCCATCTTATTTTAATCTGAATTCACGTCATTTATGATGGGCATTTTTCTCAGTGTATGTTGCGGACGTCGCTGTTCAATCTGGATTAGTTTTCTGCCTTTTTGCGTTGCATTGTATTGGACAGATAGAATGAGTTTACGTTTGGTTAGGTGGAAAATGCACTTCTGTTTAGTACTAAGTATTAGATATTCTGTGTGCTTCTATGCAATATCTCTAAAGGTTATTAATCCTACATCTTAAGATTATCTTTTTACTTGTTTACGTCAACATTTAGCTGGGTGCTCTTATCTTTCATTTGCTGTCCTAAACCCAGCAGTGCCCCGTATCGCCTTCATGCATATTCAGGTGCCTTTACCGTAATTTGATTGAGGTGTTCGTGTGTTGCGAATGGCGCGGTTTCACGTGGACAGAGCTTCCTACCATCTCACTTAAAATTGTATTAACAGAACCTTTACTTTAATCATATAAAGCGGTTTTTTGACAAAATTTGTACTCACCGGTGATTATTTACTTTAATAATCGCCTTTAGAGTTTAGATCAGATGAAGGACAAACCCTACCCTAAAAGCCCTAAAATTGACATTACGATTATTATACTTGTTTAGTACAGTAAGTATTAACATCTCCGCCATCATGACATATTTAGTGCAAGTAAACAGAAAGTTTGGCGTAGTCGCCTAGCGTACCTAACCTCATTCTTCGTTCCGGTCACTTGATTTCAATGCGGAGGAAATAGGTACCTACACGTTGAAAGCGCTTTCATAAGTAGGTACTACCAACAAATATACTTTTTTGTACCTAC
The DNA here is from genome assembly GCA_950108535.1 of Agriphila straminella. Taxonomy (NCBI): domain Eukaryota; kingdom Metazoa; phylum Arthropoda; class Insecta; order Lepidoptera; family Crambidae; genus Agriphila; species Agriphila straminella. The sequence goes on from OX467314.1 coordinate 5,240,336, forward strand.
CTAGACTTAACGAACAAAAAAGGAAGGCATGCCATATAATATTAAATGAACACTTAGCTATATAAGAAATAAATACTGTTGCCTCTATAGATAAGTAATCAATTATGAGTGTCATAAACGCAATACTTATTTGACGGAACATAGAACTAGCTATCACCCTGTGGTAGTACTACTAGTTACTAGCGTGTTATGTTCATAGTACGTCTAGTACTTTTGAGGTCAATAAGAAGGCAAAATTGAAAATAAATTAATTGCGGACTAATATCAAGTCCTAATTTAATACTAAAGTTAATACTATGGTTACACCCGTCAATGCCCGGAAAATGAGACACAGCACATTTTCTATTTTGTTGTCCGGAGATTAAAGCACTACTTAGATTTTTCTCTCTTTCTCTTTTCTTCCCGCGATTAATATTTCTTGTTTATATTTATCTCCTATACCATGGAATTATGTATTTATCCTTTAGTATTTTTGTATATTCATATTCTGTCCTCTAAAGTACAGCTATTCCCCTATTTATCTTATTTTATTTCGCCTAAGGTTGCCTGGAAGAAATTGCTATGTAGCAATAAGGCCGCCTATTGTATGTTTTCTTGTTTTTTTTTCTGATTGTATCGTTTTTTCTATCATGTGCAATAAAGTCTTTATTATTATTATTAGATATAGGTACTTACAATACAATAAATTGTAAAAAAAATTGGACAGCCACCGTGTGTGCTTGTGCTTATAAGAAGTAACGGCAGAGATTCGGTCGTTTCATTTTCATTTCCGGCGTCGAAATAAACTTGCAAGACTTTACAAGTGCCAGCCTTAACCCTCTTTTATTTATTGTTCACGTTACAATCCGATTACAGCCGGCGATAGCGCGTATTACTGGCAAAAGATAACGGCAATACAAAGGTTTCTATCTTGTATTTGTACCTTCTTCAGTTTCCTGAATATTTCAATAATCTATTTCAATAATACCTATATAATATATTTTAATAATCTATCTTCAGTAGAGCTATATAGCTCTAGCAGGCAAATCTCTTACTTACCTATAGCTAATACCGCCCAAAAAAGTAGTGTATATAGCGGCTGCTTAAATTCTATTCCAATGTGCGAAAAATGTTTTTTACTATATTTTTAATATTATTATTATAAAATTGACTCACCCGTTGCAGCTCAGACGGGACTGCTACGGGTGAGTCGATTTTTTCTTATATTTTTCAATTATATCAATAATCTTAATATAAAAATAGCATTGTGAATGCATAAAATCTAAAAGTTTAAAAATTATTATTATACTTATGATGAGTAGGTATCAAATGAAAGCCCTTGATGAGCACAATTCAAAACTATATTGTTTGTCACTAAAATGTTTGAAATGAAAATATCAAAAACATTGCCCTCCCCAAAATGATCTGAAAAGTTGTCATTGCAGTCGGGGGACAAGATAAAATATTGCTCCACAGAACGGTCCCCCGACTGCAATAGCGCTTGTTTTTTTAACTTTTCAATTTGTGTTTGGGCAAAATTAAAATGCTTTTGTATGTTTGGATGTAGGTACGCCTCTACGGGTCGCATTTTCTCATCCGATTTTCGGGAAAGAACCTGGTAGGTAGGGAAGTTTTAAAAATCTCTCACATTATTGATATTTGATTTAGATTTATGGTTCATACTAAAGAAGAATGAAATACCTCTACTGTAGGAAAAAACCATAAAAATATTACACAAAGTCGATTGTTAACTTTGCAGGGAGCTTACAGAGCAGCAACGAGTAAACTTGAAAATGTCCCTTGTTTCAATATCGCATCGATATTCAAATCCAATTTAAACATTGTAATTTTTTGTTGTGTTCAAAATGTTTACATTCAAAAAATAGTTCGGCGTGGATTTTTATTTGGCTTCGGCTTTCTGACAAAAGATTTTCCCTTGGATATGTCAATGGACAAGCTCTTCTTTTATTATCACTTTTATTTATTTATTTATTTTATTTTGGACAACAGACGGTCATTTACAAAACATGTTATATTGTACAGTAATCTAAAGGAAGACCTTGAGTGCCAACAAATATATTTTGTAATTTTAATTTTAAGCATTTATGGCTTTGAAAGTGCCATAAAGAAACTACAACTTATACTTAACTATCGGTATTGGTCGAACACCAGTAGGGTTATTCACGATTGTCGGAAATCTACTCGAAAGCATTAGATTCGAATCCGTATCCTCCGATATTACAAAAATATAGCTATTACAAATACATTCGACTGGCATTCGATTCACTTTCTGACGCGAAAGCGCAATGCATTTACAAAGTTTGGTAGCATAAGGTAGAAAATAAGATCGAAGACTATAGACTTTCCGATTCGATTCGGAAAGTTGGTTTCCGACAATCGTGAATAACCCCCCTGATAAACAAGACGACTAATCAGTGGTTGCGATATCGTAATTTTCAAAATCGTTCGAATCTAAACTATTGAATCTATATACTTATATATCGAGTCTTTAACCGAATAAAAAAAAAGAATAAATAAATCTGCCCTTTTCTCTGTTTTCAAGGTTGCTCCGTCGCGTCGATAATGTTTCTATTATTCTTTTGAAGTCAGGTACCTACTAAAAAGAAATACCGTAATTTAAAGATAATGACTTTTCTGCTTATTTCAAGAGTGGCAATTTTACGGTCATTAAAATATGATTTGCTTTACGCTTTCGAAGTAAAAAATGGAATGTGTCATGAAATTACAGCCATAAGTTTGTATTTTACATAGCTTTATTTTTTCACACTTTTTATTATGCAATCAAATGCGGGTATTATATAATGCATGACCAAATACCATGTATTTAGGTCTATTACTCATCCAGTTGTTACCATGATACCTAGTATCGTGTGGCACGCCTACAATTCGCTCGTATAATTTATCGTGTAACATTCACAATCGAATTAGCATAGTTTGCCCTGTGCTGTGCAAGCAAGGAACAACTTTATAATGTCAATTGCATTCTACGGGTTTGACCGCATGCATTAAATAATAATTGTTTATGGTAATTTGTTGGACTTTGATTACCTAAGTAGGATATAATTTCTAAAAAGATACCCATCAAAGCATTCTACTATGATCAAAAAGACCATTGTATACCATTACAAAGATTATTAAAAAAAAAAATAAGTATAGTTCAACGCTTGTGCACTCGGTCCGGTCGTACCTAGTCGATACATATTCGTTTTTATCATAAAGTTAATAGGTAACATATTAAATTTATGGTTTTTACGGTCATGTGCGAATTTTCGTTTCGTTTTTATAATGATGCTCGTAAAAATTACGATTGAGTGGCGCTTTGTCCTTAATATTGTGTGAATCATTTAGGTAACTAGAACATTTTTTGAAATTCCATGAAGTTGTCTGAAAGGAAAAATAATAAGGACACTTCTATGGAACAGATGACATTTTGCTTTTGTTTATAATAAGATCATTTCTAGGTACCGTTTTTGAAAATACACAGTGACAGTATAGTCACTTTATAGTTATACACTCGCAGTCACAAAAATAGCACCGTTTCAAAAAAAAAAAAAAAAAAACTTTTAATCCTTTATAATTAATGGCAAGTGTTGTTTCTACTCCTTTTATACGGCCAACAGTCTCTCAAAACGGTTGGAACACTCGTCGAACGGAATTAATGACCGAGATTCAGTTTCGAGCATTGTTACAATACCGCATTTTTTGCAATAAGTATTACAATTTCACATGAGCAGATTCATGGTGAATAGTAGCATCTTGGGTGTTCCTTTTCTTAATTGAGCTGTTGACGTGTGATCTCTCCAACACGTTTCGACACCAAAACCCGTATTTTCCTGAAATGATCCCTATTTACACCATTATATGGTGGCGCAATCAAACTATTATTAATTAAAAGCTCATTACTTAAATGTAATTTATATAGATATCTATCAATATTAAAATAACAAAACGTGTGCTAACAGTAAAGCAGATGGCTTTACATGAACATATACCCGTTACATGTATGTAGAGTGCCTGTAAGTATAATGAGTTTTTACATTTACTATACTCGATAGCAACTGTAGTAAGCAATTTTGTATGCAATTTGGCACAGCGCCTCTGGCGGTAACAACACTAAACTAAAAAGTTGTCATACAAAATATGTCAACTACAGTAGCTATCGAGTGTAGTAAGCGTAAACTCCTAATACGCCTACCAAGTGCCAAAGGGCTCTATTTTCGGAATCATTCAACGATCATTCGGCTATATAGCGTTCTGCACTCTTTACTATTCATTTTCATTCGACAGCCATGTTGTCGAATGAAAATGAGTAGGTATAGTAAAGAGCGCTCAATGCCAGCCGAATGATTTAATAAAAATATTGCCCCAGGCTAACAAGGGTATACGACATAAATAGAAGTCATTGGGCCAAACCAGACTATAGTCAAGACACAGATAGCTCCTAGCACAACAAAACAAATGAAGAAAATGATTTAGAAAATATGCAGGCTAATATTTTGTGGTTGTCCTAAACTCATCGTGATTAATAACAGCTACACAACACAACTAAACGTTTGATTAATGTTAGTTTTTAGTTCGAGCGCACCGTCATTGTTCTGTGTTTTGTCTACAAACAAACTGTTCGCTTTATGCGTGGGTTAATTAAATTGCTGTTCTAGCTTTTTGTTTAGAAATACTTTACTTACTAAGCTATTTTCAATTCCGCAGTTAGAATTGAAACTTTATTTTATAGGTTTTTTTAGACAATCGTTATTTTCAAAGTACCTAGAGGATGTTTTGAGAGACGTGTAAAAAGGATAAGGATAAAGTGAACTGAAAATTCATCAAAAAAATATTTCCCTGCAAAAAAGTCCTCTTGTATGGTAGGCATTATCAGAAAAATAAAAGCTCTAAAAAAAGATGCACAACGCACGGTCGTAGCACAGCGCACCTACGAAAGTTATGTAGCACGCTCCAAGTGATGCCGATACTACACAGACACACCGACTACGCGTGCTGCTACAGGTGCTACGCGATAATATGGTATTTGTGAGGTGGACATTTAGAGAAAAAAAGCTTAGGATCACATTAATCTTTTTAAACGACGACGTCCGATATATGCTGCAAAGGTAGGTACTTCTAAAAGTAGTTTACATAGCCCGTCATAAGAAGTACAAGAAAATATCAAAAAGGTCTTCACTAAACCAGATCTGATTTTTGGAATACCTTCAGTTGAGTAGATCTATCCAAAAGTTAAGAAGGTAATTTTTTGTAACTCCATGATATAACATTTTTTAATCATACGATAATTTTAATTAAACGAAGAAGTATATAAGACAAACGACTACTACCAATAATAGCTCTGCCGTCAGAGCCAATTCTAAGTTCTATTTCGGAACACAAAAGATTTTTCAAGCGACATCGTAGGCACGTTATGTGCTTTTTGATTGCCCTAACATTAGAGGCCACGAAAATAATATTAACACTATTAGGTTACAGATTATTTTCCTAGAAACAGCTGAGTTCTTGTTTTTTTAAGTGTACTTTCCGGAAGTTTTTATTTGTTACTAAGCGAATTTGTCAAGTGAGGTAAATAAATTATTATCATTTTGTTATAAAATATCTACCAATTGCAAATTCTCTTTTGAGGCTTCTGGGAAAATTTAAATGTTAGTCTGACGGCAGTCCTTCCACCAAGTGCCTTAATTCAAGCAGTAACTTTATCGATAGGAACCTAAATACTCGTAAACTAATATGAATCAAGGAGAAGGCAAAAGGTGGGTTTGATTGAGCTGGGCTAGATTAGCTAGAATTGAAGAACCGATTAATCGTATAGATTCAGATTTGCTATTATTTCGGGATTGCTATTATTCTCGCGCTTGCTACTGTTTCTTGGTATCTTAATTCATTGCGTTCTTTGTCCTATTAAGACAACATAATACTGATGATGGAACAGTGTTATGTATCATAAAAATTGTACCACCTAAAAACAATACGTTTTTGTCAGTAGGTAGATATTCGTGCATACGATTGCTTCAATCAAAAATAGGACTCTACCGTAGTACTAGGTACTTATTATTTCGAGTTATTTTTCCATTAGAAACTTCACCAGGGCTTCTTGAAACGGCTCCAATTTTAAAGTGGCTTTGGTCAGAGATCTCAAAAACCAAGCTACGTCCATCCATTATTTATACCTTAGCGCAGTCCTATATAATAAAATTAATTATAAACTGCGTATTTACAGCTTATCTCAACGCGAGTGTACGAAAATTTTGTGTGAGTGGTTATTTAGCCTGAAATACGAAGATGTCGAGTCTCTTGTTTTACATTACGAATGACATTTAGCACGCACGCACGCACGCACACACACACACACCCACACACACGCATACTAATTTTCATTTGCATTTATAAGAAAGTTTGTTTTACATAGTAAGTTCCTTCCAGATTCAACAAATTTATTTTTGTGTTTTACTGTTATAATTCTATAAGTTCGAGGTGGGCGCTAATAGCTGCGACACAGTCTTTGACTAATGTGGTAATTAACGTTAATTTGATTTTGTTAAAAATGTATAGACACAAATAAATAATTTTTAATTTCTTTTTTGAATCCCCAAAAAAACTTCTTTATTTCGCTCCATAAAGCAATGTCGCAGAACAAAGAAATACATTGTACATTGATATCACCAATATCGCGTATTATCTTCCGTTCGGATAACGCGGTATGTTTACGAGTATTTTTATGGGCATTTATTATAACGTCGTTTCCGCCTTTCTGGGACATGAAATATCGTCGAAGCCATACCATAGGTAATGCTCACTAAATCTACTGCGGGTTTATAATACCCCCATTTGGTTTCTATAGGAATCGTGACTAGGTTGTTTAGTAGAGCTTGTTTTCGTTGAAGATAATAGCTTGATCGATCGCCTTTTCAGGAAAAACGCTTTAGAGGTCTTCCATAAGATTAAATAAATACTTAAATAAATTAATTATTAAAGATGTGTTAGTGTTTGTGCTTTACAAGTAGGTATTTAGATTTTATTGTATTTTTAAAACCTAACTTATTACTAATAAGTTAAAACTATCTTGACTGGACTTGCAAATGTAGTAATAAAAATAAATAAAAAAAATATATCTTAGAGCATTGAACCAAAATATTAACGGTTAAATTATTTGGGTTTCAGGACTAAAATAAAATATTTGAGACTTACAGCTGTTATGTTCAGATGTTAGTAACAAGTTATTTAATAAGTTATTTAAAAGTAATTTTGTGTTTAGGCTTGTTTTTTATAATTATTTTCGCGTGTGATTGTCTCAAAAAAGTATTTTTTCCTTTTTAAAAAGTTATTAACCCAAATAAATTTCGTAATTAGTTAGGTACTTACCTACTACTTATTTACATCTGAACATAACTTTAATTCCCAAATTCTACTAAAACATTTATTTTAGCTCGAGTTCAAGTTAAAATTCTTGAATTGTAAATTTCGTCATTGATTTTTGACAACACAAGTACTTACAAATTCTAATGAAGTGCTTTCAATTTTAAGTTAAGAGTTTAAAAATATCACCGTAAAGTTTTGAAAAAGCAGTAACTTCTACATTTATTTTGAAAATATATAGTTTTCTATATTTTAAAATTCCACCAATAGGTATAGGTAGTGGAAAATATCTTCGTTGCAAAGATTGCAAGGCTTCTATCTTAAATTGCCATTACTTCTGTTTCAGTGCGCAGCTGGGCGCACGGCGTGGCAGGAAGCGGCGGTGCTGTCGGTGGGCGGCGGCGGCGCGGGCGCAGGAGGCGCGGCGCGGCGCTGCTCTGTGCTCGGCGACCACCCGGGCGCGAGAGGCGACAACCCGGTCGCAAAGCGCGACCCGCGCAAGTGGCACAGGAACAACCGGGTAATTTATGTGATCTGTCAGATCGGACCTCTCGGGGACTAACTGCGATCGTGGCAGGAGGCAGCGATCAATCAGCAAGTGGCACAGGAACAACCGGGTAATTAATGTGATCTGCTGAACATCTAGGGGACTAACCGCGATCGTGGCAGGAGGCAGCGATCAACAAGCAAGTGGCACAGGAACAACCGGTTACCTAATTGATGGGATCTGCCATACATCTAGGGACCTCTCGGGGACTAACCGCGATCGTGGCAGAAGGGAGACAGCAATCAACCGGGCGAGTGCGTCTTCTCCCTGTAGATTTGGTCTCTTTGGGACCGGCTCTGTCCGTTTCTATTTTTTCTCCTGAGACGGTATTCGTTTCATCATTCCCTCCCCCTTTTACAGTAGGTACATCATTGCAAAAAAATATTATCAAAAATGATAAAATCCTGACGGAAAAAATAAATGACGAATGCAATCGGAAGGCAATAGTTACAGGTCCTTACAGAAGATAAGAGATTGATAAATGACTAAACTTAGGTTCTGAAATTCTCAGTTTCAACTTCCAGGTGCGAGATGCGTCGTACGGGTCATCATCGGAGTCGGACGGAGAGGCGGAGGGCGCGCCCGGCGAGCCGTGGGGCGTGGCGCGGCTGCTGTACGCCGGCCTCGGCATCCTGGCCCTCGGCCTCGTCGTCTACTTCGTCGGCACCGGCGACAAGGTATATAATGTAAGCCTGTTATGCACTCACGTTTTTTTAACACAACTGACACAATATAGACAGAGTACCTACCTACCTACCTACAATAGTTAAGCTTAGCACTCGCGCGCTCGAGCAACGCTGTATAACCGGAATCTCAAACCAGTTCGAGTACGTGAAGCAGCGGTGAAAGCTGTCTTTGTGTGGGTACGATGCTCGAGCGCCCGTAGTAGGAACTAGGCTTAACTTCTGTTAGTCTCTCTATTTTGTTTAGTTTGGCTACTTACAAAGTTCCTCGAACATACACGCTAAAATTTTAATCATTTACTTCCCGCAGTGGGGTCGTTCCACTCATGATTACAAGCAACTTTTATTATGGGGCCATAATAAAAGTTGCTTGTAATCATGAGCGGAACAACCCCTCTGCGGGAAACAAACGATTAAAATTTCTTTGAACATTCTCGTACTTAACTATTTTCATGCACCTTCTTCACGGCCCAAACTCTATAATCCATACAGAAATAGGTCTTAGGACGAATTTGTAAGTTGGGCGTGGCGTGGCTGCTGTACGCTGAACTTAGATCATATTTTTAACATACCTAGTGAAACCAACTTCTTGCCATCTACTTTCCTATCTCATCCATTCATATCACTCTACTCATTCATTTCAACATGCTCGTCTCAGCTACATGTAACTTATTTCATACTCCTTCACGGCCCGAACACTACAAATTCATCCATGTATACAAATCCATTATAAAACCTAGTTTTTTATGTACAACGGGATAGTGCTTGGCCTTCACCTCCCTGATTAATGTTAAGTGACAATAAGGCGCGAAGGTGGAAGCGCACTGCACTGGAATCCTCATCACTGAGAAACTGGCTATTTTACCTCTAACTATCGGAACACAACAATTTTTAAATTGTTGTTATGGCGTCAGACTTAGGTAAGATGGTGATAGCTAGCCAGGCGGACTTGGAAAAATCCCTAACCACCAACCAAACCGAGTACAAATTGTACCCCCCCCTGGGAATCGAACCCGGGACCCTGCATCTTACACGGGTGGGCGAACCACTAGACCACAGAGGCGAAAGTACTCAAAATTTAGCCGAAACACTGGAAAGAGAGGACGTACGAGTAGGTAAGTAGCATTAGGTACTATTTTGTTCACTAGCTTTGTCGTACACTACCGCACTGTTTACTTTATTACGGCATAGCCAATTTCAAAGCGGTTTTGGAACACTACACAAGCTTTAGCTATTCTATCAATACCTACTCTGATTATCTAAATGCTCCCCCTTTGTGTTCGTGCGCATCGGATCGTAAAATGCAGAGCGCGCACCGAGGTTCGCACACGCACACTATGGCGCACTATTGCAGGTTCGCAGAGCGCGGAGGTTCGCGAACCTAAGTGGGTACCCAGCCTTTGATCTGACATTTAAGCACCTTTAACTGATTGCAGGGTTTCAAGACACCTGCGCTGCGACTGGTGGGCCCGTCCCTCATCTTCACTGGGCTTGCGTGCTGTCTACTGCGCATCACCTTCTGCATATTTGCGAAACCATGCTGCCGACGGCGGACCAATTACAAGGAGAACAGAAGGTATATTTTGTCAGAAATCAGCCCCGATTATGTTACTGTGTTACTATAACAATTCTCGATTGAAATCGTTTTTGTAATTAATGAAATTTGACAGTTTCAGTAAATTGAAATTTGACAACTTACATTAATCTCAAATGAGTTCAAACGAGAATTGTTAGCAACGGAGTTAATTAATCAGGCGGGCAGTAAGTACCTACATAACGCTCTCTCAAGAAAACTCCCTGATTTCGCAAGGCAAACTTCCGAAGATACCCTCGCTAGTGCGGCAGCCATTAGCGCTGCGCATTCTATACAAAAGAACTTACTACGATAAGTTTAATAATCATAACTCTTCGATCAAGAATATCCTAGATAACGCTTCACGAACTAAAACAGTACGCAAAAATGGCACATCAAATAGCGTCCCACTTACAAACTTGGCGCTTATTTTGTACAAACTCACATTGTATATCACTTATTTTGTACAAAAACACTTTTTTATCACTTACTTTGTGCAAAATAAGCGCCCAGTTTGTAAGTGGGACGCTATTTGAGGTGCCATTTTTGAGACTCTGACCGGACATCTAGGATATCCTTGATCGAAGTGATAACCCTATCAAAATTTCTCAGACTGTCCGGGTGCGGGGAAGGCGAAGAAATGCCCCTCGCGGGAAGTGGCGGGCCCCGCTTGGGCCCAGCGCAGTGCTCGCCGGCGCGGAGGCTCGAGTCATCCTCCTGCGACGTGTCCAGCTTATCCAGCGGCGAGGAAGACGAGCGCATGCGCCGGTACCGCACAGCGAGCGCTCCCTCGCACCTGCCCTTGCCTATGACGATGCCGGTGCAACAGGTGAACTAACTCTTTGAGGCTCTTTTTTGGTATAGGTGACTTTGGTGGTGCTGATAAGATGGGTTGTTCATTTCGACATCAATAAGAAATTTCATCAGCCGCTGTCAGAAGTATTGCGATCATAAAAGCGATGTCACAATCCGTTGGTAAGCGACGGCCACTTACCAAGTCTCTTGCGACGTGTCCAGCTTATCTAGCGGCGAGGAAGACGAGCACATGCAATGCACTGACTGTGCAACGCTCCTTCGTATCTGCCCATGCTATGACGACGGTGGTGCAACTGGTAAGCCTCAGAACCTTTGTACTTAACTTGTAGTTAGACTGTATCTCGTCAGCAGTAGCAGCACATTAAAGATCTTCCATCTGTTGTAACATGTCCCATGACAAAAATGTGTACCACTCGAGCATTACCATTTCAACAAAAAACGAAAAACTTAACTTTTTCAATCTGTTTCTAGGGCTTACAACAAAATGCGCAGCAAAACACAGAAGACGTGCAAGTTCAATCCAAAACGCAAGCATTGCGTCAGACCTCTTCCCAGTCGAGCGCACCGAGGCCAAGCGTGCAGGCGCCCGCAGTTCGACAAAGCGCGTCTCAACCGACCGCTCTTCAGCCCAGCGCATCGCAAAGCATCTTCCAGTCAACTGTTGTCCAGCCAAGCGGGTTACAGCAAAGCGCGCTTCCGCCCAGCGGGTCCCAACCGAGCATGCTTCAGTCGAGTGGGTCTCAACAAAGCGCGCTTCAGCCGAGCGGGTCTCAGCCGAGCGCGCTTCTGCCGAGCGGGTCTCAGCCGAGCGCGCTTCAGCCGAGCGCGCTTCCGCCGAGTGGGCCTCAGCCGAGCGCGCTTCAGCCGAGCGGGTCTCAGCAAAGCGCGCTGCAGCCGAGCAGTTCTCAACAGAGCGCCTTCCACCAACCAGGCACGCGAAGGCCCCCGCCCCGGAACGTCTCCTTCGCCGGCGGGCCCGACGGCGAACTCGTACTCAGCCCCGCCCAACTGCGCTCCTAAACCCCCAAGCAATAATGGTTGTCGCAATACCCCTTTTTATACTCGCCAGACGATTTGACTCTTGGTGATCGAAGCGACTAAGTTTATGTGATAGCGTGACTCTGACCGTTTTGAGTGATTTTTCTATTCGATAAGCTACGGACGTTTCTTTTGCACGTTTGAATATTCTCGCAAGCTCCTATCGATACTCGTATCTAATTTTAAGAATATTTTGCTAGTTACCTTGCTGTGAAGCGATCTACGCGTACCTGTACTGTGTGTGACAAAACGTTTGACAGTGATGCGACTGATGGTAAATAAACTTGCTAATGCACAGTGATTTGATAGTTTGATAAGCTTTAATCTTTGAAAACTCTGAAAACATTGGATTTGAATTACATCAAATGTTTAGTGACACACTTCAATAAAACTTTCAGTTCATAATGCTTCAGGATGACCAGCAACGAGGCTGGGAGTTGATGGACCGATCATAATGTAAGGTAGGCATTTACAGTTACAGGCGCGTCAATGAATGTCAGCCAGCATTACGGAGCTGCCATTGTTTCCGATTGTAATAACATTTTTTATTAGGTAAACCTATGTTGTGAGCATTTTCAAATTAGAACACCAAAAAACTAAGAAAAACAAGAGTTACTTTCGAATAAATAGGTATACATCTGGTATAAAATATTATCAATAGAATTTATGAATACAATACAACCCTGTCATGAATGAAGTAAACAGCTTTTTTATAACTGTTATTTTCCTCTTTTTATTTTAATAAATTAAAAACATAATTTTTTGAGTGCTCATGGCATAGGTTTCACTATTAGCTTCGACAGCTCCTAATTTTACCGTAGAATTTAAAGTAAAATCGTGTAAAATTTAAAGCGTTCATTCTAACTGTGTAGCGATTAATAATGAATGTGCTAGATCCCTCCATCTTAAAGCCAATATTTAGAGTCACGTCTGCAATACGAGGTGTGTTTTTTTGTAACGATTAAGTAAAATTGGTACTCTCATCATCAAAACAATATGGAAAACTATTTTTAAACAGTTTTAAGAAAAGAAAATTCGACTGTGTTTTGGCAATGATTCACAGTTGCTCAGAATCTTCAGTCAATATCACTACGCAACCGACTCTCAACTTTAGGTCCAACAGACTGATATACTTAGTTGAATCAATTGGGTAGTAGATTTATGAACCAACATTGTGTCACATAAGTTTGAGTTAAAAACTGTAGCAATAGTTACTTATATCAGGAACTCAATTCGATAGGATCAAAAATATTTAAGAACTAACATACAAACACACCTCGTAGCAGTTCGAATAAATAGTAAATTAAATATAAAACATATAATTGTGTTAAAACTGCCTACTACTAGATGCGAATTTATATTTAAATATAAATATAAAAGTCATAAAAATAGATTTATAACTGACAATAATGATTGTTAACTGATGTATAAAGTGTTATGGCGTATTGCGTTGATTTTATTTTAATTATGTCCAACATAATATTAAATTTGTGAGTAGTTCAAGCGCCGAGTGTGTCAGAAAATTTGATAATATAAGTGAATCTGCAACGGTAAGTAATATAAGCTATAATGAAACGTATTAACATGGTGTAGGTGCCTAAGCCAATAACTGAAGAATTCAACTAAACTCAAGAAAAAGATGCGTTTATTGCTATATAATTGAAGAATGTCTACTTATATATCATCAAAAAGTATAAAAAGGAGCCGATGTCCATTCCTTTTACAAAATTATTTTGCGAACAACGAACAAGACCAATTTTATCACCTCGATAACTTACAAATAGAACGAATAAATATTATTTTTTACATATTGCACTATACGAATAATGCGATAGCCAACAAACAAAAGAAAGTTGTATTAACATGGTTTAATTTATTAACACTTTTTAGGACCAGCAATGTATTACCAGCAAGAATACACAGTAATAAAAAATATAAAAATCATAATAATAAAATAAATACAATACAACACAAAAAAGAAATAAAAACTCCTAAAAAAATATTTTGACTTGGCGTATGAACTACAAATAGACACCAAGTATATATTATTATACATAGTTAGCTAAATAAATACTAAAGGTTGGTGTATAGCGAGTGGTACTGTTTGACAGTATATGTTTTTATGTGTAAGTACTTACAGTAATTTTAATAATACATAAATGTGTGTTAAGCGTGCGTTGTATATGGCACAATATATAATTAAATACTGTTTATAAATATACTATATATTTTAGAAATATTTGCACCTTTAGTAGTGAAATATTAAAATGTATAACTGCAGATTTTAGCTAGAATACGATATTTATGACAACACTTTTTGAGAAAAAGTGTTTTAACATGGTAACACTTGGAAATTATGTTTCTATGTGACGAAACAGAGGTTTGTATCTATTGTAAAAGTTTTTGATTAGTTTTTGTCAATTATACCTTTGTAATCAGATTAAAAAGTAGTTATTTTGTATTATTTAAATGTAAGAATGGTCAATTACTCAATGATTATTTTCGAGGTAAGATTTGACGTTTGGTTTCGTTTGAAAATTAATATTGTACAGTCGCGCCTATAAATTATGTTTACAGTTTAGAACTTTGTCACTCTAAAAGCTATTACTTTTTTAACAGAAATCAAAAAGTGACAAATTTCTAGACTGTATACATATTTTTGAACGTGAGTGTACACGATTACGTACTACCAATATAAAGAGTATACTTTGTATAAGTATTTGATATAATGAAGAATTTTAAATGTTGACATACAGTATAGCAGTGCTTCAATACTACAAACATTTTAACAGTCAAATATACGTAATATTTTTATAAATGGTTCATATACGATAAATGTAGTGGATGTTTCTGTGTGTCAACTTGGTGTCGACGTAAAATATTAGTTCCTACCAATAACGCCAATTTTCTTTGCAAATCAAAAAAGAGCAATATTTAGTACATCAATCGTAAAGTATCAGTGACTGTGTAAGTTTAAAAAATTACTTAAAACAGGAAAAAAAATCTAAATGTTATAACAAAATCTTGGGAGTAAAGTAATATTAATTCTTACATAAACATAAATAGATTTAAGAAAAATATGAGCTTCGTTTAGACTTACTGGCTTGTGTGACGAATAATGTTGTGTACATTAACGAAATAATTTCATGTTCATCACCACAAATTGGTACGAATATTTCCTTTATATTTTTGTTATGTTGATTTTTTATGATTTACCGGTAAAGGAATCTGAATACTGATCGAAAAACTAGATTCCCCTGAAGTTTCAAAAGTATATTATTAATTTTAGGTTCACAGCACGTTAATCACATTACAAAATTAAAAAAAACTAACATAGTATAGCTAGGTAACATTCATACTTTCCTCGTAGACAGTTCTGCAGGTCAGTATTAAAATAATGTTAGACTCTTTTGACCTCGAAACATAACAATATTTTTTCGATTACATTATAGTTGTTATTTTTAATACAAACATACTATATCACATTAAACTGGAATCGATGGTCATACATCTCAAATTACCTATATTATTGTACTTAAGTAACGTATTGGATTGAGGAACCCGCTTTTAAAAAAGAAATATTGTAACGGGATTGTTGCTTAAGATGTCCTAAGCGCACATAAACTGGTTACAGGGTTAATTTATTTTTGACAATGGCAGACGAAGGTTTGTTTCGGTAGGTAATTCGATATGTTTTGTGTAACATACCTACTTAGAATAGTGATATTTTCTTCTCAATATTCTTGGTTTAACTAACGCGACACTCACTCGTCTGCATATTTTTAAATATATAAAACATTACGAATAAATCCAACTTCACTATTTAAATACACAGCACCATTATTTTTAGATAAGTAGGTAGGTACCTACTTTATTTTAACAAAGAAAAATCAGATGTTTTAGTTATTTCGGTACAAATATTTCATTTCTGTTTTCAGGATGATTTATATAGGTATTCAAACGTTTGATTATTCAATTTAGATTCAAAAATTTAATCATCTTTAGTTTTTTGATTAAAAATTCATGTTACTTCATTCGATGCTATCAAATGCTTTGTATGAAATAAGAATGAATTTTATGACAATACATTTAGCAATACAGTTGCTATTATAATTATGTTACTATTATAAATGTATTTGATCATTTGCACATTTTTATACTTAAAAACTAGCTTCGTACTTAAGTTAGTTCTAACTTCGCCTATAAGTATACTTTTACGAGCAAAAATATGGAATCACCAACTTTCAACCTGTTTTCAGCATAGAATTAATTGAGGTTAAAAACATTGACAGTATCTTTTTCAAGACCAACAAAAGGGCTTTAAAATGACACCAATATCGCTGTAATATTAATCATTTGGTTCCCGCAGTCGTAGTTGGTGGTTCTGCTCATGATTATAATGATTACAAGCAACTTTTACTATGGGGCCAACTCTGATATCGCAAAAAAGTCAGCTGTTTCATTAGGTTTTGCGTATTTGTATGGAACAGCTGTTTATTTTCGCGATATCAAAGTTGCTTGTAATCATGAGTGGAACCACCCCACTGTGGTAATCAAATGATTAAATTTTACGCTGTATATTTAATTAAATTGATTCTATGCTAATTATAGGTCAAAAGAAAAAGGGTTGATCCCATATTTTTTGCTCGTAACTGAATTTTAAGTGTTTCGCGCATTCGTGCTTCCAAACAAGCTTGCATGTACTATGCTTTTTCGTGTTTCCTAATAAGTGCTAATAAGTATCTTTATCTATAGCTAGATTAATTTTAGAACTTAAAATTCAAGGCCTAAAATAGCTTTAGTTTCTCTTGCAACTGAAACAAATGCATATTATTAACTTAAGCAATTCTCTAAGCCCAATTAATCTTTGTTGTTTAGACTATTTTTATTTATTTATTAATTTATAATCAGGCAACAATGGCCCATAGATACATACCTTAAAACTAAAACATATAATATATGAAATAAAACACTTTTAACGGATACTAGCGCGGTTTTATTGAAAGTACTTTGGTAATTAGTTGGTATTTGGTTTGATTTTTTATTTTCCCGACGTCCCCCGTGACCACGGCAGCTGCAAAGGTGCCGAAACGTCGGGAAAATCAAAAATCAAACCAAATACCAACTAATTACCAAAGTACTTTCAATAAAACCGCGCTAGTATCCGTTAAAAGTGTTTTATTTCATGTCTAGTGAGCGCGTAAGCTTGAGAAGTGAATATATAATATATGAACAATATAAATACCTTCCTCATAAGACTATATACCTTCCTCATCTTAATTAAATTTATTGCTCGCTAAGTACATAACGTATCAATATTACGTAACAAAATTCACATAATATACAGATTGAAGCTAAGGTTCTATAGTGTATTTACAAACAATAGCCTCAAATATAGTTCTCTGTAGTAGTAGTTAGTAAAAGAGAAAAAGTGTCCACTTTCGGCAATACATTTAATTAAAATGAGGGCGCCACTTGAGGTATATAAGAGCCTTAACATCAATCAACATCTGACATAAACGACGCCGACGATAAGAAATTCACTAAAATTATACTTTTTAAGCAAATTTTATAATTTGAACTTGGTCATAGTCGACGTATAGTTTTTAAGTTCGTGAGCAACGATTTTTTTCTTGACATCATAATTTATGCAGTGCGAAAAAAAATCAGAAATTAAATAAAAGAATAACGCTTATTATTCCAAGGAATTGTAGCAAATGTAAACCATAGTTTTACAGAATTATAGACTCCGATAGTTTACAATACGTTTATGATGTAAGGTGAAGTTTGATCTTAGAGAATGGCTTTTTTTAAACTGCATCACGATATGGGAATATACGGTAATACTAGTCAAAAATCCCCAGAATTTTCAATAACGCTTACTAAGTTACTACTACGCTCATAAACGACAAAATATTCTGCCTCTGTAACACTCTAATATGTCAAAGCATCTTCAACAGAAAATGCCCTTAACGACTTTTGACATTATGTCGTGGTATCTAGCCAGTTACAAACTTACAACAACGTGATCTCTTGGTAGATGTAAAGTAGTCTCTAGACATGTTTAGAGAGACTAGAAATAAATTATATTAGAGACCAAAGTAGCCAAAGGTGATTGAAATCGTTGTATGAGTACTGGCTTTCATAGCTTAACTTGAATGTTATATCATCATGCCATAGAATAATAACACCTAGACCGATAGCTTCCCAGAAAGCACACTGTCAAAGTGAGGCAACTAAAACAGTTTTCAGTTTTTATCATTCATACGTTACCTAATCGTACCTAAAAGTACGAAACAGTTTCAATTTCCCTACCTTTAGGGCAGGGATGCACATCATTATTGAGACCATGGGCCACTTGGGCAAATGATGAACTAATGGCGGGCCACCAGCACAAATTAAAAATAGCCAAAAACAACTTTTTTTCAATGCTCGAGGGTATATTATTGCCGGCGGGTCATTGGCATATTGCCGACGGGCCACATGTGGCCCGCGGGCCGCAGTCTGTGCATCCCTGCTTTAGGGGATTAGTTACTATTTTATTGGATTTTAGTTACGATTAGGTAAAGTATGAAAGATATAAAAAAACTTGGCCATTATGGCTCAGTTTTAGTTGCCTTGCTTCACATACGAGGATTCGGCTTCTATAGGTGTTATTATTCTAAGCATCATGCACTGGATCGCATGAATTCAAATTATAGATTTTGGTTATATGTTTATTACGGCATATGAAGCAAAGCTAAATACTTCACACGTGTTTAAAATTTTATTTGTACATATTATTATATTACTTGGACATAAGTTATTTATTATACTTACTTAAAAAAATTGTTGATTGTAAATTATTAACATGTTCATATTTTAAGTACAAATAATTGCAGTTCCAGACATGTATAAAGTATAATTGTATAATATTAAAAATTATAGCATACAAAACTTATTTGGTGAAAGTAAGATATTAAGTTAATGTTCGATGTTCCAATAATTGCTATTGATGCCTACATTCACTGAGTATAAATAAGTTGCGCCGACCAAGTTACAAAGTAAGTTACTTACATTCGCTACAGTAATTTAAGAATAATTTTAAACTGTAATATATTTCTTTCATTGCTAGTGTGTAATATTACTACTTATACGAATACTTTTATACAGATCGTAATAATAAATTCAATTATTAATTTCACGTACAAAATAAGATGAAAGACGGATATAACATGAATGAAAAGCGCTCTTAAAATTTATTGAAACTTTATTTTGATCGTTTCATTAGAGAATTGTTTTCTCTTTTAGTACAGTACAGTAAGAGCGAGTCAGCACAACATAACACAATCTTTCTAACACCAATTCTCTAATAAAACAGATTTATTGATTATACAGGGTTATTTGTAAAACAACAACAGCCTATAGGAGTAATTACTAACAACATAAACAACAATATTTCATTTGTTCCGAAAACAGAAAAAAAAATCGACTTTCCATACTAAAGACCGAACAGCTGATCTACTTTTGTATGAAAAGTCGATTTCTTTTGTCTGTTTTCGGAAAAGTCTTACAACAAAATAATGTTGTTGTTTATGACTTAGTAATCTACTCCTGCGAGGTTGTTGATGTTTTACAAATAACCCTATATATTTTATGCAAAAAAACTGTAGATTATTTACATCGAAATGTTTTATGTACCTACTTTGTAGGATTGTACTTAAGTTATATGTACAGGTTATATATACGGAGCACTGTGATTTAAATGTTGTTTAAAAGTGTTGACCGAAGTGAGATAAATAAAATGTTTATTTAAAATAATAATTAGTTATTGCGTGGCGAATGCATTGCGCTCAAGAAAGTTGTCTAAAGGATAAATTGTATAGATTTTATATAAGTAAATTAATGTCATCGGTGAAAGAGCAATGGATCGTGTATTGTTTTGTTGTAAATAACTTTGTCATACCTCGTATGGTTCATTACATCGTTTGTATTATTTATAGGCATTGGTGCATATCATGTGTATAGAGCAGATGATTAATCAAATAAATTAGAAGAAAATATAGTTGAAAATATTGTTTTATTTTTGTAAAATCTGTTAAAAATATATATCGAGGAATTTGATAAAGTTGTGATATTAAACAACGATATTATAGGGTTAACTCAAATATAAAAGATATAATTAATAAATAAGTAAACATCTTGTGACCAATTAACAAAAGATTTTACCTTTTGTTAGACTTGAAAAAACCTTAACAAATATGAAAAGATGATATCCTGCAATCCATAATATTAAAACTAAAGCTTGGAGATATTTGACATAATATTTTTTTATCGATATTAATCGGATCACAACGCAAGAGATTAATAAAACTGCATAAATAAATGTAACATGTCATATATTTTCGATTTCAACTCTACAATAATGTCTCATTATGACTACAGTAAATATTTACAAGAATTAATTATTGCAAATCTTAAAATAAAATCACAACATAAAACGAGGCGATAAACCTCTCAAACATACCGAAATATAAAAAAAACATACAATGAAGGTAGTTTGCTTATTAATTTCAAGTCCTATATCCTTTAATTTTCATTGCAAATAGCATGAGATCAAAATAATTGGTAGGAAAACCAAAGTTATAACCACAGGATAAATAAGTAAACAGTATTTTATCTCGCACAGTGCTAAAACACGCTTGACGCTCATTTCATCAATACTCTGAAAACAAAGTCTATAACTTCTTGCCATATTTAACGTAGGTCTGTCCCACTAATATGATTTTTGGTAATTTCTCATCGTTCTGGCTCTTCTAGGGGCATAGACTGTTCAACAGGAAGAGCATATTAGATAGCTTACATAAACTTGCACAGGGGCGCAATCACGACTGTTGTGTACCGAACTGTACTGAGATTCCTCAGCGCGTCGTTTCGATCCGTTTTTGGAGGCTTTATGAATATAGAAAACTGGCTCTTATTTACACTGTGGTTCAACTCTAATAAAAAAACTACAAAAATAGGAATCAATTTTGATGCCGTTTTAAAGAGGTTGAAATATTAAAACATCTAGTAACTTCATTTTACCATTAAGTACCTAACTGACACTACAAGTAAGTACAGTAGATGCAAAATAACTTGACCCATATTTTAGTGAGTTGCGCCTGCGCAGTTTTAGGTAAGTACAGAAATGTTTAGTGCGCAAGCCTCATTATCTAAGTGCGCAAGCCTCATTGTCTATGGTTGGGTTCAAGTTATATTGCTCGAACTGTACCTAATCGATATTTCATATTTAGACACGTAAAAATGTCGAGACGGTCACGGAAGTTAGATATTATACTGGGTGTAACAAGACCTTCAACGAAGCCGAGGTCTACGTATTCTGCCCATCATCAGGACCAATTCTGTTCAAAATTTTTGCTGGGAAACGATTTTGATTTTTGGTGTTAAAAAAGCATTGCATACATAACCACGCAATGTAACACGTACAACAGGCCGCACCTGCGAGTGTATGCTACACAGCTGTGTGCGGCCGAGTTGAAAGGCAGCGTTTATGTGCGTGCTCATGAGATACATCGAGTGACGACGTTTTGAAGCCATTGTTTGTTACGAAATACAAAATTTTGATAATGTTTCTTTGAACAAAAAGTAGGAAATAACGAATAAAATAAGATTTCATAAAAAAATTGACAATTTTTTTTTTACTTTGACCTTCAATAACTTCGTAACTATTGGTTTCCCAGGTATAGTCTAAAAGACAAAAATGATCCTGATGATAGGCGAAATACGGGGACTTCGGCTTCGTTGAAGGTCTTGTTACACCCGTTATACCTAAGCAGAAATGTTAATTTCATGTTATCGGTGTTGTCATCGTTAACATGCAATCGTATTAGTTTTTTTTATAATATTTATTTTTTATTTGTCCACTCAATGAGTGCTCAAAGTTTTGCTTAAGTATTAAATTTATTTTTCACAGAAACTCAAATGTCTGCTCATGATAGAGACAAATATAGGACGTTCATTTTCTGATCTTCTAACCTTCTTTTACTAGCTAAATTCTCTTATTCATTTGGCTTGTAATTTGAAAAGGGTAAAATACCATTTTCAATAAAATTCATCACAATATTCTTTATTACTACGCAAAGTGCACATTTAATTGTCTTGTTTTACTCCATTTGGTCTAAAGGAGAGCAGGCAATAATTATTTAAGTGTGAGCTTACTTACAGAACGAAACAAAACAGCTTTCACCAAACTATCACTCTAATTTCCTAAAAAAAACCCGCTTTATTCAAGTTATATCCATAGTCGTATTATATCAATTGAAACAACCAAATGGTGCGTTTTGAATGTTTCAAAATAAATTCCTAAGGACTTCAATTTTACATAATAAATTAGTATAAAACGCAAAAACTTTATTTTAGGAAAACTTACATAATACATTTTACCATCTATTTTGAAGTCTATACAGGTTTAAAATCTTTTAAGAGAGAAAAATGTACTTCGTTTTATCTTTTTGCGCCGATATAGTCCGCAAAATCAAGCCAAGTCACCGTCAATACTTTAAAATATTTAAGCATTTTTCAACTGTATAGTAAAGTTGTTAATTCACACCAAGTTCTTAAAAAATAATGCGGACGTAATCGTAATCTAGTCATCTTTATAAAAATATCATTTTATAGTAACTATTTAACATTCATACTGTATCATACATCCATCTATCTACACACATTATAAATATTATATTTTTAAAGAATTTAATTATTATTATATTTCAATGAAAAATGGAAATTACGGTGGTCTTGCAATTTTAAATCTAATAAGAAATATTGGATCAGTTACAACTCATATAATAATTTTAGGATATTGAAACTAAATTCTTAAATATCTTTATAAATTGTAAAATTAATATAACTATTGCATTAGAGGAGAAAATGAAACAAAAATATACAATTTTAAATAAATGGACGGCGCTTTAGATGAAAGCATAAACATACATACATATTTATTGATTCTCACTATCATCTAGCTGCTAGATTTTTTTGTATGATTCTTTAAGAACATTGATATAGTGTCTAGTTTGGCATTAGATTCAAAATATTTAAAAAAATCCATAAATATTTATGCCTGTAAATACAGTATTCAAAATTTGGTTTAGCATTTATTATCAGTTTTAGGTTAAAATAACAAAATAAATACTAATATTTAGGAGGTAGAAAATGCAGTGTTGATGATTTTATGTTTTGTGATTTATGTTTGATTTATAATAACATTATGTCTTATGATTACAAATTTACTTTTTTACCCATAAATATATCTTTGAGTCATAAATAGTGTTTTTCAATAATCTATATTCAGTAAGAGTTAGGCCTACTATGGATCTGTTACTAGGCAGCTGTTGTTATTTCCTTTTATTCCTTTATTTCCCTTATTTAACAGAAATAACTGGGCAACAGTGGTGAGGGGTGAAATTATGGCGAGAAAAGCCGTTCTACAAAAATGTTATGATCTGCATAGTGATTCCTTGGAGTGGGATTTCTGAAAGGACCCTTCGCCATTGATAGGCGACATTCATCAGACCAACAAGTCATCTGTAGGCCTATCTCTTACTGATGATAAGTTATTGAAAACGGCTGTAAGGCATCCATTACACGGTAGGTTTTGCTGTCAGTTTAACCACAGTCGCGGCTGTGACTGACGATTAACCTACCGTGTAATGTAGTGACTGATGGTTGCATGAAGTTGATTTGTTCTTCCATCAGTCAAACGTAATTCATGACTGATGGAATTTAATAACGCTTGCATCAGCATGCAATGGCTGCCTGCATGCAATGGCTGCCTAAGGGGCTTTATGGGTTAGTGTTTTAGATTTATAAAGGACAAATACATGAATACAACGGAATTTCTGTTCCAATTTTTTTATTCCTTTTAATTATCTTATATTCTGTCAAACTTTACAGATTTTATCATAATACGCTGTAGTTCTATGGTCTTCTGTACTTTTCATCACTCGTAACTGTACGTACCAAGAAATTGTTTGAAGTTACGAATCCGTAATAAAATTCGTATCATTTTACACAATATCATTTATTAATCCCCCATTACATTTCAAACATTATATGTTTGAAATTCAAACTTTGCCCTTATTCCTTTAGAATAGAGTTCAAATTCCGATCATACCTTGAAGTTAGGTGTGTTCCAGCTAATATCATATAGTCTCGATCAGTCCTTTCCGCTTCGGGCGAGTCTCACCGGATATGAAGGAAGTTTCTTCTGAAGAAACACGCATTAACTTCGGTAGTGGCGTTGATGTGCTGGGTTGCGACTATGAAACAAAGTATACAGTCATGTCAATACTATCAACACTTTCGAGGGCCGGGCCATAAAGTGCGGTATGAACTGGGACCCTACCGCATAACTCAAAGCGATAGCCAAAGCGATAGCTATGCTCTATCCGTCCTTGTCATATCATAACACGATGACAAGGACGGACAGTGTACTGACGTCATAAACCAAAGCCAGAGTCAAAGCGATAGAGTTAGGCGGTAGACCCGCTGGTTCACCGGCGTTTTTCACACTATTTGGATGGCTCATAACTATATAACCTTAAGGCCGCTTACGTACCGACAGGTGCCTAGATGAGCGTCTAGATAAAACCAATTCTCTTCTCATTTGTAAAAAAATTAACACGTTATTGAAAAAAAAGTAGCAGCATCAATAATTTTCAGCTGAGAAAATTTTGGAAAAAAATGGAGACTGGAACACACCCTCTAGAATTATTCATTGTATATTCCAGCCATCTAACGGAAATAATGTTTTTAGACAACACTTTGTTCTAGTGAGTTAACACCATAAATTTAATTTGGACAACATAGGTAAGTTATCAATGATATTCATTTATTTATAAAACGTGCAATCAAAAGTACTTTTGAGGTTAAGTATGGGAGGTTTGTTTATAATGATTCTTTTCGTTAGTTGTTTAGAGTATAGAGGGCTCTACCTACTCCACCTCCATTTTAAAAAAAGCTGTTTGCAAATTCATAAAACGGTGACAAGCCACATTGAACAAACAGGACGACGCCGACGACTGGCCCCTTAGCATAACCACCAAAATGCGATATGAAATAGCGATTTATTATGTTTAACTGTCAAAAGATAATGGATTTTGACAGTTATGTGGATAAAAAAATCAGATGATGCATAAATTTTTATATTTTCGTTATTATTTTTTGTATGAAACAGCTGTTTTTTTTTCGCGATTTAAGTGTTAGTCCCATAGTAAAAGTTGTTCAGTTTGATGGTTCCTCCTAACTACGATTTCGGTATTAGGTGTTTCGTAACACTTAGTATAACGTGTTTCGGTGGACATGCTAGGGGGGCAGATGTTAATAATCAAACTAACCTGAGTGACTGCACCCACGGGCGCGGCAGAAGCGTTGGCTGCAGCGTTCTTCTTTATGTCTTCAAGTGGAATTTCCTCGGATCGAGCCCGAGGCGACCCTTCACGGGACCCGCGCGTACTACTGCCTCGCGATACACTACTGCGTAAAGAAATCACAGTTTAACTAAAAATTACAGCTAAATCTTATAAGTAGGTACTAACATAGTACTCAAATGAAAATAAGATAGAGACGAGATGTGTTTTATTTAGTACGAGTTGACTTTTGGTTATTTCAGGGACTTATTTCAAGTCCGCCTGGCTAGCTACCACCATCTTAATTAAGTCTGACGCCATGACAACAATTAAAAAAAATTGTGTTCCGGCAGTTAGGGCTTTTAAGAACTTGAGACATGTCGCTGATAAAAACCTTTTAAAACTGATCTATATCTCGCTGGTGGAATCAATCCTCGTTTACTGTATTCCAGTTTGGGGTGGTGCCACTAAAAATAAGCTTCTAGAATTAGAAAGAGTTCAAAGATCACTTCTAACAGTAATGCACTTTAAACCATACAGATTTCCAACCTCTAGCTTATACAGCCTCTGTGATCTTCTTTCGGTTAGACAACTATTATATAACGAACTAGTAATATATCCTATGAATAAAAAGGAATGCAAATCTTCAATTAAAGAGCTGTTACGAACAATGACCTATGAAGAAACTGAGGCTTTGTTTGATTCTTAAATTTCCTAAGTCACCTAAATAATATTACTTATGCATAATGAAACAAAGAACATAGGCATACACAAACCCACACACACAGACACACTCACACACACACACATTTTTATTTTATATTCATTCTTTAATTTTCATTTTTCTTTCTCCTTTTGTCATGTTTTTATTTAGTACTTACCCTGGAGAACAAATTGTGTACCATATTCGTTATGGAGGAGCGGGATTCCTAACACAAGTGCTTTGCACTTAACTGGCGATCCCATTATTAATTTTAAGTTTGTAATCTCCTGTTACTGAATAAATAATTTTGTATTTTGTATTGTATTGTAGTTAGAGGTAAGATAGCCGGTTCCTCAGTGATGAGGATTCCGGGTGTAGTGCGCTGCCACCTTCAGCTTTATCTTCACATAATATCAAGTGAGATGAAGGCCAAGCACTATCCCGTTGTGCATAAGTGACCGGTATAAAAAGTATTCTATATGTTTTAATCCAGGCTATAAACTAACTGTGCCACATCCAAATCCATTCAGACGTTTTTTCGTGATTGAGTTACAAACATCCAAACGTTGACATTTCATAATATTATAGTAGGATAAAATTGTGCTTATAAACAATTTTAAAATGGTGAAATGTGATGGATGATTGATGAAAATGCCTTCATGGCAAATGAGCAGTCAAATAATCGTTAACATAATTTTTCTTTATTTGTGCCGCATTCGCGTTTATCTGTTTACTGTTGGTTGACTGGTAGAGAATGCTATTAGCATTAAGTCCGCCATTTGTACCTTACTCTATGTATTTGTACAATAAAGATTTATAAATAAATAAATAAATAATTTAAAAAAATGCGACGAATGAGGTGCTCGGTGGCGCAGTGGTTTAGAGCCAGGCCCTGCGATTGCGGAGGTTAAGCAACTTTCGCAAGGGGCGGTCACGCGATGGGTGACCAGAAATCTCGAGTTCTTCCGTTCTTTGGAAGGCACTTTAAACCGTTGGTCATTTATTTATTTATTTATTGGCTGGCTGCATTTGTAATCGTTAACACCCAACAATACGCATTGGGCCTGCGCCTGCGTGGTGGGTTATGGCTCATCCCCCTTATCCATCCATAAGGAAGGCCTGTGCCCCAGACGTCAAGACATAAAAAATGGATGATGTCGAGATAACCTCCTCCTGGTTTTAGAAGTCTTGATTATTTATTAGAAAACGGTATGAAAAAATAATGAGAAACTAGACATGCGAGTCATTATGAGATGAGAAATATGAATATCATTTCTTTCAAAGTAATAGTGTAAAGAAAACTAATAGTGGTGAATCACCGAAAAGCGGCAACCGATGCGCGCTCTCTCGATGTTGGTCTCTCTGGGGCCTATTTCATAAACATTACAATTTGTAATTTACTATGGTCATTCCGATACATTGCGGCCTCTGTGAGTAGTTTATTTTGTTAATTCATATTGACTGACGCAATGAATACCAAAAGATCGTTGTAATTTTCGGCCGAGGGGCGCTTACCGCGCATCCCGCGTACCCCCCAAGATAGACCGCACCTCATATACCACTATTACTGTTCTTTACACTATGGCTCTACTATAAATCAGTAACTTAGAAATTATTGTTATATCCCTCAAGGGCCTGTTTCACAATGTAAAATTAATTCCTGAGTAGCTTACTTGGCAGGTGATTTGACATATTTTTTATATCATAACTGTCAAATCATCTGTCAAGTAAGCTACGTACTCAGAACTTATTTTTACATTGTGAAACAGGCCTCTTACTTTGTACTAATAATTAGAGGAAGCATTAAATAACAATACAACCTGCACAATTCCCGCCACCACAGAAATAGAAAATAAAAAAAATCTCACGAATGAATCAAATCCTTGACTAACCTCTCCCGGCTAGTGGTGCGTTCCCTGTACACCACTATGCCGTCTTTGAGCATGTGAGCGCTGGGCCTGCGCAGGCGCCGGTCTGTGTCGTCGCTATCTGTACCCGACCGAAGAAATAAGCTGATGTTACAAGAAATTAAGGAATATTATGTAATAATAGTAGTTTATGAAACTAATGTAGTTTATGAGGGGTATTAAGAACCCGTACACATTTTGCCGCTGACTGCCACTCTCTCGCTCGCACATTTCATGTTTTCTCAAGATTTCTAAAATCTGAGTCTGAGTTTTCAAAATGACAAAACGCTGTAGGCTCGATAGATGGCGTTGATAAAAATGTATGTCTCAATGTATTTTTTTTTACTAATCTTCGAAGAGTACTCGGGTAGGCAGGCAGATGTAACCCTAAAATGTTTCTCTTTGTGCAGATGTCGGCCGCCAGCGAGCGCTTACTTTCCTCTTTGGTACAGGTCGTTTATTTTTAAAAGCCAATTTTGACTCATCTCTTTCCACCAACGCCATCTAGTGAGGCAAATAGTTACTATTTTTATTTTTTTAATGTCACTTTGAAAAACCCTCATTGAAAAATGTGTCTCGGACTCTCGGCCACTTTTCGCAATATAAGATTACGGATATTTCAGTTTTTTGTTGCTAAAGTACAAAAAGTTTCTGGCAAAAAAGATAACTTTTTATACTTCAGCAACTCGAAACTGAAATATATGTTGAAATGTCCGTAATCTTATATTGCAAAAAGAGGCCGAGACACATTTTTCAATTACGCACTCAGATTTTAGAAATCTTGAGAAAACATGAAATGTGAGCGAGAGAGCGGCAGCCAGCGGCAAAATGTGTACGGACTCTTAAAAAGGCGAGGTTTTTAATAGCGGGATGTCACAATATTTATCCCGCTTGGTGGCGCTACTGTTGCTGGAGACCTTTGCACGGGCATTACCCCCGATTTTCCCATTTATTTTAAAATATATCTAAAAATGGTTGAAAATAAAAATAATTATTATAGAAGTTAGACAGGAAACAAATTAAAGACTAAAGAAAACCAAAATGTGTTAGGAAGTTATCATAAAAAATTCGCTTCCAACATCCAAAATATGATAGCAAACAACAAAATGACAGGTCTACATCTACACTAGCGCCAAGTTGGCGGTAGAGCGTCAACTGGTGGACGATTTGTGAACCAGTCAAATTATCCTGCCATTACCTGTAGATCTTCGAATGGCAGTCAGTCCCGGGCGAGAGAACAGCGGCCTGTGTCGGGGCGCCATCGCGGGCGCTGATATTCCAGAAACTTCTAGAAGACGACCTATTTGTTGCATCTTCTTCTGCCGGGATTTCGTACGACCCTAGTAAGAAAATGTTATAACTACGATCAAGAATACACTGGATGTTCGGACAGAGTCTCAAAAACTCAAAAACGGCACCTCGAAATGCCGCCCCACTTACAAACTCGCGGGCGCTCATTTTGTACAAAGAATTCTCTTCTTTGTTTATTACTATTTAAAGTTGAATTTGGAAATAGTAATTTGTACCAATGAACGAAATTTATACCTGTGGCCCTACCATGAGTTGATGCAAACTGTTTACGTTACCGTAAACCATCGTTTTATATTACCGTATTGTTTTGTTCCTGCCCCCCTAGCATGACCGACGAAACACGATATATATCGCGTAATCAAGCGTTTTATCGACACCCAACTGTCAAAATCCATTGTCTTTTCACAGTTAACCGTGATAAATCGCTATATCATATCGTGTTTCGATGGTCATGCTAGGCAGGCTGGGTGTCATTCCATGTCTCAAGAAGATAAACTTGCTTGCTTCAGATGTTTGTTTTTACCCATAATGTCAAATTATACCATTATGTGACTTCACACCTCTACGATCTATTTCACCGTTAGTCCGTCATGAAATTCTGTTTAGATTCAATTTAAATTTTATCAAAAAATTACTTACCTTTTTCTGAAAAAGGCCAGTTTTTCATTTAACCGAGACTTGAAACGAAGCATATGGTGTCAAGTATTAGTTCAAATATGAATAAAAATTGTCACTAACCTTAGTAAGTCTCTGCTTAGCCGCCATACTTCGGATATGATCGTCGAACTTGAACTTGGCTCTTAGTAGAACAGTTCGCGGTAACGCCCCGCTAACGCCCACTCGCGGCTTGTGTATAGTCAGGTGTAGACAACGGGGGTCTTCTTTATCACCTTGAATCTGTTTTGGAAGAAAATTCATACAAAAAACAAAAATGAATACTTGTATAAAGAAGTATTTAAGGTAGAAATCAAATTTAAGACAACTTATCCGGAAATGAAAAGCAATATTGGATCATCTATGTCTAAACTACGTCACCAAATAAATTGCTGACTATTAAAATTTATATGCAGAATCTCGAGCCCGATAACTCACCAATATTAGAAGTCGCCTATTGATCACGTGAGGCTCAAAAGGAGGGGGGGGGGGGGGGGGGGGGTTAGGGGTTCGGAAAAAAAAACACGAAATATCACATGGGGGAGGGTGGAGTATTCCGAAATAACCTGCATTTAATGTTTGGCTTCACATTTTTAAAATAAGTACTTTGTAAAAAATATACGTGACTTTGGGTGATAGGGGGTTTCCTGAAACCTCAACACGTATGAGCAGGGGGATGGGGGTTAAAAGTTGCTATAAAACATCACGTGATTAATGGAAGACCCCTTATTTTCTATTTTATTTCAAAGCAGGGGTTTTCAAAGTGCAGACTTTCCAAGGGGGGGCGCAGACCACCTGTGTACTTCATGTGTCAACGCTTTGAGTCTTTTTTTTCTAATATGCTATTAGCCTAGAATTGTCTGGGTAGATGGGAGGCGAGGTTTTTTTTTGGTAGAATGAATCCAAATAAGTTAGGAAACCCCTGTTCTAAAGAAATAACCTTACCTCTAAATCTTGTAAGCTCCCGACTAACTTCGCTACACCCCACCCCAGTCTTTGCTTGTCAGGCTCAACCAAGATAATTTGAATATTATCTACTGCAAGAAACCGATGATGCCAAGTGCCGTCCTTTTGAATAATGTCGCATGATATGAGATCAGATTCATCTGCAAAATTAATAAATTTTAGTATTTTCACAGAATATAATAATAATAAACGTACATATACAGAAGCCCATCCGCGCAAGGGCAATCAAATAATAAGCTACTCTATGCACGGCAATAAAGTACAATTTCAAATTTCACAGCCTTATAAGCACCTGCGAAGCGCTTGTCTTTCTGTCACATAGCTCTGTCTCAACCGAAACATGACATCTAGACTAGTGTAAAAGTTTAAGCGCGCAGTGAGACCCCCTGGTATTTTCATGAAAAAGCTGAAAATATCTATGTTTAGCAATTATGAACTTTAACCGTTACTCACTAAGGTCCAAAACGTTTCCGACTTGCACGAACGGCGCTGGGTTTGTCAATGGTAACTGATTTTCTTGTTTGCCCGTTAATTTTAGATATAAATCTCGTATTAGAAAGAAAGTTCTTATAGCTCGTCGCGCCCTCTCCATCTAAGAAAAAAAAAATTTTTTATTGTAAGTATTTTCTTTGGGGAGCTTACAGTATTATCTATCACAGACTTATTATTTTCAAATTGCATACAGAAATTTAAAATAAACACCCAAAAGCTAATTAAAAGCTTCCACAAATAAATATTGTAATGCTTTAAAACAGTAATAAAAATTACGGATTCTGTTAATATCTGGATGTAAGTAATTTTTATGATTTTAGTAATTTACAGCCAGTAGCCCAGTAAGATCAAACCCTCATAGATTTTTTTAATTTTCTTCATAGATTTCTAATTAACTGACATTTATTTGGACCTTTGGACTAGCATAACATAACGAGGCGGTTGCGTTTTGTAAATATAATAAAATACAAGCTAAAAAGATCATCTTTAGTAGAGTACAATATTACGAGTACCTCTCCACTGGGCAATCTTTTGGCAAATGCGATACCCGACATCGGAGTCCGCGTGGGTGGCAGAAGTATCGCTGCGTCCATGCAGAGCCATTCTACGTTCAAGGGGCGCTTACTCATCTCGCAATACCTGAGAAGCCAAAAATAGTAGTTTATGATACAAGGTTGGTAAGGAGTTTTAAAAAACCGTAACAACCGTGTGCCATACTACGTTTTTCAATACATTTGCGAGAAAACATTATAGGTACTGCTGAAATTGTAATCTATACATATAATAAAACTGTAAATTCTAAATATTTGTGCGCGAATTACGCAAAAACTGCTGAACGAATTTTGATGGATTTTTCACAATTTAGTAGATTGAGGTCCAACTTAAAATCTAAGCTATGTTTCATCAAATTCAGGTGGGTGGAACCAGGGAAACAGCTTGAACTCTCCGTAGCTACCTAGCTTTCATACACCTAAGGGGTCATTTTAAACTGGTTGCAATATTTTTCTACTGTCCACGCGGATGAATTCGCGGGCGGAAGCTAGTAGAAATTAAAAAAAAGATTGTAAACAAAAACGCACGGCGCCGGCGTGCGGTAAAATCAACTTTCCGCACGCTGTACTACTCCGTAAACAAAAACGCACGGCGTGCGGTAAAATCAACTTTCCGCACGCTCGACACTGTCATCGTAAACTTACATTTTCGAGCAACTGTATTGAAAATAAAATTTAAGTCATTCAATACTTGAAATAATAACACTTTTAACGGATACCTAAGAACGCGATTTTATTGAAAATACTTTGGTAATTAGTTAATTAGATTTTTTATTTTCCTGACGTTTCGACACCTTTGCAGCAGCCGTGGTCACGGGCGACTGAAGCTGCTCGTGAGCTTACCCTCAAGCGATGAATTTATAAAGACGTTCAGAAATTAATATAAACAAAAAAAAGATTTAAGATAATGTTATTATTAATTTTGTGAATTAATTAATGCTAAAAAGAGAGAATCTACTTAATCTATTACCATCTCACAAAAATTGGGAGGAGAGCTAAGGAAACCTATGTCCGAGTATTCTCCCTGTGCTAGCTTAGGGAGGACCCTAGCTTAGGGTAAATTGTTGGATAGTTTCGTTTGCTAGAATTCACTTAAGGCTGGATTATTTGGGGTAACAGATCGGGATAACCGATGGATTATCGTTATTAAAGGATCACCCTCAATACTTACTCATCCTCAAACATATCCAGAAATATATCGTCGCACTTGTAGAAGTTCCTAGCAAGCGCGGCCGCGCGGCTTCGCAATGCTTCAGTGGAGGCGACGTGCATCGCACCCGCGACGCCGCTCGCTCCTTGCATGGCGATGCGAACTAATGTCACGCTTAGCTCTAACGTCACTAAGCGGACTTTTGACGCTGTAAGTAAACAATACATACATACAATCACATTTTAACCCGAGTTACGACTTAGCCTCGAGCGACGTGTGAATTTTTAATACACATGATTGATGTTGCGATTACGATTAGTGTTTCATTGATTCTATCACCGCGCCTCTGTTAGGCTCGTATTATAGAATCAAACTCAAATCTGTGCTTGAGTTCCGTTAGAAAGGGATAGCACTATATGTGATGAATAGCACCATCCCTTTCTAACTGTACTCAAGCAGAGGTTTGAGTTTGGGTTTGATTCTATAATACGAGCCTAAGGCGACGGCTACATGCATGGTAAATACTGTGATCTATCGCCATAGAGTAAATTTTAACCATGGTAAGTAAAATATTGAACATTCAATACTTCAATACTTTCCATGGATAAAATTTACTCTATGGCGATGGATCACATTATTTACCATGCGTGTAGCCGTCGCCTAAGGCACTCCGCTGCGTTAAGCGGAATCCCGCCGCGGGAATATAGATTGCTGGTATTTTGACGAACAGCGTCCCGCTTAACGCAGCGGAGAGCCTTAGAGGAAGGTTTGGCTTCAGTCCATTTAGTCAGTCTGGTACAAATTTTTGAGCATTATCAGTCTCGATAAAAGTCTGTACAGACTGATGCCAGACTGATCAAGTAATCTCCCTCTTAGATGGTGCGGTCATTAAACGGATCTTTTAGTTAGGATGTTAAAGTCACAACAAATGTAAAACTTAGATTTTAGTTTCTTTCTTCGGTTATCGCGTGTTTTGCTGTAATTATCACTTTGGTACCTAAAGTTCGCTTGATTCGACACCATTTTGTTATCTTTTAATTAATGAAACGGGTAATGGAATTAATTCAGATAGTACTTAGGTACTAAAATATTTGAATACTTAACAATATTTTTTGCGGTATACCTTAAAATGCAATAGCAACTCTGTACTGTTACAATAACGATTGATTTCGCAGAGCAACTTTTTTAATTGATAGGCGGTATATCACTCTTTAATACGAGGTTTTGTACTGTACATAGTATAGCAGGTGTCAGGTAAAAAGAGCGCTGAGCAACAAGCAAATGACGAAGGAATCTATACTGTTTTCCAAAGACATAAGATACATTTTCGCTCACCTTTGAGGCACTTATCAGTGCTCATTTTACGTGACACCTACAATAACAACATTATATTTATAAATGCAAAAGTGTCTGTCTGTCTGATTATGATATTTACACGCTTATTGATATTATTGGGATAGATATATTGGGCATATTACTTCCAAAATTCTTAAGAGAATCGATTCCCAAATGGGAATGGGTCTGCTTCTGTCTGCTTGTACTAAGGGCGTCGTATATTTATATATATATTTTTTTCTCTGTTTGATGTTATCAATATGTATGGCACTTTTTACTCAAAACATAAAACTAATAGGCAAGTAAACCTTGTTTTGATTTCTCTTTTTTTTATTGCAATCATTTTGCTTTCTATAGTCAGTAGTTTTTGTAAGTAAAGACCTATGAAAAGCTTTTGGATATTAGTTTTCAATTCAGTGCCTTAGGATGGGTGGCCTAAGTATGTCATGCTCTCTTTAATCATTTCTGCGGTGGTGTCGTGTGGGGCGGGTCGTTACGTTCCCTCAAATATGGTTGAGCGAAGCGATGGCTGGTCCACGCGTCATGCTCGTGAACGGGTGCTGCCAGTGGGAATGGGTCTGCTTCTGAGTACCTATCTTAACGCATATTGAATTGTAAGAATTGCGTTTTTTTTTTTTTGTTATTTTTTATGTCCTGTATCAAGTTTGGTAAATTTTGCCTACTTAGGTGCACTTTCGAGTAGCAGACATAGTAATTACTGATTTCTCAACTAGTTATTTACTCTCACAATTACCTATCCAATATGTAGTAGGTATTTAATTTCAACCTACCTACCCATTGTGTGCAAACTTTTGTTAATTATTGTGATGGAAAATGACCTCACTTTAAATGTGGAGCTCATTTTTCAATGTTGACGACTCTGTATGAAATATACAGGGAGAAAAAAGCAGCCCTTGACGAGTTTCTTGCCGGTTCTTCTCGTTACAAGGTCTCCCGCTCAGGGTTTGCGAACCGATGGCGTAGCTTCTTTGACATTCACAAGTGCTTGTAACAGCCTAGACTGAATAAATGATTTTTTGATTTTGATTTTTGATTTTGATATTCCACGCCACTTCCTAGTTATTTATAAATATAATTAATTATAAATAATTTTAGTTATTTATTAAAGTAAATTACAAAATAATTTCGTACCTGGTTTACAGCTCAAATTGGCAATAGCCATCAGTTTTGCTATGAGTAGAGCATTGAAACTATGCATTTGATTTCTGGAATGTGTGGGCGTCGGAGTATTTTGTTCAGATCTTTCTTCTATAACAGTATCTGCCTGGCTGCTGCTAGGCTTATTTAAGTCTTTCACACTCCCCTCTATTTCTGGACATAGAAGTGTATCTAGCAACTCCGTATTTACACCTACAACAAAAGGCCTTGTTTTAATTTTATATTCAATGCAAACAGTTGAAGTTAAGTCAAATGAGGTGAAATATCTTACCCACTAACAGCCAAAGCAAGCCGAAAAGGAATAGAAAAATTAGTACCGTTCTCTGAAAGTAGCAATCAATCTCTAACTAAACAATAGATTTGATTTAATTATTTGTTTGATCTAACATTAAAATAAGATAACAATATAAAGAATGAAATTTTAGAAGGGATAAAGAAAGTAAAAATTAATGTAATATTCAGACTAAGTTCTTACCTTTGTTATTTATGAGCGCAAACAATAAACATAAGGCAAACAGCGCCTTGTAATCGTTTTCACTACAATCCAAGGAGTCTAGAATAGTCTTAAGGAAAGGCCTCCTTTCTATTTCTTTGTTCTCTTTTTCTAATATTGTCTCCAAAGTCAACACTCTCTCTGCTACTGCAGTGGACGTCACCGCGAGAAGTTTCTGTTTCTCTTCATCCGTTATATTGTTAAACTCTGACGCAGTTTTTGACAAACTCGAGTCTATACCAGAGTCGGGTAACGGAGAATCGGGCATATTTTCTTTCACAGAGATGTCAGACTTCATCGAATGTATCTGCGTTACTAAATCTTCGGTCGAATCATGAGCTACGCTGGAAGACTCGCTAATGTGCGAAGTGGACGGCAACGATGTTGAAACCAATTCGGGATCGAGATCACAGCTAGACTGGTCCGTATCCTTATCATCATACCCAAATAGTTTCGGACCACTGTACTCCGGGGTGGTATAGTCCCTCTCATGCCCCGACGTACTTTCTAAAGCTTTCTCCAAGCTCAACTGCGGTTTCGAAAACTCCAATTTCACGTTAGACTTTGCGTTGCTTATGTACATTTCGAGAATCTTGGTAGCACCATCTTCGAATACTGACAAATCTGATTGAATTATGATCCATGCTAACGCGTGAACGATTGGACCATGGGTTATTATGAGAAATACTTGTGATAGCAGAAATAAGGATACTACGCAGGATACTGACGGTTTTGTTTCGTCTTCTACATCTTCCCTGTGTCTTTGAAAGGTTATTCTGGTGGGAGAATGGTCAGAAGTTTTGCCTTTCAAAATGGCTTCTAAGTTTCTCGTGATTGCCTCAATACTTTGTATGGGGTCTCTGTTGTATGGAGATGAGCTCGGGAGTCGTCTTGTCGATTCTGATGTCAAAGAATAAATGTAAAGGGGCACAAGGAGTTTGTGCAAGAGATGCTCCGTCAATACGTCGTTCAGATCTGGTATATTTAAGCAAAGAATGTCATTGATATAATGCAAATGATCTAGATGCTCTGCAACTAAATCGTCCAGTTTCTGTTGAGACTGGTGGCTGCAAATGATCAAAGAAAAAATATGACAATCATTAATAACCCATTTGAGAATATAAATCGATAACGACATACAAATTAATATACTTACTCAGCATCGTTCCGGACACATGCATCCAATTCCAGTATATGTTTTCCAATAAACCAAACTAAATTACTAAAGTAAGGTGCAGCAGTTCTAAAAAGAAAAAATGTGCTTTAGTTTCATAAAATTATTAAGTAGGTAAGTAATAAACAATATGTAAGATTTAGTGCATGATTCAACTGGGAGCATCTGGCTCTATCAGAATATTTGCACAGTTGATTGGGCAGAACGTGACGTCATCCAGCAAACAAAGAGGGCCGATATTATTTCAGGCGACGCATGTGTTAGTGCAAATTCATGATTCATTTAAATATTTATAATATGAATTCGTGTAGATGGCACCGAAGCTAGACTGGAGCACACCGCGGACACTCCATACAACCGCGCCATTATAAACAGATGACGTCTGATGACGTTTTTGTGTGTGTAACGGCCAAATATTCAAATGAATGTTAAAGTTAATTCAAAAAAGTTGTCAGATTTGACAGAGACTCTATGAAACTGACAGCTTTCTAAGGCTCAGTTGCACCATCTACGATAACTTTAACTTTGATAGCGTTTTGGTGCAATTCACACTTAAAGTTATGGAGACCTTAACTTAAGATTTTATCTAAGAAGCCTTTGAGTATTCGGCCGTAAGTCTAGGGCTACCGGACAGTTTGTACTGTATGAGCGGCGTTCAATTCATAATTTGAACTTTTTGGTAATAAAGTTACGACACATTGCTTTGAATATCAAAATAAGTTGACCGTTAACAAACACGACTAAAAAGTTACGACGCACTGATTTAAATATCAAAATAAGTTGACGTTGACGAACACGACTAAACGAGCATACGAATCAGCATACGAACTCGCGGGCTGGGGTGAGGTAATTGATTCCGGGGCGGGGCGGAGTGTCCTTTCTGTACGGTAGTACTAATATGTATTCTGTGACCGGAGATCAACCGGAGCTTGACTGGAGCTGGACTGCAGCCCGACCATAGCCTTACTAAAGCCGAGCCGTCATTTTGTAATCACGGCGTAAAATCTATGTCACCTATAGGCGCCAATCAAGTATCGCCAATCCTTCAATCGGCTTCCGGTGAGCTCCAGTTGAGCTCCGTTACCATCTACTTAGCTTAGCTTAGCTTCGTTACCCATTGGTCGTCGGATTCGGACCGCCGACCAATGGGTTTCAGCCTTGGTTGCTAGTTATCATCTACCAAATGGACCGCTATGTCCATTTGTCCATCAGCAATTTTTGATGTCCCCACTGCTGGGGCACAGGCCTTCCTAATGGGTGATAAGGAGGATGGGCCATACCCACCACGCGGGCCCAATGCGGATTGGTGGGTGTTAACGCCTGCAAATGCAGCCGGGACCAACAGCTTCACGTGCCTTCCGAAGCACGGAGGAGCTCGAGATAATAAATTTTTGGCCACCCATCCCATGACCAATCCTTGCGAACGTTGCTTAACATCCGCAATCGCTGGGCCAGGCGCTAAACCACTGCGCCACCGAGCTCCTCGCTGTAGACCGCTATACGGACCCGCAATGGAACTAATTGGTTGATCTATTTACGAAGCCTATGAGTCATCTAGTGATTTTTATAATAAATCTAAATGCAAGACATAACAATACTATATTATTGTCATAAAAAAAATAAATAAAACGAGTCTATCTAAATAAAAATGATTTTGAAAAAGAAAGAAAAACTAAAATAAAAAATCCTTTGAATTAAACAAAGTTTTGAGTAATCAAATCTTTACCTGTCTCTAATGAATCTTAACATGCTTGCGTCTTGAACTCTGTAAACATTGAGCGTGAGAGTTCGGACGGCAATGCGGACCATCGATTCACCATGGTTGAAGAACTTGATTGCCTCTGTGTATAGAGGGAAGTCTTTTGTGTGCTGGAAATATAATTTTAGTAATTATGTAGAACATTTCATAAAGCATAAGTAATTTATTTTTATTCAAGATCTGGTAACAAATTGTTATTATTATTTTATTTTCATAACACAAGTGGTTTAGTTACTGCCTTTGGAATCAGAGCAATTCAATATACATATAAATACTTATGGCAATGGGTGGTTACTTAAATTAGTTACTCAACTGCACAAAAGGGTGAAAAGAGCCGCATGTTTGAAATGGCTGCTCTAAACTATTAGGAAAGAAATATGTGTGTAACAGATCTTTGTTACACAAATATTATTTTTAAACTCACCTCATTGTAAAAGAAGTGAATTGTGTGGTTATTCAACTTCAAACTGAGCGTTTTCAGGAACGAGATATAATAAGCCATCACCTCTTCATCGGAAAAATCAAATTTGTGCACAATTATTGAGTTGACATGATTATTACTCAACAAATAATCTGCAAAACAAAGTCAATTTACAGTCTTCTAATAGTTATTATCTTTCAAACCATCTTTTTTTAATGTATTTGTACAAACTTTACTTAATAAATAGTTAATTTCATTGTCAATTACTAATTAACTCAAAAGTTTGTATTTTTCTTTCTCAACATTATGACTTTTTTTTAAATATAACATTTATTATACCTAATTAAGAAGAATAAATTGTTGTTGATCTCTTTATTGCGGACTGTAGGTAATTAGTTGATGATTGATGTGATGGTAAATTAACAAAAAACAGCAGTTTAAACAGTTTACGTTTATTTTGCACACTGAAATTTGGCTTTTTGCCCCGGCTGCAAATATGCTGGCTGATTGTGTCTTAAATAATTATTAAGTGTGCAAAATAAACGTAAACTGTTTAATCTAATGCTTTATGTTAATATACCATTGCATCAAATAACTATAGTTCACAACGAATGTCCATCAGCCATTTTTGACGTCCCCACTGCTGGGGTACAGGCCTTCCTTAACTCGTCAACGCCCGCTGTGCCCTATCGGGCACAAACAACAATAGAAATCTATTGTTGTATTTTTTTCCGGGCGTTAAAGAGTTAAGAGTGGTAAGGAGGATGGGGCAAAACCCACTACGCGGGCTCAATGCAGATTGGTGGGTGTTAACGACTGCAAATGCAGCCGGGACCAACGGCTTAACGCGCCTTCCGAAGCAGGGAGGAGCTCGAGATAAGAAATTTTTGGTCACAACGAATAACTTAACATAATGAACAATATTAATACGTAAGATATTAATTATAACCACTACTATTTACTTACACAATGATGTTTCGTTTCTGATATTTTCAAAAAGGATGTTCAGAGTTTGAAGCAGTTGTACGCAGACAAAAGACGACCCTCCACATTTTTGCCTCATAATCTTCAGGAAGTATGAAAGCATGTTTTTTTCCAAGAAAAAGCTATATAAATAAAAAGTCAACATTGTATTTAGGTACATAGTTAGGTCATAGCATAGCTAATCACAAAAATGTAAGTTCATGTCAAAACAATAATTTAGATATCTAAGTACTGAAATTGTGTCACTGTGTTATCAGTACCTAGACAATTCTGCGCATACAATTAATATTTGATAAGTCAAGGACATGATAATTTGTCAATACAACCAATCCAGTTTTAAAAACTGAACTACTTACTCAAATACCGAGCTGTCATTTTGATCTCCCCATATCAGTATTTCCGCAATACACCTTAGTGATTCCACCAAGGTGCCTCTGTTGCTTTCAGATACTGTGGTGTTCTTACACAGTATATTGTGTAAATATTTCAATCTTTCCAAAGAATGGGGGTTCTTCGGCCGTCCCCACGCTCCACCAAACCAACTTCTACTGCGGAACATGTTTTCACAGTGTTTGTTCCGGATTCATTATAGGAAACGACGCATTTTTATTGTGTGTCGAACGATGCACTTCGTCACTAAAACCAATTAACACCACCAATGGCAACCATGATTGTGTTCGCACTCTTCAGTCAGACTTCGATTTGAACACGACACTGACAAAACAATATTCACAAGTAGGTACTTATATTGTTTTAGCAATAATAACTAGTACCTATTTTCATAATTTTTATAATTTATTTTTTTGTGCCCCTCGAGCAACTTACGGATTTTGTTTGACATGCACACAGAGAAAGCAATACTATACGTAAGAAGAGACGGGACTTCATAGACCAAAAAAATCTACGAAATGTCAAATCAAACATACCTCGACGTAGCCAACATAACGAATATAAAACAATTTTTTTTTTACAGTTTACAGTTTAATTTAAACATAACAGTAATCTAGCGCGTACATTCTTGCCCATCTTTACCCATTTCTTACACCTAAAATTAAAAGCATCGATATCGATATTTATATATGATGTAGCACCACTATTTTCCTGCAGATTATTTTTCTGACTAAAATTTTATTATTTCATTCAAATACCTACCAAAAATTGTAAACGAATGTTATATTGGTTAATGTATTACTCACCGAAGCTCATCTGAAGGAAATTTGGCCATAAAAACCGTTTTGTATCGTCTTTTCGCGCCGATCACAAATTTCACATTTTACATGCTTCATTGTGACTTACATGTACTGCACCTTAACTTGACTATTAACAAATTAAAACAAACTTTTAAATATCACAAAACTATTATAAAACAAACTTTTAACTACCTACACAAATTAATTTTATTTGTTACAATACTTTAAATGTTGCCGCCGTGTTTCTCTGACAGATGACCTATCATCAAAGAACGAGAAAGAATGAGGAAGAGTGAGACAAATATAGTCGCCATCAAAATTCGTGTCCGTTTCATAGAATCTTTTTTTGTATGGAAGTTGCGACAGACTGGACATGCATTGCATGAAAATGATGACATGAGTCATGACTGACAGTGACAGACAGCTGACACTGACAGTTAGTTAGTGACAGATGGGTGCATTCCAACAGACTAAACGCTGATTCATCGACCACTATAGAGTATTAAAATGTACTCTATAGTGGTCGATGATGATGAAAAAGTCGAACCCATAAAAAAATCGCAACTGTCATGTCTGTATTATGTAGTATATTGTTCGGTGGTCTTGTCAATGTCAAACTTGCGTTTCGCGCCTTTTTTACTCTTTTTATTTTATTTATTTCTCGGTTTCATTATTTCCCTCTCGTAGCAACAATCCACTACTTACATGTTATTTAGTAATATTCGGCACTGTTTTGTCTATTTAATAAGGAACCATTATTGTAACCAAGTTCATGTACATAATGACTGTTATGTGCCAAAATAAATAAATAAATAAACTCGCTTTATTACTTTAAACCAGATAACGTGGACCCCTCCGATAAAGTACCTCAGAAACCGGAGGTCAAAGAGCCTAACTTGACTGCGATGCTTGACTGCCACTAATTGGCACTAAAAGTATATATAGTCAGGTGGGGTAAGTGAAACATACTTTATTTTTATTTTTATTAAACAAGGTTTAGTATATAAAACTCGCAATTAAAGTAGCTGTGTAGGCAATGTACTCCTAATTTAATCAGCCTTTAACGGTATGAATATAAATATCTAAAGACTTGCAATAAGCAACAAAATAATGAAAAGAATATAAAGGCTAAGAAGTGTTTCACTTACCCCTGACAAGGGGGAAGTAAAACAGTGGCCAAAAAAGCATTAAATATTGTGTCCATTAAATTAAAAACAGGACAAAAGGATCATGTTAAACCGTTAATATCCAAAATGCATCAAATTCTCATAAAATAGGGTCCAGTTTTAAATATTTATCAAAAAAACATAATCCGGGGAAGTGAAACATAGTTGCGATGGTCAGGGGTGACAAACCTTAAATAGGTAGGGTAAGCTTTACAAAAAAAAATAAAAAAATCCAATATGGCGGCCACTTTTTTGTTTGTGGGCCGATTTCGATGAATGAACCTCGGTTGTTGGTACTTTTTTGACAAGAAAACAGCCACGCGATGTTAAAAAATGTGAAAATTCAAGATGGCGGCCAACTTTATTGTTAGCGGGCCGATTTAGATGAAACTCAGTTTTTGGTATTATTTGGTCAAGAAAACAGCAATGCAATGTTAAAAATATTAAAAAATCAAAGATGGCGGCCAACTTTTTTGTTTGTGGTCCGATTTCGATGAA
Source organism: Agriphila straminella (assembly GCA_950108535.1). Classification (NCBI taxonomy): domain Eukaryota; kingdom Metazoa; phylum Arthropoda; class Insecta; order Lepidoptera; family Crambidae; genus Agriphila; species Agriphila straminella. The sequence goes on from OX467314.1 coordinate 5,283,676, forward strand.
ACTCGGTTTTTGGTACTATTTTGGCAAGAAACAGCAACGCAGCAAGATGGCCCATCATAGATTTTTCAATATTTTTAACATTGCGTTGCTGTTTTCTTGCCAAAATAGTACCAAAAACCGAGTTTCATCGAAATCGGACCACAAACAACAAAGATGGCCGCCAATTTGGATTTATAATTTTTTTAATAATGCGTTGCTATTTTCTCATCAAAATAGTACCAAAAACCGAGTTTCATCGAAATCAGACCACAAAAAAAAAATTTGGCCGCCATCTTGGATTTTTTAATATTTTTAACAATGCGTTGCTGTTTTCTTATTAAAATAGTACCAAAAACTGAGTTTCATCGAAATCGGACCACATACAAAAAAGTTGGACGCCATCTTGAATTTTTCAATATTTTTAACATTGCCTTGCTGTTTTCTTATCAAAATAGTACCAAAAACTGAGTTTTATCGAAATCGGACCACAAACAAAAAAGTTGGCCGCCATCTTGGTTTTTTTTGTAAAGCTTACCCTACCTATTTAAGGTTTGTCACCCCTGACCATCGCAACTATGTTTCACTTCCCCCGTATTATGTTTTTTTGATAAATCTTTAAAATAGTGCTCTTTCTTGTCAAATAGTGCCCAAACCAAGTTTCATCGAAATCGGCTCACAAACAACAAAGTTATAACAACAAATATAGGTACCTAATAAAAAACTTGATCTTTGACAATGGGCGCATTCTGCCAGACAAATCTTTGAGTCATCGATCGCCATAGAGTAATTTTCAACCATGGAAAGTAATTTGTATAGAATGTTCAATATTTTACTTTCCATGGTTAAAATTTACTGTATGGCGATCGATGACTCAAAGATTTGTCTGACAGAATGCGCCCAATGTCATTACGTTATAAAAGTTCATGGAAAAAAGGTTTGTGTTATCTGAACATGGGGGAAGTGCGCCATATGTTTCACTTCCCCGTCATGACTAGACCCGTAGAGTCCTACTTAATCTAGACGTGAATAAGGCCAGTGGTCCTGATGGCATACCAGCAAGAGTGCTGAGGTGTTGTGCGCCTGAGTTGTCACCTGTACTGACGCGTCTGTACCGCCTTTCCCTTCAGTCCAAAACCGTACCGAAGTCTTGGAAGCTCGCCAATGTGCAACCAGTACCTAAAAAGGGTAGTCGTGCCGACCCTGCCAATTACCGACCTATCGCCATTACTTCCATACTGTGTAAAGTTATGGAGAGAGTACTGAACGGTAAGCTGCTCACTTACCTAGAGGATAACGATCTCCTCAGTGATCGTCAATATGGCTTTCGCCGAGGACGATCAACTGGGGATCTTCTTGTGTATGTGACGCACTGCTGGGGCGAGGCCATTTTTTTTTTTTTTTTTTTTTTTTTTTTTTTTTTTTTTTTTTTTTTTTTTTTTTTTTTTTTTTTTTTGAGAAACAAAAAAAAAATTGAGAAACACGGCGAAGCACTTGCTGTTTCGCTTGACATCTCAAAAGCCTTTGACAGGGTTTGGCACGCAAGTCTGCTGAGCAAGCTTCCAGCGTACGGAATCCCTGCTGGCTTTTGTAGCTGGGTAGCCAACTTCTTGAGTGAACGGTCGATCAGAGTAGTCATTGACGGCTGGGCGTATTTTTATTTTTTTGTACCTTGCATTTTTTCACGTGTCACCTCAATTGTGCAATTTTTTTTTTGTGATCATTAGCAATATTCACTATGTGAATAACAAAATTAAGATTAAGTGTTTATTTTTGTTTTGAATTATGATGTTTATTTTAAGGTTTTCCTTAAATTGTATTTTTTATGATTTTTTGAAAGTACTCGTAAGCTTTTCGTTAGTACTAAAATGTTATGTAACTCACTGAATGTAGTGGTTTAATCTTACGTTTATCATCACTGTTGCCGCCAAAACTTTGAATTTTTACTGATTCCAAAGACAGTTGTATATTTCTGAACGTTCAAAATGCCTTTCACGGAAATATCAACGGTAAATATTGCAAAATAAGAGTTTATTTCTCGTAACTCAAATTGATCTTAGTGGAAATTTCCTACTGAGTGACGGTAATTTCTAACCATATTTTATCTTTTCTACCGGATGTAAATATATTTTTCAATTTGGCAACACCAACTCAAAGCGTCATAACTGTCAGCCATTTTGTATACCGTAACGAGAAGCTCATACTGTGGATGTTAGTTTGGAGCAGTTGAAATTTTCCATTGATAAACGGAAATATTTAAGGCAAATCCAAGGTAAGAATCATTACTTAAGTGTTTATGTGTTATTTTTTAGAAAGGTCAAGGTATACACTCTAAATTTAAAATAAAGTTTAATGCAAAGGCAAAAACAATAACCTGTGAAATATTTTTTGTAATTTCACTGACATGAAAGCGTTACGTCGGCTGAGAAACATTTCACTCATTGGAATGAATTTGTAACTCAGTGGAAGGTAAGGGCGTGTGCAAATTGTAAATTGACTAGTGACCCACCCAGGCTTCGCACGGGAGCAACTAAGAGTTGTAATTTTATCGTGAAACGATAAATTAATATGTCATTTTCATTTCAATCACCTATAAATATTTTTACAGGTTCGTAGTTAGAGTACCTTCCTGTTAAACATCATCCGTGTTATTACAAAAGATTTTTAAACACTGTTTAACTAAACACATGTTTAAATGTGATGCTGTCACTTTTTGGACAATATTTCTTGACAGAGACAGCATCACATTAAAACATGTGTTTAGTTAAACAGTGTTTTAAAATATTTTGTAATAACACGGAATATGTGAGTGTTTCTTGTGAGCAAAGCTTTACTTTTTCCATTTAGTTATTTCGTGATTCCATTGAGTGATGTCTACCAAATCTAGTGTTAAGAAATTAAAGATATTTTATTAAGTTCCTTAATTAACGTGCCATTTTGTTACCAAATAAATATTTTATAATTCCTTTATTTCACATTTGTGTTAGATTTTATCGTCTAATTTATCTTAAAATACGTTATAAGCAAAAAAAAGTATAGGTTTATGACCAATCTGTAACTCAAAGGAGAGCATTTAGAGATTTTTATTGCTCAAGTTGTGTTTAAATGTTTAATATCTAATAAATAATTGTAGTATTGACTGATTATGTTCCAAATAAATATTATTTTATAATTACTGGCCTATTTAATTTGTAAAAATTCTATTAACTTTTCGTAACTCAATGGAGCCTTTTATCAGGTCTAGCACATTAAACTATTTTTTATTTTAAAAGATATGGTACTAACTTTAAAAACATATGAATATTCAGTTAATTTATATATTTATGATTAGAAAAAAAATATCATATAGTATTTTATTGCAGTTTTATATTTATGAACTATGGTACAAGAAAATAAAAATACGCCCGGCTGCTCCTCTGACCTCATGGCGATTGATGCCGGAGTTCCTCAGGGGTCGGTGCTCTCTGCGACGCTTTTCCTGCTACACATCAATGACCTACTAATATCGGGCATTGTTGGCTATGCGGACGACAGTACTGTCATGGAGAGATATCTGTCCAGCGCGAATGCTGGTAGAGATGAGGTAAAAATAAAGAGAGAGGCCATGGTTGAGCGATTGAACCTGACGTTAAGTCTCGTCTCCCAATGGGGTGATGAAAATCTCGTCAGCTTCAACGCCTCTAAAACGCAGGCATGTCTGTTCACCGCGAAAAGGAGTCCATTTACCTTAACTCCTACTTTCCGAGGTACATCTATCCAAGTAACCGATTCTCTCCAGCTCCTTGGCATGGAGTTATCTTCTGACCTTAACTTCGGCACCTCCATCGAGTCCAAGGCTCAAACTGCAGCTAGGAAGCTGAGCGTCCTAAATAAAGTCAAGCGGTACTTTACGCCTGGGCAGCTTTTAACTCTTTATAAAGCTCAAGTCCGATCTTGCATGGAGTACTGCTGCCACCTTTGGGATGGCTCGGCGAAATATCAACTTGCTGCACTGGACTCGGTGGAACGCAGAGCCAAGAGATTAATAGGCGATGGAGAACTGGTAGCAGCTAAGCTTAACAGTTTAGCTCACCGCCGAAAAGTTGCTTGCCTATCGGTCTTTTACAGATTGTACTTTGGTGAGTGTGCTCAAGAACTGCATGAACTCATTCCACCTTCTCTTTTCTACCATCGGACATCCAGACGCACTGCAGGTTACCACCCGTTCTTAGTTGATATACCTTTTCTGCGTACCAAACGCTACTCATCATCGTTCATAATGCGCACAGCTATGGAATGGAATTCCCTGCCGGCGTCTGTGTTTCCGAGCGCATACAACCTGACTCTATTCAAGGCCAGAGTGAATAAGCACCTTCTGGGCAAGCTCGCTCCATCGTAGACCCTGTCTTTGCTTTTGGGCAAGACTGGGGTCAAGAGCAAAGCCATTAAATATATATAAAAAAAAAACTGTTTTACTTCCCCTTTTAGCTCTTTTTGATGTTAAGATTTTCAGATTATGATAACTCTATTTCTTGAAGGATTTATCTAAAATAGACGTTGGATCATGTAAGATAATACTTTACGTGCAATACTTTCCATAACAAAATTTTTAATTACTCTTTAATTTTGCTTGCATGATTGCCACAATGTTCCCGCCTATCACTCGTGTTTTGCGTTTTGACAACAAATGAATTTCTTTTTGGTTTGCTAGCTAGTTTAATGAATGCAGCGATATCTGTGTTGTATTAAGGGAAGTAATTCGTCATTCCTGCTTTATCGACACATCGCTATGAGAATAAACTACGATAGTTTTTTAGATATGGTTGGGTGTTTCACTTACCCCGGTGTTTCACTTACCCCACCTGACTATACTTATATCATATAAGATGGGATGTAAAATAAATAAGTAAAAAATGCAAAATCAAAAAATAAGTACTTTTTATTAGTTAAAAATTAAATTTAGACATCCCTAGGTGACTATAATTTCAAATTATGCACCTACTTATCATCTAAATTATAAATAAATTGCACTCCAACTTGTATAAACTTTTCCCGTTTTTCGGCAAATGTATACTTTTTGCTGAAAAACGGAACAAGTTTTTCGTCGCATTGCTCGCTTAGCTTTTTTGCGATGTCTTACTCAAAATGAGCTTGTTTATAAAATAGTCACATTTTCACAAACTGCAATACATGCCTAAGAATTTATATGTATATTTAGGGTCATAAAAGAAAAAGACCTGAGGCCGCTCGTAATTTCAACACACGCTGAAATAACACAGTAATTTTATAACCTAAATTTTTATTAAAATTAAGTTTTATACACAGTACTTTTAACAGACATCTTAACTTCTTTACTTGTCGGCGTATAATATCCACAGTTAATAACACAACGAAAGCTCAGAAAAATTCAATAAATATCATGCTTAGAAAATTTACAAAACGATCATGAGATTATGAATGAGTAAGTACTACTATTATAAAAGTATACCTACTCTCTTTGCAGGTTTTTTATACCCTTACCTCCGAAGTTTGCATAGAGAAAAATATGAAATGATCCTATATGAATTATGATTTTATTATAAGTGTATGTGAAGATAACAGGTAAAATAAATCAATATCTCTAAATTGCACACTTTTTCAGAAATCATCATCAAAAAAATTACATTAGTTCCACTGTCGGTCAAGACAAGAGTTGGCTGACCTAAAACTGCAATTTTCTATACCGCAGTGTATTTCCATAAATACGGAAACCTCTTGACAGTTTGATCTTTTGACTGATCTTTTTTTTACAATAAAGGAGGTTTATGAAATGAGATGCAAAGAGATAAGTTATATAGGTACCTGCGTGTAGTGTAGGTACATACGTAGCTAAATAAATTAAACCTTAATATTTTATGGTCAATCTGATTGCAGTTAATTTTTTTGTCTGTGCTAATCTAATTAACCCTCGGTGCGCGAATCTGACTCGCTCTTGCTTGACCGGTTTTTATATTGTTTCATTACACTGGCGTTATTAGAAGCTGAAAATTTTCAGAAAACCTATTTTCTTTCTACTTATTTAAATACTTATCAAATCATCGTGTTGCTTACGTAGTCCAATACCTACTCTACGCTTACAACTTAAGTACAAGTATACTACTAAAATTGAGCATAAACATAGGTAATACATTTCCTTATAACTACCTAGCTAGCTAGGTATATTACATTATGATAATCACAATTAAATCTCCTAAATTGACATCGGCATTTCAATACAAAAAATACATTTTGCACGAAAAACTATTTAAGTACTAAGTATTTTTTTATTGTCTTCACATTTTTATTAACTATCTAAGTATTTGTACCTATTACTTACCAGCTTACACACTAAAATATAATATCCAATTAAATTAAATACAATAAATAAATTAGAAATAAATATAAAATTAATAAATAGGTTAGAAAACTACTACTTACATCTAACATTGACTGAAAATGTTTCATTAAAAAATTACAAACGTTACTAAAAATTAAATTAATTAAGAACTTACTAGGTACCTACTTACATAAAAGGTAGGTAAATATTAATTAAAATAATCACAAAATACTTTATTTTTGAATAAAGGTAGATTAATGATTGAGAAAACAAGCACAAAAAGCTGTCCACAAACTTTGGATACTTTTATGGTCATAATTTTATCAAAAGTTTAGACGTTTTTAAGCTTTGAAAGTGTATTTAAGTAATCGGAGTTTTAAAAATAAAAATATGAAAAATTGGACTTCTTTGTTTAAGAAGACGGAAGGATAAGAATAAGGAAGTTTCAAAATGTTTTAATTCACGTAACAGTAAAAAATAATTTGATACGTATTACAAAAAACGACGACAATGTAGCAGTTCAAAATTTTAATGACTTGCATTTTTCATACATAATTTTACGGAATTTGTGACGTCACAAGTCTCCACATATCGTTTTTTTTGAGATATTGAAAAACTATGTTCTTAAATATTAAAATTAAGTTTATGCTTAAAATATTTATGATTTTAATTCTCAAAATTCGGCTTATTGTAACTCACTCAAAGTTCAAACAAATATTTCTAAAACGGAACCCTATTAAGTACTTGGTAATCCATTGTCTGTTTGCCTGTGAAGACTTTTTCATGGTTCATTCCAGACCTCCATTCATGCATGTGCATCGATGGTATCAAATTGCAATTTTATTAATATTGATACAAATCATAAAAACTGGAGAAAAAAGGTAATTTTCCAAATTTTGCATAAATATCCTATACATAACTGATAATTACATTAATTACAAAAACATTAATAATAGGTACCTAAAGTAGAGCATAGTAGTTTTCCTTATAAACTTTAGCTTAGACTATTATAAGTAAGTACAATCTTATGTGCCTCACAATATAAATTCGTTTTCGTTATATAATTCGTTTTTAAGACGCCCCCAATAGGTAATTATAACGTATTGCAATTTAATTTTTACCAATCATTAGTAGACTTCAAATAGAAACTTTCATCACCTGCCTGTGCGTAATTAACTTTCAATGCACTTAATTTTGCTTTCAATTCATTAACTTGGTACAAATGTTACTGGTAGATCACGTATTGATCTTTGACGTTTGTTCTGTTAATAACTATAAGTAGCTCGATACGAGCCAGACGAATTCGTTCATAGCACCAGTCCTTTTAAGGATAGAAGTTCTGAAGGGCATCCGAGTATATAGAGTTGTAGGTGTCTCTTAGAACGTATACACTGTCACCTGGTTTACCATTAAAGGCATATTGACCTTTGAGGTTCGTGATCTTAGAATTAGAAGGAGCTGGCTTAGGTTTAGGCTTCGAGTAGGAAGGCATGTTGTAGTTAGGTCTAGAGGGTTGTGAAATCATAGGCTGTGGCGGTCCGTAGCCAAATGGATCGACTGGAGGCATTTGTGGTATTTGAGGATAGCCAGCACCACCATTCCATTGGTAGACGCCCGTAGGCTTCCCGTTAGAAACAAAGTCAAGAGGCAAGTTGATGAAAGGATCGGCGCCTTGAGGAGGTCCTACTGGGGACATCATTGGCCCCATCGGTGGGCCAAGGCTGGGAGGCTGGGAGACGTATCCCAACCCAGGAACAAACATATACGGTGTGGGTGGAAGCCTGATGTAGAAGATGGGTGAGTTGTCGTACTGAAGGGAGTTAATGTTGTCGTTAGAGAAATCAGAGTTGCCGTTTTTCTTCTTATTCTGCTGTCGTCTTCTGTTTGGAATAGTCCGGGAAAGCTCATCGTCATCGAAATGGTCATCGTTAACAGAGAATGTGACGTCGTCGTCGTCATCTTCGTTGTAATCTAGCCCTGAGGACATGAAAGATGGAAAGTATCCGAATAGATTGAGGGCTTTATTCTTTCTATTTGTTGGAGCTGGTGCTGCAGTGGAGCTAACTTCTTTGAACTCATCCTGTAGTTTACTTTGACGACTAATAGTTTCTTGAGATAGGTCTGCGGCTCGTGATCTCCTCGAGCTTGGAGCACTTTGAGTCTGGACAGCCATGTAGAGTAGGACCAGGACCAGGAAGCAGAATAGTTTGCTCGAATACTCCATATTTGTTATCTGTAAAGAAGAAAAGTACAATACATTAATATTGTGTTAACACTTTTTGTCTGGACACGATAAAATAATTATCGTAACAATATTTTATCTCGAATTTATGTTATCGAGGTGACATTAACCATAAAAAATTTGACACCAGAAAATCTTCGCTCTTCATGGTGCGAAAGCCAAGTCAAATAAATGAATCGTCGATTAATGGTTGTGAGTTTAATAAATCATTTCCATGGCACCTATATTAAAAACAGGTTAAAATAATTGGGCTCGCAACTCTTGTAGAGTTTAAAATATCCTTCTGTGCTGTAATTTTACTTAATTACCTATCTTGGGAATAATATATTTTCACACCTTGAGAGTGGACTTATTTATTAACCACTCTTGAACGTAGTTTTTGTTTTTTATATGTACGAGGATGACTTAATTTATTTTTATTTGTTTGTAAATGAATAAATAAATAGTTGGCTTAATTTCACTAGGGTTTAAGTCCAAAGCCTCTATAATATCAGGTAGAGAAACTAATCTAGTAATGGTATTTTGAGCTTTTGCTCGTAAATAAGGATGTGGTTAGTGACGAAAGTACCTGAAAGTTAGTGTGCTATATTTTTTTATCACTGCATGTTAAAATATACGTTAAACAAGGTCTCAAATTCACTATATAAAATGAAAGTATACAAAAAATATCTTGTGCCTAGTCAAATCTGTATTCCGTAGTACGTCTTAACTACTGAACAGATCATCATAAAATTTTACATATACATTGTCAAGGGTACAGAGAAGGGTAGGGAAGGTACTTTTTATCCCGAAAAAAGTACTTATTGTTTCCGAGGGATAGCACAAAACTTTCCACGCAGACGAAGTCGCGGGCGGCCGCTAGTATGGAATAAAATTAAGTATGATAAAGCCTTACTCGGTAGAAATAAAAACTAAAAGTCGAACAAAAGGGTTTAAGTAACCTTTAAGCTTTAGTAATTTTAATGTTTAAAAGATTGAAGAACTAATTAAAGTCGATAAATTCGTAGTATCGGTATCCTTTATCTTAAATAATCACAATAGCAATAAGAGTTTAATGGATAATAAGTGGTTGGACCAATTACGAAGTATTGTCGGCGAGCATTACAAGGTATGCATTCGGTGTTGAGTACAAAATGCTATTATAGCCGCAGTAATTTGGAGATTATACGCAGCGTGAAATTTAAAAATTCTTATAAACTTTTCGCTTAAATGTTTTTCTCTACCCGTAGAGAAGTAGAATGTCGTTTTTTTAATTCATACAGCTATTTAGGATAAAATAGGTGCATAATAAAAAAATATATAAAAGAACATTAATAAAAAACAGCTCTAAAAGCAAGAAATCATTATTAAAATCTGCATAATTAATTAGAATCTACATAATAATATATCTGATATTGAATTAAAAACTTTTAAAACACAACAATCGTCATTGCCATTCTTAGACGCACTGCATTGCGCGTGGCTGGGCTGGGTTCAGGCACTCCCTTGTTTGTTTGTCCAGAGCGTTGCACTTTTGAAATACTAGTTACTAAATAATTAGACGCGTATGTTTCTTCGTCATCAACGTATTCAATAAATGTTTTAGGTGGCAAACTCATCAAAATATAACGTCAAAGTAAAATTATAGCGACTGATTTCAATTTGTCCACTATTTATAACGTACTTCCCCAATGTTACAATACAAAAGACATCAACGCTAGACTCATCGATAATAATTATAGAATAATCCGTTTTCTCGTTTTTTTTTCTAGCTACTCGACGTATCGTCCGTTAACTTGTTAAGAGTGATATTTTTTTTCGTCGCTTTCGTAGCTTCGACTTGTCTATCTAGACATTCGAATAAACAAAGACTTTCACGACGTAAGGAATTACATAGGCCTGACAAAATTCGCCGCATTAGGATCTAATTATCTCATAATAATAGCTAGTAATGATTACATACATCTTCAAAATCTTTGTTATTGATATACCTAGCTTTTACGAAGGAAGATTAGTAGTTTTAAATTCAATTAAGTATCAATTACTTTTTTTCAAAACACTTTTTTTAGCTGATTTTTTAAGACTGTAAAAACCAAATAGGTATTTCGAAAGTTATTCAACCGCTATCGCTTTTAGTTCGATATTACTTCGAACGTTTATAAATCTATATATATAAAATTCAAAGTCCTGACTGACTGACTGACTGACTGACTGACTGAGTGAGATATCAACGCACAGCCCAAACCGCTGGACCTAGAGACTTGAAATTTTGCACACAGATACCTTATACAGTGTAGGCATCCACTAAGAAAGGATTTTTGAAAATTCCATCCCCTAAGGGGATGAAATAAGGGATGAAAGTTTGTATGAAAGTCCCTCAGTTTTAAAGCTAGGATCTTCAAATTTTGTGTTTAGGCTGACCATTGAAAATTAATAAATACGGGTCTCAGCGTTTTGAAAATTCTACCCCCGAAGGGGTCAAAAGGGGGATGAAGTATTGAAGAAAATTCTTTATTTTCAAAGTAAAAATCGCTAAATTGATAATTAAGGCTTATGGATGGAAATCTAACGCAACGTATATTGTTATTTTTAGCATTTCAACCCCTATGGGGATAAAATGGGAGTGAAAAGGGGTAAAAAAACCTAAAAATAGATATGGATGTTGTTATTGGGGTTTTCTGGGATGACGATTGCGAAAATGAGATTTATTTTGAAGTCCAACACGGTCTAAAAATAAATAGGCAAACACATATTTTGTTATTTTGAAAATCATCCCTTGAGGTGTAAATTGGGTAAGTAAACATGAAAATCGATGTGGATGTAGTACTTGAGGTTTCGTGGGATGGTGATTGCGAAAATGTCATTTATTTTGAAGTCCAATACGGTGGACATGATTGGACCTGGACATGCACATCCAGGGGACGGGGACAGGGACGGGAACAGAACGGGAACGGGAACGGGAACGGGAACGGGAACGGGAACGGGAACGGGAACGGGAACGGGAACGGGAACGGGAACGGGAACGGGAACGGGAACGGGAACGGGATACTAATATCTCTGGATACAATGCTGAATATTATAAACTAGCTTCCGCCCGCGACTTCGTCCGCGTGGATATTTGATAAAATCCTCATGTTTTAATTTCATTAAATTCTGATCAGCCGTTTTTACGTGATTAGGCGGGTCCCCACCAAACGAGCAGCCTCGTGCGAGGCCCGTGCTGCAAACGTCCTGCCTCGCGAGGCAGCGCACTTGGTGGGAACCCGCCTAATCACGTAAAAACGGCTGATCAGAATTTAATGAAATAAAACTTGAGGATTTTATCGAATGTCCACGCGGACGAAGTCGCGGGCGGAAGCTAGTATACTATAAATGAACGTCTTACAGAAGATGTTTTTATTATTGAACATTTCAGAAATGAGTACCAAATCATAAAACCGTAAATAAATTAACATATTAAATGTCAGCTGTTATTCTCACGACATTCTCAATCAGTCGACTTTAAAAAAAGTTTTGTCATTTAATGAATTTAATTGGTTGTGAACATTAGTGTGATGAAGTTCAATCATAATTGGTTTTACTCCCGACAAATATAGAAATTACAGACTTGACGCTTGAAGCTTGACGAAGTCTAGCTTGACTAGAGGGTTTTTTTCTAATATCGAAATGTGATAATATCTAGAACGAGACAATCATTATTGTTTAGCTTTTGTAAATTATGTCAAAGGCAATCGTTTTATTTTCCGGCTGAAAGGATCATGAAAGTTTTATTTTATACATGAGGTCGAAAAGAATCTCATAGAAACCTTATAAAAAAATAACTACCACAGATAAAATATATAGAAATGTATGATATCTTGATCCGAGGCCACCTACTTAAAGGGCTACAGGGACAAAATAGGTTTTTAACATTTTAATTTATAAGTTCCTTGAGTAGCTCCAGATTAATTTAGTATAATAGAGCAAAACATTGCTCCACAATTCAACGAATAGGAATGCCGCAAGGTCGTTTCTTGGCCTGCACTTATTAAGGCCAGTAAATCTAGTAATCCATTCAACTGAAATCGTTTACTTAGCCGGCAGCTGCAAATTGATAGATCCAATTTATACTCAACCAAAGCGAGATAATTTAAAGGTTTATTGAATCATTTACACAATGATTACATATGACTTGTGTTGGAAATTATCAGTAAGAAATATTAATGCTAATTACGTCTTTGCTAGTCATCTTCAAGTGCCTGCAATTTTTCCAGTCGATTTCCAGATAAAAGATTGTATAATCATATAGACAGACAGAGAGTTGTATACTTTTATCTAGTAAATGATTAATCTCGTGTTTTTTTTAACTTGAATTCTTTAGGAAAATCTACTAATTTAAAAATAAAAATATAATTATAGTTTATTTTCCGAAGGCACCTCAGATGTATTTTTAACCTAACATTTTAAAAACTATACTTAAAGAAAGCTCTCATCATACTTCTGTTTACTCCAATGTTGTCTATATTATAGTTTTATTCAAAAAACCCTTAACTTATTGCTTTTCAATAGCCGTCAAGTTAATTGGACCGAGTGCACGTTATATAACCTCTAAGAAACATAAACAAGAACGATACAATGTAAATAACTCCCTGAGGTAAGAATTACAGAAAAGAAGGCTTCGCCAGATACCCCATATGGCTGTTCATTATTCAGCAACAAAACCGGACTATACCTACATCCATCATAATTTGTTCTATTTTTAATTCTGTCTTCATGTTTGCATTTGTAAACCAATGCGGTGGGAATGGTCGACTTTTAACGATTCATTTGAAAACAATATTTCTTCATGACCAATTCATCATTTGTTTGACAAAAACATTGAAAAGTTCGTACATGTTGCTATGAATAAATCACACATTTATTACTGTCCAAACGAAATGAACAGCCTGAATATATCAATACTTTATTTGCGGAGTTCAGTAGTAATATGTTGGAATTAAATGCAGTAGATGTACTGTTCAATATCAATGAAAATGCAATTATTCAACTGAGAAAGCTTTATGGACGGTTGTAAAATGTCATTAGCATCAGAGGGTTAAGGGTGATCTTGATTTTATGTGGACAGAGCCTGCGGTTGTGGATGTTGTCTGCGATACCACTTTTTGTAGTAGGTCTTTCGGGAACAAAGTATTTTCTTCTGAGTAAATAGTTACGTAGTTAAAAATACTTGTTTCAAAGAAACCCCCCTTGGCATTTTGAATACTAAAGGTATTCAAAAGGCCAAATACTCCACCGAAAGTGACGCTCTCAGAGGTTCTTATAAGTAGTTAATAGAAAAAGATTTTGATAAAACCTTTCGTAGATTTTTTAGGGCTCTTCTAGGTATCTTCTATATTCCCTCATAGTCATTCGTAGAAGTAGATAGAAAAACGGCCACTTTTAGCAGTTTTGCTACTTCTAGCAGTGACTATTAGGGAATGATATGTTACCATCGAAAAACCCTAGACTATGCGGACCCTATAAATTCCACTAAAGTTTTATTATAATTGTGTATTTAGAATTACCTACGATATCAAAACAAACGACTGTCGTTAACACCCACCAATCCGCATTGGGCCCGCGTGGTGGGTTATTGGCCCATCCTCCTTACCACCCATAAGGAACGCCTGTGCCCCAGCAGTGGGGACATCAAAAATGGCTGATGGACACATTAAAACAAACATACAAGGTACGCGCGAACAACATAATCTCTCCTTGCAGTTGGGTAAAAAAGGCCATAAAACTCACCGCGGTGCCACTATAGTCAGGTAAGCGCCTTATTAGACTTGCAGAGCCATGACACGAGTGGCATCCGATAGAGTAGATATAATAGCTTAGTAGTGTCGTAATTAATTCTTTATTCACACAAAAGTTAAACCATTTCTCTACATCAAACTCCCTATTGCCACATGCAACGGCTTGCTGTGAACATTTTTCTATAATTGCTTCGCCGGCTAATAATCAATTTTATGCAGGTTTGATAAACGATTATCGCCTTCGTGTTTTACTTGGACAGGAGCTATAGCTCTGCGGTATCTCAATTAGCACCAGTTTTTATAACTTTTTATATTTAAACGTCCATTTTAATTGGTAAATTTTATGATGGTCTATATTTATCGCATTGAACTTTGTGGAGCTGTTTAAATGCAGTAGTATTTAGAATATACTTTGTTGCTGTGAAACATGTTTTGAAACGAAATGTTGCAAGCCTAATTGAAGGGTGTTCGAGTGGCATAATTATTATTGTGAGTTGTATAATGAAATAAGGGGTGTGCAGTATAAACAAGGCTTAAAATTGATGTAAAAATAAATCCATTTTTCTTAAACTACTTATGGTTGCTTCAAGCTAGATAAAGACATTCGCCAAACGTAATCATACCAAACAAATATTAAGGACATTGTCTACTATTGTATATGTAAAATACAATACTAGTCAGTGAATAATAATTGAGATATTACGTCCGAACAACAATGTATGGAGATATTCTTGATGACTCTAGACTTCGAATCCATTTCAACTTCTTAAGGCGATTATCTTCCTCACAGTGGCGCCCTCACCTTAAATAAATTTATTGCTCGCTAAGTACATAATGTATCGAAAATTCAAACGTTGAGATTGAAGCTAAGGTTCTATAGTTTACTAGCTTCTGCCCGCGACTTCGTCCGCGTGGATATTAGAGAAAATCCTTAAGGAACCTTCAACCAGGATCTGATCAGCCATTTTTACGCATTTAGGCGGGTTCCTACCAAGGGCGCTAACTGGCGAGGCAAGACATTTGCCGCGTGTGGCGGCCTCGCACGTGGCTTCCCGTTCCCGCTCCCGTCCCCGTCCCCGTCCCCGTCCCCGTCCCCGTCCCCGTCCCCGTCCCCGTCCCCGTCCCCGTCCCCGTCCCCGTCCCCGTCCCCGTCCCCGTCCCCGTCCCCGTCCCCGTCCCCGTCCCCGTCCCCGTCCCCGTCCCCGTCCCCGTCTCCGTCCCCGTCCCCGTCCCCGTCCCCGTCCCCGTCCCCGTCCCCGTCCCCGTCCCCGTCCCCGTCCCCGTCCCCGTCCCCGTCCCCGTCCCCGTCCCCGTCCCCGTCCCCGTCCCCGTCCCCGTCCCCGTCCCCGTCCCCGTCCCCGTCCCCGTCCCCGTCCCCGTCCCCGTCCCCGTCCCCGTCCCCGTCCCCGTCCCCGTCCCCGTCCCCGTCCCCGTCCCCGTCCCCGTCCCCGTCCCCGTCCCCGTCCCCGTCCCCGTCCCCGTCCCCGTCCCCGTCCCCGTCCCCGTCCCCGTCCCCGTCCCCGTCCCCGTCCCCGTCCCCGTCCCCGTCCCCGTCCCCGTCCCCGTCCCCGTCCCCGTCCCCGTCCCCGTCCCCGTCCCCGTCCCCGTCCCCGTCCCCGTCCCCGTCCCCGTCCCCGTCCCCGTCCCCGTCCCCGTCCCCGTCCCCGTCCCCGTCCCCGTCCCCGTCCCCGTCCCCGTCCCCGTCCCCGTCCCCGTCCCCGTCCCCGTCCCCGTCCCCGTCCCCGTCCCCGTCCCCGTCCCCGTCCCCGTCCCCGTCCCCGTCCCCGTCCCCGTCCCCGTCCCCGTCCCCGTCCCCGTCCCCGTCCCCGTCCCCGTCCCCGTCCCCGTCCCCGTCCCCGTCCCCGTCCCCGTCCCCGTCCCCGTCCCCGTCCCCGTCCCCGTCCCCGTCCCCGTCCCCGTCCCCGTCCCCGTCCCCTGGATGTGCATGTCCAGGTCCAATCATGTCCACCGTGTTGGACTTCAAAATAAATGTCATTTTCGCAATCACCATCCCATGAAACCTCAAGAACGACGTCCACATCGATTTTCATGTTCACTTACCCCATTTACACCTTAAGGGAGGATTTTCAAAATAACAAAATATGTGTTTGCCTATTTATTTTTAGACATGCTCCTACGAATTTTAAAGTTGTAATGTATATTTAATATTCTTTTTCCATACAAAATTTGAACCCCATTTTCACCCCATTAGGGGTTAAATCATGTCCACCGTGTTGGACTTCAAAATAAATCTCATTTTCGCAATCACCATCCCTTAAAACTTCAAGAACGACATCCATATCGATTTTTATGTTTACTCACCCCATTTACCCCTAAGTGGTTGATTTTCAAAATTACAAAATATATGTTTGCCTATTTATTTTTAGATGTGCTCCTACGAAGTTTAAAGTTGTAATGTCTATTTTATATTATTTTTCCATACAAAATTTAAACCCCATTTTCACCCATTTAGGGGTCAAATCATGACCACCGTGTTGGACTTCAAAATAAATGTCATTTTTGCAATCGTCATCCCAGAAAATCCCAATAACGACATCCATATCTATTTTTGTGTTTTTTTACCCCTTTTCACCCCCATTTCATCCCCATAGGGGTTTAAATACTAACAATAACAATATACGTTGCGTTAGATTTCCATCCATAAGCCTAAATTATAAATTTAGCGATTTGTACTTCGAAAATAAAGGATTTTCTTCAATACTCAACTTCATCCCCCTTTTGACCCCTTCGGGGGTAGAATTTTGAAAAACGCTGAGACCCGTATTTATTTATTTTCAATGGTCAGTCTAAACCCAAAATTTGAAGATCCTAGCTTCAAAACTGAGGGACTTTTATACAAACTTTGATCCCCTTTTTTACCCCCTTAGGGGGTGAATTTTGAAAAACCCTTTCTTAGTGCACCCCTAGACCTCATAAGGAACCTATGTGCCAAATTTGGAGTCTCTAGACCCAGCGGTTTGGGCTGTGCGTTGATAGATCAGTCAGTCAGTCAGTCAGTCATTCAGTTTACGATTTTATAAATATAGATTTGAAAACTATAACCTTTTTGTAGTAGCAGTAGGCAAAAGAGCAAAAAATGGCCACTTTTGGCACTTTTACCTACTACTACTACAACGAACTATATTTTAAAAAGGCTATTGATTGTAAATAAACTATAGAACCTTGACTTTAATCTCAACGTTTGTATTTTTGATACATTATGTACTTAGCGAGCAATAAATTTAATTAAGATGAGGGCGCCACTTGGAACTAATTACCTTAATTGACATGGCGATGAGCGAGCGAATTACCTCTTGAGCCTTTACGTTTCAGCAAAAATTCTTTCGTAAGTCTGTCTGATCATATTTCTCAATCGGTTCTCGTGAAATCTTGTGAGCAGGTTCGAAATTTAAAAAGTATATTTTGTCGATTCAGTTTTTCAAGTTTTTTCGAAAAAAAAAAACTCAGCCATTTAATAATGTTCAAAAATGTCACAGCGAGGTCTATAGCTCACAAAGCTACTAGTAGGTATATATTTAGTAAAATGTTATCCAGATAGCACATTAACTTTCATTATAAATCTCCACAGTGAAGAACAGTTGAAGAGTAACCATAATGTCAGATATAAATTGCCACATGCGTGCGATAGAAAGCGAGAACATTAAAATACGATTTGCGTTTGTTAACTGTCTTTACGACGAAAGTGTTTTAAAACAATTACATTTTGACGCCCTCAAATACGCAGTCATTTGTTAAAATAGCTGGTTATTTATTAAACACTAGCGACCCGCCCTCACTCCGCTTCGGTTCCTTCCTTTTTCTTGCCAAATGCGACCTTCCAACAATACCCAAAAAGAAAACAAATACTTTACAGTCTCCCATGTATAGGTATAGTAAGCTATTCAAGATAGATATATGCCATCGCGAACTTTTTTGTAGACCCGTAAAAGAGAAACAATTCCATCATACATTATTTTGTTATAGCTCAAAAGGTTTATTTTTGTTATAGCTCAAAAGGTTTATGCAGCGTTTTCGATGCAAATACAAGCTCCCTTTTTGCCGACATCTTCAACAATTATCGTCATATTTCTACTAATTAACATAAAACCTCAAATTCATCTCCGCCTCACTTAAACCTTCCTCAGGAATCACTCTATTATTTGGTGTAAACCGCATGAAAATCCGATCAGTAATTTTTCAGTTTATCGCGAACAGACAGATAGACAGACAGACGCGGCGAGGGGCTTTGTTTTATGATATGTATTGATGATATGATTGAGGTCTTCTTGATTCGGATATCATTCGGTATACATGAACCAGAAACTAACTTATACTGAAAAAATAATTGCAAATGAGCTGCTGAAATTCAGTGAATCATAATATGATGAAATGTGGAGCTCGGTGGCGCAGTGGTTTAGCGCCTGGCCCAGCGATTGCGGAAGTTAAGCAACGTTCGCAAGGGTCGGTCATGGGATGGGTGACCAAAAATGTATTATGTCGAGCTCCTCCGTGCTTCGGAAGGCACGTTAAGCCGTTGGTCCCGGCTGCATTTGCAGTCGTTAACACCCACCAATCCGCATTGGGCCCGCGTGGTGGGTTATGGCCCGTCCTCTTTACCACCCATAAGGAAGGCCTGTGCCCCAGCAGTGGGGACATCAAAAATGGCTGATAGATATGATAAAATAAATATTGTGAACCTGAAGTGCACAAAAAGGGTTCGAGTTTTCAAGTACTTATCACTCAACTTCATAGATTTTACTAGAATTTCGAAATAGAAGAATGCCTGCATTAGACGCTATAACTTTCGATTTCAGTATGATCAAATCGTCTGTAACAAATTACTTGAATACTGTTATCATCACATGGAAGGTGTTAAAAAATTGAAATATGACGGTGAGGCGATCATTAAACTGTCGACTGCGTTATGATATCGCTATTAAGAGTTTTAAACTTAATCTACCGGCGATGTACTGAGGCAGTGTCTATATTTAAAGAGCAATAAAATGTTAATAAGCCAATAATCTTGTTAAATTAAGTAACGTTAGACGAAAATTGCTATTAAATTATGAGCGGTGAGTTTTTGGTGTCGATTACAACGGTAACGGCCCCCGTGATCAAATGGTTTGCACATTAGTCGGGCGTTGGAGCGGGGTTCGATTCCTGTCCTATTTATGTTATCATTTGGTGGTTCTATACAAACTTTAAACATAAACATTAGCAGTTTTAATAAAAACATGAACGATTAGAAAGTTTTTCACCTGAATACGGACAGACTGGTTGATGCAGAAAAGTTATGATTTTCAACTAAAAACTACATTATTTTTTATTTTGATTGGTTTAGGGGAATTTATGTGACGCTGACGAAATTGAGAAAAGAAAAAATACCCGAATTCTGTCGACTAAGTTGTAGTAAGTGTTATGGTTTTTTCCTGCTATTTCTGACTTCATTCTTTAAATTCAAATAACCATGCATTTAAACTTCACATCGCGCAAAAAATAACAAGTTAGAAGTGCTGTATTTTTAAGCGCTGGGCGGGACTGAAAGCTTATAACATGGAGTAGATACAGTTTTTATTTAAAAGTAAGTAATGAGTGCTCGTTATTTATCTTTTTTTAGCACCTTATTCTATGTCTAATATAGGCCTATATAATATTTTGCCCACAGCAAAATCTTCTTTAAGTAGGTACCTACGTAGGTACTTTTGTCTAGTTAAGTATTTCGATTATGTTAAATTCAGAATGCTTTAGTTAAAAAGCTATAATAGTGATGGTAGGAATACATATTCATATTCATATTCATTTATTCCACATGAAGTTTGTAATAAAATAGTACATACAATAGTATTGAGTAAATTAAAGATGTTAGGTATTACAATTTCACCTTTTCAAGGTATAGTGGCGTTAAAAATAAAGCAATTTTAATTTAAAAATAACAACAACATAAAATATGGAAAAATAGGAAACAAATTCAAGGTTATAAAATCTTTTCTTCAAAATATTCTTTTAAATTGTAATAAGGTTTGACCAATAAAATATTTTTAAGTTCTCTTTCAAATGTACTGTTTTGGAGGGCTTTCAGTTTTTGCGGTAAGTGATTGTAGACTTTAATGGCCATGTAGTAAGAGTTATTTTTAAATAAGGTAAGGTTCACTGATGGTGTAACTAAATCATTCGCTCGTCTGCGTGATACATACCGCCCTTGCTTATCGCCCACTTTCTGGAAGTAGGGAGCGTGCTTTCTAACCAGCCGACAGAGTTCGAAAATATATAAGCTAGTTATAGTGAGGATTCCAAATTTTTTAAATAGCGTTCTGCAACTTTCTCTTCGCCCCGCTAATGATATAATTCTAATACAACGTTTTTGTAAAATGGACACTGCAGTCGCATCCGTCGAATTACCCCAGAGCACGATGCCATAGCGCATCCAGGCCGCGGCGTAGCTGTGGTAGGCTGCAAGCGCGCACTCTTCGTTTGTACATTTTCTGAGTTCACGCAGTGCGTATGAGAAGCGACTGAGCTTATTCGTGACTGAATCTGCATGGAGTTTCCATGACAGATTAGAATCTACTACAATCCCTAATTGCAAGTATGAGTCAACTGTTTCTATTTTATGCCCTTCATGGTTTATGTTGAGACTAATTCCAGGTCGCTGGTGTGGTCTGAAATGCATAATTTTAGTTTTCTCGTAGTTCAATATGAGATTAATGTCTTTTAGGTGTTCTACAATTTTTGTTAAGGACTCTGATATGGTTTTATGTACTCCGGAAATGTCGTCATAATATTAAAATACATGATGAGTGATTTTTTTTGATAAACAGGGCACAGCATTTTCTTAGTTTTTTTGATAATTAATAGCAAAATGACACTGGAAAATTAAATGTGGTAAAAAAAACATTTTTTTTTAATTTTTTACTAACAAAATCATGAGTTCAAATTATCGGGAATTAGAGAATTTTTAAAGAAAATAGAAGTAATTAAATGAAAAATACATATGTTTATCACCATTCCCTTCCTCTGAGCTCTCTTGGCTATTAGCATTGCCTTCTTGGAATCTTGGCGTAACTTAACATTATAGTCGGAAGATGTTCGTTGTAAACATTGACCATTTGGTTAAAAAAACGACTATTGATAAAACGCAATGATTTCTACGTCCCTATTTTCTTAGTCCACGTCCATTCTGTTCTTTAATTGAAATAATTAAGGTTCAGTTGTTTAGTTTCCATTGAAGACTCGTTCATCGTGAATTCTTGATAAAGACTAGTAATACTGTATAAGGGAATGTACCGCATTGTTGCCATACTAACTCGGAAATTATGTCTCAGTTATAATGGAATACTTTGCAATTGATTTTTAATTGGACGAAGATTCAATAAGAAAATAAAAAAAAAAGATATAAAAGATTCAATAAGAATACGAATAAGAATAAGTGACTCGGTAGCTCAGCGGTCAGAGCATTGGACCGGATATCCAAAGGTCGCGGGTTCGATTCCCGTCTGAGTATTGATCTGGTGCGAGTCGTATTTTTTCTAGTATATTATTTAGTATTGTGTAAAAATAGCATTGTGAATGCAAAAATCTCAAAATTAAAAAGAATACCTAGATCAACTCTAAACGAGGATAGTAAACAGCCAATAGTAAATA
The DNA here is from genome assembly GCA_950108535.1 of Agriphila straminella. Lineage (NCBI taxonomy): Eukaryota > Metazoa > Arthropoda > Insecta > Lepidoptera > Crambidae > Agriphila > Agriphila straminella. Next base: position 5,305,622 of record OX467314.1, read on the forward strand.
GCCAACATTTATATTAGATTTTTGAATTCACAATACTTTTTTGCAAGTTAAAATTTAAACTAGAAAAACGCAAACATGTACGGCCTTATTAATAAACAAAGAGAAAGTTTACACCTGCTTAAACCAAAAAATATTTCATAGTAATATTACTCCTTACGTACGTCTCAAAGCGTTATATTCATACCCCCTTACTAATAAAGATTGTATAGCAGATGTATAGTTACACAATGGTTACTCTCTGTCAAACTTTATTAGTAAGGGGGCTATTGGTTAAACTAAGTTTACTCTTCGTTTATTTAAGGGGGGTAGGGTACATAGAGACAAAGCTGTCATACAGTTGACGTAGACATCTATTTTGTACAATAGCATTTTAGCTAGTTCTTTACGGCAGGCCCAAAAGCTGATTGATTTTTATTAGTGTCAATTTAACAAAATGTTTAATTTTTTTGTTACGTATAGTTTTTGAACAATTCCACGAACACAGTCACATAAAATTATCTTGTTAGTGAAGTAATTTGCACTAAACAAGAGAAGAGGGAAAGTCTAAGAAACCACCAGAAATGTGGTTAGAAATCTGAATAGGACTGCTTTGTTGATAGAGCATTTTACTAAAAGATTAAGTGTTTTACTAGAACAATCTTTGTACTGTACAGTTTCCACAATTACTGGTGTTTGAGAATTCACTATACACACACGCCATTTATGCTATTATTTTAAGTTATCAACGTCGAATTCGTTAAAATTCTACGGCGGCGACGCTATCTTGCCAATCATTGCTTCCGTAAGTAAGCACCGTTTGAGCCATTAATTTGTATTATTGATAACTTTAGTTTTTTTTTAAATCTAAGTGATCATAATTCAAGGTGAAAGAAACATAAAAAATCACAAGAAGACCTAAATAAAAGATTACTGATGCTAAAAACATAAGATGAAATTAATAGTGAAATAAAAAAATCATTACTTCCATGTTTATTAGCATCGGTAATTTTTACTTTATGACTTCTTGTAAATTTTTATGGCATCCCTTTTTTGCATAATATTTTTATTCCTAATTTGGCATATTTCCTATTTTGGCTAATTTGGCATATTTTTCTGTCAAAGTATTACTTTGACAAAAAAATATGCTACGAACAATCATAGCCATAAGATATTTGTCCTAAAGTTTCAATATCGCAGTTAGATTAGTCAATGACTTCTATTTCACCGTGTAGATATTTTATAAGCTCGCAAAGGTAGCTACAGGCATCTTACTTAAATCTGTCTTAGTCAGATTGTCACTGCAATACCTACTTTACTTCAAAAGGAAATAAAATCAGAAAGAACCAAACGAACCAAGTCTCCATTACGTTCAATTAATTTCTTTGAGGCTCTTACCGACTTATTAAGTCATTTGGTCTCTGTATCTCAAGATGGCAGACGATATCGTTTAATCTCTTTTCCTTTTTTTTAAATACGAAATGAAAAACTACACACGAGGTCTTATCATTTGTAAAAAAAATTGACCTAAAAGTATTTGCAACTGCAATGAAATGCATTTTTCTTCTCATAATTAAATAAGTTTTAAAAAGCTTTAAAATAATTGCTGTCTATTAATAATATATATATATATATATATATATAGTATTGTTTACCGTAAAATAACTATAAGTAAATGTATTTAATAAATAAATACACAACAAGTGAATTAAAATTTAACGATGGAAATCAAAAAAGTTTAGTACAAACCTTAAACCAAGGAGGCAACAACCGGCAAACTCACACTTTTAACACCTTTTAATTAAGAACTGCACTTAGTATGTGTGAATAGTTCAGCTGCCCCAACATCAATGACTGACCACGAAAAACTATTCACTATATTAAACTTTATGTGTTACATATAGCAATATTATATTGGCTCATCTCACTTAGACTTTGATGGATTATTATCTACTGACGATATTATTATTGATGGATTATTAAATTAAAATCGGTGGGTGTCATCAACTTTGCTTTTTTACATTTGATAGCACACATAATTTGACGTATAACAAGCTAATAATTCTAGTAATTGAATAAAACGGCCGAGGTCAATAAACTTTATGATTGGCAGCCATTACGATAAACAGAGGTTGTCGTTTAATGAGGTCTTCTAATCAGATTTGCATTGGCAATTTTGGACACGATGGCCACCCACACATATAATTTTTTTTGGTGTAGGAATGCAAAAGTATCAAAACAACTTTTTTTAAATCTTTGAAGTGAGAGCTTCGTCCGTTGTTTTGATATTGCGTTTTTACATTTATAAATACATAGTTGGTAGGTATCTGATAAATAATGCTTTTGTAAATTTTTATTGCATAAATTAGGCTGTTTGTCAATTTTTTTCATACCACCTATCGACGATTAAGTACAAAAGCAAAAAAAAAAACGTTTTATTAAATTATTTTTTGAGATATCAAAACAATGTTAGTATTTTTTTACTTGGGGTAATGATATTTGATTTGATTGAAAATTACGGATTACAGTATTTTCGGCAGATAGCAGTTGTTGTTTTGCATTAGGGTATGATCAAAATAATAATTAATATGGTAGTTATCGGGTATTAGAACAAAACAACTTTAAATATAAATCAAAAGAAAACGTTTATTTTTTAAACTTTAATGTACAAAAAAAATAAGAACAAAGCAATCAGAAAAAGAAAAATTGTTTAAAAAACAAAAAAACCGACTTCAAAAAACCTGCCTCTAAAAAGCAAGAAATAATATTCAAATCATTAGATACGCATTATCATTGTTATAATAAAACACGTCTATTAAAGTCGGGTGGGGCTGGAGTACATATTCCTTTTTTTATTCTAAAAGCCCCACCCGACTTCAATAGACGTGTTTTATTATAACAATGATAATGCGTATCTAATGATTTGAATATTATTTCTTGCTTTTTAGAGGCAGCTTTTTGAAGTCGGTTTTTTTTGTTTTTTAAACAATTTTTTTATTTTTTTATTTTTAGTGTAAGTACCTTCTGTATTAGGTAGTGTAGGTAAGTATATTATTTAGGTAGAAAAATCGGCCTAGCCAAACGTGAGATAATCGCGGAGAAACATACATACAATACCTCCTTTTTTTGAAGTCGGTTAAAAAGACTACAAAAAGGTATCCCTTCCCCAACAAAAAAAAATCATCTAATTCGGTTCATAAATAACAAAATTGTCAAGTTAGTTGATTTAATTTCATAGTATTTTCAGGATTACTTGTAAACTACTGAACCGATTTGAAAAAAAAATAAATGGGACCATCTCGCAAGAAAACTCAATCGAACAAAAAAAGAATTATCTAAATCGGTCCATAAATGTCGAAGATACGCGCGAACAACGAACATACAATCGAATTGAGAACCTCCTCCTTTTGATGAAGTCGGTTAAAAAGAATTTTTATTTGCATAATACCATGTAAGTACAGACAGAGTTAGAGAGTATTGTCAATGTGGATCAATAGTATTATACAGGCATGCAAATATTTTTTGTGCTAGTACGAGTATTTACACAAATTTACAAATATTACAAATTATCAACCAAGAGCGCAAAAAAAAAATTATGTCAAATAAGTGATTAATAGTACCTACATACAAAATTATTAAAAAAAAATATGAATGTCATAGTTCTTTTGATTCTAGATACTCCTTGATCGAATATAAATTCTTATCAAGAAGCCAACGTAGTAAGTTAAAGCGATACCTAATATTGCAGTAAAACTATAATTAAGTAGATATTTATCTATCAGTAAAATTTAAATTAAAAGTTAGCAATTAATGGCAGAAAATATTTTAAGCAAATCAAGATATAGATTTTTTTCCGTTAGGTATTATAAGAACTGTTCAACATTTCTTTCAACATCTTAATTTAGCAGCTATTGGTATTTTATTTCGTGGAAAACTTACAAGAGTAGATACTATCAAGTTTTCACATGTAAGGAGTATGTAGGGTACCTATACATACTTATCTTCTCAATGAGCAATAATTCGAATTAGGTATATGTTTTTGCTAAAGTGTGAAGTGTCTCCAGACAAGTCGAACTATACTATAACCAGTCCAAAAAATGTAGCTATAGCAATGTTTGGTACTTAATCGTCACTATATTGGTTTACATTTTTGAGAGCAGCGGTAATGTACCTTACGGGTAACGTAAAATGTATTTTCTCTTAAACCTACCGCAATGTGGTAACCTTAGATATACGAACAATATGAATGAACGAATTAGTTTTAAAAGACACGAATCGAACAGCACATAAACTCCTTGAACCGTCCACAAATTAAGGAAGCCATTTGTGAATCTGCGCGAATGCACATAACCATAGATAAATGAAGGAAACAATTTTACGCTGGCAACTCCATCTCAGACAAAAAACGATCACGACGATTCAAAATGACATCGCTTAGCTTTGTTTCGTGTTTATGTAACCAATTAATAACAAAGAAACTTGGGCTATTAGAATAGGTGCTGCTTTGGTAATAGTAACTCCTTACTTCCTATACATGTAGTACCTAGGTAATTAAATATTTTTCTACGGAGAGAGAAGAGAGTCGTAATACTTTTATTGCACGGTATAGGTATAATATAGTTACGGTTATTGAATTTAGGTTTTAATTTTAATTAGGCTTCAATAAAATAATTGGTCCTACCAACAACATTATTCAAAATTAAGTCTGAAATCTCAATAGGTTCCGGTGGCGAAGAATTATAGAGATTAAAATAAAACGTTATTCTAAATTCCCGCTAAAGTTTTGAAAAAGTCAAACTTTTTACTGTTGATCTTTTAACTTTTAATTAAGATCACGCAATTGATGATCACCTTGTGATTGCGAATCAGTTGCAATATGAATCGATAGCAAAAAGTTTGAACAATGCCTGGTACAATAATATACTGACCATGGAACAATGCATGTCAACACTGTCATCCCACTTTTTACACTCATTTCCTGCGTCTTGACGGTAAATCATTGAAACTTAATTAGTCACACATTCTTTCTTGCAAGCGTGATAAATTGATATTAGCGCGTCAGTGTCCAGTGATTTTCTGTTATACAACTGCCAAAATATTTTGTAACAATAAAAAGTTTTTTTTATCCCTTAGCTCTACTTTTACAATTAGATTGATCCAGTTTGATCAACGTCCAGACATTGAATTTAGACAAATACCGCGGCACAAAATGTTCGCTTGTAGCCGACGATCATTGCTTGTAGGTATTCGTCGAATATAGACGAATACTATGAGCACTCTGTGGTTTGCGCTGCCAGCGATTGTGTGGATGCGCGCACGATGACCGAAGCGAATAAAGACGTATACATATACCTTGCGGTGTTTTTTTTGACGTTTAATTTGTATAATGAAAAGAATGACTAATTTTAAAAATCTCCCATCACAGTTTTTTCCTATCACAGGGTTTTCATGGGTGTAAATTTGGGTATAAACTACTCTTATGGAACTTAACCATGATCATATAAAAAACCGTAGTTACATGCCAATTTGCGATGTTTTGCGATGTTAACACATTATTAGTTTCAAAATATCTTAGAGGTAGACCAGAAAGAATCTCGTGAAACGGATGTGAAACTATTTTTACTAAAAACATGTGATTGTTGCATACAGTCTGTCAAAAAAGTCATAAAATTACTTTCATTGTCATTAGTGTTAATGACAATAGTTAAAAAAAACCACATCCCTAATCCGCAGAGTTAGGGACAGTCCTAATAGCATCCTAAAGACTCTGGCAAATCGGTACACTTCCCCACTATGGAAGTGCTTTATTTGAAGAGTGACAGCCACGGGAACCTACCCATTTATTTGATAGCCAGTCTTGGCACAATATGGTAAAATATTAATTAATTTATTGACAATAGCATTAAGATTAGGTACTAACACATATGGATGTAATTTATCTGAAATAAAAATTATTTAATTTAATTTAATAACCCACGTGTTTTAGTGAAAATAATTTCACTTCCGTTTTATGTGTTTCAAGTCTTAGGTAGACACCTCTAACTATTTTGTTTTCCACAAGGAACGTAGCAATTTAATAGCAATGTAAAGTGAAATACATTGCAATATAAGCAGTTCGTAAAAGAATTGATGCAATGTTAATATGGAATTGATAGGTATTCAATAATTGCTACTACGAGCTACGTCGGGATAGAATGAAAGTTTTTACTCTCTGCCCAAGATAATTATACCTATCTGTTGGAAAATAAACGAGAAATAGCATGAGCTAAACGTTTCGTGTTTAAATACACTTAGCTCTGTTACATTGTCCATCAGCCATTTTTGATGTCCCCACTGCTGGAGCACAGGCCTTCCTTATGGGTGGTAAGGAGGATGGGCCATTACCCACCACGCGGGCCCAATGCGGATTGGTGGGTGTTAACGACTGCAAATGCAGCCGGGACCAACGGCTTAACGTGCCTTCCGAAGCACGGAGGAGCTCGAGATAATAAATTTTTGGTTACCCATCCCATGACCGACCCATGCGAACGTTGCTTAACTTCCGCAATCGCTGGGCCAGGCGCTAAACCACTGCGCCACCGAGCTCCTCCTGTTACATTAAACGGATAATATTACCACCGATTGACAATATAAAGCTACTTAGTTACTTTGTGTGTTAATACTAAGGAAACGTTTAAACGCAATAGGTTAAATGCGAGTATAAAAACCGGCCAAGTTCGTGTCGAACTTCGCACGTTTGGAGGGTTCCGTAACAAATAGGGCTAAGACTCTAAGAGGCGCGCGGCGGTGTTTATCTGTGCTACGCGTTTGACAACAAAATTAAAATAGAAAAAAGGACAAAAATCCGTTTTTTTTTTGTAGTTGTTGGTAAAATATACGTAATAATAGATCAGTCAATGAGAAGTTAAAAAATCTTTGGGACAAAATTTTGGAAAAAATGTTGACAGGTGGTTTCTCATGCCTTTGTTTTCTAATATTAAAAAAAATACAGTTTATAACGAGCTCTAAACAATGATATCCCCCACGTTTAGGTAATATTTTCTCACGCCCCTCTTCACAGGCCGCTTCTAATATTTTATTTATAATTTATTTAGCTTTGGGTCGGCAACACATATTTTTGGTGCAAATGAAGACTCTAACTTCAACGATTTAGCTGCTAGAGCTTTGTGACAGACGATGGATGGACAGACTGATGGATACAGGAGTGACAGCAATAGGGCTCCGTTTCGGCCCTTCGGATAGGAAAAGAACCCTAAAAAGCAATAAGAGATTGTTAGATCAAGATAGTAGATAATATTTTATGAGATAAATATTTAGACGAGCAACAGATTTGTGTTTTAAGCTTTTAATATTAACGGCCTAGCCTTTTTGTAAAACGGCGGGCACCACCGTTCAGTCATAATCGTCAGATTATGAAACGTACTCGTATGTAATGAATTATGCGAAAAACCAAACCACACCAAACATAATATCTTAATTCCATTGTAATGATGGTAATAGAGAGTATAGTTTAATATTTTCGTAAACTAGTGGCTCTGTAGAGCTGTAGACCTCGCATTTGGAACATTTTTTTAAATGGCTGAAATATGATTTTTCCACTTATCTCCGCCATTATGAAAATTTTCGAAAAACTGAATCGACAAAAATTTTGTGAGCAATTTTTGTCGATTCAGTTTTTCGAAAATTTTCTGTTTGAGGAGAACAAACAGATTCAAGCAACAGTAGTGGTATTTATTATTTATTGCATTGCATCTCATAACCTCGACCTGCCCCGTGATAAACCTTTTTCAGAACACAACATTAGAGCTTTTTCTGAAAGTTCGATTTACATACACCAGTTTCGACCAAGTAGTAGATAGGTACCCTATCTTTCGAAATCCATATTAAATTCATGACCTGATTTGGCAATCGCTCATGCCATGATAACTATCAAGATTTTAATACAAATCTGTTCAAAGGTACATAAAACCATAGTTTCTCAACTTTACGACTATTAATCCGTGTTCTGAAGTGGTGTCGATGTTAAGGTTCATTAATGTTGCCATACTTCATGGACATGTAAATAATATACAGTTAAACCTCTTTATCAGTTATTGATATAACATTAATGTCCACACAAACTTGAACTTGTATAAATACAGGGTGTTTTGTAATAGCCTTATAAATCCGAATATGGTAGATAGGGTATGTTTATGTTACCGTGCATTCAACCCCGGAAAATAATTATGAAAAAAACCCTTTTTTTTACTTTTACATTTTTTCTTTTTATGATAAACTGCATAGTGGTAACCCTAGACCAAAATTTTGTTTTGCTTTTGCCCATTAATGGGATTGATTATCGAATACAATAGATTAATAAATTGCGATTAGGGTTGTCTTTTGCATTTTTCCAAACAAATAAAAAAACAATTTTTCTCAGCCATGTGGAGCCGCCAGGGTTTATAAATACTTATTTCTATTCTAATAACGTATCTCTTCACTTAAACGTACCTAGGGGTTATATTCATATTTTGGGGTTGATTGCATGGTCTTTTATCTATATCTACCATATTCGGCTTTATAAGGCTATTATATCAACAGCCTGTATAGCGACTAGTAGCGTAACTCAAAGCTAGGGTTTAAATCGACTATTATTCAAATGAGGTAAGTATTCAATGAGTTTAAAACTAGATTAAATACCAAACGGAGGCGCCACTAGCCTGTTCTTGCTTGAAACAGGGGTCATGAACATTTTCTTGCGTACTTCATTTGGACTTACAGTTATTTACTTTTAAGTGTTAATGGTACAGGAGAAGGTTTCCTGAAGTAGTCGCGGCGTCTGGAGAGAACAAATGGATGTTGGTTATAAAACCGTGTAAGTAATAAATTTAGTAGATAAAGGCTGTTTTAACTGCAGTAGGTAACGTTTTTTGAAGCCATGAATTAATTTTAACGATCGATCGTATGCAATACTTACAATACGGAAGATCACCTCTTCCGACCTGGGCCACGTCTACGTAAATATAATAATCTCAAAAGATACAGAAAAACTAACTGATTATTAAAAAAATGCAATTAATTTTATATAATCCACGGTTAAAATAAAATAAATAAATAAAATAAAATTTGTTTATTTCGGACAAGGTCCATATTGCAAACATGTAAACTTAAATACCTAAGAACATTATATTATTAAAAATTAAATTCAATATAATTTATAAATTAAAATTAACATTATTTAAAATTATATAATAAGAAATATTAGAATTACCGATCACAAAAATATTAGATTTGATTTGATTAGAAGTATTAGAACATTAATAATTAATAGTAATTTGAATAAAAATAAAATAACAATCAAGGACAAACAATACATTAATTTAATTTAAATACCTGTGCCCCACCGGAACACATGGCACATGCGTGTGTATACGCATCCAGTGCCCCATAATGGGGCAATCAGGCTTGTCACTAATGACCTTCAGGATGGTGTTGGCACTGCCCCGCACCCTATACATCAGCGACGCGACTCGCTTGCGCACCACAGTATGGAACCCATCCGTGTGCGCGTGCACAAACATCGCTGATGCGCTACAGTAGCGGGGCAGCCCCATCAGCACCCTGAAGGCATTGTTGTACTGTACTCGGAGGGCGTTGAAGGCCCCCTGCGTATAGTTGACCCACAGATTACACGTGTATAAAGTTTGGCAGAAGGCTTTAAAAAGGGTTAGCTTTACCTCCACGCTACACCGTGAAAATCTGCGGGCCAACATATTACAGCGGACCGCCATCGCCCTCCTTTCCCTCTCAATGTCACTATCATCCTTTAAATGCTCTGTCACGATATGCCCGAGATACTTGAACTCTTTCACCCTACCAAGAGCTACGCCGTTAAGTAGTACAGGTGCCACACTAGTCAGCTTACGACCCCTGGCTTGAAAGATCAAGAGTTCACATTTTTTTACATTATACAGGAGACCGTGAGATTTTGCATACTCCTCACACACACCCAGTAACCTTCTGATCGACGCTATCGATGGGCTGAGCAACACCATGTCATCCGCATAACTAATAATACTATTGATGCAGTGACCATCAATTGAGCAGCCGACATTAGTGTTGCTCAGCTCAACGATCAGCCGATTGACGTACAGGTTGAAGAGCACAGGCGACGTTAACCCCCCCTGTCTCACTCCGCACTCCAACCCGTACTCATCAGATAGTTCACTACGCCATTTGACCTGGTTAGTTTGATGCCCGTACCAGTATCTGAGGATATTAATCACCTCACCGGGCACCCCCGCGTCTTTTAGTTTACCCCAAAGAATGTCATATCTAACCAGATCAAATGCCCTAGAGAGATCTAAAAAGGCAGCATATACAGGCGTATTCCTATCAGTGTAATACTTAACGGTATGCTTAAGAGACAGAATAGCGCATTCAGTTGAAAGTCCGGCTCTAAAACCGAACTGAGCGTCGTGTAAGTGCAAATGTTTATTAAGCTGTCTCTCAAGCAAGCCGTCAAGTACCTTTGATGTTACTGTAGCCAATGAGATTGGTCGGTAGTTACCCTTGTCGGATGCGTCTCCCGTTTTATTTTTAATTATGGGCACCACAACCGTTCTCATTAGCTCATTCGGTAGGTAGGAATGCCTAATGCAGAGTGTGAAGAGCAGCCCCAACAATCTAGGGAGATGTGGCCCCGCATATTTAAAATGTTCGATGCTGAGGCCGTCATGTCCGGGTGACTTGCCTCTTGTCATACCTTTGATAACTGAGGTAACTTGTTTCGCAGAGATACGCTCAGGCACCCCTGACACAACGGTCTCAACATCCTTTATAAGTGATCCCCTCAGTGGAGATTCCACCTGAAAATGATCACTAAACATATTAGCTATGTCCCTGGCATTTGTGACGCCCCCAACACTCACCGGGATGCTAGGTTTCGGGCTTAACTTTTTTGTTTGTTGCCAAAATCCTCTAAAATCCTTATTTTTATGTTTTAAAGTTAAAATATTCATTTTAATTTGGTCTTGGTTATTCTGACAAAATTTTAGTTTTTCTTTAAATATTTTTCTTGATTCCCACATATCATTATAAACCAGACCACATCTGGGCTTGCCGTACCACACCCAGGTTAAAAACTTTTGCCTAGCATCTAGATGAGCGCCACGGACGTATCTATTCCACCCCGCTATGGGACGACCGCCTTTTGGCTTACCCCCTCCCAAACTACCTACATGGCTAATTATCGCGGCCTCCCGCAAAGTCGTTACAATAACATCATATAAAGTATCAATTTCGGCAGTGTGTACAGAGCTGTTATTGTTACATACACAATCACCACATGTCTTAAATTCTAGTGGAAAGTCAACATTTCGTAATTTATCATTGCAGTATTTAGAGTACAATTCCACTTGCCTTAAATCCCTTTCTCCCCAGTGAACCTTGTTAATCTCGGCGGCGGCGGCGCGCGGCGGCCCAGACGCCCGGCAAACGGTTTTTAAATCGCACTTGACCTCCAGCGGGTAGTGGTCAGACCAGTAGACACTGTAGTGTACTTTTACTGATAAAACTGTATTTAGCGCCGCCTCAGTGACCACACAGTGGTCAAGCCATCTGCGGCAGCCGTGCGCCTCGCTCACATAAGTATATGTTCCAGAATTTAAACCTAACATTTTTTAAAGGCTTGTGCTTATTAAACAAAAACAAATCAATATATTTTGCTCGAAGTAAAGCGTCAAAGATGGCACCTGTCATCCAACGTGAATTGTTTTTCAGCGAAATGGTAATTTTGACAGAGAGGGGTTAAAAACACTGTCACTATCATTGTCTCTAGTCTGTGGTTATGGTTGAGTTTTGCAAAAATCGGAATAAAATGTTAAAATGACATCTTCTGATATGATGAATTTTTGTTGTGTGTTAGCATTTTAATGTTGGGTTGTGCATTAAAATGCAAACACACAACAAAAGCTATAGCTATTGACGATGTGTTTAAAAAATTCACCAAAAATAAATCAAGTCATTTATTATCTTTAAACAAGATGAAAAGTGTGAGTGAGACAACGTCAGAAAAAGCTCTTAATAAATATAAGAAGTCGGTTAAAAAACCACACAGGCATAAAATGTTGTGCATCTCTGCTTAAAAACGAGAAGCAACAAATAAAATGTATGTGTCAGGCGCAGCAGTTTTAAAGGTACCTACTCTATGCTTAATTAACTATGCGACGTCTAACACCAAGGATCATTGAAATGATATCTTATTTTTCTCACAGCGTTTCTTACAGAGTGACACGTGTATTTATGACACAACATTATCAAGTGAGATGCGATTACGACTAAGTAGTGGGTTGACAATGGTTTAAAAATTGTTTCGAAACAGAGTCATTTATATACACGCTGAAATTTTAATCATTTGGTTCCCGCTGTGGGGTGGTTCCACTTATGATTACAAGCAACTTTTTTCCTCGCAAAAAAAAAATCAGCTGTTCCATACAAAAGTGCAGTACGGCGGGAACCAAATGATTAAAATTTCACGCTGTATAATAGGGGTTAAAGTATGAAATTTCCGATTATTTTTCTTACACACATAAGGTTCTCATATCTTCTATGATGTTAATGATGCTTCGGTTACTTACTTGTTATTTTTTCGAATTATGATCATAACGGGTCACTGTCACGGGTCAATAAAAATATTTCCTTTTTTTTCCTGAACGTTTAAAAAAAGTTATCTTAAAAGTGGCTCCTTTTTTCTCTTTAGCAGAAATGACCACTTAATTCGTTGTAAGTATGGCTTTTTTAGGCCGTATTGACTACTATTACTACTTTAACTAACTACTACCTGTACCTACAGATTAACACAGCATATATGAAAGTAAGTACTTAACAAAATAAAATTGGTTATTTCAACCATAAAAGTACAAATAGGTTTTGATAATAAACTACTATTTTTATAATATTTTATGTTCATTTTGTTGACATAAAAATCTTAATATTTTTTTATTATTTTAGTAAGTAATTCAAATGATAGACATATTTGCAGATGTACAAAAATCTTTTTAGATATTGCGTTTAATTTAAACTCTGAATAACAAATAATAATTGCTTATGACAAGTTTAACAATTCTTATGAAATATTTAACTACGCTATAAATTCCATAATTATACGAGAAGAAATCGTGCAATAGCGAAAACTAGCTAAAAGCACACGCTTAGGAACTTCTGGAAACATGTTCATTTGAATTCATATAAACGTGAAGTAAAACGTAATATTTTCTTACTTTATGGCAACTTAAAGGATAATTTGTAAATGTATATAGGCTATAAAGGAGTTGCTCATGTCAGAAGTAGCTGACCACTGCATAACTTTGTCACACTAACTATAGCGCTTGCTCAGGAACATACTGAATAAGAACCTTTAATGAATGAACGCAATAATTGAAGCGAAAAGGTGACAAAGTGCTATATACTTCGGCTTTAGCATAAACTGTTTTTAGCTTTACATACAATTATTCTTATTTTCACAGCAATATATACGTAGTTTTTTATAATCTACAATTTTAATACCTACTACTACACAACTTTTTATTTTATTTTTTCACACGCATTTGATACTATGGAAACAGAGTCAACATATACGGCGTATAGGTTGACTTCGGTCTTAGAGTAAGCGGGCTTCTGTACCAGACGAAGCTGTCGCTGCTCGAAGACTCCGGTATACGCCAAGGTCCAGGGCCAGGGCCGGGGCGGGGGCCCCTGCGCGGTCGAGCTCCGGTCGAGCTCCGGTTGAACTCCAGCCCGTCTCCAATCGAGTTTCGGTTGATCACTCGTTTTAATCTGGTGCCATCTACACGAAGCCTAAGGCTACTTCAGTAAGTTGCAACCCTATTTTGTTACTGCCGTTTGGCATGAGATGGCATGCTGCCGTTTGGCGCGAGATGGCAATAAACGAGTAAAATATGTTCATTGTTCAACTACTTCTTACGTCAACCGTACAAGTGAAAAACGCTACTACATACTGCTTTATGTAATTTTTGTCGCGATCAAATCACGTTCATGATGTTCACAGCGGGAACATAATAATAACTTCTTGGAATGCAATAATAATTTTAATTTAATTAAGCGACTCCCAGTAGGAAAATGTTTGAATTAACTTAACTACTATTTTATTTATTTATTTTATTTTTATTTAAGTTGAACTTTTAAAAAGATATCTTTGGGACAGTACCTATTGTACTTAGTTGTTTTTTTGATCAAGCGAGAGCGAAGCGTTTCCGTTTCAGCTTGGGCAAAAATGCTTTCGTATGTCCGGCTGTCCGGCTGTCCGTCTGTTCTCCTCTACAAGTCGCATTTCTCAACCGATTCTCGTGAAACTTTGTGAGCAGGTTCTATAAATAAAGTATTTTTATATCAATTATTAAGTTTTTCGACTTTTTTCAAAATGGCGGAGATATGGGAAAAAACATACTTATTTCAGCCATTTAGGAAAAAAACAAAAATGTTACAAACGAAGTTTATATCAAAGGATTAGTAGAGCGTTCGATTAATGCAGTATTTATTCAGCATTAAGAAATGTTGTCAGTTTTTAACAAAATACTGATCGTATAACTACTCGTCATAGAAACCGAAATAACTAATCAATAAAAAAAATGCCTTCAACTTTACTTGTTCTTTATTGTTATAGAAAAATAATCAAATAAATATTTTAGACAGATTTAATAACTATTATTACATCATGGACAATCAGGTAAGATATTTAGAAATGGACAAAGATTTTTCCACAATCGCTTCATCCTTACGCTGCTGCAATAACACTAGAATAGCTCCTTACTCATAAATAAACTCGGGGGCTTGTTGAATCAAGCCTCCTTTACAGGGTTACCAAAGAAAACTTATTCACTTCTCAAGCTTACGCGCTCACTAGACATGAAATTTTTAACGGATACTAGCGCGGTTTTTATTGAAAGTACTTTGGTAATTAGTTGGTATTTGGTTTGATTTTTTATTTTCCCGACGTTTCGGCACCTTTGCAGCTGCCGTGGTCACTTTCAATAAAAACCGCGCTAGTATCCGTTAAAAGTGTTTTATTTCATGCAAAGAAAACTTGTCAAAAAGTTTCCTTTTAATAGAAAACTACCACAATTTACTTTTGATACAATCAATAGACCATTAAAAACTTTTGCCAGAAACAGTAGGTACATTCTTAAAACTTCATAAAATTATTTAGTTTATACTCGTACCTACTTATTTCATTTCTTATATCGTTCTCTCATATGATATTTAAAACTATACTATTTGAAAAAGAGCTTAAATTGAGCTTGATAAAGCTACGCCATGTTGTAGAAAACAATAAACCTTTTTTTTCTATTGAAACTGATTTAAATCTGACCCAAGAACAATAAGGGCAAATATGGCGAAGATAGTCGACATTTTCCCATTGACTATCATTTTTTAGTTTACGCTGAACCTCATGTTTATACCCATTAGTTCCTTTTAACAGTTCCTTCAAAGGAACTAATAGTACTTTTTCTTCCCAGTTAATTAAATTAATTAATTATTAATTAAATTAATTAATTATTAATTAAGTTAATTAATTATTAAATTAATTAATTATTAATTAAATAAATAAATTAATTATTAATTAAATAAATTAATTAATTATTAATTAATTAAATTAATTATTAATTAAAATTAAACTAATTAATTCGAAATAATTAAAGGAACTAACAGGAAGAAAAAGTATAAGTTCCTTTGAAACTCAGTGCTCGTCTTCTATGGTTAGGGCTTAGAAGTAGAGAACAAACCCTGAGATTCAGCATATAATAAAACATAATAGTCATTCGGTAGCCCTGCCCGTGGTGGATGAACATCGTTCGCTATGCCTTAATATACCGTTAAGGCTGATGATACAATAAGTGATAAATGGAACCACTCCTACGGTAGTCAGCGGAATTGATAATATCCCATTAGTCATATGTATTGATCTCCCGTATCTTTTGAGTGTTAAACGTTGTTGTTTTTGTCGGGTATTATAACATCTGTTATTGATTGTGTGGAATCTTTATTGATTTTTTGTCAGTTTATTAGAACTAAGCAGTTAATTTATTTGAATTATGCTAAATTTGTTAAACTTTTTATGATAAAGGATTCTAAAAGCGGCAGAAAACACCAAGAACTTTTTAAATAAAATTAAAAAAAATCTACTAACTTAGTTTTTTAAGGTAAATTGTTACTAACACTATCTATGGACTTCGTTCCGAAATAAATGAATTATTATTATTATTATTATTCATTTGGCAATAGATAAACTATTGCCAAATTTAATTCAAGAACCTAAATTTTGAATCATAATACAACAGTTTACATATTCAGATTATACAATGAGGAAAAATCTGCTTACAAGGCTGCCTCACTAATATTAAGGTACTTAAGTAGTAAAATAGACGGGCAGTTTTCGGATTTGTACCACTAATACTACTGATGCCGAAAAATACTGAATATTTAAATACGAAACTGAAACTATACTTAGGTACTTCTAGAAAAGGAATTTAACAAAAAAGTTCTTGCCTTTACGTAAAAGCTCATTCTTTATAATATACAGGGTTATTTGTTAAACACCAACAACCTCGCAGGAGAAGATAACTAACATCATTAACAACAATATTAAAATTTGATCTACTTTTAAAACAGACAAAAATAATTCGACTTTTCATAAAAAACTCGATCAGTACCCTTAGCACGAATAGCTATCGAAAAAAATAACGAGCGTAAAATCATTCGATAGTGCAATTTTGTATTGGAAATTTGTACAACGCCATCTACCGCCGAATAGCGAAATTAAAATTTCCATAGATAATTCTCTATCGAGTAATTTTACGCGCGTTATTTTTCTCGATAGCTGTAAATTTCGTGCTAAGGGTACAGATGTTCGGACATTTGTATAGAAAAGTTTTCGGAAAAGTCGTAGAACAAATGTTGTTGTTTATGATGTTAGTGACCTACCTACGAGGTTGTTGCTGTTTTACAAAATAACCCTGTCTATTGAGAAGTTCTATATCAAAAAATCTAACGAGCTTCGTTCTATAGAAACTACTTATTATAATGAAAGTACGTAATCCTTTCAATTTTATAACATGGAGCACTCTTAAGAGAGTAATATCAGAGTAGATTAGGTGCATTAAGTGTAGGAACAAAAAATTCAAAGCACTAATGCCTTCATGATTATCTGGAAAGCAATAGATTCTGAGTCAACCTTTGTGAAGCTAGACATAATCTAAGCAAGTAATGGGCTAGCTAGCTTTAACATCTGTAAAGGGTTTCATTAATGAAGCGATAGAGCACTTCTGCTATAAAAAGTTATGAATAATAGCGAAGCGTAAAAGATCGCATAATACGAAAGTATTTACCCTCATGGGATGATGGTTATAAAGTCATAAATCATAGAGCTAAGAAAGTTAAAAGCATAATGCGTTTTATGTTATGGAGCTTATTTTATAATTTTTTCAAACAGATTTAAATATGAAATAAGTATTCGATCGATACAAACTGGCGCGCAGTTATTAACTGTTATTATGATAGCCACGTAAAACATAATATTCGTAAGTTCATTTTAGAATAACTAACTGCTAAAGGATTCATGGGTGTGTTTTACTGCAATGTAGAGCTACATGTAAATGTATGACATTATTATCCAAAAAGGAATTTCGGAACAAGTTTCATAATAAAATTTCAAAATTGTATTGAACGCCAGTGAAACAGAAAACAATGGCTACAGACGGACACAGATAATTTTTATTTATTTTGATTCTGATATTTGCAATCAATGGAAAATAACTCTACTGGTTCCCACTTACCCCCGTGGATAGTTAACCGTGGTAACTTGACAAATGCGTAAACTCACCGCGAGATTAATAATGACAAATAGGCACAGATAATAACTAACGAAGTTAGTTAATAAGAACGTTTCGTGCGAAACTAGATTTAGATGCGTGTGATCCATCATCCGACGGGATACATTGACTGGAAGCGGAATGACGAATTAGCTGTGTTTAATGCTCGCAAGGAGTTAATGCTTGCTATTACGAGTGTTCTTATTAATCATATATTTATTAGGGTTCCGTAGTTCAGAAGGAAAAATGGAACCCTTACAGGGCTTACAGGATCCTAGTGTAAAAATCTGTCTGTCTAGGTCCCTGAAATCCACACTTCCGGTTTTATATCATTCAAAGTATGCTTGAAAATAAAACTTTTTTATTTAAGATTAGGTAGGTATATAAAATAAGAATGCCTAGAGAACGTAGAACCTTGAATCTTTAAATGTATTATCCTCTAAATCCTTGATGTTGTTAAATTCTTAAAAATGATCTATTGGTCTCTTTGAAAATGATGCTGACAATAACTCTTTGAGACGCTTAAAGTTTCAGATTTTTAAAACATTGTCTTCCATCTAATTCACTTTTGTTTGAGCGAAAATAAATCATTTCTTGTTATTCATACATGACGTGAACTTTTGACCATTTAGTGAGATGGCAGTGACCTCTAGTTGGTATGTTTTGTAAGACCGCTACTTATTTTGCGAAACGGTTCTTTATTGAAAAAGTGAAATATGGATTTTAGTGATCGATATGGTTTAGGGATGAGTGAGTATATTATATAAAAGTAGGATTAATAGTGATTTGATAGTTTATTTTTTATGTAGGTAGGTTTGGTATTTAAATAAATTACTTTATGAAAACAAGATTTCTCTACTTCTATGACTTAATTACAGGAATGTATGTTAAGGCTCAGTCCATCAGCCATTTTTGATGTCCCCACTGCTGGGGCACAGGCCTTCCTTATGGGTGGTAAGGAGGATGGGCCATAACCCACCACGCGGGCCCAATGCGGATTGGTGGGTGTTAACGACTGCAAATGCAGCCGGGACCAACGGCTTAACGTGCCTTCCGAAGCACGAAGGAGCTCGAGATAATACATTTTTGGTCACCCATCCCATGACCGACCCTTGCAAACGTTGCTTAACTTCCGCAATTGCTGGGCCAGGCGCTAAACCACTGCGCCACCGAGCTCCACAGTGCAAGTTAAGGTACAGTAAAAGAACAGAATAAATAAATATTTTCTTTGATTGATTGATTTTTTCAGTGAATTGAATGTAAGACTGATTTTGTGGAGAGTTATTAACCGGCATTTTTATTACGTCTTGTTGTATTTTTATCAATAGTCGGTTAATTGTGAAACTATGGAACTAAAAACGCAATTCGCAATGAAATCGCGAGTAAAATTCATCTCGCCTACATCCCCCATAAGAAAGCATAACGTCTTAATTGGTCATTTTATTGTACACACACTTAATCTGATGCTAATCTTTAAGTTGTTTGCACTGAAGGCAGACTCAGACTGTGACTATCGTTTGATATCTATCGTTATTTCTCGGAACAAATAAAAGAAAACCATTTCACTACAATAATCGTATTTAAGGACCTATCATGAAAATTGATGTTATAGTTGTTCTATCTCATGAAGACCGTAGCTTTTGCTATTAATGTTATTAGGCGTGTATAAACATAATGATTAGGTGTGCAACTGCACGCTCTCGTATTACGTACACTAAAACTATATATAATCAAAATCAAAAATCAAAATCAAAAAATCATTTATTCAGTCTAGGCTGTTACAAGCACTTGTGAATGTCAAAGAAGCTACGCCATCGGTTCGCAAAACCTGAGCGGGAGACCTTGTAACGAGAAGAACCGGCAAGAAACTTGTCAAGGGCTGCTTTTTTCTCCCTGTATATTTCATACAGAGTCGTCAACATTGAAAAATTAGCTCCACATTTAAAGTGAGGTCATTTTCCATCACAATAATTAACAAAAGTTTGCACACAATGGGTAGGTAGGTTGAAATTAAATACCTACTACATATCGGATAGGTAATTGTGAGAGTAAATAACGTTCAACTAGTTGAGAAATCAGTAATCACTATGTCTGCTACTCGAAAGTGCACCTAAGTAGGCAAAATTTACCAAAAAACACTTGATACAAGACATAAAAAATAACAATAAAAAAAACGCAATTCTTACAATTCAATATGCGTTAACGCAATTCTTACAGTTCATGTTGGGAACACTACACTTGAAGTTGTTGACCATTACGTATACCTAGGACAGGCAATCCAGTTAGGTAAGTCCAACTTCGAGAAAGAGATCTCTCGTCGAATCCAACTCGGGTGGGCAGCATTCGGGAAGCTTCGAAAAATCTTCGCGTCCGACTTACCTCAGTATCTCAAGACGAAAGTCTATGAACAGTGTGTGTTGCCAGTGATGACTTACGGCAGTGAAACGTGGTCGCTAACTATGGGTCTCATAAGGAGGCTCAAGGTCACCCAGCGTGCAATGGAGAGAGCCATGCTCGGCGTTTCCCTGCGTGATCGAATCAGAAACGAAGAGATCCGCAAGAGAACTAAAGTAACCGACATCGCTCGAAGGATTGCTCAGCTGAAGTGGCAATGGGCGGGACACATAGCGAGAAGAACCGATGGCCGTTGGGGCGGAAAGGTTCTAGAATGGCGACCACGCACCGGACGGCGCTCCGTGGGTAGGCCCCCGACAAGGTGGACCGACGATCTGGTGAAGGTCGCGGGAAGCCGCTGGATGCGGGCAGCGCAGGACCGATCGTCGTGAAGATCCTTAGGGGAGGCCTATACCCAGCAGTGGGTGTCGTGCGGCTGATATGATGATGATGATGATGATGAATATGCGTTAAGATAGGTACTCAGAAGCAGACCCATTCCCACTGGCAGCACCCGTTCACGAGCATGACGCGTGGACCAGCCATCGCTTCGCTCAACCATATTTGAGGGAACGTAACGACCCGCCCCACACGACACCACCGCAGAAATGATTAAAGAGAGCATGACATACTTAGGCCACCCATCCTAAGGCACTGAATTGAAAACTAATATCCAAAAGCTTTTCATAGGTCTTTACTTACAAAAACTACTGACTATAGAAAGCAAAATGATTGCAATAAAAAAAAAGAGAAATCAAAACAAGGTTTACTTGCCTATTAGTTTTATGTTTTGAGCAAGAAGTGCCATATAAATATACGACGCCCTTAGTACAAGCAGACAGAAGCAGACCCATTCCCACTGGCAGCACCCGTTCACGAGCATGACGCATGGACCAGCCATCGCTTCGCTCAACCATATTTGAGGGAACGTAACGACCCGCCCCACACGACTATATGTGCACGTCTATGAATGTTGTTACTGTTAGCAATTCATTGCAAAAGGTTCTTCGTGAGATAGAACAACTAATGCATGAAAAATAAACAAAACAAAACTTAAACAAAAGACTACAGCCAAAGTTTTCAGCTGTCTTTTAATAAAAGTGGCATCGCAGTGTTACTATCATTTTTATATTAGGCTAATAAGATTCTTACGCTCATTCTTTTGGTTTATACCAGTAGACACCAAAAGTAATCGGATGACTCCAAAATGCCTTTGTTTAATAGTTTAATAAAGATTATTTTATTCGATTGAACACTAATGCCTAATCGTTTTTCATGATCGTATCTCGTAAAGAATCAAGTAATTATTAAACATCTAATTAAACCCTTTTGTTCTAAGCTGTGAAAATGCATACATCATTACACTCCAACAAATTCAATTAACCATAATTCAGCCGACTTGAAGTTCGAGTTATTTTAACAATCGAATTACTCATTTCATTACAACAGTTTAACTATTAGTAATTAACTAGCGGTCGTTAACACGGACTCATGTTGCCTCTAATTATAGAGCTATCATACAAACGTAAATTAACGAATATCTATGCTAAAAGGTATGCATAATACATTAACAATTAGTACCAAATAATTTAGAAGAAATGATGAGTGGAAAATAATTAATTATTATTTGCGTTTCGTTTTCGATCGAACACGAATATGTAATCCATCATTGCACTGAGAATAATTATGTAACTTACATATATTTTCTAATTTTATTTGATTTAATTGTTGTTTTACGTAACCCTTAACCGTCAAAAGAAATAATATATCCCAGTCTAAAAAAGTTTATAAAATTCTGATCACTATCATCATCTAGTGCCATCATTTAATACATCCATCCACTCCTCTAGCACCAAGTATAGAAATTAGCAGACAACAATATTTTGATCCCCCAGGGGGCCTATTACGAAAATAACTTACGCAGCTGCGTAACGCGGTCACGATAGTCGTCCGCAGTTCGTCGATTGTAGTTAAGCATTTTCAATCTAGTTATCGTAGTCCATAGACTACTGAACGAATAATGACGGATCCACTAGAGAGAAACTGTCAAATTTACGCAATCACTTTGCAATATCGCATACGCAAGTGCTTTGTAATAAGAAACAATCAGAACGAAGCACGGACGCAGCTGCGTGTATCGCACTAAACTTTTCGTAATAGAACTTACGTTTTAAAAGTTATCCAGGATACAGGAATCACAGTCCAGTTACTGCACTTTTGACCTGCAAAAAAGAAAATACTGTTACACAATAAATCCAGATGAACTCACTCTAATCTATTTAATCTTAGGTCTGTTGTTGCATTTTCTATTATCCCAGCGAAATGACCTACGAAATTGGTCATAGCTGATCAAATAAGACATCACTGAAAACAATATCTTGGCTACATAATATTGACCGCAAAATTGACCTTTGGCTATGATTTTGAGTTAGAACCACAAGATTTCCCTGGTAGGTTGGCAGGTTGGTGGTTCCCTTTCCATGAGTAGGTATATACTCATTTCTACAGAATTGTATAAATAAATGGTGAATGAACAAATACGTAAAACTTGTAGCTAAATAGAGAAAGACTTTTTCAAATAATGTCTTATTTCACTTTCATCCAGATTTTTATTTCCAACAACATTAAGTTGACTCTGTCTTAATGTTGTTGTCTTCTATATTGAAGAACGATCCGTTTTGCTGACGGTAGAATTCTGACAGATTCTTTACAAGCTTTCTGTGAGAATTCTACTGTCCGGAAGTGAAACGGGTCCTTCTTCAAATTGGGATCGGGGGTTAGTTCATTTGCTGCTTTATCTGTAATAATAGGCTAGTTGACAAAATTTCAATAACTGCTGAATATTTTAGCTTATTAGGCATTTTATCGAAAAAAAAGGTTTATTTATTTTTAATCGTTTACATTATAAATTTCGCGTTTTAAAAAACCAATTTTAATTTGGTTCCAAAACGCACAAGACTGTCATGGCGTCTTGAATGACGTCACGCCGTGCGAAATAAACCAAAGAGCGATCGTGTCTTCGTACGTTATAGCTAGTTTTTATCGTTTAAAAATGAATTTCTCATATTATAAGTACTGTATAGTGCCCCAGTGACTATAAAAACGCCAAACCAGTTATTTATATATGTTCCAAACAATGGAAAAATACGGAAAAAGTGGCTAAAACTTGCGTTCGGTTGTGGTTAGGTTGCACTCGGAGTGTAGGTTTGGAACGCGCCTCCGGTAGTGATACTCGAAACGTCAAAGACAAGATTGGAGTTTCGCACGGCGTGACGTAACGCTTTCTGATTGGTGTTCACTGTCACGTGACTAAAGGTTTCATTTTACGAAATTTATTTTTTAAAAATATTATTAATCTTTAACGCTTTTAATAATTAAAATTGTTTGTTATTTTCTCCATAATATAATTAATCATTATAAACCCCTATCCATTATATTTATTCTTAATGGAAACAAGCCTATTACTGCATCAAATAAATCGATAGCGATCACCCTGATCCTATTATTAAAATTGCTTTTCCTCACATTCATTTACCAAAGAAATTCTACTGATTTTAATGACAGTGATGTATGATCGTGAAACACTAATTTATTATTTGTTTATACATTAGATAACAAGATTATTTATAACTCGTCACTTCACTAGTGAACTGCGGGTCAATACTCGTAGGTTTTTTTGCCAAAACTAATGAAGCCTACTGTTATTTAACCATCAATTATATGAATATTATGTATACTTACAATATTCAAAGTTGTATTATATCTTTAAAAGATTTTCAACTTAAAATCAATCGAATAAAGAACAATATTACTTATCAGAATTCAATATAAATATTCACTATGATCGGAAACATTTGTTTAGACCAACCAAAACACATATCCAATTCATCAATGGGGAATAAATAATACTGTGTGCTGATACCGTTGTTCCATTTCAATGTTTACATCTACAAAAAAATATCTGCTGTTTTTATCTATATTTTTTGCGCATGTTCGTAGGCGCCATCAATTTTATAAATCTGGCTTTTATATTTGCGTGGGGTAAATTATTACTAAAACATAGTTAGCATGGCTTTAATTGAATTACTTAATTTGTATTTTCATCAATTTAAGACGTTTTAGAGGCTCTAAAATTAGTTACGCCTTTAAAATTGGCTAATTGGGTTGGATTTTAGAATTTTAGAATTCTGGTATACCTACCTGTTCGCCATTTTGAAAAAAGGCGATTTTGGCCGCCTCTGATAAAAGTGGTGTCAATAGATAGAGGAAGTTATAACAAACAAAAAGTAACGAGCAAAAAATACGTAAATGTCCGAACCATTTTCATGAATACTTTAAGGATAATAGACTAGATTATATTGTTTCTCAAGTGTTGCTAGCAATATCTAAGAAATTGCGCTTTTATTAAATTTTATATTAAAATTCAAATTAAAAATAATTTATTTAGTCTAGGCTGTTACAAGCACTTGTGAATGTCATAGAAGCTACGCCATCGGTTCGCAAACCCTGAGCGGGAGACCTTGTAACGAGAAGAACCGGCAAGAAACTCGTCAAGGGCTGCTTTTTTCTCCCTGTATATTTCATACAGAGTCGTCAACATTGAAAAATGAGCTCCACATTTAAAGTGAGGTCATTTTCCATCACAATAATTAATAAAATTATTGTAACAGATCTCCCATTATTTCATAAAGCTTATTCGATATACAATACTTAAAGCGTAAAATGGCGAATATAACGAAATTACCTACACTGATGCGTATTTAATGACACGTCACGTGTATTTTTACTTTATACCATGCAAAATTGTTTTATTATATTTTTTTTCAATGAGCATGATGACTTAATCAAGAAATATAGTAATTTATGTTAGTGAATACAATTATCTCAGCTCGTTTGTATAAAGTACATAAAGTAATTACGTTTTTTCAAACAGGCGGAGTAATACAAGGTTACTAAAAAGTCACATGTGTGAGAAGCTGTACGATAAATAATAATTAAGATATGATAACTTAGTGCACTAAAACCTTCTAAAAATATTGTTAGTGCACTAAAACTTACAAATTGAATTAATGATAGAATGCACGATTTTCGTTCAGTTTCATATCAACATGGTTATCTTATTTTGGTTTGAAAAACTAACTCATAACAAGCCCTTAAGTAATAGGGGTTAAAGTTCTCACACAAAAAAGCTCTCATCTTATGATGATAAAGATTCTTCAGTTACTTGTTGTCGAATTATGATAATGACGGCCCACTAGTTGCGTTTATGGTGGTTAAATAAATTGAGACAATGTTAAGTATGAAAAATGGAAATTCTTTAAAATTCTCCATACAAAACGACAATTTCATACTTAAACCCCTAACCCCTATTGTTGCAGATATTGTGCCGTTTATTGTACTAGGAAATCACAATCGTGATCTAGCTTAGAACAAGATTCCAATTTGGCGAAACACTCAGTTCTGTAGGCGTACGCAAATCAAAATGTACCCGGCTAATCTACGAGCAATGCAATCTATTCGGTTACTATACCAATAAATCTAGCCAGTCTGATTTAAGTACTGATACCAGTTTCACATTACTGGGGATCTACCATGATCTTTTAGGCTGGGGTAAGAATCAAACAGACCGCTATTTCATAATTATACGTGCCAATTGTAAAGGCAATTGTAAATGACAATGACAATTCGGTGTCCATGACGTCAGTGAAACTAGAAAATATTATATCAAACTACCTACTTACAAACACCGCAACACGTAGGTGTACGTCATTAACTGTCATAATGCGATCTCATTGTAATTTACAATTTTCACGTTTAAGAAATAGGGGTCAGGGGCCCTACCGGCTAACTTTCCGAACTTCGGTAAATCTGCTGGGTTTTAAGTTAAAACAGATAAATAGAAGTAAGGAATTTTAAATTGTACTATTTTCCAAAGATATTTGGAAGATATCGATGTTCGTGTGACATCGTGAATTCATGAATCGGTGTTCGCCATTTTGGCCCGATTGGGGCTCGATTTATCTGTCGTCTTAGTATTTAGTATGCAAAAAATCGTGATACGCATAAATAAGACATTAGTAAGTATGAAGGACTCTACCATTCGATCAAGAATATCCTAAATAACGCTTCACGAACTAAAACAGTACGCAAAAATGGCACTAAAAAAATAACCAAAGGTTCCCTAAGGATTTTTCGAATATCCACGCGGACGAAGTCGCGGGCAAAAGCTAGCTAGTGATCAGAAGAAGTTCATGGTTTTTTTAAATTTTTCGAGGGGACCTCGGGTTATCGACTTACGGGGCCTGGGATTCCTCCCCGGCGAGTCCGGAGCTCTCCTCCGCACACATCCGACAAGTCAAAGCCCGTCGGATGTAGGTACACGGAGGCATATCCAAGTTTTTGTTGAACATTCATAGAATAACGAGGGTAAATTACAAACATCTTTGAATTTTAAAATACTTTTTTTTTTTTTATTTAATTAACAAAATACAAATTAAATATTTGAAAAACACACCATAAACCACAGAGATTTGTCTGGCGTTGGTTTTATTATTAGGCACTTATTTAGGCATTGGTTTTATCATTTGGTTTCGGAGCCCAGCAGACTTGCCGAAGTTCGGAGCGTTAGCCGGTCCGGCCCCTGGTGCCACATTAAGGGTTAACGCCATTAATGGAGCTTTTAAATACCTCCATGGTCAAGTGGCTTGAACACCCAGTTTTCATGGCGTCGGTCGCCATCTTTGAAGTTACGGGTTTGATCGCCGGATCAGTGC
Organism: Agriphila straminella; assembly: GCA_950108535.1. Taxonomy (NCBI): domain Eukaryota; kingdom Metazoa; phylum Arthropoda; class Insecta; order Lepidoptera; family Crambidae; genus Agriphila; species Agriphila straminella. The sequence continues at coordinate 5,332,632 of OX467314.1, forward strand.
ACCATTAAATTTCTAGATAATTTTATTTGAATTTGATCTAATACTGGAATAAACGGCGTTGCGTCGGCGTCGTGTCGGCGTCGTGATGATAGTTTGAGATCAAAATTTAAGTTAATGGTATTTATTTAGGTTTATTTAGTTTAATGGTATATACCCGAATATCTTAACAGTCACTTTTTTTAAACTCAAAACAGTCATCAAGTAAAATAGTGATAGTTACTATTTTTTTTTTTATTTAGTTTGATTGAATTGTACAGAAAGATCTTGGGCGGGCTCTGATAGGCTCATGTTGAAATAAGGTGCTAATAATGATATTCAAATGGCTAACGGTCTCAAAGAAGATTGGGGTATGAGTGGCCTCTGAGGAGAACCTAATTGCTGTATTTACATTTAAATTGACTGCGTTTTGGCCGTCTGTTGCCACTGTCCAAGTGTGATAGGGTTGTCAAATAGGTTTGTGATTATTTTATTTCTATGAAAAAAAATTTTCGAGGTTGAGTTAATTTCTATACTTTTTAACTAATAAATTGTCGTAGATATTAATTGAATCACTAACTGGACAAACTGTGATTGTCGTCATGTTTTTGTGTATATTTAGGAAACGTAATTTTAGTCCATCAGCCATTTTAATGTCCCCACTGCTGGGGCACAGGCCTTCCTTAAGGGTGGTAAGGAGGACGGGCCATAACCCACCACGCGGGCCTAATGCGGATTGGTGGGTGTTAACGACTGCAAATGCAGCCGGGACCAACGGCTTAACGTGCCTTCCGAAGCACGGAGGAGCTCGAGATAATACATTTTTGGTCACCTATCCCATGAACGACCCTTGCGAACGTTGCTTAACTTACGCAATCGCTGGGCCAGGCGCTAAACCACTGCGCCACCGAGCTCCAGTAATTTTAGTAACAGACAATAATAGGTACCTATTCCAAATCCATTTTAACAGATTTCCTAAAGTTTTTCATTACTTTATTCTTATATCCCATTAAAGTTATATATTAGCTGATTATTTGGTCGACAACCCTGCTAGGTGCAGCTAAGTGCAATGCACGCGAACTTCATAGATTTATTGCCTCGATTCAGTGTCACATTGGGAAGTTGTTTGTAACTCTACAGTTTTCCCCATAAGCTGCTGACTTGCTTAGTTTTAATTACCACTGGTGTCAAAATATTTTAGATATATTTCCGCTTTCTAACATCTATTTTGCTCAAATTTTATTAATTTAATTCGAGTGCTTAAAATGGTTAATACAAAAAAGTAACTAACTAGTCGGAATTGCGCATTTGCTAATACCGATCGATGTACGTGAACTAAATAATTTGTAGAGATAAATTTCGTCTTGCTATTTTCAGTGGAAAACGTTCAATGTTCGTTCTTTTATTTACTCCTTCCTTCTGTAATGAAAAACTACCTTGCTCCTTACGAAATACAGTGCTCCAATTATCGTATTATAACTGACAGTATATTTTTCTTGTTAAGTTTACAATGGACCGCCCGAGAAAGTATTAACCACTAAGTGGTATTCTTGGTCTAGCAAAAGATTTCTCTGGAAAGAGATAGAACTATCGAAAAATATGGATTCGGGTTGTAATTGTAATTTTTTATATAATCTAATACAGACAGATGTCATAACATAACCAAGTGGGTTTTTACATATTTAATAGAATATAAATTAGTATGTAATTAACGTATGATTCAATGACGCTGACCATAGGCAATCTCGACGTTTTGAAATGTTATTTTCATACCTACACATAATGTCACTTTTAAATCCAAGCATTTGCCACTCGTCTAGGCCCTCAGTCGGGTTCTATGAAAATTTGCTGCTTATTTAATATTTTGTCTAATATATAAGAGACGGCCAACCCTAGTAATACTAGCTGCGCAGACGCACGCGATCCCACCAGATTTATTACTTTTAATACCAGTAGCACTAAGACGTACGGAATCATAGTGTCCCCCATAAGTTACCACAACTTGAAGTTATTAATTACGTAGCTTATGGAAGAGGATTCCTAGGATTTCAACAGCGCTTCCTGCTTTAAAAAATATGATATTTTATATATTTCATACAATTTAAATTATTTCTTTAAGTTGTCTTTTTTCACGAAGTGCCTATTTAATAGTTTTATGATGCTATTTTAATATGTGTTACAAATTCTTATTTTTTTAAACTTCCCCTTTTTTTCAAAACAGTTGTAGGAATATATACAACACAGTTTAGAATTTTGACACTCTAAAAGCTATTACTTTTTTGTCCAGAAATTAATGATAATGACAAATAACAACTAAAACAAAGTGACAAAGGTTAGACCTTTGTCACTGTATACATATTTTTGGACGTGACTGTTCCTAGCAAAATTATTAATTGACCTTTCAATACTGATTCTTTACCCAGATGACGTGCACAGAAATAAGTTAATAAAGTTGAAATTTTACCTTTGTCTAAGATTTTCATTAATGAAATGTCAAAAATAAAAGATACTATGTGCAGCTATGTCGTATGGGTTTATATCTCAAATGCTTTCAGTTATGAGTAAAAATATTAAGATTGAGTGGCAAAAAAAAACTTTAATTCTAATTAATAGATTGAATTCACATATTGAAATAAGTATCGCAGCTTTGTTTATTATTTATTCCATCCTCACCCATTAAAATGTGGGTTTATTTTATACCATCTTATGTGATTAAAATAGCAGATATGGTTATTTCCAGGAGTTGAGATAAAACTCTCTATTACAAACAGCGGACGGTAATTGTAAAATTTATTCTTTACAGTTTTACAACACCCAGGTGCGGTAAATTTAAAAGTTGCAAGCTCCCCGCAGTGATACAATCGTAATTTAGAACAGAAATGGGATTCGGTTAAAGTAAAATATGCCTAAGAATATTTTAAAAACCACGAAGTTTTATTAAAATATTAAAAGGTGGATTTTATAAATAAATATCCACTTCCTATTTAAGATGTCTTAGCAATTTGTTTGTGGTGAGTCCCTGAGTTCATAAGTTTTAGGTTAGATTTTCATAATGCAAATGTGTAGGTACATTTGACTCGTAACTAAATTTTTTGCACTATAAATGTAAAAATAAATTAGAATATCACTAAAATCGTGCAAAAAGTACTTGCTTTTCCATATGTTAGAAATAGTTTTTTTTTAACATTAATGATTTGATTGTTGATTGTATAAGGATTGTATAGACAACACAAAACGATGAACCGACTGAATTTTTATATTTTTCTTCTGTTTTATGTAAAAAAAAAACGCAGTTTTCCGCCCGAAATCATATTACTTTAAAAAATTCAGCATATTTGCAAATTTTAACAATTTATGTGCGACTTTTTTGGTCTTTTAAGTTATTCGACGGTGCATTTTGCACATTTTCACATTTTTTTTACCTTCATTTACATCTTAGAGAAAGACGGGTTTCTGTACCGAAGCCGTCGCTGCTCGAAGATTTACATGGTTTATCTTCAATTCGAATTTATTAGCGACTATTCAAACTATGTGTTTTTACTGACTTCAAAAGGAGGGAGGTACTCAATTCGATCCGTTTTTTTTTTGTTTTTTGTATGTACACCGATTACTCGAAGACGGCTGATTGAAATGATTCAAACGTTATTACATTTGACAGACTCCCAAGTTCGTCACATTTTTTTAAATTTTGAAATCATTTCAGTACTTTTCAATTATTTTTTTATTGGAAAAGGGATATCTTAAGTGTAGTTCTTTAACCGACTTAAAAAGGAGGTTCTCAGTTTGACCCGCGTGTATGTATGTTTCTCCACGATTAACTCACGTTTGGCTGAGCCGAATTTTCTACCTAAATAATATACCTACACTACCTAATACAAAAGGTACCTACACTAAAAATAAAAAAATAAAAATTGTTAAAAAAAAAACAAAAAACCGACTTCAAAAAACCTACCTCTAATAAGCAAGAAATAATATTCGTAATAATAAAAACACGTCTATTGAAGTCGGGTGGGGCTTTTAGAATAAAAAAAAGGAATTTGTACTCCAGCCCCACCCGACTTCAATAGACGTGTTTTTATTATTACGAATATTATTTCTTGCTTTTTAGAGGTAGATTTTTTGAAGTCGGTTTTTTCGTTACGTTTACGTTACGTTTTCTATATAAACTTATAACAATCCCAGAACACGTTTGCTTTGTACCAACCCTCGAATTTGGCCTTCATTTCCCCGGTGATATGGACTTGGGCTATTTTTGTTTTATAGTTTCTGCCATAATTTATTAAGAACTCAAAACCTAATTAAAATTTATAATTGACAGCAACATCAAATAAATAGTATTGGTTTAAACATCGGAAATTAATAGGAGAGTTGTCTGCAACATGTCTGTAACGAAATAGGTAATGAATTGTAATTTGAGTGCATTGAGAAAGCCATGCATTCGGGCCATGAAATTAGCAACTTACATAAAATGAATTACGGTACGTAGGTATGATGTACTTAAAATTTAATTGTGTACGTCAAGTTTACGTTGGAGTACCTACAATTGTACTATTTTGTATCCTGCGTGGTATGTACTACTTACTAGTGTGGTAACTCGACAGTTTTGTCAGGGCAATGATGAAGATACAAGGGAGCCGTTATGTTAGTGTATTTATTTTTAATTTTAGACGATTCTTAAATGAAGAAGTAGCTTGGTTTAAAAACCGGATAATTTACAGAAAGTTTTACAGTGGGGAATATGCATAAGTCACCGATTTTGATAAATTTGAGCTTGATCGCTGCGGACACGTATCAAAACATGATGGAACAGAAAAAAAAGAATTATTTTAGTTTTATCACACAGGGGAAAATAGCGATTTTTTTTTCATTTTCGGATATAATGCACTTAACAGTCGGATAGGATATCAAATTAGAAATAATATTTTGCATGACACATATGTCCTTAAACGCAATATTTAGGGAGATATTTGAAAATTCCTGGCTAAATCCATACAAACGTGGCATAAGTAACGTCACAAATGTTGACCGTATTGTATAGAGCGTTTTCAGCGGGTGCTGCTGCGCGCTAACTTCAAGTGAATATATCACGAGAAAAAAACGCAAGAGAAAAGTTTAAATATTACAGTTGATTTTCTCACGCATTATACTTTTGATTTTAATAAAAAAAAGTTGATGCATGTTCCCTATTACTGAATTATTATCCTACGCGCAAATTGCGTCTCCTACGCACCTCGATCATTAAATTTGGGAGTGCATAATTGAAATGTCACAATGAAAAGTTTGCAGTCGAGATTTTATACTTTACAGAATGCATTAATAAATCAACTTAGAGGATTTGTCAGCGAATGATCATTATATCCTTAATGCTACCGTGCTGACACGTAGAACGCTACATTACATTAGTCACATCTATCATTTAGCTTACGCCTAAGGCTGAACCGGCCGGATACAATCTGTAAGTATTAAATACTCTTGTGCTCTTATCCAGTTTTTCCAGTAGCATATTCCTTAGGGCGATGACAGAACCGAGCACTTTTTACTACACCTTACTTGAATAGCAGATGAAATTTTAAATCAATTAATAAGCACGTAGACTAGACGCGTTGTTTTATATGTCAAGGATTTTATGATCCTGTTAGTTCAGTAAACCAGAATCGCCTTTTAAGTTTAGTATTTATTTATGACACCTTTAGGGGCGTCGTTAAAGGAATAAATATTTATTTAATTCTCTATTAAAGTGGTGAGTTATTTCGTCAGAGTTTAAAGAATAAAAAAGGTAAGACAATGCTTTGAAATTATTTTTGTCATTTTTTTGTGGTTGATAGATAAGTGAATGACTGTACGTTCAGTGAGAGTTGGTATAAGTTTTTGCTATTGGACTCTCGATTTGTACAGAATTACTGTAATCACGGAGCATTTAGATACGTATTTGGCCATTTTTTGCGCGGCGAGTCGATAGAAGTGGTTTTGTTTTCTAGCGCATTTGTTTTTTTATGATAAAAAGTGTTAATGCAATGCAACTGGGTTACCGATACCATCATCTTACATAAGTCTGAAGCGATAACATTAATGTTACCTTTATTCTAGTGTTTCGTTAGATGATAACCACTTCATTACGGATTTAGATTTTTGGATGTACGATTAGAGTTTTAGTTATTCTTTGGTTTTAGTTCCGCCACTTGCCTATTTAATTTTTACCAAACTGCGGTAAAGCCCTAAAGGTGAGATATGTGTTTTCTTTTTAGTTAAGTCCAGAGTCTAACTGATTTAAAAAGGACATTGTAGTAAATGATTGTTTTACTAATATCGAAAAGTGCCGCTGAAATTGGTTATTGTCACAAAACTGAGCTAATTCCAATGCATTGTAAGTACCTAGCATTGCTTTTGTTTTGTTGCGTTACACAATAAATATAGCTTATTATTTCTATTAAATTACCATTGTTCTTGGTTGTGTTTCCTGTGCAATCAAATTCGAAAGTTCTGACACGGATGCACATTCTATTTTCTTAATTCGATTTATTAAATTATTGTTTTGCGATCAAATTTAATATTTATCTGCAACAGAATAATTTCACCACAATGGGTGACTTAAGTATGGCTTTCAAGAAAAATGTTCTAGTTTCTCTAAGGGAAAGGTTTGATTTGTTATTACAAAGAAATTACGTTGGTAGTCAAAGTACTGTGACGAATCATTTATTATATTTTTTATGATAGATAGGCAAGCGCTTGACCGCTATCAGTCTCTCTATTTTGTGGCTATCACGCCTGATGGTAAGCGATGATGCGATCTACGATGAAACGCACTTGTCTAGAAGATACTTATTCACTCGCGACTTCAAGGCCCCCGTAATTCTGAACGATAAAACTAAAAACGTTACGTTGTCATTTAGGTTATATTTACCTAAAAATCTTTGGTTTAGCTTCATAATTTTCACTTAAATTGTCCCAGATTGTAATCCTAGACTGCTTAGGCAGAGTATTCAACAATTTTAACAAAACTAAAGCGAGTATTTTTCTGTAAACGAAACTGAAACGGTAACGATTTAGCTTTGGTTTTATCATTGAAAATTAGCGCGATTAGGCCCCAGATTTACTTATCGGGAAACACAGACACAGGCAAAGAGTTCCACTCTCGAGCGGTACACCGTACGAATGATAAAATTATAATTTGAATAACAATGAAAATTGAGTTTGGTGGTCAAAAGTTTTGATTGTGGTTTGACAAATTAATAACACGCGTTCTGTACCACCAGAGTTTCCTACCAAGGAGAGAAAAAGTGTAGTTAATCCAAGTTATCTGCAAATTGCAATATATACAGGGTTATTTGTAAAACACGAACAACCTCGCAGAAGTATACTACTAACATCATAGACAACAATGTTTGTTTCACGATTTTCCGACGAAGACAAAAAATCTCTTCATACAAAATTCGATCGTTGGAGGTTTGTAAGGAAAGTTTTTTTATCTTTTTTCGGAAAATCGTTGTTGTTTATGATGTTAGTAATCTACTTCTACGAGATTGTTGGTGTTTTACAAATAACACTGTGTAAATTGAGTAAGATAAAAAAAAGCTTCCGGATTTTATTTTAACTATCAATATTTTTAAAACTGTTGGCTTGAAAACTGAATTATAGCGACAGTTATTTTGCATACGGTAGGTATATACCTACTTGTTTAAGAAAAATATTATTATTTGCTCTAAACGTCCAGTTATGCTACACCACTTTATGTATGCTACACCAATTATTGCTGCAATAATTCTTATTATGTTTTCCTTAAGTTTTGATAGATTCGTTTAAGCTTAGAGTAAGTACCTACTTACCACATACGCTTAAAAAAATACAATTATATTGGTATTCGTGGTTACCTTTTTAATAATGCAAGCGTACAAAGATTACTTTATTTTCCTGTTGTATAACTGTTAGCCGGCAGACATTCAATAATTGCATTAAATTGGTTTACAAAGAATTTACTGTGTTATATAAAAGTAATTATACACAATGAAAATTGGAGGGAAGGTTTCCAAAAGACGTCTTAATTGTGAAATTATACTTTTTATGTAAGTAGTACATATAAAACGTATAATTTAGATCAGAATTAGCTGCATTTTATTGTGTAGGTATAATACAGCTGTGTGTTGATACCTTTATCATGTAGCTTTTTGTTGAAATTAAAATGTAATATGAGAATGTTGGTTTGGTTAAGTGTGGTAGTTACGTGCTAAGGGCTACCAAAATTTACTGTGGTTATATAATCAATTGCAGGATCACAAAATTAGCTTTACCTACTTTGAAATCCCAAGAGTCATAGTTGTTACATTTGATTTTTTTTCTTGCAACTCAACTAGCGTATTTGTAGTTAAAATAATTCATACAAGTTATCAGATTTAAATATGAAAATAGTGGAATCAGCCTTTAAAGTAACTGAATACTTTGTTCCTTTAGTTCACCGACTTTTACAACTGTTCAGTAATTTGCAAAAAAGTTTTGCACTAAGAATCCGATTACCTAAACCTAAAAACGAGGCCTAATGTTTCACTCGGCAACGGAAACTCAAAATAGTACGATTAAAAAGGTTATTTATTTATTTTCTAACGTGGCAACCCTAATTACAAGGCACTGGAAAGTGCTAGGCGCCCAGCGATAATGCGGCGATCATATCGCGTCATGTGCAGCCGTCATTCAATCTTCTAGCACAGAGTAATGATTGCTTAAAAACTATTAATTTTACTTACAATACTTATTTGAAACCTATATCCATTCATAATCGCGAACTCCTTGTGCACGACTGGTTACATAACATCATAATTAAAAATTAGTTATTAAGTTATGAAAGTTGCATTGATATTGAGAAGGCGGATATACCTTTAACATACAGATCATTAATTTGCATTCTTTTCAATTAATACTTAACTAATTATAAAAAATACATTAACCATAAAGAAACCTTTTTATTTATTTAAAAAAGAAAAGTCAAACATGACAGAAAGGAGGTTGCAACATAAAAGAAATAAAATAGCTATTCGTTTTTTAATTTTCTTTTAAAAGCTTACGTTCGAAATTTGAAAGAGGGCGATCACGCCCCCTTCTGTCTCTGCGGCCGGCTGCTCTGTCCGACGACAGGTTGATAGGCAACTTGTATAAATAGCGCAAGCGCAGTCAACGACCGGCCTCCGCGCGACCTTCACTGCGGCTCAGCTGCTATTGTTGTCCGCACTTGGATCTTGGCATTATGGATTGTATGCCTTCGCCGATTTTCATAAAAGCTCTTACCTATTGTTTTTAAGCTTTTATTCTGGAGATTTTTTTTATTTATTAATTAAAATCGTTTAATTAACTTTTTGTTAAAGAAAGGTATTGTTTTTTTGTAATCTAAATCTAGAAGTCAATCGAATAGACAGGGTATTTAATACTCAGAATAAAGTTAAAACACATTAGACAATGTTTCCGAAACCAGTGTGTAATTTTTAACTTTTCATCAAAAACGTTTCTATATATTTTTTTAAATTATTGTCGAAGCAAATGAAAATATTACTTACATTTTAGTAACACGTCAAAATTACTATTTCCAGTTTCCATCGTTTGTGAAAGAAATAGTTTGTAACATTTTTATACAACTACTTGTCAGTCAGATAGGAATATGGTCACAGAAAAATTGCGCAGACTTCCATTTACGAAGTTCATTATATACAATCCACCAATTAGGCTTATCGCAGACGGATCTTGTAACACGATTATGGGTGTGCCTTTCGTTTCGAGTTTGTCTATGTCATTTCCTATGGGTCTTGGCTTCAGAATTATCATTTAAGGCCATTCCATAAATGTTTAGGGCATAACTAAAAACAAGATTCTAAATGTTTGTTTAGAATTTTACTCCGTTACTCGCGAATAAAACGAAAATAAAGGATTTTTTTAAATCACTTATTTTCCTATATTGTTTTGAAGAATAACTTTAGACTTTCTTCAAGTATTCATAATAAATCAATTCAGCCATAATTCAGCCTTCAAATTATAAGTTCATCATCTCATCGCATCTTCCGATATTCACATAAAATGATTTAAAAAAATTGGTGAAAATTATAATTTAAATCTTCGTTTGTAAGAACCACAGTACCTATTCAAGTTTTAATTTTTAAGAGTTAACTATTTAAGAATTATAAGGAGGTGGTTCTAATATGATATTTTGATATTTTTATCATTATCTCTCTTTAATATCATATGTGGTTTGAGCTGTGCAATGTCAGGGCTATCAAACTATAGATTTCTCGCTAAAAGTAAAAAAACTATTGAATTTATGTAAACTATCTGATATTAACACTATATCATGCTTCTGTCTGACTCCTTTTGTGGAATACTGATTTCCATCACCTATTAATAAAACGCAGAACCCTCCTTTAAATTTCATCAGCATATCTCTTTCAGTATCACAAATAATACACAGTGGGCATAAAGAACAAAAATATTACAACCGATAAAAATTAATCGCAATAGTTTTATGAAGTTGAAAAAGTGCACAACATTTATTGCAATGTAACCTTACCATCGGGAGTACGATAAAAAAGTTGTTGGCATTTAATGATAGGTGACAATTTTTCATAGAAAATCTTTATTGATTTTACTATTGAAATAATTATTTGAGAATAAAGTAATGTGTATTTTGAATGAAAGAATAAAAGTAAAGTTTAGTTACACTTCGACTTTAGGGTACGGTGTGATACGGATTCATGTCATACTGATACCATATTTCAGATTAGACTATTTAGAAAAATGTAGGTAAAATATATTTTTGTTTTAAGGGTAATCAATAGCACGTGGAGCTCGGTGGCGCAGTGGTTTAGCGCCTGGCCAAGCGATTGCGAAAGTTAAGCAACGTTCGCAAGGGTCGGTCATGGAATAGGTGACCAAAAATTTATTATCTCGAGCTCCTCCGTGCTTCGGAAGGCACGTTAAGCCGTTGGTCCCGGCTGCATTTGCAGTCGTTAACACCCACCGATCTGCATTGGGCCCGCGTGGTGAGTTATTGCCCATCCTCATTACCACCCATAAGGAAGGCCTGTGCCCCAGCCGTGGGGACATAAAAAATGGCTGATGGACAATAGCACGTGACTCGCTATTTTAGGCACATAACGTGGTTTCCCAGGGTTTACACAATAATCTTTTACACAATAATCGCACGCTAAAATATATTGTATAAAAGCTAAAATCCTTGAAAACCACGTTGTGATAGCGAGTCACGTGCTTATGTTTAAACCTTAAATAAAAATGAAAATAGCAAGGCTTTTTAACCCATTCATTTTACAACCACAGAAACTTTTATTTAACATCAAGCAAATTAGCTAAGTAAGTTTAAATTAGGTATCTAATAAGACTTTTCATTATCAATATAAGTAGGTAATCTTCCATTGCCAAAATGTATATTACCGCAAGCGAAGCCGCGAGCGTAAAAGTGAAAATATGGTACTAATTTAAAACTAACTTAAACTAAACTAAATAACCACTTGAGAGGATTTATATCTCTGTCTATGTAACGCCTGAAAAATGTGTGAGTTCAGCTAATTGATTTCCTCCCACATTTTTCATGCCCACTAAGTTTTCTAAGCTTAACTTTAAGTACTTAGATTAATGTTTTAGTCTCCAAGAAACCATGTACAGGCGACGGCACATCAGTCTTTACTTGTAGTCCTTAGATCGTAAAGGCCTACGTAATAAGATTTCGCAGTTCAACTGTCTAACTTAATGTGCTGTCGTGTGTGTGTACCTATGTAAGAGAACAGCTGTCATTTGTTTATCAGACACTTGCGAAAACCGGCGCACTAAAGTAAATCTGTCTCACTTTTATCAAGATTAGCTTTACTTTCTTGTAACCATCTCGGTTCTATTCCTCAAAGTCCGGGTAAAAAATTGTGCACTTGATTTACATTTACCTAGCTTTTTGCGTTTTTGTGGAGTTTGTAGTTTCACCTGTCCTTTTACTTTTTAATGAGTAGGTAAGTAGTATTTATTTTCAACTTGTGGCCTCCTGTGGATTTACTTGATTCGTTTTGTCGCAATTTTTTTTGATTTTAGTACCTATAGTCTCTGCTTTCCTCAATGATTTATTAACTTATTTGTATGGATAGGTAACAACTAATGAATAATTTATAGAAGCTATAAAAAAATCTTATTTTTTTCTCTCACACAGCATTATAAGTACTATAATGCTGTGTGAGAGTAAGCTTTAAGAGTACTTAAAGTAAGCGTACAAAATAATATGTGAGAGACGCTAGAGAGAAGCTATAGGCTAGGCTAGAAGCTATTATTGTTTGTTTCCGTCAGAGTTCAGAGTTTACTTTTCTATTTTAATTTACACAAAATCATGAATCTGTTCATGTACCTACCTAAGCCGGTAAATAGGCAAATTGTATAATTGAAACCATTATTTTTGATACATTTGATTATATTTATCATAGTCTTGGATATTAAATGTTCGTGAGTAATGATTTGTCTATTACGTTTTATGTAAACACAGAGAACGTTCAATTAACAATAAAACTTTAATCGATGAAACAAAATAACACTACTCATGATTTTGAGCAGATCGATACAAAAGATAATGTTACCAATTTATGTTGCTATTTGCTCAAGGACTATAACATTTACATGCAAACTGTTATGAACAAAAGCTGAATTGTAAAGCAGCAGGACATGTTTACACGGAGAACATCTAGTTTGTAAAAAAAAAGAACCTAAAGTTTACCTACTCTGAACTTTTGAACTCATGATAGTTTGTGGTGGATCCAATATCGAAGTGCGATTAAATCTTTGACAAAACTTGTAGTGAAATCTATATCTTTACTACTACCAACGGCTACAGTTGATATTGTATTGTTTCTTTATTAATAAATATGATGAGCTTTAAGTATAACAGATGAGCTAAAAAGTCATGGATGTTTATAAAAAGTAGAGATCGTATTGTCACACTGTCACAATAAAAACGGAAACCCATTCGATTGCAAATATAGTTGCTGCTATAAAGTTTTACAGAACATCTAGATCGAAAGTTAAGATATTTTCACAACGACAGCGGTCGTATTAAATAAGTATTTATTTACCAAGTCGAACAACTGATTTTAAAGTAAAATATTTTTCCTAGTAGATACTATATACTTTCTTCAGTACAATAAATAGATGCCTTTACAACTTTAGTGCAAAATAAATTTTCACACGGGAAGAAAAATCTCGACAATTTGTAAACTATTGAAATTGCTTGAGTAAGTAGGTATTTATCTATATAATTTCCGCTCGTACTAAACATTTTAATAAGCCGCACTATTTTCCAATACTTATTACATGATTTATCAATTTTTGAATGTCATGGTAGGTAATTATTTTTGCATTTCCCGACGCTTCGGCACATTTGCAACTGCCATTGCTAAATTAAGTAGATACTTGTTGACGTATACCTCCTATACGTATGTATTGAAATGTTGCAATAACAAAATTGTAAGCACCAAAACCTGATTCGTAACTAACGTATCTAGTTATTGTAGTTTTGTTTGAAGCAATAATAACGCAAGATGAACTTCTTGGAATGTCGTTACGAAGATAAATTCGTTAGCCCGAAGCTATTTCGGATCGCACTCCAATGCCATTAAAAATGTACATTTATTAACCAGATTCTACGATTGTAGAGCGTTTCGGCATCGCCTATTCATTAAAAATAATAACGTTCGCTATCTGTTTTCAATTCTTCGGACCATCAAACTCAACAACTTTTAATACAGTTTTACTTACCTTCACAACCCACACACACCCGATTTACACCATTCACTGATACTAGTTGGGGTACCTGCACTGCAACCCCCACCTTTTTAAATACATACTGTTCTTACTTACCTATATTTTTACCTTGTCTTGCTTCTGTAACTAAGCATTAATTATTGAAGTGAATTTCTGCTTTCAACAATAAATACTGTCATCTCATAAGCTAAGGTTATCTGGGTTGTGGGGCCTAGTAACCTGTAGCTCAGGTTCCTCTGGAACCTATTTCGGGGACTAGTCTCTTCCACTAAGTTGTAAAATGTTTATCCTAAGCCAATAGTAACCTGTAGCTCAGGTTCCTCTGGAACCTATTTCGGGGACTAGTCTCTTCCACTAAGTTATAAAATGTTTATCCTAAGCCAATTACTGTAAAAAAGAAAATAAATGCTATTTATTATTATTATTATTTCTTACAGTTTGATTGTCCGAAGAAAATATTTCTATAATAAAATGATATTGCTTATCAGAATAACCCATAACCTTAACTCAATAATGTACCTATTAAGGCGCTACCCAGACTGAAAATTGGCACCGTGGTGAATATTAATTAAGCTTTGGGTGAAGTGTTTAAAATCTATAGTCTAGTATTTTTAGAAGGAATCATACATACCTACGTATTAATTTTTAGAAGTTGATAGCTTAACTGCTAAAAGTGGACGTTTTTGACACATTCTACAAATAACTACGTGGTAATGATACCTTTTAAAAATTCTAGACATGGATCTTAAAAATTCATTAAAAGTTTTATTAAAATTATTTTATATTAAAAAGTTAATAAATAAAATCCACTGATGTAGGGATGCACCAATGCTTTACCCGTTATAAGACAATAATAAAAATTTCGTATAAAGCTGTCCATAATTTACCAATGCTGGAAGGGCACTTTGTTGAACATACCTGAAAAAATAAAAAGTCAAATTAATAAAGTTTCTTTTAGCTATCATGACTTGCGATCAATCATTATGCTGTGTGATACACAAATATCAATAAACAACGTGTTACAAAAAACCCGTAATAATGCTGAACATGGTAGATAGGGACCATTAAACTGAACAACTTTTACTATGGGACCAGCTCTGGAATCAGTAAAAAAATAAGCGGTTCCTTACATTTTGATATTTTTGTTATTAGTTTTTGTATGAAACAACTCTAAAATTGTGAAAATGTTTTTTTCACAATTTTAGAGTTGGTTGTGATAGTAAAAGTTATTCTGTTTGATGGTACCTACCATATTTGGCATTACGGTTTTTATTGTATACTGCCTGCCTAGCATGACCGATTTATTTCGCGTGATATAGCGTTTTATCACGTTTAACTGTCAAAAAGACAAAGGAAATTGACAGTTGAGTGTCGATAAAATGCTATAACACGCGATATAAATCGGTCATGCTAGGCAGGCAGGAGTATAACTTCATATTTTGTAGCGTAAGGGTTTTCAATAAATTATATTTTCATAATTTAATAATTAATTGTGGGTATTAGGTACCTATAGTTATTAGTTGATATTATTTGACCACTTGTATATTTAGAACACAATAAATAGAAAGTAAATGTTTTAAGACAAATAAAGCATTTACTTTATTTTCCAATTTGGTGTTAATTAAATAACAGAATAATTGTATTTTGCCATTCAAATGATTGCTATACCTGCATTTATTTTGAAATTACTCATTTCACATTTCAAATGAGATAGTGATCGCAGTTGTAAGAAAATATCGAAGTATTTAGTGACTTGTGGATTTTCTTATTGCAAAATAAGTTCAGTAGGTTCTCAGTATATTTGCACCGTAAATATTTTTATTTAAATACATTTCGTACGACTGATGAGATGACATGATAATATCAATCATGTCGACTAGTTGTTAACATGATCAAATTACCTCGGGAGTGACCGTGAATAAACTACAGTGCAGTCAGGGGTGACACTTTATTAATAATCAAATTAATAAGATGTTTTGTTTTTACCATTGAAAATGGTTATCAGATGCAAATCGCCTGAGACGTATTTTTGGCTATATCTCCGAGGATTTTGGGAGGATCGAGATGGGAATAGTACCAAAAGTTGAGAAATTTATCGAGACACGTGTGAACGTTTGAATTTTGAAAATCTACTGGTATTTTTTTTTTAATTTTGCAAAATTCGGGTAAATTCGGGTTTTTTGGGGGGGTGTTTGTTTACTAAATTGTAAGTATTTCGGAAAAAAATGACTTAAGAAAAAAATTGTCCTAGGGTATTAGTTTGGCTACAAAATGGAGTCAAAATTTTGAAAATCGGTTAATAATTTGTGACCTGTAGGTCCCTTTAGATTTGGAATTGTAGAAAAACGGGTGTTTTCGTACATAAAAAGTGATTCTATTTTTATTGACCGATCGTCATGGTAATAGTGTTAAAAGATGCAGAAGCAGACGAGAAGTGCATTTGTTGTTATTTCGAAAATCGGTAAATAATAAGCCGAGTGTCACAATCGTAAAAATAAATAAGTACTACCTACGTAACTTTAAAAAAATAGTATGATTTTGCATTTGATTTGATTTTTCGTAAATTTTTGGGTTCATTTTCAATGCTCCGATTCTTGCGTTACTGTAAAATCTGTAATTTTTTTATATTACTAAGATGGTAAAATAATTATTTTACTTTTAATTCCTATGCCATTATTTTCTGGAACTCCTGTACTTTTTTTTTAGAAAATTGGCAAGGTGTGTTTTGCTGTTTGCACACAGTTGTGTAACAAAATGTTGTTTTACTTTTGTAAATAAACTTATACCTCATATTAACCTAGATTAAACAAGCTTTCAACATGCCAGCCCTTACTGTCCCTACTTACTCACTCGACACCCTGCAGACATATCAAGCCAGAGTTTGATTTATTAAGTATTTACTGAGCCAACAAAAGATTGAATCGGTTTTTTGCATCTAAAGTCACCACTTGTCTTTACTCCTTTATTTAATAGCCTCCGACTGACAGCGCCACGTGGTCATTTTTTATAACTATACTTTTTGATATTTATTTATTGAGTACGAACGTAAATTACGAAGTTGAATATAAATACGTATCTTTGCCATTTTCGTTGCTCTACGTGGTACAATTTATGAGTAATATCGTCGATACATGCATTATTTGTTATTTATTTGACTATTAAAATGATTGGTGTTTATATTTTAATGTTTTATGAACTTGTTTATACGATTAATATTTACAATTTTGCAAGAATTGTAAGATATTTTTTAAAACTTATACTATTGTAGCTATTTATCGGAAATGTCACTTTTGAATTATCTACTTTGAATGTCATTACAAAATTTTGATAAATAGAAACGATTGAATTAATTATTAGCTAAACCCTTTTTGTAAACTTGCACATACCTATATATACTTGCATATAAGCTATAATTTACTATTATTTTTGTCTGTTTATTCTAGTTATAAAAGGAATAATTATAGTCATAGTAAAAATAAAATCAATTTTAATTGCAAGGAAACATGCAATGCAATCAACAAGTCCTACAACACTTAAAATTGTATAATATGATGTAAACCCATGTACAAATACAACATACATTTTAGTTCTTTGTTGTACAGTCAGCAACAAAAGCTTCTTAACATATTAGTACTTTGTCACAGCATCTTTTTTGACTAAATGCTTGAAACTGTGAAACAAGTATCAAATAATTTAAAATTACAAAGTACTAAAATGTTCAACGACTTTCGTTGCTGACCGTACTTACTAAAATTTGTTAATAAATAAAATCTAAATCACGTACTTTTATGAACGAAAAATGCTAAACACCGTTTCCTTTAAGGTTTTCCGCGAAGCTCTTTCAAAACCCCTTCTTTATCGCTCCAGCTTTACCAGAGGGAGATAGAAACATCAAAGCCCTTATCTAGTACTTAAACTAGGCGTACTACGATCAGATAATTGACTGTTAGTTGTAAATCCTGACGGCGCCTGATTGAAGTCTCCTGGCATATACGGCAGCCGAGAAATAATGTTTCCGGGCGTGTTCATGTCATTAGGTGCGAATAAGACGTGTTCTAGCCAGAAATCCCGTAAAGCAGGGGTTCGCAAACTCTTTATTTACCAGCTAACTCTTTCTTTCCGTTCAGGGTATGGTTCCCAAACTCTTTTCCAATCCAATCTCACAGACCGTCGTGTTCGGCTCCTTTTGCCAGGTTCAGTTGCCAGGCAATGCGTCACAGTATATACAATACAATACTATTTTACATTTGATTTATTGACGTTAAATCCTAAGGATAATCCTTATTAATATTCAACAATCAAAATTACAAAAGTCCGTTTATTTGTTTGGTACTCCTTCACGTCCTAACTACTGAACCGATCATCATGAAATTTTATATACACGTTGTCATTGTCAGGGTTACAGAAAAGGACATAGGGTACCTTCCATCCCAAAAAAAAGGATATTTCCCGAGGGATAGCAAACAACTTTCCACGTAGACGAAGTCGCCGGCGGCGGCGGCTAGTTCTAAATTTCCCGCTGGGTCAACAAAGACGAGTGCTTGTAATTCTTTCTACTATAAAACATTATTTAAAAAAGCAGCTCATTAATACAGTGTTATTTTTATTAAAAAGATTAACTGTAGACTCGATAAACTGTTGTCTTACATGACTTGAAAGTTTTAAGTGTTTTTTTTTATTAACCGATTCAATCGAACATCTAAAATTCATGAAAAATACCTAACCTACGAATCGTGACCAAACCTAAGTCTTTTACGAATTTTTTGTGGCTCGGTTTATTATTTCTATTGACGTCAGTAAAACCGTAGAACCCATAAAGGGTCGATAAAGACACTTTGGTAGTCACTGCTGTATCAGTTGTGTGGTAGGACGTTTTTGTAATAATCTAGGAGATTACCGTTACTTGTATGGAACCTGTAAGTGAACTTAACATTCCAGTTTTCTTGCGTTCGTAGTTTGACCGTCGTCAGTGCGTAAGGAGACCATTTAGCTTTTTTAACTGATGTTTCACTTATATAAGTAGCAGAACCATGATTAAAGTACAGGTTTTAAGAATCATTCAAAACAAAACATTCACAGAAATGTTTACCTGTCGTCTTATTAATTAAATTAAATATACACTAATTAATTAATGTACAGTCAATTGCACGCTGAGCTACCACGACAGGGCAAACTTAAAACAAAGATATTAGGATTCAAAATAAATTGCAGATTATTGACAGTTTTGTATAACCTGACGTCGTCCTGACTGTACCAGCAAAGAACCAGCAAAAGAGGTGAAGATTGGATTACCGATTCAGTTGATTTTGTGATGTCAGACAAAGAGAACCGTAGAAAAACTAAAGTAACCAACATTGCTCGAAAGATACTTATCTTATCTTAAGATATCTATGTATCACTACACTCACTCACTGACTTGGTAGTGATTTGGACATTTAGTCAGAAAAAACCGGTCAAGAGCGAGTTGGACTCACACATCAAGGGTTCCGTACTATCATATATAAATACATGGCAGTGTTATCATAGGTAGTTGATGATAACATTGCTCGAAAGATACTTATCTGTGTATCACTACACTCACTCACTGACTTGGTAGTGAGTTGGACATTTAGTCAGAAAAAACCGGTCAAGAGCAAGTTGGACTTACACATCAAGGGTTCCGTACTACTCGTATCATAATATATAAATACATGGCAGTGTTATCATAGTTGATTATATTCAAGAAGCATTTCAATCAACCCTCAACATGCATAATAAACTTCCATAAAGAGTCCGCGTAACGTTATCTCACTTAATTTAATTACATGTAACCTTATTAGCCAAGAAATAAAACACTTTTAACGGATACTAGCGCGGTTTTATTGACCACGGCAGCTGCAAAGGTGCCGAAACGTCGGGAAAATCAAAAATCAAACCAAATACCAACTAATTACCAAAGTACTTTCAATAAAACCGCGCTAGTATCCGTTAAAAGTGTTTTATTTCATGTCTAGTGAGCGCGTAAGCTTGAGAAGTGAATACTTATTAGCCAATCTATAAATCTGCTGCAAATCGTGCTCAAGCTCTTCGCTACCGACGAAAGACATCCTATTAGCCTAATCGCCTCAAGATGTTCATATCTAAAGCGAGTAATTCTCACGCCACCACCGTATCCATTTATATCGTTTAATAAAATTAACGGTAAAGTACAAATCACGCGATTTAGTTAGCCATTGCGAGTAGCCTGAGGACAGTTCCCTGAAATGAGGTTTATGTACTAAACTCTCACTAACTCCTATTAACGTAAACCTAATTATACGGAGCTGATGAAGCACACCTTGTGTTAAAGTGGAACTAGACATTGCTTTACAAAAATTAAGTTTAAGATACCACAATCGAGTATTCAAAATTCTTCTTAGTTCCCTGTTCTCTGTTAAAAAGTCTGGAACGGGTGGAAAATATAGACGTTTCAAAAGTTGACTTTGACTTTTCATAAATATTACTAACATTTTTGTAAATAGTATTACATACTTACTGATTTATAATTTGTATAGCTTTTCCTTTCACAATATACCTACAGAATTATTTGTAAAACACTAAACACACTAATCACACAATGTTTATTCTACTACTTTCCAAGAAACACAAAAATTTTTTTTTCATACAAAACTCGATCAGCTTTCAGACGTTTGTATGGGAAGTCGATTTTTTTCTTTTTTCGGAAAAGTCGTAGGCAAGGACAAACGTTGTTGTTTATGATGTTAGTAATCATCATAACCAACAACTCCAATACTACCATTAGGTTATAAAGTAAAATACATGATAGCAATAGAAAATTACTACAGCGAAGAATATAAAAAGAAAGTAAAAAATAAATATAATACAAGAAGGGTTAGGCAGAACAAGTTTATAAAGGCAAGTACAATAAACTATTATGTAGAAGATGTTCTCGATATTTAGTTCCTGAAATATGTAATGAGGTAGATTTACTTAGAGATGATAATAAAGTTTGTAAAACCGCTCTTAAAAGAAAATTAAAAGATTATTTCCTACGCAAATAGTGTAAATAACATTAGTACGTAGGTAGCTTTAACTTTGACTTTTTCTTTTTTACATTAGTGAAAAAGAAAAAGTTAAAGTACGAAAATTACAGTGGGTGTAGGTACACAGGTAAAATTATTTGTTATTGTGAGTGCTTTTCTTCGCCAACAAACTGCCATGCAGTTTGGCGAATACTTATATATATGCAACCTTTAATTTTGTAAATGTTATTAAATAAATAAAAAAAAAAAATAAAAAAAAAAAAAAATTAAGTGAAGACTAAGTACTTGTGTCATAAAAGCACTGTGCATTCGTTATTTTTTTCTATTTTATTTGGCATTTATTGCAAACCGGCCTTTAGCGTAATTTATTCTGATTGCTCTGGCAATCTTTGATCAGGCTGCTAGTACTACTAGGGTTGCCAACATGTCTTTGGCGAAATATAGTATTTTTCTAATTCAGCTATAAAAAATATAGTACAATTAAAAAATATATAGTATTTAATAGACAAATATATATTTTTATTTATTTATTTTTATAAAAACTTTATTATTTCACTTTTTGCATTTTTCAACAACTTTTGGATATTTTTGGACTCTTTTTTGTATCTTTAGCTTTTTAATCGGCGTTAGCGGCGTACTTGAATTGAACTTGACGCACTTTCGTTATCGCTACCACTTTCCATGAATAATTTTCCTAAGACCTTTCTCAAAGAAAGACAATTTTGTATTTTGCAGGTGATCACTCAATAAAATTTCAAAAAAAATAGAGCATCAGCAGACCAACCAATGACCAAACTATCGTTTGAAGCTTTTGAATTTGATATTAACAAGTTCGGAATGCAATAAGACAGATACGTTCAGAATTCAGATACGATATACCTACACTACACTACCTAGACGCTATCGAATCAGTCAAGCAATGTACGATCACAAATCAAAAAAAAAAAGATTTGTTTCTTAGCGTTCGATATTGAAAAGATATAGTATTTTTGCGTACTATATATTTCTTCAACAGTATATAGTACGCAGACCCGAAATATAGTACAATACTATATATTATAGTACGGTTGGCAACCCTAAGTACTACCCATGTTCTGAGTTAAATGCGTTCAAAATAACTGAAAAACATATCGCAAAAACATTTACTACTAAAAACAATGTTATTACAAATTTTGCTGAAACAATGCAAAAACAAAGTTTGTAACCTATTCGAACAAAAACCTTTATCGTAAAAAGTTATCAACAAAATTCGCACAATTTCATTTAGAGGTAAACTTAATTACTTACAGTAAGGCGGCAGATAAACGCTATAATGTTTCTATTTAAAGTTTCTCCCATGGCTCCAGTGGTTGAGAAAGAAAGTGTGTTAATTTCCAAAATAATCTAATTTTGCCAAAAAAAGTGCGTGAAACACAATTTGTAGGGTAATTTGGTTGAAATAAGATTTGAAAGTGAATTTGCTGCTATCATTTACATTAACCAACACTTCAACCACATTAACAATAATAATAAATTACGCCTATTCGTTTAGAAATTTTGGTACATTTCGCAATTTTGCGTTTACTTTAAATAACTGTTTAGTGGTTTGTTAATGGTTTTGTAAAATCTTATCTCTTTGGTAATGGAGAGACAGGACAGACATAAAATTTGAGTTAAATTTAGACAGAATTTTTTAATTTTACTTAGGTAAACTTTGTGACGAAAAAAATTAAGATCTGCTTGTTAGTGTCAGCAATGACCAAAGGAATCGCAAATGACTGTAGGGCCTATAGGTGACTTACTAAGAAATAGAATCGCGAAAGATGGACGTCGATCATCGATCGGTTCACTTAATTTTAACTTATTCCTGAGTCTGTAAACGAATTTCGTCCGATAACCATTGATCGGTTTTTGAAGATGGCCCTCGGAATAGGTTAAATTGGAATATAGTTGATTTATTATCAGATACTGGAAGTGAGCAACTGACTGTCTATGAGTGTCTAATCGTTTAATTTTTCTCATTTACAATACTTAGTATTTTTATTTTAAAATAAATGATAAGTAGGTATACTGAAAAAAATCGACTCACCCGCTTGAGGTGCTACGGGATATCATTTTATCTTGACTGTCTATTGTCAAATAATTATGATCAAGGATCTTTTACCACACCCAATAACATCGGGCTATATAACCTGCTCTATTTGCTCAGTCAATAAACATTATCTCATATCACTCAGTAATTATCTAACATTTAACTGACCAGTATTAATCTCTTTATCTATCAACATTCTGGTTTGACGCCTGATATAGCACTGGATGTAATGCATCCAGATGGAATTTTTACACATTATGGCTCGAGTTCAGCGGCTGGAAACGTCAGTGTGCATTATATTTAACCAGTTTTATTGTTATAGATTAAGTATAAAGCTAGAAATATCTGTTTTATAGCTCAGAAGAAGACGTGTAATACTTAATTTATCTAGTTTGCAAGCGATTGTTTATTTTGTTAGGTTTTTGAGCGTTAAGTTGAAGATGGTAGTAGATAGACATGTTTTCGGTAAAATACCTGGGAACAAACCTTTTAATAGAGTATTAAATTCTCAAATTATCGCTTCTTAAAGCAAAGACTTTAAACAGGCTGCTATTAACAGCTATATTTAAGTATTGTAATTCATTTCCGCACTGAATTTCAAATTTAGTGCGGAAATGTCGAACGCCCCGCATTCCTTTTTCAAATGGAATGATAACATTTAAAGAGTGAGTAAACTACTATTCCTCTACACAAAACAATCGAGAAACGATTTGTCTTCTCACTACTCTCAGTACCTAGAGATATCACTAAACAAAACCGCTACCACAAAAACAGATAACAATCGCCAGCAGCAGCTATTTCACTACCATCTCCACCTGTCAGTCAACTGATCCCGTGTCGTAATGTTCCCGCTTAGAATCAGCGCCACGAAAGAAGTCCCTTGGATGCGGAGCTGGTATCGTTCAAGTCATTGGATAAAAAGCTTTATTCAAAAAGCAATAGACATCATAATGTTCTAGTTCCACCAAACTCCGTGGGACTTTCGTGGTGCCGACTACCTTCTTGTGTTGTAACACGAATTCTTCGTGCTAAGACCCAGATGGCTCATTAAGTACGAAATTAGCTGAATCATCGCTGTCACTGCGGTAAACGGCCACTTATTACGACTCGGATCTGATGTGTACGGTTTAATCCCATCCGTCATAATTTCTTTGCTTCAAGAAACAGATTAACGATAACTCTTCAAAAGTCAAACGCCTTCTCGACACTCGTAAAATATTTTATTTTCATCATGTAGTAACAGCAGATTGTGAATATAGGTAGATTCAAGCGCTTTCTCAACGTCAATATACATGTTTATTGCTGGGAAATAAGCTTTAATCTGCTGGAAGTCTATGATTAACATGTACTTTAATTGGTTGATTTTCTTGTTTCTAACAGTTTAGTATCAACTAACGATACACCCAGGTTCTACAATAACGTACATCATTAGTATTAGTAGTTGTTTATGGTTTAAAAAAATGTATGATGTAGATGATGTAGAAACATGTAGCTCAACGTTAAAAGTGATATTAAAATAATCACATAATACACTACAAACGATATTTTTTACTAAAGTTTTTAAATGTAATAGGCGAAAAAACTCTATTATCAGACTTGTCTAAATGATGATTGGCAGTTGGTAGCAATGCGGCCTTAAAACCACACATTGCATCTAATCTAATGCGATTAGATGCAAGAAATGTATATCTACGGTCACTGAACTTCATAAAAGTCTTCTAAAATGTTTCTGTTACGAGTATGTCATAGCCCAAAATAAATATTACGAAGCTCGTCCAATAAAAATAAATTAAACAAGGAGATTTAGCAAAATGGAGACTGTACTGTTATGATGACGTGATATTAGGATATTATTCCCATTAAATAAGACCTTCAGACCCCAGAACGGTAAAAGTCTACGAAATCAAACTTAACGAAAGAGTTTTTAGTTATTTAAAAAAAAGATAAGGCTCTTTGTTTTGTTTCCTCCGTTTTAAGTTGCGCGTCCACTGCATCGGAATCGGAGCGTACGGCGGGCGCGGGCGGAGCGTCGTCAACATTTGTCACTTTGTATGGTTTTCTATGGCGCGGAAATGCCGTTGCAGTGCACGCAGTACCATAGAAATCCATACAAAGCAACAAATCCGTCCGCTTAGTCCGCTCCGATTCCTGGATGCTCGATGCAGTAGACGTGCACCTTTAGCTTAGAGCATACCTTTAGTGACATACCTATTACTTACAGAATTTTGAGAAACATTGTCAAAACGTCGTATTTATTATGTGAATAGGAAATTGCATAGCTACGACTGGGTACTTTTATAACATCAGTAAAGTTGTCAATTCGCTGCAAAAAAAGAAAAATCCTGCTATGCCGTACTTGGAATCAAAAATATAATACAGAAAATACGCTTCATAACGTTTAGTATACGTAAATAATACTTAAGATAGATTTTGACAAAAAGTTACAAAATATTTTTTTAATGAATAAACGTAACAAAATGGTAACAGATTTCACAGATGAATGATCTCGTATTACACTGTTTAAACAGAATATAGTATACGTACGTATATAATATACGTCCGAGTGAAAGTGAGCCGCGAATCCAAATAAGAGTAAAAATATACAATTGTAGCATAATCGGTTGGGAACAGGGCTGTCAGAATATTACCCATCTTTAACAAAAATATAATATCATTGCTCTCCCATAATAGGTTTGAATATCTCCGAAAGGTCAGCCGAAATAGTAAGCTCAAGTTGGCGAATTATGACTATCTGGATTTTGAGAATTCTATAATATAATTTTTTGAAGTTTACATCAATTCGAGCATTATCATGAAATCGATTTTTATCACACCCAGTGAATCAGTATGTATATTTGTCATAATTTAATTTAAATAGGTAGTATTTTGCATTCGAGTAAAAAGAAATGCAGATTACAGACATTCAACTAAATATCAATTTACAGTGGTGAATTTTAAATTAGCGCGTTGATCATGGTGGATTACAAGGATCTTTTTTGCCATGAGTTGGAATTACAATTATGATGGCTATGGAATTGAGGTTAATATGTTGTATCAAACTAAATCTCATATCTACATAGGATTGTTGAATAAACTATGTAAGCTGGGAACTATGTAAGATCGAGTTCGAGTTTGAATCGAATAAAGGTCAAATGGAAACCATGGAGACAGTTTCCAAAGTGCCAAAATAACAGATTTTTGATGTTAATTCGATCCTGACCCCTACTCTCGACAGGAATTGACAGGATCGAGTTCACATCAGAATCGAATAAACATCAAAAATCTGTTATTTTGATAAACAAAAAACGGTTGAAAACAGTTTCCATTACCGTTTTGACGTTTACTCGATTTCAACTCGATCTCGATATAGGTACTCGATTGCGTCGGGAGTAACCCCCCTTAGGCCGTACTCTGAGCTCTTATAGCAACATCAAAGTGATGTTGTGATAGAGACAGAGCTATACATCTCGTATAGCGCCATCTCAATCACAACATCGCTTCGATATTACTTTTGACAGTCATTGTAGGGAGGCTGATGTCTCGTCTCTCTGTGAACTCGATCCCGTCGAGAGTAGGGGCAGTTTACTAGTTTGAAGAGTTAAATATTATATTGACATTTATTGCTTGCTTTAATCACGATACATAAAGGAAACCAGATCAAACTCATTCTGTACAATTTTACTGCGGAGTAAGAAGTTATGATCACATTTAAGTACCTACTACCTTATAGATAGATCGGTTATCGGAACAACCATTTCATCATAATTTACAGCATTTCAGCGTGGCAAAGGCATGCCTCCCTCATTAAGATCTTCCTATTTATTGATCATTCATTAGGGACCTCTTGAAAACCTAGATTGGACCTAATCACACACAATTTGTGATAGCTATCAAAATATTTGCATGTAATTGGACTTTAAACTTGATTTTAATTGTTTTAAGGTATTTTAAGGTTTTGAGGTATTAAATATGATTTTACTAACATAGGTTTAGTAAAAACTTTGTTACTAACAAAAATGAGTCCTTGTAACTTGAATTTAATAAATAATAATAATAATTTCCCATTTCTCTAACAAAATGTAAATTTAGTCGAAATGTTAATTCAATCAAAATAATAAAACATAATAATACCTACGAAGCATAGATGTTTTAACTTTTAGCGCTTTCGTAATAAAGTACTTACGTTATTTAGTCATAAGGCTTTATCAACTTTTAAAGTATAATATAATATTGTTCTGAAACGGTCACTTGAAATTTCAATTTAAGTACTTACTACCTTATGGTACTACTTTATGGTACTACCTTACTTACCTATGGTAAATTTTATACTTTTATAGGATTTGGATCCATAATCTTGGTTCCAATGTAAATAATGAGCAAAATTACTCAATTTATCAGATTTTCTTGCTAATGATACGGCAACCCTGAGTATGTCCCCGCAGACGCAAGCGGCCTCCGCAACAGACAACCGTGACAATCCAGTTAAGTTTTTTAAACTATTTTTTTATTACCTCACAATGAATTGTGTGCTTTTTATGACGAAGAAAGTGATCGAAAACTATCATTACCTTTAGGGGCTTTTATTGAGTTTCACGCTTATTGACGCCAGTAGGTATATGTATCTAATTTGCAATTTTAACTCGATTTGATGCGGTGTAATAGGGATGTTGACTAATGAATAAAATAACGAAATACTAATAAAAATCGTAAACATATTAAACTTTTAGAGTAGCTTGTATACCTCTTGGTTTTATATATTGCATATTATTTGTTTTATGACCCTTCAAAGTTGGGTGGACAAGTCCATTTAAAAAGTATAAAATTTATTAAAATAAATAATACCTTTAATTAGTCCGTAAAATGTATAGCAAATTTGTCTAAGAAACTATTTTGATAAACACAATATTTAATATAGCTGTCGAACAAATTTCCTACGCGTTGCATACAAACTAGCACGGCGTCACGTCATAACGTGCAAGCATAACGTGCATGGAGCGTTTTTGATCGAGTCCATTTGTGTGCATTTCACACTGTGATATCTCGGGCAGTTTTCATGCTAGCGAATTAATTCTTTTACCAATGTTTCTTTTTTTGAGAGGTAATTTATGTAACATAAAATAAAAAAAATAGTTAACATCCCTATTATAATTAAAGTATTTGAATTAAAAATTGCTAAATAAACCAGTGTTCATTTACGCACTACCATACTTATATCCAATCTGTGTCACTACTATAAACTGTCTAGAATGTCGCATTTTGTCAGTACGGTCAGCAACGAAAGTTGTTTAACACTTTAGTACGTTGGCATAGTAACTTTTTTGACTAATGTTTCAAACCTTGAGACATCTTTCAAAAAAAGTTGATATGACAAAGTACCAAAGCGTTAAGTGACTTTCATTGCTGACTGTACAAAGTACTAGTATTTTTGCACCCACTCCCCCTCTGTCCTCTTCTCCTTAATATTTCTCTACTCAAGGTAGCCTGGAAGAGACTGCTACGTAGCAGTAAGGTCGCCTTTTGGATAATTGTCCATGTTTATTGTTTGCTTCTTTAAGCTTTTCTAGTGTGAAATAAAGCGTTTTATTATTATTATTAACATTCTAGATAGTTTAGAGTAGTGCCTAATTAATAAAATAAACAAATATACTGCTTTAATATTATTGCTTGTCCATCAGCCATTTTTGATTTCCCCACTGCTGGGGCACAGGCCTTCCTTATGGGTGGTAAGGAGGATGGGCCATAACCCACCACGCGGGCCCAATGCGGATTGGTGGGTGTTAATGACTGCAAATGCAGCCGGGACCAACGGCTTAACGTGCCTTCCGGAGCACGGAGGAGCTAGAGATAATAAATTTTTGGTCACCCATCCCATGACCGACCCTTGCGAACGTTGCTTAGCTTCTGCAATCGCTGGGCCAGGCGCTAAACCACTGCGCCACCGAGCTCCTCATTAGCTATTAATATTATTGCTTAAAAAAGCTAAAAATGTTTCCATAGGAACAAATTGTCAACAACATTGAAACATAAAAAATTAAAACTAAGTTTTTATAGGTAACAATTACCTACTCGTGTTCTAAAAGGCACTTATAATAATTATCCAAATACAACCACAACCATTTTTAACAATTTTTCGTGGACTAAAAGTCTATTGGAACTTCCTAGACTCCATTATAATGCCCGGATAAATATAAAAGGGCCATAAACGTAACCATTTCACATTGATACATTGTGCATTCAGGGCCATACATTAGAACCGTGCAAAGCTCCTCCTCCATTGGAGGAGTACTAGCGACTAAGCTTTGTCGCGTCTAGAATGATTTATGGTTTGAAAGTTGTCAAAATTATATAGCTACGTCCATAACTTGTACTTAGAATGTATTAAGAATCAATGACCTTGTCTCCATAGCATCAGCGTGAAAATATAATTAACACATGAAAGAGAACCAATTCAACTGCCACAAGCAGACCGAATGCACTAATCCTGCTTTATAGCCTGGGTTAAAACATATAATATTTTTTATCCCGGTCAA
Source organism: Agriphila straminella (assembly GCA_950108535.1). Classification (NCBI taxonomy): domain Eukaryota; kingdom Metazoa; phylum Arthropoda; class Insecta; order Lepidoptera; family Crambidae; genus Agriphila; species Agriphila straminella. The sequence goes on from OX467314.1 coordinate 5,362,010, forward strand.
TGGTCCCCTAGGGATTTTCCGAATGTTCACGTGGACGAAGTCGTAGGCAAAAGCACATAATTTTGATGCAATTATGGAAACTTCATACAAAAGATTTCAACGCGTTTTACTCTTACGTTTCAAAAAATTAAATAGGTAACAACCGATGAGCATTACTTAGTTCGGTGATTTTAAGGTTAGAACTAGGTAAGTAAACAAAATGTAATAACATAATTTAACTAAACATAAACAAGTAAAACAACTTTACAAACAGAAAAACCATTACAAACTCAACCTTCTAATAAAAGTGATTTTGGATTAAATTCAAACTTGATTTAATTTATAACAAAATCTTATTAGATTGTTCGATTCTGGAGTCTCGCAAGCACTACCTTACGTTATTACTAAATAATGTTCGATCAATGCAGAAATGCAATCGACGGCAACATGGAAAAGAATTCTATAAAGAAGCGCGTGTGCCGCGGGCCGCGGCATGTATCATTGGAATAGATTGTAGTTTAAAATAACTTTGGTCTAAAAATACAATCGAGGAGTTTGATGACGCAGTGGGTAAGCGCATTCACCTTATGATTTTGAAAATATAGGCAACTTTTACAAGAGTCGGTCATAGGATGGCTTACTTAATGTGTGACTCTCTATCAAACTAAAGTTTAAATATAACTTTTTAGTTACCTACCTTAAGTAGTTAGAATTACCTTAATATAATGACTTGCAATTTCAAAATGTGTTGTTTATGAAAAATATTAGTAGTAGTAACCCTACTAGCTCAAGCTGTCCTACGATAAAGTGAGTTACAAGCAAATGGAAGTGTAGAAAGAAATATTGACGGTCTATAAATAGAGTTTAGCATTATTTAGTGCAGAAGCGGTCGGACACAAACAAGACGTCAGCCAAGTGGGTCGCGCAGCGTGGCGCTGTCGACGGGATCTGCGCACGCGACGGTCAGCGCAGGGTTGAAGATGAGCATTTTTTAAAGTATTTTTGACATCATTAGCAGTGAAGCTTTTCTTTGTTTGCAAAATATTACATTCTCAAAATATCACACTTTCAAGTCAAAGTGGTTTCTGCTTCTACAAATGCCAGATTATTTTATATAGTAGATATGGAGAAATCCTTCACGAACAGCTATCGAAAAAAATAACGCGTGTAAAACATTCGATAGTGTATAGGAAAGGGACTGTAATTAGGTTAGAAAACAAAGCGACTGTTCGGTAAAGCTATAATTTTAAGACAACACAATGACAGAAAACAAAACAAAGAAGAACAGAAAATAGACAAGAAGCAAAAAAGATATAAAATCTATACAAACTATTTACAAAGCTATGATCCACCACAGATAGAGTAATTTTGTATGGGAAATTTGTACAGCGCCATCTATCGCCGTAAAGCGAAATTAAATTTTCCATAGATAATTGCTCTGTCGTGTACTTTTACGCGCGTTATTTTTCTCTTGTAACTTTTTATTCACCAGTTTTTCACCGATCAGCATTGCATTCCTATAAAAGGTTACTTTAATCGATTAGCGAACATTAAATCATTCCCAATTGATCTTTCAATCGTCTCTCCTTTGAACTGCCAGTGTCTCATTAAGTTGTGAATCATTCGAAGAATCTTCATTCAATTTCTTTACAGTGTGCAACCCTTGAGCGATTTTCCAGTCGGTTTAAAACGCCTCTGCTGTTTTACTAAGAGAGGTAACCGTCTTTGATTTCCAAGTAATACAAATTGTAATCTAAATAAAACGAAGCATACAGGACCGTGTCATGTCTTTATTCAAGTCGTGCATAGTTTAATCTGATGCATTACATTTTTGAACCCGTTCAGAGAAAAGTGTTATTTCTGCTTGCGTGCTAGCCGATTTGAAGGGTGGACCTATTAGAACTGATGATATGTAAATCAACTATGAACACTAATAAACAAAAGAAGTAGCTGTCTTACTAATATTATATGGCATTAACATAAGTAACATCCCCTGGAATCTTAAGTTCATTACATTTTTCCTCAAGTAAGATTTGATTCGGAATAGTTTTGCTATCTAAACCGCTAAGCAGGGTACCTACTTATCTAGCTGTGTAGCATGTAATGTATCAGATACTGTATCAAGTGAGTACAAAGGCACGAGACCGCTGCTCGCGCGTGGTTCGCAGGGAGATCGCAGCGACCCGCCGAGTGGCGGTATCACTGCGAGCACAAAGGTGGCTCGCAGTATGATCCGGGAGCTTGCAGCTAGATACGTGATGACCGTGGACGAGCCGTACTCACTTGAAGGTTAGATACGTTACATGCTAAGTTACATGCTACATGGCGGGTGAGTACCCTGCTTTTTAGACACAAGATATATTATTACGACAAAACAATACATGCATAAAAGTGTTGGGCAATAATTTCATTTACAATATTACCCACTTATGACTGCGTATAGTACTCGAGTATATATTTTCCTACTTTATGATACCTTAATAATAGTGTATCCGAACGGTATACCTACTTGGGGTGGTCAAGTAGTCAAACCGACTTCCAAAAAAGGAGGAGGTTCTATATTCGTCTGTATATTTGTTTTTTTTTTGTGTATGTCCACCGATTACTCGAAGACGGCTGGACCGATTGAAATGATTCAAACGTTATTACATTAGGTAAACTCCCAAGTTGGTCCCATTTTTAAAATTTGGAAATCGGTTTAGTACTTTTCAAGTAATCTTGAAAAAAGCACCAAAATAGATTTTGTGTGAACTACCTCGACGATAATGGTCGTATTACTTCTTTGTTTATGAACTGAATATGATAATTATTTTTTTGTAGGAAGAGGGATATCTTAAGTGTAGGTTCTTTAACCGACTTAAAAAAGGAGGTTCTCAGTTTGACCCGTATGTATGTTTCTCCGCGATTATCTTACGTTTGGCTGAGCCGATTTTTCTACATATTATAATATACCTTAATAAATAACACATTAGAATAGAATACAACTGAACCATATGTCAATACACTAGTGATCGTGATGCGAGTGCGAGTCGAATGGAATCATCGCCACGATGAAAAATACCTACCAGATAAGGGCTGCAATTGAATATAGCCTAAACGTAAACGTGGCATAAACATTTTGTTGGAGCAACAAAACAACGTGTTGTATTGGTGTATTGGTAACAACGGTTAAGACAGTAAAAGCACCGTTAAAATAAGTAAGTATATAAGATTTCCCGTTCAAGTATAGCCAGTAAAGTAAATAATAAGTCATAAATTAATTAGTTTAGGTACTCTACTAACTAAGCAACCTACAAAGTACGTAATCATTAACGATATAACATAACTGAGCTTTCTCAGGTTCTGTAAAATGAAAATGTAAGTAGCAGGCTATTAGAATTAATTGTCACCACAATTATTACGGGTGCATATGTGAATGCATACAATTTTAAGTCATAATATACTATGGTATAAGGTTTTATGGCAGATACCGAATAAAATATGTTTACGTAAAAAGTGTTTATTCCTAAAAAAAATTTGCTGTCTTTCCAATAACTGCACACTGACAGAAACAGACAAGCATCGCGGGGTAACAGGAAAAAACAAAACTAACGGCTCAATTGAAATATCAAACCTCCTTACTATTCATTTGTCGCCAACTGCTACTCGAGCATTACAAATGTGACTGCTTTGCAATTAATGCCGCTGATCGTATCTATCATTAGATCTGCTATCGGTGTTTAATCGATACTTAATCGCTACTGTCCATTTGTAATCGTAACGTGTTACGGTAGGCGTGGTACACGTCAGTTTAGCAACGGAAGAAATTAATCGATACTCTCAGTTAAGAGTAGATATTGTGCAGTTCGGATTGCGCTTTAGGCATTGAAATTTATAGAAAATTTATCTGCTTGAATGGAAGGAAATAGCTTTAGGGTGGCCTGGGAATAAGGATGAAGTGCATTCATGAATGGGAAGCTGTGAAAGTTTATACTGTAAAATGTAAAGAAAGTTAATACCACGAACTTTACTTTGATACTTTGATGGCTTTGGACGGCTAACGTTATGAACTGACTTTTAATACACATTATTATAATTTATCTGCCTGCGTATATGCCTAAATAAAATCCAAATAATCGAATAAAAACTCCATATTAAGTACCAAGTACCACCAATGATTTATCACAGTTTATTATAAATTAAGAAAATGCGACACAAATTGCTTTATAATCGAATTATAATGTAATTCATTGCGTAATTTGAATAATATCGCCATTCAACTCAAAAGTTCAACAATGGTCAATGTATGCGTAGATCATTGTAACTGTTGTTGAGTAATATTACCTTCTTATAACTTATTTAAAAAAATAAACATTTAGCAAAGTGATGGGTCATCAAATTTCATGGTGTGCAAATAAAGGTTAATATTCTCTTACTTTTTTATAATGGCAACGAAAGCAATAATAACTTTTAAGTAACTAACGTTCCAGTATAAGCTCTCAGTTAAACCGTCCTACTGCTTCTTTGTATGATAGCAATCATTTTAAAAGTTACTCGATGAAATACGATCATTATTTTTAAATAAAACTCTCGTTAGAATATGTACTTAGTAAGTATAATTAACAGTGTATTTAGCTATTCATACTTAATTATATTTAAGTAATGCAGCTTAAACCGAGAACCTTATGCAATATTAAATTAAGGGTGAAAATTGAAGAGCAATATAAACTACGATCTATAATCAATTTCTACCGCTCGTTGCTTGCGCGCACGCAAGTTTGTTTTGACAGGTAGGTAGGAGAAAAAACAATATAGGCAGGGTTGTCATCATCCCTTTTGATCTGACAAAATTATACTAAAGTATTTATAATTCCTAAAAATTTATTTAGTAACAATGGTTGCAAAAACACCATCAATAAACATTATACCTTAACTTTTGTATTACTGGAAATCACTGTCTTCTGATTTTGTGAATAGTTTCCAAGATTTCCGTGCGACATAGATTGCCCCGTTTTTTCTCTATTTATCTAGTGAATAATGTAATTGTTACCACCCAGTCGCTTAGTAAGTTAAAGGTAACCCTAAACCCATAGGAGCTCCTCTCATTAATCAAAATTAAGCGATGTTTATACGCCTCTTAAGGCAGCCATTGCATTGCATGGGTAACCGTTACACTTTGGTAATGTATCTCGAAACAGCTTGCGCTTAGTTCCGGCAGGTATAGTTTTAATTTTTTTTATGAGATTGGTGTTCTGGTGTGACTGTACTGATCGGCCGTTTGAAACTGTAGTTTTAAATAGCGTTACATTAAATATGTTTGATACTCTCAAAGTAGTTTGATTTTAAATACCTACCACATAAAAAACATACTCATCCACTTATTGTCTCTTACTATAACAACGCTAGCACACACAAACACACAGTGTATATAACACTGTATGCACACGTACGTACACACACACTATACACACACACACACACACACACAAACTTCCATATCTATAGCTAAAACAACTTGCTGTATTTACTTATCTTATTATCCTTTTGTACTTTTTGGTTATTTCTCTTATTTTCATTCATTTTTTTGGAATATATAATTTATAAACATAATGTACTTATGTCACTAGTTTGGGAAGATACTGAAGTCTGTAACACAGTTTATACTAACACGGGCTTCAGTGACACATTGTAATTTATACAACTGAAGTTTATAAATAAAAAAAATAAAAATAAACCATGCTTATATTTGCGTAGGGCATTCTGGCATCTAGGAGCAAAATCTTTGTAAATCACATGAATAAACATCAAATAAACATAGGTGTTATTACAAAAGATTTTTAATAGACACTATTTAAATGTGATGCTCTCACTTTTAAGTAATATTGATAAAAAAGTGACAGCATCACATTTAAACAGTGTCTATGTTAAACAGGTGTTTATTTTTTTTATACGCCAATTTATATAGTTATATTATTTGTCACATGCCTAAGTTAATTTCAAAAAGTTAAGTAATTCAGTGTTATTGATTTTTTTCTAAATTCCTGTTTAAAGGTCCCAGGATCTCTAACGCAATTTCGTATTTGCTTAAAATTGAATACAAAATTTCTTACTATGGTTAAACGAAAGAGAAACCATTCTAGAACTTTCGCTAAAGTAAGACCTGAGGCACGTTTCGCAAGTGTGTTAGTTAAAACCCTTTATTTAACCACTAACGGCAAGTCCATACTTAAGTATCCGTAGCACAAAGTAGCTGCTGCTGCTTATCAACCTAACTAATATTTTTTTTAACAGCATTGAGTAATGAGTAAATTAAGTGCCTTATGTGAAGGGGAAATAGTCACCTATCTACTAAACATGAACACTAACTAGTAGGTGTGTAAAAATAATTTTATACAAACATAAGAAGTTATAAGTAGTTTTTAGAGGTTTTAGCATCCACAATGCAATTTTTTAAATAAAATAAGAAATAAATGACTGATAGTTACTCAATAGTGAATCGGTAGCTCAGTTGGAAGAGCATTGGATCCGACTTCTAAAGGTCGCGGGTTCAGTCCTGCCTGATAAAATAAATTATCTGGTGACGAGTCGATTTTTTTTCTAGTATATTAAATAAGTAGTTTTGTAGTTTTTTTAAGTTTGTTTCATTAACGTTATAAATAATAAGATCGTGAATGAATGAAAGTGTAAAGGGCGATTGAACACAGTATGAACGCCGCTTAAACTAAAGTACCGTACAGACTGACGTTTCTCACCTCAGCGCGTTATCTCCAGATCTGTAACAGATAACAACACATTAAACAATAGCCTATTAGACGCGAACCGAATAATTCCAGCAATCAGATGGAAATTTCACTAATTTCCATGGTTAACTCGAAACAGGAGGCCTCCATTTCACATGGTATTTAGTGCGCGCAATCATTATGATCTTACGACATAATGATCTCTAAGGGCCCGAATTAACGACCATAGTAATGCTAATTGCTTGTACACGTCATAATAATTATGGAGATGCATAATGGAAACTTGACTTTTATATTTAAATTGTAAAAAGTTTCACCAAAATACATTTTATGAACATGGCTTAACATACCATAACATTAGTAACACTCATACATGGCATTAAATGCAGAAAAAAACTTCCCAAATTTTATTACTCTCCCACCATCATTGTTGATTAATTGGCTGTGGATTTAGTGGCAATAATTAAGTTAATCCTAAATTGGTGACACAAACCGGAAAACTAGATACATTTCGTATCAAAAATAAACTGACGGTGACGCGAATAAAAGGTTTTGTAAAAAATATTGAATCAGAAAATCTTAATTCAACGGAGCTTTTGAACATAATGCGGATCAACGAGGTTTTTAGTAAAATATGTAGAGTTTCAGTCACATCAAAATAAATTATTTCAGTGAAAGAATTATTAAAATTGGACCAAAAATGACGAAGATAGAGCGATTTTCGTGTCGCATTCTCAAAAACGCTCCCCAATTCTCGATTGGCTGATGACGTCGGCGCCCGAACAAACACCTGACGGTGCGGCAGGTGTTTGTTCGGGCGATCGTGGCACGTGACGTCATCGCATGATCCGCAAGGGCCGGCCGTGTTTTTTAAATCTTTAATAATTTTGTCATTTCTTGATGGATTTGAGAAATTTAAACAGAGATTTACTCAGATATTGATATTGTATTTGATGTGATTTACAAAATTGATATATTCAATTGTTGTGTTGATCCTCATTATTAACCTATCCATGCTTCCGATTACTGCTAGTATTCCATGTCCACAAGACGGAACCACACCACACGGAATCGACTCGATTTTCCCGATTGTTTTTATCGATTATCGCACACGGGTGCTTCACATTCGGAACAAAAACATGACATTAACATCGATTGTCGATTATTTATAACATGTAATCGATTGGATGCGTGTAATAACTCACACCTTAGTGGCAAGTTAATTGTAACCCCCTGTCCATTGTTATAGTTACATGACTATGTTTGGCATGCAATTTTGTCTCGTTACTACCAATGACAAATTGTCTGTAATGACAATATGTATAAATATTTTAATTTTTACTGTATTGCGAAAAAGCTTTAAAATTGCATCTTAATCGAAAAAAAAACTTTTAAACGATAAAGTTTTAATCCATTGAAGAAGCATAAAACTTTATAATTAATGTTGTGTTCTACTACAATAACAGAATTGTTAATAAATAATAACTTTATCGAAACAAAATAGTGATCAACCATCACTAATGATGCAGGCTTTAGAAAAAGTTGTAATTTTCACATAATTAACTTTGGCATTGTATTCATAGTAGATAGGTAATACATTCGCAAAAAAACTCGCACGAGAATTCGCTTTTAGACCATTAATCATTAAACTTATTCAAATAACTTGCTCATCTCCAACCAAATTTAGATTGGGTATCGCATTGTAAATTCGAAATGTATCAAATGTCGGGTCACGACGTCCGGAGAAAGGTTGGATCTTTACGAGGATCAATAAAGTTGCGAACTTTTTTTGTTCGTCGCAATTTCCTATTTGTCTGAGCGGTCATTATCGAGATTAGTATCGATGATTAATTGGAATTATTGCTTTATTTGATTGCGGTTTTAAAACGATGATGATTGTTTTGGAGCTCCGTACTGCCAAATATAGAAAACTCCGTTAATAACTGCTTCAATTAATGTAGACCTTAATAGTATTGACTTCTAATTAAAATAAAACTGACAGAAAAAAAACAACCTCTAGGTACTATGGGCAACAGCGACGCTTTACCACTTAGCAACAAAATTCGTGTGCACTCGTATCGCCCCTGCTATGTTACGCAGTGATTTCCGATCCGCAAGACGCAGGACGCACGCGCGGTGAGGTCGTGTCCGAGTGGTAAGAGCAATTTAAGTCTACCCAATGTTTCAGTTTCATTAATTTCAGTGACACAATTTTTTACTATAAAAAGCATTTTCAGTAACCATCGACGGGACCCTCTTTAAATGCCTAAAAAATTAACCACAGAAATTACGGAACAGTAAATTTTCATTGCGGAACTAAAGTTGCATTTTTGTTGCCGTATCATTGAATGACGTATCCGCAATGATTAAAACTGATCGGTGAGTGAAAGTATACTCCCTATTACCACAGATATGTAACCTTCGTGATGAAACTTAAGTGGAAATGTAAGTGATATAACTGTAATACCTACTTTTATTTTATGTCTTTTTTTGTCGACTGCAAATAAAAAGTTTGTTTTCTATTATAATAAAAGCGCCGCTCTGACCATATGCGATAATACTTATCGTCATTTGTTTTGTTGCTTGTTTTTAGGGTTCCATACTTCAAAAGGAAAAAACGGAACCCTTATAGGATCACTTTGTTGTCCGTCTGTCTATCGAGATCCTTTATCTCGGGAACGCGTGGAAGTATCGACGTAAAGTTTACGTCTCTTGTGTAGCTATGAAAATAATCAAACTTCTAGTTAACGTAAAAAAAGATACGGCTGTTTATGTCAATTTAATGGAAACGCACTGTAACCGTTAAAAACACCGCTTGGTCCGAGATTTCCTGTACGTCATGTCTGTATGTGCGTGTACGGAGAGCAACTCTTCTGTTAACTTTATAATACTTTATATACTGTGTCATCTATTAGATTCAGAAATTATATGAGAAGTTTTATGCTACTAAACTGAAGGATTCCAGGTGCAGTGATCTTTTATTTTTATCATACTCAACTCATGATACCTTTTGACGGTAACTTTATACAACTTACGTTGTGGAGCTCGGTGGCGCAGTGGTTTAGCGCCTGGCCCAGCGATTGCGGAAGTTAAGCAACGTTCGCAAGGGTCGGTCATGGGATGGGTGACCAAAAAATTTATTATCTCGAGCTCCTCCGTGCATCGGAAGGCACGTTAAGCCGTTGGTCCCGGCTGCATTTGCAGTCGTTGACACCCACCAATGCGCATTGGGCCCGCGTGGTGGGTTATGGCCCATCCTCCTTACCACCCATAAGGAAGGCCTGTGCCCCAGCAGTGGGGACATCAAAAATGGCTGATGGACGTTTATAAAGTGAAATGCGATTACGCCTGAAGTAAAACGAAGACCTAAAAATGGCATTTTAATAGTATTTTTCTCTTTTTTCACCTAACTACGTCAATTATAAGCTTATTTAAAACAATTTGCAGCCGTTGCGGAGCTAAGCCACCTAATGTGGATTTGATTGATGTTAATAAAATCTGCATTACCAGCTTACAAGATTAGAAAAGTAAAGCAGGTATATTCACTTCTCAAGCTTACGCGCTCACTAGACATGAAATAAAACACTTTTCACTTCTTAAAACACTTCTCATTATCAGGAATCCGAACCAAACCTTGAGCCATACAGTGTATCGTAAAGCAACCCATACAGACAGATACCTTAATGGTGACTCTCACCATCATCCTATACAGTTAGCTACCGTAGGGAAATCTTTGTTTCAGAGAGCCCGCGGCATCTGTGACAAACAACACCTGACTGCTGAGCTTCAGCACGTCAAGCAAGTACTACGTAACAACAAGTTGCAAGTACCACGCCTTCGTCACAGAAAACGCACCAAAACAGCCACAGTAGAGCGTCAACCTGCCATCCTACCATACTTGAAGGGTGTCACTGACAAGATTGGAAACATTCTGAAGCGAGCGTCAATCAAAACTTACTTCAAGCCGCCGAAGAAGATCAACCAATTCTTACGACCTGTCAAGTGTAATATCCCCCTTCAAGCCGCAGGCGTCTACAAACTAGATTGTGACTGTGGGCTCTCCTACATCGGGCAAACAAAGAGAAGCATAGGGACCCGCGTTAAAGAACATGTAGCTGACATGAAACATAGGCGCGATAACAAGTCTGCAGTGAGTGAACACGCCTTTGAGGGGCCCAACCATTATATTAGATTTGACAAACCCCAAATCCTTGCTAGGGAACGTAGATTCATTCCTAGAATGCTCCGCGAGGCTATCGAAATAAATAAATATCCTAATTTCAATAGAGATGATGGTTGGAAAATTCCACCAGCTTGGGACCCCATCATTCACAAGCTAAAGCCCCAAACACACACTGTAAGATCTAATGATACGGTTAGTTCCTTTTGCAAATAAATTAATTAATATAAAAGACGGAGGTCGGCCTTCCTCTCCAAGTTTTCTTTCGCCATTTCTTTCTTGGAGGGGCCTCCCAATTTTTTGAAATGGTAGTAGTTTCAGTAGATTCTCTCTTTTTAACATATAAAATTAAATTAAAACCAAACCAAAATTAAACTAATTAAATTTGATAAATTTTAATTTCTGAACGTTCTAAAAAAATTCATCGCTTGAGGGTAGGCTCACAAGTAGCTTCAGTCCCCCGTGACCACGGCAGCTGCAAAGGTGCCGAAACGTCGGGAAAATCAAAAATCAAACCAAATACCAACTAATTACCAAAGTACTTTCAATAAAACCGCGCTAGTATCCGTTAAAAGTGTTTTATTTCATAAAGCAGGTATTACAATAAAAAACTTTTTAACGTAAGAGCAGATGTTTCAATGTCTTTGTGTGTTTGATGACGCATTTTTTAAGAACTTATTAATATAACACAAAACTTCCTTTTTTGTAAAGAACAACAAAATAGAAGCGTTGTAATTAAATCATCACTTTTTGTATAATAGTTAATAAAATTATGAATGATACTTACACTGAATTAAGAATGACTTAATATTTTTAAAATCTAATTGTAACACTTATCTAATGTGTACATCTAGATCAAGATAGAAAATAATTGGTGTATAAATTACCATGTGAAATAAAAACTACATACATACAGCAATAATTAACTAAAACAAATGTATAACATATTCGGGTTAATCCATTTATTTGTAAAGCAATTAAAAATAACGCTAGACAAACAAAATTAAATGAGATGGCGTGAAAAGATAATAAAACTTTAATTTCTTTTGCTAAACAAAAAGTAACTATTTTTGTGTAACAGAACATAACAGCTTTGTTACACTTAATTTTTGAAATTACATTTTTTTTCTTTTTAAGGCTTTATAATTCTCACGTTTAACATCAAAACGTTTGTTCTATAATCTTATTTAATATTTACTGTATATGTATGAGGAGCTCGGTGGCGCAGTGGTTTAGCGCCTGGCCCAGCGATTGCGGAAGTTAAGCAACGTTCGCATGGGTCGGTCATGGGATGAGTGACCAAAAATTTATTATCTCGAGCTCCTCAGTGCTTCGGAAGGCGCGTTAAACCGTTGGTCCCGGCTGCATTTGCAGTCGTTAACACCCACCAATCCGCATTGGGCCCGCGTGGTGGGTTATGGCCCATCCTCCTTACCACCCATAAGGAAGGCCTGTGCCCAAGCAGTGGGGACATCAAAATGGCTGATGGACAACACAACAACATGTATAACTAAAATTTTTCTTAATGTAATTTTATTTCAAACTAATTTAAAGACCGTCGGCGGTACGACAGAATCATTCGGTCTCCAATCGAGTTTCGATTTGCATAAATCTGAATCGTTTTGATAGCCATGTAAGTTAGCCGGTACGGCCCCGTATCAAATTGATTGTATTGTGTCAACTGTCCTAAATGAAACGATCGCGATTTTTATTCTTTGTTACAGTAAGTATTCAAACCTAAAAAATTCCATCGAGAAAAATAACACGTGTAAAAACATTCGATAGCGTAATTTCGTATAAAAAATTTGTACAGCGCCATCTACCACCGAAAAGCGAAATGAGATTTCCCATAGAGAATTGCTTTTACGCGCGTTTTTTTCTTAATAGCTGTTGCTGAGGGTATTGATAGAACAGGTTTACAAGTGAAAAACTTAGACCATTAAGTTGATAGCTTCAGCTATTCTATAACCTAGATTATTGTCGTTATTACGTTGTCCATCAAAGAAGTATAAATCGATATTTATCGTCTTTTCCGCGTTCTATCACGTCTCATACGTGGAAAAACGGTCCCGATCACACTCCGTATAAACGTCAGACATGTTTGAATTGCGATTGAGACGTGTAAACATCTGAATGAAAGGGAAAGTAAGACCATTATCATAAAAGGTTCGCGTATTTATTGATGTACACCTGTTCTGGTGATGGACAAGTTCTTTATTACATCCCATTTGCTATATTGTTATTTTCTATGATATGTTGTGGTGTTCTCACGCTTTGTCAAGTAGTTGTAGCAACGCTGCTGTTGCTGTCGATAGGATCTCGATTCAACATCACGATATGTATAAGTCTGCATTATTATCGATAAATGAAATCAATGTCATAGGAAACTAAGCATTTTCTGCAATACAGTTTTTTTTTAACTAGTGCAGAAATCATAGCCACAAAACTGAGTTGATTAAACTTGTGGCTCTGTCGAACTGTAAACGTGGCGTTTGTGACATTTTTGAACATTTTTCTTAATTACTGAAATATGATTGTCCCTATATCTCCACCATTTTGAAAATTAATAAAAACTGAATCGACAAAAAATCTATCCAATTATAGAACCTGCTCACAAAATTTCACGAGAATCGGTTGAGAAATGCGGATTTTAGCCGGATAGACATACGAAAGCATTTTCGCCCAAGCTGAAACGGAGACGCTGCGCTCACGCATCGCACTCGCCCGCTACCTAATTAAGTAGATACCTTAAGTTTGTGAAACCTTTTTGTGAAATAAATATATTATTATTATAAAAACAGCTGTCAGCAGGATCGGCGAAAGAATACCACGCACGGCTTAATCTGTTTATCCATCCTGAAACAGCCACCCTAAGGTGGATAATCGGAAGACGCGTGTACAATCAAGTATGACGGGGTGGATAGATGTACACGCGTTTTCCGAGTATCCACCTTAGGGTGGCTGTTTCAGGGTGGATAAACGGAATAAGCCCACGCACCGGACTACACTCCGTGGGTAGACCCCCGGCAAGGTGGAGCTATACCATCTGGTGAAGTTCATGGGAAGCCGCTAGATATTTTGCCCAGCAGTTGGCATCGTAAGGTAGACATGATGATAATAAATACGCCCATCAATACTTTCGAGTCCATACAATCAATATTTTAAAAAATTGGATCAATTTTTATTTTAGTGGAAAAATGATCACATCAGCCAGAGACCTCTTTTGCGATCATTCGTATAGTTGCCTATTGAATTACCTTGACATAGCATCGTTTACTGAACGAATTGGATAATATTCAAGTTAAGTCAAATATAGATGATTTATGTAAGCATACAACGATGTTATATGCAAATACCTACTATAATAACATCATTAATGTTTAGTGAGGAAATCATATTTGCATAATTGTTCAGGAAAATTGTGTTATTAATTTTCCGTCATAAATTGATATCGGTTTAATTCGTGTCTCGAATTGAATTGCACGCGATAGGATTGAGTTTTTGCCAGTAAAAAATATTTAAAGTGTTTAAAAATGAAAAAGTTTACTGAAAATTCCAATACGAAATATTTACGAGAACATGGTAATATCTTTTAATCTTTTTTATCTATGGCCCCAACGTTTTTTTTAGTTCAGCTGCACAGTGTAATACTTTAACCGCGAAATGCGACATAATGACCATAGTTAAAGATACAAAAATACAATAAAAAAAGTCAAATCATTAAATGTCATTTACATCAGCCATAACTTAACTCAGTGTGATTTATAAGTGCAATGCGTGAAGATTCATAGTCGTTTCACTTATTTCAATAAAACCGCATCTTTAGCGTGGTCAATTTTAAAAAAAACTTCTGATGTAAATGACATTGTGTTAAAAAAAGTTATTAAAGAATCAATCATCGACATAATATCACTATAAGGCACTAGGTCTGTATTACTGAAGACATCAGAGAAGAATGTGAATGGTGTATAAATATCCCGCGAGGACATTCACTTAGGGCTGATACATTTTACTATGTTTCGAATAAAATTTTGAATGAAACAGCTGTAATTTTTTTTTTCACAGCTTCAGGGTTATTTTAATACAAAAAGTTGAAACCATATTTGTAGAATGAATTCTACAAATCGTCGGCGGGCTGTGAAAAGCTCGTAAGTCGCAAAATTTTGTGAAAATCTCTTTTAGTTGTTTTTCGTGAGAAAACCTCGTAATACATGTCTACGTCGAAGAAACTCGGATTCGAAAATTTAATGCACATGCGAGGTTTTCACAGCCCGCCGACGAAATATGGTTTTCAGATTTTGTAAAATAGCGTTGTGTACTATCATTGTGTCTTGTCTCTAAGGATCTCTAAAAGATCTGGTAATTTTTCTTTATTAACATAAATGAATTAATATAATATCATACCTATTATGTAATATTTTTTGCATAGGTATCTTTTTATATTTCTAATCAATTTGTTAAATTATTGGATAAGAGTTTTAAAAGTTTTGGAGTATTTTTTTTATTTCGACACTGCTAATGTTTCTTGAAAGGGTCAAAAGTTACATTGCAAAAGCTTAACATAATACTTTCTGAAAATTCTGTAAATATGAAAACGATTTGTTTTCAAAAAAGTTTTACTCAATAATGATCGAATCGACACACCACATCACTTCATTTTGACATAATAATATCGTTTCATTATAATGCATAGCGTGTTTATGGCTAATGCAGTAATTAGTATCATTCGTGTATTCAAATAAAAATGTCCATTAACGTCACAATCTATGAGCCAATTAGGATCGTATACACGCTTTTCACGTCTGATTTGATCGTTTACTCATCGGAATAAAGAAATCATGAAAAATGCATATAGAGTTGTTTGATGTTTTTACCTCTCTGATAGTTGGCAGTTGGCATAAACAATGTTGTTTAGTTTCGAATAGGTATTTTACGACTAGTTATGATGAAAAATGAAAATAAAAAAATATTTGTTCAGTATCACTTAAATTCATAACGTTACGATAAAACCTGTGTTAAAAAGGCCCCACTCTTTTTAAATTTTCGAAAGATAAATTTGTTGTTTTTAAAGATTTCATTAATTGGTTACTAAACTAGGGAACTAACTTTAAAACCAACCCGCAAAATCGACTAGGCGGTTTGACTGTGGGATCTTCAGTCTCTTTTTGCTTATAATAATGATAGTCTGTAGCCATTTCTGTAGTATATGCTTGCATGTTTGTTATATCAAAATTGATAATTATTTTTTCAACACACTTGCTCGTGAAGTGAGCCCTAATACATCGCTTTTAGGGCCATAAACCGAGCTATAACAAACGCGTGCAATAGTATATAAAACACTAGTTCGTAATAGAATTAACCCTACAAAGTTAAGTTAGTACCTTACTGCAAGTTCTATGCGAGTAAACAGAGCATTCCCAATTTAGACGGGTAATACAGTAATTTTTTTTTACAACAAAGAGGTTTTATGCTGCTGAAAATTCATATCCATTTTTGGAATAAATAAATGTGTAAGTCCTTAATTAAGTCAAATAAATATAAAATTATTATCAAATTATTCATAATTCACAATATTTTGTTAGAAAATATTAAAATATTTGCATTTTGTCACTTAAAATTATAATTTTGAAGTATTAGTAGTAGGCTGTATGCTCCTCACCCCTTTGTTCGGAAAATACTCTTGCGTTGGGCGTGTGAAAAAAAAACAAAAAAAAAACATGTGCGCCTTTTCCCATAATTATCATATTTTGTTTTTGCCATATTTGTTGCTGTGTGATAAATTACTTTGTTTTTTCCTCGCAAATGTGTTGAAAAACGTCGTATGAAACTCGTGAGCTCTTACTTATTGCAACCTAAGCTAACTTGTCTCATAATGTACTATTATGGATGTTATTATAAATGTGTGTTGATTGTAATGTATACTGCCTCTTGGCGTATGCAGTTTTTACGTGAGCTACTTCAATAAATTGTTATCTTACATGTCCATCAGCCATTTTTGATGTCCCCACTGCTGGGGCACAGGCCTTCCTTATGGGTGGTAAGGAGGACGGGCCATAACCCACCACGCGGGCCCAATGCGGATTGGTGGGTGTTAACGACTGCAAATGCAGCCGGGACCAACGGCTTAACGTACCTTCCGAAGCACGGAGGAGCTCGAGATAAAAAATTTTTGGTCACCCATCCCATGACCGACCATTGCGAACGTTGCTGAACTTCCGCAATCGCTGGGCCAGGCGCTAAACCACTGCGCCACCGAGCTCCTCATAATTATATATTTTACATATTATATATCTTACATAATTATATATTTTTCATTGTTTTTTTTATCGTCAGCCCTGCGTAAACAAGCGTCCTCCTGCGGCGAGTTTGGCGCGTTAAAGCGTACGCTCTATAATTCCATCAGCCGCCGTAATAATCAGTGTGTAACCGCCTTTACGGTCCGGTAGTCCTGCACCACTCATAATTCAGCCGATGACGCCTGGGGGTTAACACGGTACTTTTACATACTGACATGCAAGTATGCTACATTTTTTTTAACGTGTCTTATTATTGTGTATTTTTGTAAACTAGGTAAGTATACAAAAATAAATATAATATTATAAATATATAAAATATTAAATGCATTAAAATTACAAAACCGTTTGATTTTGCGAAGCGCACGCCAATTTTTGATTATACACACATCAACTTTGTCTAGGGATACAGGTGTTATTTTCATACAAACGAGGTAACTTTGAAGCCTTGGTTTTCTGCCAGGGATGTACTGTGCTGTGATCTGATGATGGCTATCCAGGGAATAAATGGAGGAGATTCAGATCACTATACACACCTAACTGATCTGACCAGCATTCTAAAAGATTAATGGACATGTTTAAAAAAACCGCGAAAATAGCATGAAAATGTATGGAAATCCTGAAACTGAGAACTCTGACCCATCAATCTTTTAGAATGCCGATCAGATCAGTTGGGTGTGTGTAGACCATAAAACTTGTCTGTGGGACCAACTTAATCAGATCAAAAAATATTAAGCTGTTCCTTAGAAAACATAAATATCTACTCGACCAAAATGTATGGAACAGCTGAATATTTTTTGATCTGATTAATTTGGTCCCATAGACAAGTTTTATTTGATTGTTCACTGTTCAAAAAAACACTGTATTACGTTACGTCTATTCTCTTTCGCTACTCGGTGGTGGTGAGACTAGTGCCTTAAGAATAGTCCAGGGGCCCAATCGCGCTAGTTTTCAACGACAAAACCAAAACTAAATCGTTACCGTTTCAGTTTAGTTTATAGAAAAAACTCGTTTTTTTCCCGATATCACTCAGTGGGGGTCAAAAGTGAGGGACAACGGGAATATAGGCCAAGTCGAAACAATAGCATTTTGGCGTGTAGTAGGTAAGTTGAAGTTAAAATAATATGCCACTAGAATAAATAGCGGGCTCGGTCGTAAATGTCGCTAGACTGAACAAAGCGCTATACATCATTATAAACGAAGCCTGGTGCAACTGTTAAAAAAATCTAGGTTGTGAGTTATCCGATAGATTAAAAAAATGTCAATCACTGTTCGACCACGCTGATTTTTCAGTAATTTAAGAACAAAATAGAAAATATTTCACACGCAGCCAATCTTGTCTACCTTCATGAACTATCTAGGAGTACACGGTACATTATTTTACATTTTGAACTATTTGCTTTTACGTCGATTTTTCATACAAAATTACTTGATTTAAATTCAATTTGATTTGGATGAATTATCGTGCAAAGGGTTGTCACTTGACAGAAATTAAATGCCAAAATACAACGCACCATATCTTGTGTAAACTATGGCTTTCTACACAACCGTTACACAGAATAGGTGTGGCCACAACGGGTCGACATTTTCTAAGTGACCACAACACGTACCCCGATCACAAGATGCGGTTCAAAAATGCACCGGCAATCGTTTGATATGCCGCTGTTTACAAACTAATTGTTGGTAAGGTGTTTAAAGTGAAGTTAAGCATTAGGGCTCTTACAATTTAGACGTTTTGAGACGGACTGCTGCCGTACGTCAGCAGGCTGTAGATCGTACCGCGCCCGGACGTTTTTGTTTTTTCATACAAAAAAGTCGTGTGTTAGCAGTCCGGTGTACGTCCGTTGGTAAAATGTTGCTCTAGCGCAATAAGTTTATATTATTATCTCATTGAAACCGAAACAGCAAACCCCTAATATAAATAAATAAATATAACACCACATCACAACAAGCATTGCTCTAATTCCAATGTAAGTAGCTAAAGCACTTGTGTAATAGAAATCAGAGTACAACGGTGGAACTACAGTCACCCAGACCTGAGCCATTATTAAAGAAAAGTTCGTTTTCTATTTGACCCAGCCGGAGATCGAATCCGGGACCTCAGAGATGGCGACACCTTCAAAACTGGTGTACAAACCACTCGACCACGGAGGTCATCAATATATTCCCATTCGATTCGTGTTATTCTGATAATAATAATAGTAATAAAATCGAAAATATAAGCCTACACGCGTAATGCTGTATTGTGTGAGTAGACCAAACTTTGTTTTACTTTTTATTTTATTTGCGTTTAATTAACAAACATCACATTGTGGTGTTTTTGCAAAAACACTTAAATTGAGTAAATTACAAAAATCATAATGTTGTAAACTTAAACATTATGTATAGTTTACAACACTATTATCGCCTGTTTAGTTAATCCACGACAGCAATAGAGTACACTAAAATTTTTCGTCCATGATGTACGTAAATTTTGTGTAACTATCTTTAAGAAAAATAAACATTTGTTACAAGTTGCGGCAAGTAACACAAAATTGACTTTTAGTTTTAAGGATACAGTAAAAAAATATGTTTGTAGGTATTTTTTATTGATGATTTTATTTGACTTGATTTGGAGATTCGTATGCTCTATTTTAGTTGAAACAAACTGTTTTTTTAAAGTAAAATGTCTTCATAATTCGAGTACAATGAATGAACTACTTAACAATGCTGTGTCATATTTTTTGCTTATCGAACGATAACCCGCGATTCACTTTCAATCTCTTGCATTTTTTACTCCTAAACCGTTGTGTTTGCGGAGAGCTTTTTTGGTGGAAAAATCCGCACAACATCCTATTAGCTTATTTTTATTAAAGCTATTTTTTTTCTATATTGCATTGTATATCTTTTGTACAATATTGTAAGCGTTGAAATAAGATTTTAAAATGTCTTACACGAAGCTTTCAGTTTTATCACAAAAATGTAATAACAAATCAATAGTCCATCAGCCATTTTTGATGTCCCCACTGCTGGGGCACAGGCCTTCCTTATGGGTTGGTAAGGAGGATGGGCCATAACCCACCACGCGGGCCCAATGCGGATTGGTGGGTGTTAACGACTGCAAATGCAGCCGGGATCAACGGCTTAACGTGCTTTCCGAGGCACGGAGGAGCTCGAGATAATAAATTTTTGGTCACCCATCCCATGACCGACCCATGCGAACGTTGCTTAACTTCCGCAATCGCTGGGCCAGGAGCTAAACCATTGCGCCACCGAGCTCCTCCGAATCAATAGTAATAAATAAAAATAAAGCAACTAGGTAACTCTAACAAACCGATAGACGTTTTTCAGACTTTTATTATATTATTATGATGCCTAGAACTGGCGATTTAATTAGTAAAATGCAATACTTAATGAAGATGCTAACGGTACGTAGCTCCGGTACATTTTTGCTGCCTTACCGGCGCTTATTTTTTATCCCCATCAATCTAGAAACATATTACGCTATAACGATTTGTACGGACTATGTAATTAACTTGATTGCTTGCATTATACATTAATTTCAAGTAAAATGTTGGATACGAGATCAAGTTGAACGTTTGAGTTTTTAAATTCGTCTCATCTCTAGTTTAGGAGTAAGCTCCCAGTTAATTATATGGGAATTAATACTTTAGCATACCAAAAAAAACATTTTGTTCCTCAAACCGCCCAAAAAAATTGGTGAACATTTACTAATTCTGGGTTGGGTTAGGTTAGTATAGTGATTATTAAACATAAGTCATTATTATTCAATGCACTTTTTGGTGGTTTCAACTTTTAGTGTTCTAGGTGAAAAAATTTACTTATAGGTACTATTATCCAAACTACGCAATAATAAGCTTTAATTCTTAGCCACCTTAATAATTGTCACAAGTTCTTAATTTCATTGAAAGTCCCTCAATAGCATTGTGTCTATACAGTTATGCCCAAACATAGAATTGAATATTCAAATATGAATCAATCGTTAGAGCTATCGACTTCAGCCCTTAACAACGATTCGCATTCAAGTTTCCATTATTATTGACCATTGCTTCAAAGTTATCGTGAAATTACGATTCGATACTGATAAGAACCCATTTACACCTACTTATTTGGACATACGGGCATTAAAAGGGTTATCAATAGTGGATTCCGAGTTCTGTACAGCTACTTTAACTGTCAAATCAAAAGTATAGGTACAATAAAGTATTGTCCTACGAATAAGTATCTTTAACGCATAGCATCATGATCGAAGCAATGATAAATTCCATGTCGTTTTTTCTTGCTTTTCTGAGCTGGAGTTTTTAGTCTTAATAATTATAAAAATACACAGCGCGTAATTATAATTAATTGATAACAAATTTAAATTCCCAAATCGAATCAAAAATGCAAGAAATTAAGAAATAACAATTTAAAAAACACATTAAGACCACAGTGATACCTAGGCAATTCCGCCACGTCCGGAAGTCAATAAGGTGATCATTACCCCTGCGTTAAAAAACATACTCGTAAGTAAACACCTACCTAAGTAAATTTCCAAAGTTTCGCCTGAGTTGCATCGGTCATCTAATAAAATGCATCGCAAAAGTAAGTGTATAATTTAACAATTTTAGAGAATCAGGGCTGACAAAAACTGTTATCGTTTTGAAACCCTACCAATTATCTTGGGAAAGCGTCAAAAACGTGTCAACCCACTATACCTTATGAATTATTCGTAATATACGACTAACCATAAAGAGGAATTATAACAAGAGGACATGTTTATTACAACAACTCGTTAGGTGAATTGGAACTAATATTTTAGATTCAGTCACATATTTCCTTAGATCCAAATTGGATCGTAACCTTTATAATTGTACCCTTATTTTCACTAGATTAATCATGTCAAGGAAAATATACAAACAATAATATAAAACTAGCATTATCTTCAAAAGTCTTAAAAAAATCCAACATGTTTTAATAAATGTAACCACAAGGCAAATAAATATAATTATTTCTATTTCTACAACTTCATAAATGGTATTCTTTTCTTTTTTAAAAAGACTGATATGCAAGAAATGATATTTCCATTTTCTTATTATAATGCTTTCAACATCTACATGTGTTAATATACTAATATCGAGGACGAATCTGAGTATAATTAATGATTAAACGAACTTACCTGTAAGTGAAGTTCTATCATAATTATACGAAGGATTCGTCCGAAGATATTAGTATAGAATCCCACCCTCCCTACTCATTATTGTAAATTACAATAACTATCTACCCACTGAAGAAAATGAGGAAATATCATAGAATTTGGACTTTAAACTAAATGAAGTGGTTGGCGGCTAGTAGTGACGAGGAGGGCTCTGACCGGAAATGTCAAAATATCTGTTAATTTTAAGTCAAAAACCTTCTCTTTTCAGGTTTTTTAGGTTATTACTTTAAAATAACGTGCTAAGTGGTGATACATACAAAAGCGGTACTACTACACTTCATTTACTTCATTTAGCGAGAACAAAAATAAAGTAGGTAACAAACGTACGTACCTAACTTACGTAACGTACGTGTTACCTATTTATCGTTAAAAACTAATTTTGTGTTACTTTCTGCAACTTGTAACAAATAGGTATTTATCTTTCTTAAAAATAAGAGTTTCACACAAGAGTTTTAGTAGAAATAAAGTATTTTAGCGTACTCTATTGCTGTCGTAGATTATAGAGTACACCTACACGAAGTATTTTAGAGTACGAGTGGGAACCCTAGCTGTACTGTACGACACCTTTTCCATTCATGTAGGTAATTGATTAAACATTTCCTTAAATACTACGGTAAGTAGTTCTGTCTAAAAAACTGTGACCGTTTATGTGATAATTATATAGTTTTGCCATAATATTACGTCAAGACATCTTATCGGCTCCTCCTTTGAACTATTTCTTCGCTGTCATTACGTTTTTGCTAGTGTGGATTAACAAGGTTACTTGCACCATTGTCGCCTCTTTTAGAATGAATAGAAACAGTAAAATTACAACATTGAAAGACTAAGGCTCAGTTGCACCATCTTACTTTAACAATAACAAGCTTGTTAAAGTACCGGTTAAGCACAAGCTAGCCAAAAAAAGAGATTGCCAGCCAGCATGATGTCCTTTGACAAGTTTGACGTGACAAATAGGTAGCATTATCATTTGACGATAACTTTAACTTTGACAGCGTTTTGGTGCAACTCACCCTTACTTGTTCAATGTTATCAATTAATCTTATAAGTCTTTTGATAGCTTTGACATAATCTTAGTTTTATCGCATTATGCATAAAACAAAGATCTGAACAACTATTAATATGGGACCAACTTTAAAATCGTGAAAAGAAAATCAGCTGTTTCATACATTTTGATATTTTCGTTATTAATTTCTGTATGAAACAGCTGTTTTTTCCCCGATTTCAGAGTTGGTCCCATAGTAGTTAGTTCAGTTTGATGGTCCTTATCTGCCATATTCGGCAATAGGGTTTGTAACACGTTGTAACACGTCGTTAACACGGTGTGTAATTAATTTAAATATTAAATCCATATGATGTTTTTGTCACTTAAAAGTTGACATAATAAAATACAGTTAGATGTAAGTAGGTAAGATAATTATAAAAGTATTTTCACGAGATAAACGAACTTATTAAAACGAAATAGCCAGAGAATTTTAATTAGGACGAAAACAATCGTGCGATAGTTAGAGTTCGTTACGATTGTAAGTTTTACGAGCTCATTCCGATGTATCTTTGTAAGAGAAACGTAGCTTCGTCAACATTTTATAGCATAGCATAGCTTGCGACTGATCAGTGGAGACTGGACCGCATGCCTATGGTGGTCGGTATTTGCATGGCAGTTATACGTAGCACTGTTTTTCAAACAAAAACGTTAGACTACGTTATATGAAGTGCAAAACAAACATTTCCTACTTTGTTTGTATGGACGCAAATAATTATAAAACTTCGAAATAAGACAGAGAAGTCAAGTTTGTAGATAAGTACTTTAGTTTTATGTTTTTTAAACACGCTAATACTAAGTATTATTTATTCTATGTTTTGAGACATTTCATTAATTTTTATGGAATGATACATTAATATAGAAAAAACTTGGAGTGTAGATTTTTGATTCAAATCGTAAAAGCAGCCGGTGATCACGATCCTCAGTTATGAGGGAACGATTAAGAGAGAGTGAGAGATTTTGGGGTGAATTGAGATATAGTTACTATTTTAATGTACTTACGAGGAACTCAAAACTACAAAAATTGATAAACAACTAAAAAACTCACGAAATAATTTATAGAATATGCGAGATAACAGTACAACAAGCTTTTTCACAAATTGTGTTCCAGCATAATAATGAACAAAAAACAATTATGTATTTATTGGTATTTTCCCTAATAATTGCGAGAGTTAATTTAGGTTACTTACTTAACCCTTTAACTCCAAGAAGATGAAACACAATAGATATTATTGTTGTGCGGCTACCGGTAGCCGCGTGGGATTTCTTGAATTTGAATTAAATGATATAACCTACTTACAAAAAAAACTAATCAACATTTTCTCGTCTCCTCAATTCGTACACTTTTTGTTTTGCAGTGGCATAATAACGGTGTTCCCGCACTTATACTGTGGCAAATAAGTATTGGACATTGGACTGGAAAAAGAGTAAATCATTATATTAATTATGATTCCGTATAAACTAAGTAAAAATTGATTAGGGAATTTGCTTTAAAACCTTCGTATTGCTGTCGATAGTAAAATGTTATAATTCCTTTAAAAATATTTTTACCCTGAAAATAATTTAAAAAGTCAGTTATGTAACTCTTTCGTTAGACCTACCTACCCAATAATTTTACATTGGCAGGCCTTATACCGGGAACTTTAGCTGTAAGAAAACAAGAAAATGCTGTTTTTTTCTCCATATATAAGTACTTTTATGTGTTACAACCTGTTCATAAATATTAAAAGTAACTTTTCTTGTTATTTAATCCGTTATTAATTATTAAGAGATAACAGTGTAGTTTTATGATATTTTATTCATTAATTTCTACATTATCTAATAAAACGACACTTGGCAAATGGTTACTGAATAAGTAATTCAATATGATACCGATCGTTGAGTAGGTAACTTATGGGACCTACACTGACAAGTAACACAGCTCGTCGCCTACACGCTATAAAACTCGAATCAACTTGCGCGGGAAGATATCAAAGTACACTAGTGCTTGTTCACGATTACTCGCGGGTGCAATCACTAAATATCAAACATAGAATCATGCCAAGCCTTTACCAAGCTCACGTATAAAATGCAGGTGCGGTGTAAGTAGCGGACAAGCTTGCGAATGACGACAGAGCTGGGCTGCAATTCACTAATATACAAATACGTCGTTCTGCTCAAAGACGGACTCGTAGACGTAGACGTGGTTAAGATCGTCCGTGCAGTCGGCCTTGTACAAAACAAATTGTCTTGACCAGTACTTTGTTGGGAAATAGTTTCCAGGGTCTGATGATGGAGCTGGAAGAAGGCCACTGGAACTTTGTAATAAAACCATGCAACCTCATCAAGTTCGAGCTTGTTTGAATCGTCTTGACGAGTGTTCCGATAGGAAATGGTATATTTTTAGCTTTTGCTCGTTAACTAAAAAGCAGAAAATAATAATTTACTAAAATAAAACCTAAAAACGTGGGGCGCATGCTAAAGACAATTTCACAAAATGCGCCCCACTTTTCTAGGTTTAAAACTTCTGTAGTTAATATAAATATTTACAGAAGAATTTATTTTATACTTTTAGGATCTGTTTTTACTAGTCTGTTTTAATTCAATGTTTTTAGTCCAATTTTTATAATTTTTAGTGCGTGTTAAAAACGTGTTTATTAAAAAGATTTTTTTCAGTAAATTTGATATTTCGACGTGGTCATTTTGATCTCAATACAATGGATATGTTACCGGCATGTGTAAAATTCAGGTATTGTATACAATACCGGATGCGCAGCCGGCTAGCGACAGCGGACGGCTTAGCGCCAGAAATGTTTTTGTACGTGACACTTCCCTCTAACATTGCGCGCATCCGGTATTGTATAGAAAACCTAAGTAAAGTATAAAATTAATAATATTTCACACATAACCTGAAAGTTTCAGGTATTGTATACAACACTGGATTATGTACATTGCCGGTAACATTTATAAACTACTTACTACTAAATGCACGCACATTTCACAGGTGTTAATGCAGATTAGCGAAGAGTGTAATTTGTTCTCAAACAGACATCCATGTTTAGCAAACGTGGGAATTAGACACAAGTACCTAGTGTTGCCACTAGAAGTTTATTTATTGCCCGTGAATAAATTTAACCCGAGCGGATTCTAATGAGCTTACTTTCCTTTAAATAATGGGCTTTAATTGCAGTTTCCTCGCGGTTTTCTTGCGAGAATGCGTGCGCGCAACTATTTTCAACTACGTTCTTACTACTTTTTACTAATAGTTATAATTAAAAAACAAATAAAGTGTAGTTTATCTTTTAAACATATAATCAACATAAAATTGGAAGTTGGCAGTTGGCTTTAAATTCGCAAATATCTCTAATTTGGTCACGTGATCATGAATATTTTAAGACCTGGCTTATGGTAAACAAGGCTTTTTAAGCAGCAGCTAATTTAAGTTTACCATTAATGTATGTTTATCATTATGATAATACCGCTAGGTGTCGTGTTAACAAATGTGTAATCTGCTTAGCAAATACAAATATTTGCGAACTATTGTACCTATGTGGTTTTAGTGGAAACTAGTTTCGAAGCATTTCAAAAGTCAACGGAAAGTCACTAAAAGCTATCGCCATAATTAAAATAAAAAATTGTTTAAAAAACAAAAAACCGACTTCAAAAAACCTGCCTCTATAAGAAAGGAAGAAATAATATACAAATCATTAGATACGCATTATCATTGTTATAATAAAACACGTCTATTAAAGTCGGGTGGGGCTGGAGAACATCTTCCTTTTTTTATTCTAAAAGCCCCACCCGACTTCAATTGACGTGTTTTATTATAACAATGATAATGCGTATCTAATGATTTGTATATTATTTCTTCCTTTTTTTTAGAGGCAGGTTTTTTGAAGTCGGTTTTTTGTTTTTTAAACATTTTTTTTATTTTTAGTGTAAGTACCTTCTGCATTAGGTAGTGTAGGTATATTATTTAGGTAGAAAAATCGGCTCAGCCAAACGTGAGATAATCGCGGAGAAACATACATACATACAAACTGAAAACTTACCTTCTTTTTTTGAAGTCGGTTAAAAAGACTACACAACGGCATCCCTTCCCCAACAAAAAAAATCATCTAATTCGGTTCATAAATAACAAAATTGTCAAGTTAGTTGATTTAAATCATAGTATTTTCAGGATTACTTGTAAACTACTGAACCGATTTGAAAAAAAATTAAATGGCACCATCTCGCAAGAAAACTCAAACAAAAAAAAATTTATCTAAATCGGTTCATAAATGTCGAAGATACGCGCGAACAACGATAAAAAAAAAAAAAAAAAAAACATACAATCGAATTGAGAACCTCCTCCTTTTGATGAAGTCGGTTAAAAAAGGAAAATAATAGATCCTTTAAAGATTCAATTGGAATAAAAAATTACTATCCCGAAATGCTAAGAACAGAACAAAAAAAACAACACAAATATGGAGTTGCAATTATGCATTTTATTTTGTAATTGACGTCGTATTGGTTCAAGATAAAGTTTATTTTACAGTCTTGACTTATCGGCTATTTATACACTCTTTTGTTAGATGCAGTATATGCAAATGCATGTAAGTAGATGCGATAAGGAAAATCATAATGCGTGAAATCACCGCATCTCAATTTATCGAATTTAGACAAATGGCAAATAACAAAGTTAGAACTTAAAAATTTGCACTAAAATACTGTAACTTGGTACCTACCGAATTATTTAGCTGTATATTTTGATAGCTCATAAAAGATAATGAAATGAAAAAGGTTTGTTGGCTAATGGTTTTTGGTAAATGGTTTCGTCTAGGAATGACAAGATTTTTTTAACAATAATATGTAAGTACCTAATTAAGTTTCAATTAAAAAAGCTATAAGTAGTAAATTATAAATACTTACTTACGAAAAGACCCTGTTTATGTGTGCAGGACTAGATCCGAAAATGATTCCAAAAGTATTTATTAACTGGTTTATTGAGCCCAGTACCCTTAGCACGAACAGCTATCGAAAAAAATAACGCGCGTAAAATCATTCGATAGTGCTATTTTGTATTGGAAATTTGTACAGCGCCATCTACCGCCGAATAACGAAATTAAAATTTCCATAGATAATTCCCTATCCAGTAATTTTACGCGCGTTTTACGCGCGCGTACAGATCTCTCACAATTAATTAGAATGTAAAGTAATACAAAAAAGAGGGCGAGCCCATCATAATATCCTTCCGGTGTTTTTAGTTCAATGAAAATCTTGTAGGAGGCGCTAATGTTGCGATCGCCGCTGCTAGCGCCCTCGCGATGGTGTTGTGGTGACGTCACAACAGACCCTTCGAAACAAAAGCAGCAATTTCTCACATTAATTTTTCGAAATTAGTGATGGGCATAGTAACGAATTGATTGTAGAAAATTGATTGTAACGGTTTATTCGTTATTTTATTATTCTGGACTATTTACGATCGTAATAATTTAAAACCTTTTTTACGGTTTGGTAGCTATATTGTATAGACGGAAGGTGTTTACTTGGGTCTTCAGTTAGTTCCGTCTTAGAATATAGGTATTATTAACGTGTCAAATACATGTACTTTAATAATTAAAGTTATATCTAGTGTTTTTTGGTAAATTTTGCCTACTTAGGTGCACTTTCGAGTAGCAGATAGAGTGATTACTGATTTCTCAACTAGTTGAAAGTTATTTACCTACCTACCCATTGTGTGCAAATCTTTTGTTAATTATTGTGATGGAAAATGAACTCACTTTAAATGTGGAGCTCATTTTTCAATGTTGATGACTCTGTATGAAATATACAGGGAGAAAAAAGCAGCCCTTGACGAGTTTCTTGCCGGTTCTTCTCGTTACAAGGTCTCCCGCTTATGGTTTGCGAACCGATGGCGTATCACATTCACAAGTGCTTGTAACAGCCTAGACTGAATAAATTATTTTTGAATTTTGAATTTTTATTTTTTCTATCATTGATTTTAATTTTAATTTATATATTATGAATTAAAAATTATATTCATTAGAAAATTAAGTAAGATTATTATTATTTACCTCTACAGCTATTAACCATTTTCTTTTGTTTTAGCCTTTTAACTACGACCGGTAGCCATTTTCATTTATTTTCCTTCATTGAGTTTATGAAAACTATAGTTTATCGATACAAAACACATGTTCACAATCACAACACTAGTCAGAAAGTGCTAATCACAGTTTGACCCTAGGCGATCGAAATGGCTTCCGTGTTTTCTTGCTCTGATTATTCGAGTAATGTCGATCGGTTGTAGCGACTATTTATCGACCACCCACGATTATGGTACCGCCTTAGAATAGTTAATAAAACCTAGAACGATAGTTCTCTACAAAGCGCACTGTCAAAAGTAAGGCAAATAAAACAGCCAAAATGGCCCCGTTTTCAGATTTTTATTCTCCATTATTACCTAATCAATCCAATCATACCGAATAAATGGTATAGTGTGTGGAATCCATATTGTGTAGAATCGCGCATAGGAAGAAACACGTTTGTGTAAAATTGAAGAATGTGTTCAATAGAGAATGTGATCAATGGCTGTTGTGCGGAATCCATATTGTGTAGAATCACGAATAGGTAGAAAAGAGATTGTCAAGAACGTCGATTAATTCGTAAAAAACAGTTTTAATTTTTCTACATTTATTAGATTAGTTACTACATTATTGGATTTTAGTTACGATTAGGTAACGTATGAAGGATATAAATCTGAAAACTAAGCCATTCTGGCTTGATCTTAGTTACCTCACTTTGCATACAAGGACACGGCTTCTAGGTGTTATTATTCTACGGGTACCGCATATTGGTAACACTCATAACAATCGAATGCAGATTACGTGCAATATCATCGTGGACAGATACTGCAAATCTATTCTTACAAAAGATATTCGTGGGTAGTATATTCCTTAACCTACTCTTTATGTAGTCCTGAAAAATGTATGTATATAGCTCGCAATAAATACTAAAACATTTCCGGCGTTGTTATTACAAAAGATTTTACAAAAGATTGACAAAAGAACAAGTCGCCCGGAAAATCGACCCGTCTAAAACCCCCATTATCATGAAAAAAAGTATCACGTCGAAACGAAGATAGGTACATGTTAACGATCAATTACGATTGGTCAATTTTAACTTCAATGTCATTGTTGGAGGAATTGATGATCGCATCAATTGCACATTTAAACGATAAATTTTCGCATCAATGAGTGTCAATTATTTACGTAAAAATTGACAATCGCAATTGATCGTTACCGGCGGCCTTTATTTAATTACTGAGTATTATTGTAATTAGGTAGGAAATAATAAGGTACTGAAGACCGACAAACAATGGTTAAGTTAACAAAAACAAGTATATTTACAAGTAGAGAGAAACCGACTAAAATATCTTAACGTGAAAATTAAATTACCGGAGAATGCATCAAATTAACTGATGTTAATGTCAACACAAGTTAAAACTTTAATTGGTTAAATTACATGAAAGTTTTTAATTTAAAGGATGTGTTTTTTGTTATCTAAGATAATTAAGTATAATATGCATTTTTATGTATTAAAATCTTAAGGGAGTTTTTATGACAAACAAAAATGGATTATAATATATAAAAAATATAATAGCTATTTTTTATAACTCTTTTTACATGCACAAAAACTAAGAAATGTGTTTTTTTTAAAGGGTTTGGGTAAATTTTGTACGGTTTGTGATTTTTATTGAGTAGCGTTTCAGTATTTTATCGTATTTTCATATTAAGGTGGCTTCAAGATATTCCATCTAGAAGAACGAAACAAATCTTACTTATCATAACATTTGGGAAAGTCGTTTAACTTTCACAATTTTTTACCGAATAAACTTCACTTTCGTGTTTTCCAGTAGGATGTAAAACAATAAAATTGAAGTAGTTTACTCATTAAACAGTGAAAGGGTTTAATTCATATAATGAACTATAATTAAAACATAATAAGTGCACCGCTACCGAAATGAAGGCCAATAATGTATCAATGAAATATTTAATAATTAGGTAATGAATAACGATTTCAATAGTTTGTATACTTATCCTAAATTACTAAGAAATAAGTAGTGTAACATACCTTTTACTCGACTTTGTGTGTATATCCGTAGAATCACACCTGAAAAGAAAACAAAGTGCTTTATTAGATTTTTAAATTTGAGATTTTTTGCATTCACAATGCTATTTTTACACAATAAAAAATACGACTCGCACCAGATCAATACTCAGACGGGAAACGACGAGTCTTCCCGTCTGAGTATTGATCTGGTGCGAGTCGTATTTTTTCTAGTATATTATTTAGTATTGCTTTATTAGAAAAAAAAATCCGCGAGTTCGGTTCTCGTCCGAGAATATGAGGTGCGAATCGAATTTTTTCTAGTAAATTATTTATAAAAAGTATTCAGGCAAAAACTTGTTATATAATAGTAACTCTTTGGAATACCACTCTTAAATTTGTAAGCCAAATGAGTAACAAACAAAACTTTTGTTTTTATTTTCTAGATTTTCTAGCTGTTAAAGTGATAACTACCAATTTATTTTAACTCCAAGAATCAGGAAAGCCAGCATCAAAATACACCGTTTATTTTTCTTGATGTTCGAATGATTTTGCTATTTCCTTTCGCACAAACACTTCTTTCGTATAAAACTTTAGTGTTAAATCCATGGTTAAATCTATAAAATTAACCAGTTTTACACTCTCGGAAGCGATAAAATATCTGCTTTGATATCTTTGCTATCACGCTTAATTCACAAATCACTGTAATATGAACAAATATAAAATTTCATTATTTTTATTAATTAGGTATTTAATATTTTCAGCAATAACTATCTTGTTGCTGTGTTACAAAACTGACTTCCTTAGACCGAAGCAATTCAGTAAATAGAACCACTTACGAGAATAACAGTGCAAATTGGCTCGATTTTAGTGCGACTATATGAAAATCAGGTTCAATTTGTTCCAGCCTTAGTGCACTAGTTCATTGTAATTTGTACCATTAAGTTCAAGTTCACTTGTTATACAAGTTCGGTCATATTTCAATTATATGTTTATAAATGAATCTGCGCAAACGCTCGATGGCTTGCTACCAAGTCTCTGTATAGAGATACTTATTAGAGATGTTTTCAAAATGATATCGGCTACGATTGGGATTCTGAGGCCATTCCCAAGTGGGAATGTAATAAAAAGAGAAAGTACTTAATCTAATTAAGTATAATAAGAATTGTTTTTTCACTCCTCTTGCTCAAAAAGTGCGTCATTGTAACGTACAAGAGTCGAGATAAAATAGCATAATAAGCCCTAGGGGATAAAGTTTTTTCTTTTTTAATGTTTGTCTATTACCAATGAGCGTACTAAAACGAAAAAGTCTTTATTCATAATCACGAATAAAAACTCGCTCGACTTAATACTGGGGGTCTATTACGAAAAGTTTAATGCGATACACGCGGCTGCGTCCGTGCTTCGTTCTGATTGATTCCTATTACAAAGCACTTGCGTATGCGATATTGCAAAGTGATTGCGTAAATTTGACAGTTTCTCTCTAGTGGATCCGTCATTATTCGTTCAATAGACTATGGGCTACGATAGCTACATTGAAAATATTTGTAATAACTATAACCGACGAACTGCGGACGACTATCGTGACCAAGTTTCGTAATAGGCCCCCAGTTTCTCATTCTTATTTTTGAAAATGGAACTAAAAGCATCTCTTCGGTAAAATCATAGACTTATTTAAACTCTGTGTACAGAGTGAATCGTAGAATGCGTGTTTGTGTTGCTTAGCTGCTACAGCAGAAATTAAAAAAAGGTACCATGGCGCGAAATCTTTAGAATTTTTTTATAATTACAAACTGATTGAATTGTTATTGAATTGTGACTGTAATAGGAAAGAAATAATTTTAATCTTCTGCCGTCAAGCACAAATCATTTATTTAAATATTGTACAAAAAGTTTATAAAGTGGAGGAAAGAAAAACGAGTGGATTCGTTTACGGAAGTAAGTAGGTATAAACTATTTAATATTGTATTTTATTTTCTCGCAATCGTAGTGAAAAGTATAGTGTAACACACGACGCTAAAACCCATTGTAACTCGGTTTCTATTTATTCCCTCGCTAAAGCTCGGAAATAAAAATACCTCGTATGCAATGGGTACTTTTAGCGTCTTGTATAACAATCTATTATTTTAGGTTTGGTTTTGTCGTTAAGTCAACCCGATCGGTCAAGCCCTTGGAGGTGTAAAACGCAGGTCACACTGCAAGCGGGCTAACTTAATTCTATATTTTTTTTATACTGAAACTCATCCCGTGACCATACGAGTACATACCCCTGGAAAGGTGTCAAAATGTCGTGAAGTTAAGAAAAAGAAACAAACTGTATTATTTTAACAACAGTACTTTAACTAATGAAATAGGTACCTTTCAAATCCATATGTTTTATATCATTGAATACTACATAGGAACGCGAGGAAATCTAGAAAGTATTATTATGAAGATCAGTATCTCGCGGTTGGCCGGTTATGGTGGTGAAATATTCAAAAGCCAAAGATAAAGCCAATAGCTTTCTGACTCTTTGATGGCCGTGCGTGTACAAGACAATGCTTTAGTGAATCTGCGAAAAGTTTAACTGTTCTACCATTGACCTATGAAATATTACGAGTATTTCACTTATCTACGTGACTTGAACTTGACTATAGAGACGACGGAAGCTTAGTTGAATGGTTTCCATTTTACGACAAGTTTATTGTTTGTACATGCTATTGCAAGTTTTAGGGGAGCATACAAAATACTTATAGGCCCTTAAAAATAACAACAATTAAAATGGTAAGTAAAAAGGTCAAAAGTTTGCACTAATATTTGGAGCAATCAAACTTAGTGGAAAATTGAATAACTTTAACTTAATGAGATGTTATTTTACAAACTCGTATTTTCTCGTTACCACTTTATTCGCCAGAGTTTTATTCTATACAAATATAACATTGTCTACTAAATAGCAAAACAAATAACATTCCGTACACGTCCAATTTAATCCACCCATGTCTCTTAAACCATGCCGATTAAATCAGATCTCATTCTAACCGGGAAGCGGTTCTAACTTAACAAGGACCAAGCGAATATCTTATTCAATAAAAGACGCTATGCGGGAAATAATTAGACACAAATTTGTAACACCCCTAGCTATGTTGACAGAATTGAAATAAATAATACAATTCTAGTTTTCCAATCGTTCTTATAATGTAGATCTTGTGTCATGTAAACAGGGCTAGCACATTATTGAATTCGATAATATCTCCATGCTTTTTACTAATAGAACTAAGTTGTCAGTTTTTTAAAAATGCATATTTTGAAAATATAATATTTTACTTTTGTTTTTTTGCCAAATTTTATTATAAGTAAAATTGTTTCAATAATAAGCAACTGTTTAAATAGTGTAAGAATAAGTATTATCAAAAATAATGATTCAGGAAATATCAAAGTCTGTGATTTCAGTTATGTGTTAAATATCCGTTAATCATTAGAAATTTATGGATAGTTAATAAATTTAATCCCAGCGGCAACCCTACTGGTAGATAAAGTCAGATCTTTCGGAGCGGACAGTTACCGATCAGGCAAGCGGCTCACGCGCAGCGTCGTTATGGATATTTAAATTTTCAGTTCGCACGACCGGGTATTCTCTTTCAGACGTCGCATTAATATTAACAACGCGTATTGCCCGTAGTAACAGTATAAAAACGATGTTTATAAACAATGCGATATAAAAATTTAGTTAACATCAAATAGAAGCTGGCTTAAATTATGCCGTTTAACAATAAATATAAAAATCTGTGTATTCTAGACAAAAGCAGTGCTCAGGCCGTATTCGAAAACACTTACTTATATCATTTCATTTTTTCGCCAAGCAGGCATAGAGCTGCTACAGTAATGATATAGAACCATTTGGTCATAATTTGTCTCTATGTATAAAAGTATTAGAAAACGCAAAAAAATATTCCGAATCTCTTAACGTCGTAGCACTATATTATAATATTGTCTACAGTCCATGGATCATTTTAAACGGCAAATCGATACAGTCAGCATAGCAATCAACATTTTTCATCATCGCACCGATCATGGCTGGGCCAACCCCCCGCTTCGGAATTTATCTGCATTTCTTGAGAATCTTTGATCTCTTAGAAATGTTGTCCTTGGGTTTTCACAGGTTCTGGATCTAGTTTAATTTAAAAATGGAACATAATTTGTGTAAAATTATCTATCAGGTAAATTAACTGGAACACATCTTGCAGAACCTGTGAAACGGTCCCTTAATGTGGTTATATTTGATTCTGTGTAATCAAAACTATTTAATATACTACGGCAATGATACATCTGAGAGTATGTTACTCTAACCATAGTAATAACAACAACCATTAGTAGATTCATTATTAACTATAGTCTTCCACTCTATATTATCTTCACTTTTAATATGCATAAAATAACACTAATAGCTACCGTACTAACACCTATACCATGTCATAGCTCGTTGAATAATGTCCTTCCTTACTCCTTCATACCCATCCGAGTAACGTCAGGGATCTACTCTTTATTTCACTCTGGAATTAACGATCAAAGTTTCTTTAATTTCCATCCGGTAGAGCTTTCTTCAGGTGATAATATGAAAAATATTTTTTATTTCTGAATACATATTATTCTTAAAATTGAAACTCTCCGGAATTTCACAGCTATCAAGTCAACCGTAAAGAATGTTGACCGTGGAACGTCGGAATGGTATGCGTGTAGCATACACGCGTTAGCACCACTTCGCGAATATAAAGATCGATAAATCAGAGCAGTAGAGCAAATCGCAAGAGGTGCGAACTGAGGAAGTGATCGGAATTAGACGTTCATTATTTATTTTATAAATAAAAATGAATTTTGTTTTGTCCTCTATACGTATTCACCCAATTGTGCGGAAACGTATTGGAGAATTGTGTCTACGAAGGTTTCTGGACTGGAAGGTTCTCGACTTCATAGCACTCGTCTGTAGTTTTGAGACGTCAAGATGTTCTCAAGATTTCGTTCATCCGTCCGTTCTACAATACCTTAAGCCAGTCCGTAAATAGACATCGGGAGTAGGAAACGCCCAACTTTGAACTTTGCACATAACTAATAGAAAATTGCGGTTACAGTCAAGCTCTATGTACCAAAAATTATGTAAATATAAAAGTAAAAATGAATGTTTGCATACATTTTTCCTCTATGCGTGCCCTCCCCAGAAAAAGCCTGATATTAAGTCTAATTAATTCAAATTGAAATAAACATACTTAAAAATCACCATAAGTAAAAAATTACTGATGCTTAAAAACATGAAAGTATTTTTTTTAATTTTCTATTAATTTCATGTTTTATAAATTTTCATGAATAATGAAAGTTATAATTATGACGTTTATACGTATATACGATAGATAAAATCAGCGAATGGACGTTTCAAAAGGGTCTCGCCCCCCGCGCCCCACTGGACGTTTCAGTGAATATGTCACCGTTAAATTACGGAAATCAGTTAATCTGCAGATTAACTAGTTAATCTGCCCTTTTGTGTTATTACACTTTTTTTTTTCAATAAAAGAACCTGTTTCCGTACTTTAACTGATCATTGGTCGTTAATCTGCAGTTTAGCTAGGGAATCTGCAGATTACCTAGTTAAACATATTCACTTCTCAAGCTTACGCGCCTTTTTTTACTTACCTAGTTAAAGTTCGAAATGAAACAATTTTTCGCACTTTAACTGACTCGACCAGTTAATCTGCAGATTCACTAGTTAATCTGAAGATTTACTAAATCTGCAGATTAACGAATTCCGTACTTTAACGATAACAGATATAATTATAACTGTTTGATTCAGAGTAGCATTTCGCGTCGAGAATATAAAGATCTATAAATCAGACTAGTGGAGCATCGCGAGAGGTGCGAACTGAGGACATGATCTGAATTTGATCGTTTCGGTGATTTTGATCTTTATTGGATACGAGATTGTGATCTTGAGTATGAGAACTTAGATGTGTCTTAACTAAATAAATGAATGTTGAACTTAGAATAATGTGTTATTTTTAAATATAATTATTTCATTTAAAAACGAACTAAGAAATAGGTTATTTTTGTATTTTACGCTATCAATCGTTATGTGTAATTTTTTTTTCAGAAACAATATTTTGTGTAGTCCATAAAAACGCGTCGGTTAATATTTAATTTAAAATTATTGTGCATGTAATTAGCTATGCTATAATTTTCTTATTTCAACTTGACCAATAACTCACACAATTTACAGTTTCGCACTTTATAATTTTAAATTTTTTAACGGACAGTTAATTTGTAATTTTTGCAGCTCCTGTATAAATAAAACAATTACATTTTCATTAAAACATCATCTTATGTCAATGAACTTCGTATTTAGCATCGCAGCATTCATAAGCACAAACCGAGACGCAGTAACGAGTATCAGCAGGGTACAGTCAACCAAAAGTAGCTATCAAGTAATAGTACCATGTCACTTCAAACATTACCTTCTTGGTGTTTGGTAGCTTCGTACGGAATATGCGAAATAGTTGGCATGACATAGTACTAAAGTGCTTTTGTAGACTTTACTTACTTACTTTACTTTACTTTTGTAGACGATTGTACAAAGTACGACTGCTTCCAAGAATGGCTCCTTACTCCAGTTTTGAGTGACAGCCGAATCAAAATGCACAGTTATTGGAATATCTAATGGTACAGTTAGATTTGCTTGCTTTTGTTTGGATTATTAATGAAATTAGCGAGCATGAATAAAATTGGTTTTGAAGATAATGGGAGTGATAGTTGAACAATTTGACGTGAATGAATTGTTGGTAGGCTTAATTATATTCGTAAATTTCTACAATTATGTTAAGTTTCTTTAAAAAAGTTGGTAGATTTTTTTGTATAACTGTAGATATATCTAACTAGTTATAAAAAGCTCTTGAGTTATTCCGATCTTAAATTATGGCAAAACATAATTCGCTAACTATCTCCATTTTACCATAATTACGTCGAGAGAGTTAAATGTTTGGTTTCAATTTTAGTTTGTGCAAGCACACTTTGTTCTTTAAGTTTTGCTAATTAAAGTTACCTAGCCTACCTCTATTAGAGATTTTTTTAAGCCCCGACGACGCAATGAGAGGGTTGTTATTATTTTTGTGGACATTCTAATTTTTCTTTAGGGACAGATTTTTTTTCAGTTTACGAGGGTGGTTTGATAAGTCCATTTTTTAATGAAGAAATACTTTTTTTCGGAATATTTTGTTTTATTTCTCTAGATAATCTTATTGTAGTTTTGCGTATTCAGTCCAATGAAGTTCTATCCTATCTCTTTAACCCATTATTTTTTTCTTTCATCGCCTGAAAACTGGCAATGACTTTGAAAAGAAGGAATACTTTTTTTTCATAATTTATTTTTGTGTCTTAAAAAGAAACTCCTTAAGGCATCTTTACACATTTTTTTTTCATATTCGGCAAAAGATTATTACTTTTTACTTCTAACTTTAATGACCCTGTCCACCCTCTCGGCGGCACTCATGAGATCAAAACTCATCGAATGAAGATGCGAATCCTTCCTTTTCTCTAGATTTAACCCCAGTGAGATTTTTTTCTCCTACCAAACATGAATAAATTGTCTTGGCGGGCAAATATTTTCGTCAAGCCAAAAGTTGGTGTTTGAAATGGGCCCTCATTTCAGTTACCAGTTTTCAGGCGATGAAAGAAAAAAAATTATGGGTTAAAGAGATAGGAACTTCGCTGGACTGAATACAAAGCTACAATAAGATTATGTAGAGAAATAAAACAAAATATTGCGATAAAAAGTCTTTCTGCATTAAAAAGTCAATCCACCCTCGTATATACAGCAAAGTAAACACGTTATATTCTGCACTGAATGTGAATACTTATCAATCTGAAATATTCCAAAAAACTTGTCCATCAGCCATTTTTGATGTCCCCACTGCTGGGACACAGGCCTTCCTTATGGGTGGTAAAGGAGGATGGGCCATATAACCCACCACGCGGGCCCAATGCGGATTGGTGGGTGTTAACGACTGCAAATGCAGCCAAGACCAACGGCTTAACGTGCCTTCCGAAGCACGGAGGAGCTCAAGATAATAAATTTTTGGTTACCCATCCCATGACCGACCCTTGCGAACGTTGCTTAGCTTCCACAATCGCTGGACCAGGCGCTAAACCACTGCGCCACTGAGCTCCACCTAAAAACTTATGTTAACACTATTTATAAACTCTAACCGAAGATTAGGGAACTGCGCTTTTGTTCTGTTTTTATTCAAGTCAATGTTAAAGAGCAAAAACGGCACTTTGATTACATAGATTAGTAGGTATAGTATCCGCGTTTGATAGTGAAATCTGAATAAT
The DNA here is from genome assembly GCA_950108535.1 of Agriphila straminella. Taxonomy (NCBI): domain Eukaryota; kingdom Metazoa; phylum Arthropoda; class Insecta; order Lepidoptera; family Crambidae; genus Agriphila; species Agriphila straminella. Next base: position 5,401,833 of record OX467314.1, read on the forward strand.
TACCTACTACATTTATAAAATGTAATTAAATAACTTGTAAGTATTATAACTAGTGTATGCTCTTTTAAAACCTTTCAACTGACTTCAAATTAATCTTATAAAAGCTATAAGTACTGCCAGCCATTATTTAAGCAAGTACTAAAAACCTATTTTTAATGTTCAAACCAGAGGGACTATTACAAAAAGCATCACGATACCTAAGCGTACGATGTTCGTCCCTCAGTGGCACTATCGACTCACGAATAAGGTTCAATATCAAGTAAATTGAATGACTAGTTGCGTCTGACTATCGTGATTCTTTTTTGTAATAAGCCCTGAGACAGTTACAGCAACGAAAAAAATAAAGGTTAACCTGATGAATTAACAAAAAATTGTTAATAAGATGCACTGGCGCAGAAATAGGCGAAGCATGTAAGGTTGAATATAAGAATTTTGCATACTTCTATTTATAGCTTGTTGTTTCATGAGTTTTCATCAAAAAAAGCACCGTACATTATATTAATTTATAACTAAAGCAAAACTAAACAACAAACACACCCCCCAAATGAAGTTATATGTCAATAATAAAAAACTGTACAAAAAACTGTACCCACAAAAAATAGAAACTCAGAATGTAATTTGAAACAAACATATTTACTATAATTATTGTAGTTCTCTTTCTAATTTACGCAGACATTAAAGAATGGCCCAATTTATTTCTTTCCAAACCGCAGCTGTAATGACTAAAGTATACAAAAGTACACAAAAGATTGTGAGAGCTCCAGTCAAAGCCTATTCGCAAATCTAATAAGGTAATTAAACAAATAATAATTCGGTTTGCGAACTCGGATCCCTTTCACCGATTCGCGGGCATAGTTTGCAACGAGTAGCTTCAAAACATCCGGATTTTCGTATGTATATTAATCATAAACTTTCATTAAGTTTACCGGTATATAATACTCAATTTTTGCGTATTACCGCTTTGAAAATTTTATGCAAAATTAATGAACGGTGGACTAACGATTACACACTTACTCAAATATACTGTTTCGAATTTATTGTTGGAATCGAATCACAATGTTATGATTTAATTTCTAAAGACAGCATACTGATGAAGTGATGACATATTATCTACTTTATACTCTTCAATTCTGTTTATTTTGTTAGATATTTTTTTTAGTTAGTTACTCATAACTTAACTTCATTTCATTATTAACAGTTTTGTAAGATAATTCAAAACCACAGCAAACGAATTTTTTATTACATACCTACTAAATGACATTGTGGTCATATACTTACTAAAGTGCCATCTGATTAACTAAATAAGAGCAGATTTTTCTTTTTCAAAATGGACTTTCTAAACAAGCTCCAAGCAGCATTGGAATGCAATGCACCCGCATTTTAATGTAAACTGAAACAATACCACTGAATTATTTAATAGGTACTTGACACTGGCAAAAATTACTCCCTAAAGAGGAGTAGATTGCCATAACAAAAAAGAACAACATACTCCGAACACTAAATTGCTATAATAAAACAGGTTAAAAGCTGTTTGAAAGCGCATTTTCATTTTCTTTGTCTTCAGAGCTTTATCAGTTCTATATACCTTGCAAAATCTATTTATCACTATATAGTTCTATTTCAACACTTATAAACCTTAATAGTTTGCTAATAAAAATTCGCAGCAAACATGTTACGTGCTCATTTCTAAGTAAAGCGAGCAACACTTAATCTAAACACAGTTAAGTCCACGAACAGCCGTTAAATGCATTATTCAATGGCTTTATTTCAGGCAGTGAGACGTTGGAGTAAACAAAATCTTGGACATAAACATAGTTGAAAGCCAAATTGAGAATTATTTATGTAACTTTCTTTACATATTCATAGAGAAAGAAGTAAATATTGTCGTTCAGGAAAATTCAAGCAAATAAACTTAGACATGACTTCTCAATCGAGACGATTCCTTGGAACTGTTCAATACTAAATATTATTAATATTCCAAGAATTGTAAAATGCAGTTTGTTGTTCTTTTTTGTCCTACTATTTCAGGAAAAGTTTTACCGTGACCTCCCAAAATGACAAACATAATAAAATTGGAATGCCCTCATTTAGAGATCAGTTTTAATCCAATCCACGATCGTGAGAGAAAGATCAATTTAAATAGTGATCGTAATCAAATATTCCGAAAAATTTATGACCTATTCATAGATGGGATCGATCTTGAAAGAAAGATCAATATAATTGGTCGTAATCCAATATTGCGAAAAATTTATTATCTGATGGTTTTGGACGATTCGTCCAAGCCGATGGTATTAACACTTGTATTCGTGATATTAAGGGTCATGTTAAATCACGATACGTATTGACAGTACTGTACGAATCCTACCGAATACTGATGTTAATGCCATCCATAGAAGCTTACTCTGAAATAGGCTATTTTTAATTTTACTTACAGATATGGATGGTATGCCCTCAGTAACGCTAGACGTTACAAACACGTAGATAAATAGGTGCGTGTTGCCGTCTATGCGTGCGCAAAGGCACACAAGATTTTGAAATAATGGAAGTATCTTTTACCCACTGGGAAGTGAAGCTATAACCGTGCAAGTATACAAAACATTTTCTTATAACTTCATTAGCATCACTAAGTAAACAAAACTTCAACCGGCTTTGAAAATTGTGGATATATTTTATACAATAAAGGTAATACTCCCAAATTTCTGTCAGCACAGCTGGTGCCATGTTATAGGTAAAAAACACAATACGGTATTTCGGGATTTATGTAGCAAACACTAGGTTCTATTATGTTATCCCAAATTCCTTATTCTTCCTTATTTTAATATAATTTGTTACTCTATTGTTTTAATATCACTTTCTTTGGTAATCCTCTGAGCATTATGTATACTTACACTCATTAGAATAATAACACCTTAACGATAGTTCTTTACAAAGCGCACTGTCAAAAGTGAGGCAACTAAAACAGCAAAAATGGCTCCGTTTTCAGATTTTTTATTCTCCATTATTACCTAATCATACCGAATAAGTACAAAACAGTTTCAATTTTCCTACATTAAGGAGATTAATTACTAATATCATTGGATTTTAGTTACGATTAGGTTTATTATGAAGGATATAAATCTGAAAACTAAGCCATTTTGGCTTGGTATTAGTTGCCTCACTTTGCATACGCGAACACGTCTTCTAGTGTTATTATTCTAAGATAATACAATACAAACATTCTAATTTGAATTTGTTAGGTACCTACTTAGTTTCGAAATTTCACAATCGATTCATGATTAATCTCGCGAATTTCACAAATAACCATTCAACACGTCTTGTCTCGCACATAAAAGCATGACCTAAGAGTGTATCAAATCCGATCCCTTAAACCCTCGCTCAATTATACATAAGCGAAGTCGGTTCAAAAGCCATCGGTCAAATGTCGTAACTAAAACACCACTTGTCGATCATTATAAAGCCATAATTTAAGCAGCGAAAGTGCTTTCAGAACGTCATAAGTGATTTCAAGTATAGTTAGAGGAAACTCAACTCTGTTACCTCAGAATACGTGCTCACATCATAAGTTTGCGTGACCATATGAACTGGAAAACCAATTTTGGGATCTATTATTGCATTAGAGACTAGACCGATAGCAGACGAATCGCTTTTTGTCAATTATTCGCTAGCTTTCATCCAATTAATCGTGTGAATTATATGTTGGAGGCGGCATTGTATGTTGTACATAATATGACAATGCCATTTCGATTTCTATTCTAACAAAAAGCCTAAGCTTTTGGAACTTCCGTGTGTATTTTTGATATGAGCTTTGATTTATAAATCATTTGCTATTGTGAAAAATATTGTAATAATTATTGCTAAGGAATTTGGCTACATATTAAACCAAAGTGAGTAACCACAACTACTTATTTATTGATCTAGGTTTACTGCTAATTGGAAATATTTATGAATATCTTTGCTCAAGATTTAACGAATATGTAATTATTTTTTTTTTCCTATAAACTTGAACTCTTTCAAGGCAATAATTATTTTCACTCATAACTGTTATTGTTGATTAATTGAACATAATAGGTACCAATTCAGGAATCTGCCACGATGAAACAGATAGTAAAGTACAAAATTATCATACAGTGTCTCTTTAAATATGCGTTCTACTTTACTACTACGTAACTGCATCAGTGTACGTGTCATTAAATTTGTCATTGCCCGTAGCAGAGATAATGACCAGAATCGCAAATTCGATGGCAAGCAACGATGACTTCGTCACGTCCGTGCCGACTTTCAACGCCTCATTAATTCCTGGTGAGCTCTGATACTTCAACAATAGAGTCGAAATTCCCAATTTGAAGCCCCTTTGTCTAGACAGGTCTAAGTTCCACCCTAGATAGCTATGAACGCAGAACCTAGATGTAATTAGTCTGATTCGGACCAATGCAATGACAGGCAAGGTTGAGTACAGTCACGAGCAATTAGATGTACACACCATAGAACTTTGTCATATTACGTTTTGAATAACCTAGGTACTTATAACATTATCACACTGATATAATATTGATTGAATGTGACATTAGCTCTAAAGTGTGTATATATTATTGCTCGTGACTGTACACAACGGGAGCTAATCTGCACTTATTATTTATTGCATAGTTAATCTGTCAGTCAATAATCTACTCATTGGATAATAACCGATATCCCATAACTTTCTTTGAAATAATGGTAATGTGATGAAATGCATAAGTGACGAGATAGAGAAAGACCAAAGAAATGATGGTAAAATTGTGAGCGAAATTTTTACTTTCCTAGATTTAGGTAAATAACTATAAACAGTTCATAAGGTAAGTAACATTGAGGTTCTTTCCCATTCACTCTTAGAAGGTAGTCAGGTAACTAAACTGTCTTGATGAGAATACTGAAATGAACCAGCACAATACTGACCTAATGGCCAAGTCATTGATCTTTTGAACTAATCGGCGTTTACGCGTGACTGGAATCGTTCGAGTTTATTTGTTTCTTACTGGAAATAATTGGATAAGTAGTATGAAATATTGTACTTAAGCAAATCATTAAAGTGACACATTGTATAGTAACTGGAAATGGCATTTGAATTGAGTAATTAGTCGATTTATAAGTATATAGACAAGAGTTGTTATCTTAACGCTGACAGTACTTAAATACCCACTTAAAATAACTAAACGCTAATTACAGCTAATTTCATTTTACATTTTATTATTTTGGTGACATAAATAATAGGGGCCACATCTAACAAAATAAAAATTATGCTTTTAGTGCGACGTGATTAATAAAGAACGTGTTGCCAAAATTTCAAACCTTCCACACAGGTAAAGTTTAAAAACTAAGTTAAATATATCATTTATTTTTATCTTTGTTCGATTTTATAGAATAGAGACGCGAAAACATAAAAGTGTATAAGTATAACTATAGCTTGTTTGCGCAATTAAACGTTCACACCTGACAAACTAGACACAAAATAATCTGCATTCGCACCGAGTGCAATACCGTGTTCAGAATAATTTTAACATTGAAATTCCCTAGGAATCCACGTGGAAATGTAACGGATTGTAAAAGCGTAAACCATTAGTGGGTTCGTGATAGCTGTGCTCCAGAAGCTAAGCCATATTTGCTAGCAAGTGCCATAGATTTATAAACTAGCGACACGGATGAGAATAGTTCAAAGCTGAATTTGCAACTCTGAGTTTATATTATCGAATTGACTTTATTATAAAAAATATTCGTGTATTTCCAAAGTTTATAATCATAATCTTTAAAAATGATATGGCTTTTTAAATCTTAATAATCTCCATCGTCGAGAAGCAGGGTACTTGTCTAATTTCAATAAAATAAAAACTTACCAAAGAAACGTAGCAATATGTTACATGTATCTGTCAAATGAAAGCGATTGCGATAGATTTTGAAAATTAGACAATAAGTACCAAGGTTGGTTATGTAGACATCCACAAAGTTATCCTAATCGAAGGACGATTTTTTTTTCATTATTTATTGCTACAAGAACCAGGCTCTAGAGTAATAAATTATTTGATAGACAGTGTACCTACCCAAAATATTTACGAGAGTGGTATTGCAATTCTTCTCTCGCGTCGTGTTGGCATTGGCAGCAAAGGACTTAGGTAACTCATCTAGGTAGCTTAGTTTATAGATCTGTGGTGCGTCCGGCGCCATTGTCACCACAGTCAATTCTATGCAAAATATAATCGAGGTACAGGTTTAGTTCGAAATTATCAAGTTTTGCTACTGTCGTGTGTGGGAAATTATTTGAAAAAGCTCCTTTTTAGCACAAATCACAAATTAATTCTTAGGCCTTGGGGGCGATATTAATTTAACCCATGCACTTCCATTCCTTTTTTGCACTTAAATTCCTTATTTTATTTCTGACTCTCAAGAACAATTTTAAAAAAATAAATAAAAATAAAATAAAATAAATTTATTTTTCTTTTAAACCATTACAATTTTAGAAATAAATTGGTGTCCCCATTTAAGCTGAAAGCCTGTGTTTGTGGGACACCGCTCTTCCTTCCTTAGATAACAAACTAAGACACTAGACTGAGATAGAAAACTTATAATAAATAACTAATTAATATTACACTATGTGTGTGTATGTGTGCATGCGTGTGTGTGTGTGCATGTGTGTGTGTCGTAATTTTTGATCGTCCAAACGACAGAAAAAAAGAAAAAAGTTTCCCCGTAGTCCAAACAACAACTTGTGTCTTTTTACTTGGACATAGGCAAAATCGTCACATAAAACGAGACGCAGCCATTAATCATAAAAGTTAGTTGAAGTCAGTCTACATGCATACAGGACAATATAATTTTATTATAATAAGTCTATGCTTAGTAGGTATAGTTGATTAAAAACATTAATTTTTGAAATTTTAAAAAAATATGTTATTGCGAATTAACAACAAGAATTAAAAGAGAAACACATACGATTTTGTTTATTCTGTGCTAACAACCTTACTAAAAATTTGTTTCTCGTCAACGCCCGGAAAATGAGACACAATAGATTTTCTATTGTTGTCCGGACGCCGCGCGCCGGCGTCCGCGCGGGCATTGATGAATTAAAACTAGAATTTAGCCCTTTTTGCAACATCACAATTAAATGGTAAATAAGTAGGTAGCTAAAGCTTTGTTACGAAGATTAGAAACAAACGGTCAAACAATATTATATAATTCTGTAGATATGTATTTATTGGTGAGTAAGTATCAATGTATTTTTCATTTCTCATATTCGGAAAGTGATGTATATTTGAACTGAGCAGCGGGTCCAAAACTCTTCGTTCCACCCTAGGGTGGAAAAGTAATTTAAAAATAGAACTGAATTTGACAATGAAAAAGTTTACAATAGTTAAAAACAAATGGTTTAAAAAAGTTGCAGCCTTGTAGGGCGCATTCACGAACAACAACAAAACATGGTATAAACAGCCAGTGCAAAATTAAAAACATTGGGCGGAGCGGCCGGCGACGCGACGTGTTCCAAATTTAAAATAAGAAAAACTATAAAATTTTGGAGGGAGACTTTGTGACTTTGAGCTGTGTGTGCCGTATTAAAGTTTTGTGTTGATTTTGTATTTACTAAAAACGAGTTTAAAACTAAAACAAAAAGTTCAAATAAAATAAAAGAAACAATAAAACTACGCTGTAATTCGCCTACAGGAAACAACTACTTCAGGAGAGTCTCTCTCTGCCATGGACTTACCGTCTTATCAAAGACCAAAGAATATCTCCAACTTTTACAGGCATCCAACAAAGCCAAACCTGTCATCATAATAATTTATATCAAACTGTAAATATTCCAAGCAAGAATTTAACTTTAAATTTCACAAATTGTTCTAATTTTTCTAGGTTTTTAAAGGCATGTTGGTATAGGTAATAATTATAAGGTCTACCAATGTAGTGACTAAGTAGGTACATGTTTTTATTAATAAACATTTTGGAATAACTTAGACTTTTTTTACTTTCCTGAAATTCGAAATGAAAAGTATAGAGTGTTTAACACGGGTAAAAGTCATCAATTCCATTCTCGAACTATAGCCGCCCTCGCTATGCTCGGGCGTCTAAATATCTCGAATGGGAATGGCTTCCTTTTGACCCTCGTATAACAATCTACTATTGTATGCATGTAAATATCATTCTTCTTTATTAGTGCCGCATTCGCGTTTATCTGTTTACTGTTGGTTGACTGGTAGAGAATGCTATTAGCATTAAGTCCGCCATTTGTTCCTTACTGTATGTATTTGTACAATTAAGATTTATAAATAAAAAAAAATAAACGGTCCACAACATCAAAACCCGAGAATGAGACTCTGATTTGAGTAAGGGATCGAACCCGGGACCTCAGAGGTAGCGTCACCAAGAAAATCGGTGTGCGAGCCGTTCAATCACTCAATCACCATAGGTTCCTCACATAGTTATTTATTTTAATTTGTATCCCTTTAATGAACTGGTTTCTCAAATACCCAGTTCAGTTTCAAATTCTACACGTATACGTTATTATTTAAAAAACTAATATCACACACAAATATTAACTAACTTTCAAAAGAGCAGCCGATATTTATCAGAGCACTTAGGTGCGATCTGAATACCCCAGTTTATTTTCTAAGGAAGCAATCGCAGACATTTTAACAATACCGCCAATAGACTTTTTAGTTTTTGTGTACCAATTTGATACAATTAGTCTCAATTAAAAACATTTCACCACTCAGTGATACAATAGGTTTATTGTGGTTGTAAGTGAATTGGCGGAACGTTAATTTGTTTTATCCTTATTTATTTTTCTTAGAATGCAGTGAAATTTTTTCACATCACTTTAGATAGAGTAAAAAGTTTTTTTTTTTGGAGAATCGTTTTATATCGAAGTTTTACCACAAATTTTATATTTTGTGGTTTACTAACCTATAATTTAGGACTGTCTCTAATTTTTTATCTTTGTTCTTTTTTCTTAATAAACTACAAAATATAAAACAAATACAACATGCATTTAGAACAATATTCTAAGTGCATGTTAATTGTGTTGTACAATAAAAAACAACATACATTTAGAATGTTACTAAATATCAACAAAATACATATTACCTAGTTTTAAATTAAAATACAGAATAACTTTATCTTGGAATTTAAGTTCGAAACAAAACCAAATTTTTCAAGAATGTAAGATTAACATTGTATGTTAAATAATTTTAAGCCGTTGCACTAACATAAAAAGTTAAAGATAAGAATAATCAATTTATTTTACCACAAATACCTTCGATTCATTTACATTAAACATTAACACTACTACGTAACCTTCAGTAACGACCGCTGTAACAAATAACCTCTTTGCCAGCAAAAACATAACGATAGCTAGACACGAATCCTCAATCCACCTCAATAAGCCACCCTACTACACTTTCTATGCACCTAGCACCAAATCTGCACTTTCTCGGAAACGTGCGGAAAACGATTCTCTTAATCGATTATCGGCAAAACGGTAACGAAGAATAATCGATTCATCTACTCTGAATCACATCGCGAAAATTATTGTTACGTTATTAATATAATTGAGAAGTTAATAGTGATGAGACGACGGTTTTTAAAAGATTTCTATTTTAGTGCAATATTGTAAGATTGTGCTGTATGAGACAATTTAAGTTACGTAATACACTCTCTATTGGAAGCATCTGAGTTATTTTCAGTTACGGCTTTTACTGACAATCGATCAATACGATTTACGGTCTGAATAATGTATGACTTTAGTTTAGTATGTGAAATATTTCATTCCAATCAAACTGGACGAAATAAAAAAAGTGACGAATGTATTTTCTCTGTCAAATTATGACTAAGTTTCATGCCAGTGATACATTTAGCTACATCGTAAATTATTTACACTTACACAATATTCTTTCCTATTATTATACTTTCCACTCAATTGTCGAATACAACACAAAATTATTGAAGAAAAACAATAGCGAAAAACCTGAAAAAATATTAACACAAGAATTTTCATCACGTTTCTCGTCAATACAAAAAACTAACACATCTAATTAGGACAAAAAAAACTTACCACAGACAAATGAATATCAGAATCGCACCCGTAGAAAGTAAATTCGCTATGGTCACAAAATTGGGGTTTAAACACTGACACGACACAGAGTTAGCGCACGCGCGCTCGCGTGTACGCTGGATCGCGAATGGCGCGCGGCCGGCGCATGCGACCGCTTTTACATAGATCTCGGGGGCTGTGTACTTTCGCTACTACTTGACTTTAGGGATGATTTTTAGGGTTCCGTACTCAAAGGGTAATAACGGGACCCTATTACTAAGACTCCACTGTCTGTTTGTCACCAGGCTGTATCTCATGAACCGTGTAGCTAGACCGTTGACAAATGATGTATTGCTGTCGCCACTTTAACATCAAATATTAAAAACAGAATAAAATAAATACTGAAGTGGGGCTATCCCATACAAAAAACGTGTTTTTTTTGCCGTTTTTTGGTATACGGATAACCCTCCGTGTGCGTGTCCGACTCGCACTTGGGCGGGTATTTTTTATCCATAATGGATTAAGTGCTTGGACTTCATCTCATCTGAATTTAGGTGACGATAAGGCTGGGTGGAAGCTCACTGCACCCGGAATCCTACTCAAACACTGATGAACTGGCTTTCTTACCTTTAACTGCTGGAAAACACAATGTTAAATTGTTGTAATGGCGTCAGACTTAGGTAAGATGGTGGTAACTAGCCAGGCAGACGAGAAACAAGCCCTACTATCAATCAAACCGAGTACAAATATACCTACCCCCAGCTCCTCCTGGGAATCAAACCTGGAACGAACGAACTACACGGGTGGGCAAACCACTAGACCACAGAGGTGTCTAAGATTGATTTTAAAAAGAAATAATAAAAGATATGGAAAAACATCGCACATAGGTATCGCTTCGATTCTTAAGTAGCTAAAGCATTTCTGGAATCAGAAATATACCACAAACACCCAGACCTAGACAAACTGGGAGAATATTATAAAAATATAATTTTTAAATTGAACCGGCCTGGAATCAAACTTTGAGCTTCATAGACTGCGAAGAAAATCTTTCAAACAAGGTTGCCTGGAAGAGATCGAAATGTAAGCCGCCCACTTGTTTAAGTATGTCTCATGTTTTTAAATTACATAATAAGAAAATTGGGAAAAAAAATGCGAAAGTTTGGATGTTTGTTACACAATTACGCAAAAACGGCTGAACGGATTTAGATGAAATAGTTTATAGCCTGAATTAATACATAGGATACTTTTTATCCCTGTCAAAGGTTCCCTATGGATTTTCCGAATGTCCACGCGGAGCAAGTCGCGGGCGGAAGTTGATAATAATACAAACGAAACCTTAAACACCGAAAACAATTTCTATGAATGCACACAGTTGAGTATAACTTAATAAAATCATTGACAGCCTGCTTCGTTAATATTTTCAATAGCTGTTATTCATTTTTCGTTTTAACGAGAGACTAACAGCAACATCCGATTGCACTAAACAACATAAAAACCGAAGTCTTTTCCTAACTACAACTCGATCAAATTAAAACGCTATCATGGGCTTAGCTGTCTTGCATCTTGACATGTCTTTTAAAACAAAACATGAATGATAACTGTATATTTAGGGTTCCGTAGCCAAAATGCAAAAACGGAACCCTTATAGATTCGTCATGTCTGTCTGTCCGTCCGTCTGTCTGTCTGTCCGTCTGTCTGTCTGTCTGTCTGTCCGTCCGTATGTCACAGCCACTTTTTTTTTTCAAAGTAAATACACGTAAAAATTATCCCGGTTTTTTTAAATGACTTCTAATATATACATACACTACAAGTTTGTTTAAACTAGTGTCTCATTATAAGTACCTACATTTATTTCAACAAGTTCAGAAAGATTGAGTTGCACCGTAATCAGTATATTTTCATACACTACTAAGTTTAAAACCAGAATAATCCTATAATATGTTTAAACGAAGGTATTGTAAACTTGTTCACTGGTCCTTGGAGATGGTAATTATCACAATCTACGGTAGGTTTATTGTTATTTAACGCAATTATTACTAAGTAAGGCAGGTAGCCAGATAGTTCATGACGAGACAAACTGTGCCGATGTGTTCACCTAGACATTATTCTTCAACCACTCGAAAAATCTCTACCAAATTTCCCATATAAAACTGACGTCTGATAAATTCCCGCTTTGTACTTGACAATTTTTTTAGAAGATATAATGGGTTAAGTATAGTAAACAATTCTTAAAAGATAGATCCAGCCATCGCGGACTTTTTTGTAGATACACCATTATTTTGTAGTCGTTTTAATCCCTCAAGGTGAGTGGTCAGCATAACAACTTGAGGCATAATCCATCATACACGCCTTTTGGCACTTTGCCGGCCGCGCTCATGCGTTGTTGGTCACAAAGGTGCCTAATTGACTGTCGCGATCGCAGGCAATTTGGCTAACACACTGCGCCATCGAACTCCTTGAGGACCTGACGTTGATTCGCCTGTATTCGTCAAATAAAAACGAATACCAGCGCGTATAATGCTGAGGCAATAAGCGCTATCAACGACCAAATAATATAAACTTAAGTAGACGAATAGATAAATTGGCGACAAACATCGGCCAATGTTTGGAGATGCCAAAGAATGGTTTTTTTATTCCTTTTCGATTTTAATTTATTTTCTAAACGAAATATTATTAGTAGTAAACTCTACTATTAGTCGAGCGTTTCAAGAATTAGTTCGTCATTTCAAAACTAGTTGAGAGCTTAAGATGAAAGATAGCATATCACTCGTTACTCGCTTAACTTATTGCCTTTATGTTCTTAAGCGGACAAAGTCAAACCATTCATAACACCAGCTGTAAACACGGTCAATGAGAAGAAGAAACACGATTTCAAGTGATTTATCTTTATAAGACGCGGACTATTTATTGAAATAATACGTTTTTGCAACATAGTACCACCTATCGATTTACGGAAGTTGCGTTGAAATACTCACTTAATTACTTGTATAATTCCTAAAAAGTCGCCAGTAAATTTTGTTGAGATTTAATTTAATTTGGATGATTTCAATGTGGATTTTTATCATCTTTAACCTTTAACTTTTTTAATTTCTTTTAACCCATCCTATTTATATGAGTATTCAGCCATCGGCCTATCAGTAAGTAATCAGCCACGTTATTGATATCAAGTATTTTTTTGCGATACGATTGGCATTATTATAATTATTTTCTTTGGTCAATTTTATTTTTTATTTTCCGTATCTCATATCCTTTATCAGTATGAAAGTCATAATATTTTTATAGAGCTGTTACTCTCCCACGAATCCTGTAGTTTACAACAAGATGGGCCTAATTTAAATAGCTAAGCTAGTTGATATGTTTACGACCGCATCCTTAGAGTACTTCCTTCGTAGAAATGAAATAGCTATAATCCTTACAGCATAACATCAGTCTACATGAATGTCTATAAGTTTATGGTAAACTATACATTTTCTCGTGACTTTTTCAACGTGGACAGAAAATACAACTGAATCAGGATTATTTATGTTAGTCCTGACTATAAACTATTTGTCTATGTGCCAAATTTCATCAAAATCTGTCAAGAAGTTTAATTTTGTGTGAAGTGATAACAAACATACAAAATTCCAAATTTTCATTTTTAATAAGATTACCTACTAGCTATGTCAGAGTGGCTTAGCGTCTTTGGTTTTCGACAAGTCACACAGTCTTTGTGTGGTTTTTTTTCACCCCTTGGGGGTGAGCAAAAATTGATTATCTTGAGCTCAGTCGAGCTTCGGTAGGCACGTTAACCCTGCAGTTTCAGTCGTTAACACCCACTAATCAGCATTGAGCCCGCGTAGAGGGTTACTGCTCACCTTCCTTATCCATAATGAAAGTCTGGGGACATAATGGCTAATGGTGGTGGCAAATTATTTTGAGTTCAACCAAGTTCCAAACCGGACCGACGCAGAACCGCCATTTTGTTGTTACTTTCGCTGAATAAAAAGAGGGTATCTGCTCTTATACAAATAAAATCTGGCAGTGTAAACCGCTGGTGAATACTATTAAACAAAGAGAATCTATGCAAACGAGGGACTTTTGTCCAATATAGTTCCACGAAAATCATGCAAAAAAGGTCAATCTTTTTGACATTGAAAATGTCCACTTCTCAAGCTTACGCGCTCACTAGACATGAAATAAAACACTTTTTCACTCCTCTTGCTCAAAAAGTGCGTCATTGTAACGTACAAGAGTCGAGATAAAATAGCATAATAAGCCCTAGGGGATAAAGTTTTTTCTTTTTTAATATTTGTCTATTACCAATGAGCGTACTAAAACGAAAAAGTCTTTATTCATAATCACGAATAAAAACTCGCTCGACTTAATACTGCCTGCCTAGCATGATCGATTTATATCGCGTGATATAGCGTTTTATCACGTTCAACTGTCAAAAAGACAAAAGAATTTGACAGTTGAGTGTCGATAAAATGCTATATCACGCGATATAAATCGGTCATGCTAGGCAGGCTGGGGGCCTATTACGAAAAGTTTAATGCGATACACGCGGCTGCGTCCGTGCTTCGTTCTGATTGATTCCTATTACAAAGCACTTGCGTATGCGATATTGCAAAGTGATTGCGTAAATTTGACAGTTTCTCTCTAATGGATCCGTCATTATTCGTTCAATAGACTATGGACTACGATAGCTACATTGAAAATATTTGTAATAACTATAACCGACGAACTGCGGACGACTATCGTGACCAAGTTTCGTAATAGGCCCCCAGTTTCTCATTATTATTTTTGAAAATTGAACCTAAAGGCATCTCTTCGGTAAAATCATAGACTTATTTTAACTTTGTGTACAGAGTGAATCGTAGAATGCGTGTTTGTGTTGCTTAGCTGCTACAGCAGAAATTAAAAAAAGGTACCATGGCGCGAAATCATTAGAATTTTTTTATAATTACAAACTGATTGAATTGTGACTGTAATAGGAAAGAAATAATTTTAATCTTCTGCCGTCAAGCACAATCATTTATTTAAATATTGTACAAAAAGTTTATAAAGTGGAGGAAAGAAAAACGAGTGGATTCGTTTACGGAAGTAAGTAGGTATAAACTATTTAATATTGTATTTTATTTTCTCGCAATCGTAGTGAAAAGTATAGTGTAACACACGACGCTAAAACCCATTGTAACTCGGTTTCTATTTATTCCCTCGCTAAAGCTCGGGAATAAAAATACCTCGTATGCAATGGGTACTTTTAGCGTCTTGTATAACAATCTACTATTAACGGACACTAGCGCGGTTTTATTGAAAGTACTTTGGTAATTAGTTGGTATTTGGTTTGATTTTTTATTTTCCCGACGTTTCGGCACCTTTGCAGCTGCCGTGGTCACGGGGGACTGAAGCTACTTGTGAGCCTACTCTCAAGCGATGAATTTTTTAGACGTTCAGAAATTAAAATTTAACAAATTTTAATTGATTTAAGTTTTGGTTTGGTTTTAATTTTATTTAATATGCTAAAAAGAGAGAATCTACTGAAACTACTACCATTTCATAAAATTGGGAGGCCCCTCCAAGAAAGAAATATCGAAAGAAAACTTGCAGAGGAATTATTATAAAAGACGGAGGTCGGCCTTCCTCTCCAAGTTTTCTTTCGCCATTTCTTTCGTGGAGGGGCCTCCCAATTTTATGAAACGCTAGTGTCCGTTAAAAGTGTTTTATTTCATTGAAAATGTCTTTTCGTTCGCTCCAGTATATAGGCTCCGATTTCACGAAAAAGTGCGATCTCCTTATATCTCAGAGGGTTGTGAAGATATGATATTCAAAAAAGACTCAAAAGACGCGTATTCACGAGAGCTGCAAGCTGCAAAAATAATTATTCGAGAAAATAAAAACGAAAAAAATTATGGCCGAAATAGTGGAAATAAAGCTAATTTCTTCCAATTTTTTTATTTTGACGCTCAATATTTTGGAAACGAAGAATGATATCAAAATTTTGAGAAAAAATCCTCTGAACAATTTGGTCAGCTACAATTTGAGCCTAAAACAAAGACGATCGGGTTAAGGGTTTGCCCTGAGCTTAACCTTAACCTTTAACATTGAAAATGTTTTTGATCGCTTCGGTATAGCCCCCATTTTTGCTCAGAGTGCGACATTGCCTTGGTTTCGTAAGTAACATGAATGGTTGAAACCTCAAAAGACGCGTATCAATGAGGGGTACAATGTGTAGCGTGTTGGCGTAATTTTGGGAAGCGCGGTCCTTAGATGCGCGTCGCGTCGCTGAGTTGCTATGGAGGTTTGACGTAGTTGAAGCCCTAGGGCTTCAAAATAAATCTTTCATTTTTTTATATTTTAGGTTCTAGTAGTACTTTTAATTTACCTTTCAATAAAATAGTAATGTTTATAACAATGAAATATTTTTATATGAATTTCATACCAATATAGATCCAAAAATTGTTCATAGCTTTACTGTGATTTCAAAATTTTGTAAGTAAATTGAAACAAAGGAATATTTTTTTATAAAATTCAATAAATTCATTTTCAATGTACCGAAGATCTGTGAATTTTTTATCTAAGTAGATAATAGTCCCTGGCCTTTATCATCATCAACCATTTTAATTTCCTCACTGCTGGACCATAGTCCTTCCATTGCTGGATAAGGAGAAATAATTCCTAAACGGATAGTTTGAATGTAAGTTTACGTGACATTTGTAAATGATTTCATGGATTTAATAATTTTCACAGCAAAATGTCAGTCATTACAAACAGGCTGCAGATTTTATTCATCCTTATCAATCAATCTATTAATGAAAATATGTTTAGATAAGCCCAGATACGACGAAGAGGCTGTAACAGTAGTTTATGATACAAGGTTGGTAAAAAACCTTAACAACCGTGTGCGTTACTACGTTTTTCAATACATTTGCGAGAAACATTATAGGTACTACTGAAATTGTAAAACTGTAAATTCTAAATATTTGAGCGCGAATTACGCAAAAACCGCTAAACGAATTTTGATGGATTTTTCATAATTTAGTTGATTGAGGTCCAACTTAAAATCTAAGCTATGTTTCATCAAATTC
This sequence comes from Agriphila straminella, assembly GCA_950108535.1. Taxonomy (NCBI): domain Eukaryota; kingdom Metazoa; phylum Arthropoda; class Insecta; order Lepidoptera; family Crambidae; genus Agriphila; species Agriphila straminella. Next base: position 5,418,951 of record OX467314.1, read on the forward strand.
AGGTGGGTGGAACCAGGGAAACAGCTTGAACTCTCCGTAGTACTAGCTTTCATACACTAATGGGGTCATTTTTTTCTACTGTCCACGCGGATGAAGTCGCGGGCGGAAGCTAGTAGAAATTAAAAAAAACGTTCGTAAACAAAAACGCACGGCGCCGGCGTGCGGTAAAATCAACTTTCCGAACGCTGTAGGTACTAATCCGTAAACAAAAATGCACGGCGTGCGGTAGAATCAACTTACCGCACGCTCGACTGTCATCGTAAACTTACATTTTCGAGCAACTGTATTGAAAAAATTATTGATAGTTAATTGTAGACATAGAAATACTACTTAATCAACACTATGTTAGGAGACTAAAAAAATAAAATCTTTAAATTTTATTGTTACTAATAAAATAATTTATTTAATTAGAGTAGCAAGCGTATCGTTATTAGGGTTAAAAATAATGAACTAAATTAATTTCAAGTTATAATTTAAAATTCAATCATAATTGATGATCAAACGAACTTACCTGTACGTGAAGTTTGATCACAATTATATGAGCAGCTTTACATCCTACAATATGTTAAATAAGAAGAACTCGCGTCGAATGAAGCTGCGAAATATAATTAATGGCATGGTAGAAATAACTAGTTGAATTATTAAAGTTTACAAGAATCGTACAAAGCAAAATAGTTGTCTTTCTTTGGTTCATAGCATAGCATAGCAGCTTGCTGTTTAATAAACATCCTGTATAATTTTACAAATTTTAATGTCTATTTCAAATCTTGTGTTATCGTGGTTCGCTAGTTCGCTTGCGTGTATCTACTTAGGCAAATTATGGAAAGACAAAAAACTATTTTCGCGTGCTTTGTTGAAGTCTGCGCGTGAGTGACAAACTTTGAGAAAGTGTAGCATATGCAATGGGAAAAGCAATCATGTTTTTGTCTCTCGGGTCGTGAGTAATAGGCCGTTCGGATTACACGAACGAAATTAGATCTAAAATGTTGGTAGGTATTATATTCTTTTATAAAAATGTAAATACGTGTGTTATAATAATGAAATATGGGCTATAGATTACATCATCGACAATCACTATATCGACAACGTTCCATCGACGGGTCACTTCGTCGACAGTTCACTAGGAACACTACATCGACGGGACGTCATATCGAAGATACATTGCATCGACAGTACACCATTATGACACTGCAGTGTAAAAAGTATAAGGTAGGTAGGTATTTAGGTACAACATTTCAGTGATATTATAGTAAGTCGGTATCTCAGATGGAAGAGTAACAGCTGCTGTAGACGAGTTGTTTTTTTAGTATAATTATTGTATGAACATCATCATTGTAATTTGAATTATTGCAAAGAAGGGATCTCGAATATAGCTGAAAACTTTGTCAAATTACGAGTATATCACTGAAGAACAAAAAATGCAACTATAAATTACGTTTTTGTGGTTTTCAGTGAACAAATTGGTGAGTTTTATCCAGGTGAGGTAACAGATTTAAATCTACAAAAATAATGTCCATATTTACAGTAAGTTGTTATTAAACTAGTCGAAATAAAGGAGCCGCCACACAATCGATTATGCCAGTAATGGTCGCGAGACATGATCTGATAAAATATTTTGTTGTACTCTCATTGAGTTCTCACTTTCGACGGATCCCATTATATTCAATTACAATAATTTATCGTCGTTGTTTAGTTTGTTTTTGCGGATACCGAGCTGTAACTTCGATAGGAAAAAAAGTGTAATGTGTTCTGTAATTGGCAAAAAACTGTTTCAGCGACGCTAAAGTTAAAAAAGAATACTTGTGCGTTTTCATCGTTGGGATAGGTTCGGTTTAGGCAATAAAATAAATATTAATAGATACCTAGTCTAATAATCTGAATCTGTTATTTAATAGTTATTATTATATCCATAACATAGTACCTACTGTTGCCGCTTAAATCGTACTTATAGGTAAGTGCAAAAATTGCAAAAAATGCGCTCGTTGCAATATTATTTAAAAAATTGAAAATTTCATAGACACTAACAAAAGACATCAACGACATTATCAGGAACAAAAATCGTTATTTTCCTATCTTAGATATTGGGATTTATGAAAGATTGGTAAGTAACTATTTATTTTAATATTTTCTCATTTACACTCGGAGTTACAAAAATAGTACCTCTTAGTGTGACTTCGGTGTGGTTGGGAAAATCACTTCTTCAAAGTATTTTTTCACTCCTCTTGCTCAAAAAGTGCGTCATTGTAACGTACAAAAGTCGAGATAAAATAGCATAATAAGCCCTAGGGGATAAAGTTTTTTCTTTTTTAATGTTTGTCTATTACCAATGAGCCTACTAAAACGAAGAAGTCTTTATTCATAATCACGAATAAAAACTCGCTCGACTTAATACTAGGGGTCTATTACGAAAAGTTTAATGCGATACACGCAGCTGCGTCCGTGCTTCGTTCTGATTGATTCCTATTACAAAGCACTTGCGTATGCGATATTGCAAAGTGATTGCGTAAATTTGACAGTTTCTCTTTAGTGGATCCGTTATTATTCGTTCAATAGACTATGGACTACGATGCTATATTAAAAATATTTGTAATGACTACAACCGACGAACTGCGGACGACTATCGTGACCAAGTTTTGTAATAGGCCCCCAGTTTCTCATTCTTATTTTTGAAAATGGAACTAAAAGCATCTCTTCGGTGAAATCATAGACTTATTTATACTCTGTGTACAGAGTGAATCGTAGAATGCGTGTTTGTGTTGCTTAGTTGCTACCTACAGCGGAAATTAAAAAAAGGTACCGTGGCGCGAAATCTTTAGATTTTTTCTATAATTACAAACTGATTGAATTGTGTGACTGTAATAGGAAAGAAATAATTTTAATCTTTTGCCGTCAAGCACAAATCATTTATTTAAATATTGTACAAAAAGTTTATGAAGTGGAGGATAGAAAAACGAGTGGATTCGTTTACGGAAGTAGGTATAAACTATTTAATATTGTATTTTATTTTCTCGCAATCGTAGTGAAAAGTATAGTGTAACACACGACGCTAAAACCCATTGTAACTCGGTTTCTATTTATTCCCTCGCTAAAGCTCGGGAATAAAACTACCTCGTATGCAATGGGTAATTTTAGCGTCTTGTATAACAATCTACTATTAATCAATTGTGTTATCGTTATTACTTATTCTACCCCTTCGGTTGTACCCATTAGTCTCTCGAAACCGTTGACGGAATTAATGACTGAGATTTAATTTCCAAGCATAATCATAGCCGTATTTAAGTATAGCCAATAGTTTGAGTAGCTCTATGGACTAGGTAGTAGGTACAGTAGTATCAATCTTGGATGGTGTTCCATTTCTTAATTGAGCTGTTGACGTATGTTGTCTCAAAGCATATCAATATTAAATTATTAATACGTGTGCATAATAATATATACATGCGATTCTTCTGACGCTGGGTGAACTATGTAATATTTGCAGTAAATAAAATGCAAGTAAATCATTGTCAGTGTCATATGAGTGGTTAAGAGTGGTCAACTAAATTACAAAATAGAGGGACTATTATATCTCTACTATTTATTTAACAGATAAAAAAGACCGGGATTATAAGATCTTTAGAAAGAAAAATATGGATTTTTTTAACTAAACATTCAATTCTGTCCCTTTTGAATTTTACAACTTCATTCATTATAAAAGTAGAACTTCCATGAATTTAAATTACAGGTATCACTTGCAGGTGACTAAATCTAATATTTATGCAAAATAATACTGAGGCAAACAGAAATAAAAAGGGAACTTCAGAATTAATATGTAAGCGAGTTGAAGATATTTTTTCATACTTCTTATATGCCTCTATAATTTACACTAATGAAACTTTCCAAGGTGTATAAAACCAGTAGTTATAAAAATGTAAAATGGTGAATCCAAATGGCTATATATTCATAATGACTTGTTGTTTATTTTGTAATGTACCTAATCATATTTTTTATGAATTTAATTTCCCTGCTAGATTACTTCATTCCTTCAGAATTTTAATTACTTATTTGTACTCAGTTGTTCATTTAAACATTTGAACTAAACATGACACGCCTTTTTTGACATCTTCATTATGATAATGAATTTGGTATTAAAATATGAAGACATTTTTTCCCCGACTTTGCAATTCCAAAAAATAAGCGCGATTTGAAACAAATTACTAGGCGAGGGCGTAACACAGCCGAGTGTGCCATAAGCAAGAGCTCACGAGTTTCATACGACGTTTTTCAACACATTTGCGAGGAAAAAACAAAATAATTTACCACACAGCAACAAATACGACAAAAACAAAATATGATAATTATGGGAAAAGGCGCGCAGGTTTTTTTTGTTTTTTTCACACGCCCAACGCAAGAATATTTTGCGAACAAAGGGATGAGGAGCATACAGCCTACTTCAAAATTATAATTTTAAGTGATAAAATGCAAATATTTGAATATTTTATAACAAAATATTGTGAATTATGAATAATTTGATAAGTAATAATGAATATTTGTTTGACTTAATTATGGACTTACACATTTATTTATTCCATAAATGTATATGAATTTTCAGCAGCATAAAACCTCTTTGTTGTCAAAAAAAATAACTGTATTACCCGGCTAAATTGGGAATGCTCTGTTTACTCGCATAGAACTTGCAGTAAGGTACTAATTTAACTTTGTAGGGTTAATTCTATTACGTACTAGTGTTTTATATATTATTGCACGCGTTTGTTATAGCTCGGTTTATGGCCCTAAAAGCGATGTATTAGGGCTCACTTTACGAGCAAGTGTTTTGAAAAATACTTAACCCTTACGATTTTCAGCAAAATTTTTAGCAATTGCCAAATATTTCCCTGTTTTAAATGATCTTAATGATAGCCATAGGTACTGTGAAACCTTGGGTAGGTTTCACAGTACCTATGGCTATCATTATCTGCTACATCCGTCAACAATTGCGTGATATAAGTTATTAGATCATTTATTTAACATAATAAAAGATATAATGAGTAAGATGAGCAGATCGATCTGCAGTAACTAGAGTGTATCGCCGCGCCGGCTGTCTAGAGATCGTTTCACTGATTGTTATCTTATTATAAATTTAAGAAAAAATACATGTAAAGGAAAATGATACGAATCGTTATACTACACTTTATTACTGCTGTTTTTATTAGCGTGCAAAAGATGCTTTTATTACTTTAGAGACGCGGTTAAAGTTTCGGAGTGTGCGAACTTTAGTGCTTTAATTAGAAATGTTGCAAATTAAGATATTTATATGGAGACTATAAAAATAAATCATTTTACAAATAATAAGACGTAGGTACAGTAACAGAATTCAACTCTAATTTAATACGATTTGTTTGGGTTAGACTCATGTGCTGAAAAGAAGTAAGAAGTACGTTTTTGCAAAAACATAATAACATTCATTTTCAAACATCGCACTTTTATTTGTGTGTGATAAATTACTTTGTTTTTTCCTCGCAAATGTGTTGAAAAACGTCGTATGAAACTCGTGAGCTCTTGCTTATTGCACACTAAGCTAACTTGTCTCATAATGTACTATTACGCATCCCCGTTCGTATATGGGGCTCACATATACTTAACTCGTAGGTGCCTAAGCTATTACATGAACAACAACAACAATACATATTTTTTATTTTATTTCATTCCAGATCAAGAATAAAATGGTCTTACATTAAATGAACTTTAATCTGTATCAGCGAATATGAAAGTCAAAGACAAACCGAAGAAAGTGCTCCTCTGACCTATCACGTCATTATAATCATTAATTTCCAAAACTTAAGTTTAAGTTACACAAAAGAAAAGGTCTTCCCCGAAGACAGACGAGACACCGGTCACATAATGTTTATAAACTCATTAAAACCTCTATAGTAGGTATTACTTAAACTACAGATAAGTGAAATTACCGAAGCAATTTAAACTTAACCGTTGTAAACCTTACAAATTTAATAACAGTGGCGAGAATGAGTGTCTGATGAAGTGATGACCCAATAAGGGCTTGGATTAAAGTGTCAGCACTGAGTCACAAAGAATGTTGTCAGTTTGTTGAATTTATAGAACTAGATATTGTTGCGTAGTTTCCATTTTGATATTTTTTGTGTAAACCAAAGATTTCGTTAATACCTAGTATATTTATCTTTATTTTTTGCCTTGAAAATAAATAGTTAAAACATAAATTGCCTTCAGAAAGAAAACACCTCTACTGAAAAACTTTCGTTACCTACTATGAAAAAAATACTCATGACAGTTTGAAAAAAAACTTTTTATTTTGTGAATCTAAAACACAATTTTCTATTAGGAATAGATAAGAAACTTCAATAAAAAAGATCACATTTATTATGTAAATTGATGTAATACTAACTAATACTCATCCTAAAAAAAACTTTATTCAAATATAGTTTCTCAACTTTTTACTATTATGGTTGGCTGAGAACATTATGTTTTCTGTACGTTACACGTAATTACTCAAAATACTGTTAATCCCATTGTTTTATAGTGATGTTCTTATAGCTGTCTGGCAGAAACAAATTCATCATACTTAAATAGAAAGGTGAGAAGTGGGACGAAATCTGAAACTGTATCTACCTTGCACATGTGAATTTGATTAGGCAAACGTTATGTCTTCGGTTTAGTGACTTGTGTTTTACAAGCTTATTAATGCAACTCGATTTTCATACATACGAGGAAACTTTGAAGCCTTGGTTCTCCGCCAAGGATTAACCTAGTAGCTGTGATCTGATGATGGCTATCTAGGGAGTGAATGGAGGAGATTCAAATCGCAATACACAGATACACTCAACTGATCTGATCAGATTCTAAGAGATATAATTATGGATATGTTTAAAAAACCGCTAAATTAACATAAGAATATGGAATTCCTGAAACTGAAAACTCTGCGATCCATAACTCTTTCGGCGCTCCTCTCCAATCCCAGATTATAATGTATTATATTTTAAAAGAGTAGTTCTTACTACTAGCATTTCATAATAGCAAGTCTAGCAAAATACAACTTTCATCTATTAAATGTTTTTATTTCTATTTACAAAGTTCCATACTACGCGACGAACATTCCGAACTTAAGTTTAGTGTCACTAATGAGGGAGTAGGCACAGTAATAGCAGACAGCGATGACGGTGATACTGCCAATGATCCTGCAGAACAGCACGCAGTCCTGGTCGAAGCAGAAAGGTCGCTGGCTCAGCCTCTGCGTCTGCGCAGGGCGTTGGCTAGGTGGCAAAATTACTTTTCTGCAAAAGAAACCATAAATTGATAACCTGATAGAGACCATAAACCCATAAACTGATCTATTTTGATGTAAACTTTTTTAATTTCGCCTTATTGGAAAAAGACCCTCCGTCCACTTGGATCCTCTGCTAAACTCCCCTGGGGATTCATGTGGATATTTAATCCACGTGGTTCCCCTGGAGGATTCGTGTGGATTTTGTGTCCACGTGACAGTTGCTTAATTTTAAAAATATATGTGAGTTCATAGCTTTATTTTACTATTTTATGCTATACGCGACGTCTGATGTCCGCTTACAAATTCCTAGATACATCACATACGCTGACATCAACGTGTGAAAGAGACCACAATAGTACATTTCTAATAAGCATTGTGACGCTGACGCTGTAAGCGGCCGACGACGTCGTAAATAAGTTACAGCATAGAGCTCTATTTTTATTAAGGCGGTTGTATGACCGAAAGTGGCGCCCTCAGAGGTTTTTATTTAATAAGTTAAATAGAAAAAGATTTTAATAATGTTTATCGTGGAGATTTTAGGACCCATGGTCTAGTATTTTTAGAAGGTATCACTACATGCCCTCGTAATTATTCGTAGAAGTAGATAGCAAATGTGTCAAAAACGTCCACTTTTAGCAGTTTTGCTATCTACTTCTAGGAGTGACTATGAAGGAATGTAACGATACCATCTAAAAATACTAGACTGTGGGCCCTAAAATCTCCACGATAAACATTTTTAAAATTGTGTATTAGAATTATAATATTAAATATAATTCACCGCAGCGCCACTTTCGCTCAGGGTACCACCTTAAGTAACCTGCGTTTACAATCATTCAAAAACCTGAATAATTGTCTTACTTCGTTTTCTGTGTTTTTTCTCCTAAATCAGTCATGTATCAGCCAAGTACCATCCGCCATGTATCTGTATAATAAAAATGAAATTATATTAATTTCTACTCCTCCCCTTCATCCTGTATGAGAACATCACTAACCTACAGTTTACTGCAACTAACTAGTTCTTTACAATAGGACGATCATAAAACTGATCATCTTAATCGCCCATTAAAGTCGTGTAGGCGTCTCTTTCTTTTTTGAGAATGCATTTACGCATGCCCCGTGCCTTGTAAGCAACTTGCCTTCCGAGATCCAGGGGCCAAAACGTAAAGGCCCAATACGTTTTGAACCCCGGAAGGCGAGCCCCTAGGTCTATACTATACCGGGTGTAACAAGACCCCCAACGAAACCGAGGTCTACGTATTCTGCCCATCATCAGGACCATTTCTGTCCAAAATGATTGCTGGGAAACTATTTTAATTTTTGGTGTTAAAAAAGCATTGCATACATTACCACGCAATGTAACGCGTACAGAAGACCGCGCCTGCAAGTGAATGCTACACAGCTTCGTGCGGGTGCTAGGCACAGTTGAAAGGAAACGTTTATGTGCGTGCTCATGAAATACATTGACTGATGACGTTTTGAAGCCATTGTTTGTAAAGAAATACATACAATTTTGATAATGTTTCTGTAGAAAAAAATTAGAAAATAACGAATAAAATAAAATTCCATAAATTTTTTGGAAAAAAAAAAAATTTACTTTGACCTTCAATAACTTCGTAGCTATTGGTTTCCCAGTCTAAAAATAAAAAATGATCCTGATGATGTGCGGAATGCGTGGGCTTCGGCTTCGTTGAGTGTCTTGTTACACCCGTTAGGCCAACGCTAACTCGCCAACACGACTGGAATCGACGAATCTGGACTTAATCATATTATATTATAGTAGGTAATTCTAGAAAACTTTTACTCATCAACATTAGGAGTAGCGTATAAACAATCGTGGTTTTGTGGTCAAATTATACCCAGAAAGAACTCAGACCACAACGAATCGCGATCTTGTCTTGTTCATCATTACTTAGGTTGATGATGGCGGCCTTTAAATATTTAGCAATTAAAACCGAGATCATAGGTTTTAATTGCTGACTATTCTAGGCCTTTTAATAAATTAATTGTTATGAGCTGCTGCTTTTTGACGATTATTGCACTTAATTGGAAAAAACGAGTTCGGAATCAGTGAACCTCTTTGTGAAGGTTTGAAGAATGACGTGTTTTTTTTTATTTTGATGAAACTTACATGTCGATTTTGTAGCCTTTTAGTTGAATTGTGCATCATAATACGAATAAAGACGCGCCTCTTTTGAATGCTAATAATAGGAAGTGACTATAAACGTTTTCCTGAATATTTTATCATAATCTTCCTATGTAGTTTTTTTATGCACTACGGGATAGTGCTTGGCCTTTACCTCACCTGATGTTAAGTGACGATAAGGCCGAAGGTGAAAGCGCACTACACCCGGAATCCTCATCACTGAGGAACTGGCTATCTAAACTGTTAAAACCTTACATTGATGGTTTGGTATGAATTAAGTTGCTATCCTGCAGGAGTGGACCAGTTCACTGTTCAGATAATGAGATAACGATGGCAAAGGTATTCACAGAAGTTTCAATAATTTTCCTTAGTCACAAGTGTCACAACTAAAAGTGATCTTTTATGAAGTTTGCCTAGCTTTCTACATTCTCAATCAATGCTAGCCACTGCATCTGCACTTGTACTATGTATTCATGTGGTAGAAGTTAAAAGTATTCTTGTAGTCTAGCTAGGAGGATGCCTATTCCCAGCAGTTGAGGGCGTCGTGCGGCTGATATGATGATGAACTAAGATGATGAATAAAATAATAAGGTATAATAATACCTTTATTTTTGTTAGCTACTTACTTTGGTCTCATATCATATCTGGGACTATAACTGACGTAATTAAGCCTGGCTAAGTACAAGAAAAACAGAAAAAACAAACTTATTATAACGGCAAACGCAAAAAATTCCAAATACCAAAGGATATTTGTAAATGGCATGCATTATTTTTATGTTATCAAAATTATTTCACCAAACGATGACGTATATTGTTGTTTACTTTTGACATTTGACACCAAGGAAACAATAATTTTTGACACATCACAGATAATTTACACTACATAATGCAAAGAGAAAATTCACTAGTGATTAGTTCATAGACTTAGAAATATTTTCGCTGCGCTCAAGAAATATACTATATCTATGGCTCAAGAAGACCAACCTATATCTATGAGACCAACTTTAATATACTATATCTATGAGACCATAGATATAGTATATTAAAAGGGGTAGATGCGCTACCGAGCGACCGGGTGTAAGGGATAGATATATTATGACGTCAAAATATGGGGTTGCCATGATCAGAAAAAGTACCCTTAACGGGGTAGCATCCGTTAATGTGCAGATTACTAGTTAAAGCACGGAAATCGTCTACTTTAAGAAAAATTTCGGTACTATTATGTATTCTGTGCTTTAAGAGGATTGTCAACCACGTGGTCTCCATACAAACGGCGATAACGTTTCCCACCCTCTAAACCTTAACCTACAGCAATGAATTTTTGGTATGTTTTTGAAATGCCTAAAAACTAGGGCTGTACGTTTTGATTTTTAAAATATTCATTGTAGATTTGAAAATATTGGCACTTCTGTGTTTTGTATGAAATCACTAAAATGCAAATATTTCGAAATCTATTATAAATATTTAAAAAATCAAAACGTACAGCCCTAGTATTTAGGCATTTCAAAAAAATACCAAAAATCAGTTTACTGTAGGTTATGGTTTAGAGGGTGGGAAACGTTATCGCCGTTTGTATGGAGACCACGTGGTTGACAATCCTCTTAACTGACTCGACCAGTTGATCTGCAGATTAACGGATTCCGTACTTTAACGGTAACATACGTATACATAGAATAGAAATGGAAATAAACTTTATTCGCAGTAATTGTGGTACAGCAGAGATATTAATAAAATGTTTAGACAATTCGCCATTTCCAGCATGCAAAAACTCAATTATAAATGGTATTAAGAAAAATAAAAACACGTCATCCCTGCTAAAATCGAACTAAAGTTAAATAACAATCGTCATTGCAGTCGGGACGGGAGTACACACAACTGCCCTGCTAAAAAAAGAGAGATATAGTAAACTAGCTGGGGTTCGCTCAGGTAGTTGATATTGAGATTGTGTGGTTAATGGAATAAAAAGATAAACTTTAAATTAAAACAGGTAAAGTCTTTATTAAACGTTGGAATACAGAACTTTTTTTATTAACGTTAGTTTTTCTGTTTTTCGGAAACAATTTTTTTCAAAATGTTTTGAACAAATTCGTGTGTGGCACCCAATTCTTTTTTCCATTTGCTTCTATCCATTTTTCACGAGTTTTATCTTCCGTCGGAAATCTGGAAAAATGAAATCGCTAGAAATTCCCTGAAATATGGGGTAATTTTTGGGGAAAATTTTCTATACAGTAGGCATCCGGAAATCGAATTATAAACCTACTGATTTTAGTGGACGTCAAAGCTAAGCTGACTTCTACTATTACGTAGATGTACGCAATTTTACCGGTTTGCATGTCAAATGTTTACGAGGTTATTTTTAGAAATAATTTTTAGATTTTTCCTATTTATCAGGTATTTCATGATATAACTAATGATTTAGCTCAGAAACTTGGTTCCTGTGAGATTTGAGAAAGAAATACGTGATCAAAATATTGAAAACAGTGTACTTACGCATGAAATGTAACACCCGCTTATTTTCTTTGATTGTTGCTTTTGCAGCCAAATATCGAACACCCCACCATTTTGTATGCTAGACACAAACACAACACATACGATTTATAATAAATCTTGGGTATCAATTAGGTAGTAATCCACAAAACCTTTAATTTCTTTGGCACTCTTGATATAACCCCACTTGTTTGTTTTGCTTAGTTGAACTCTGCCTATAACCCAACCATGAAAAAAAGTCCGGTCGGTGATAGAGAGAAAACATGACACTCTTCTCTATTTCCTCCTATAGGAATCTCAATAAGACGATCTCGCTCTATCAAAGCATGTCAGACCCTTGTATGAGACCAACAAAGAGTGGAAAAGAGAAGTTAACATTATACGGACACGGTCTATGAAAAAAGAGACAAAGGATCAAGTGACAATGTGCCAACTTTTTTTACAGTAAGAGCCCCTAGCGTCCCGCCTAGCAAAAGAGTAATCACAATTTCTTTAAATTATTTGGTAATCTTGATTTAAAATTTTAAATAAGGGTATCGTGGAGCCATGGTCTCTTGTTCTGTTAGTGGTTGTGATGTGACAAAAAGAAACAATCCAAGTAATCACACTTTTCACAGGTAAATAAGATATTGCCATACATTTCTTTAAAACCAAATTTTGCTACATTTATTCGTTTATCGACGAAGAAAACAGTATGGAACATAGTTTATTAATTTCCTTTGCCATAATATAGTCATATTTTATCTATTTTATGTATGTAGGTAAGTCATATTTTACGTACCTATCTCATATAAAATGTATACATTCGTTTTTCGATCACTGTTCTTTGTCATTCTATTGGATTAGTTAATATTTTTTTTTAATAATTTATATTTATTTCAAAATTCAAATTAAAAGTTACAAATATCCTCTTATATATAAGATGGAACATAATAAATACTGTTACTTCAATATTTTTTTTTCATTATAGAAAAACGATTGATTTACTATGCTTGAAGGAAGGAAGGAAGTTGGATTTTATCAGTTTTTCTTAAATATTTTGAAAACTATGGGGTGTAGCGCAAAAGTGCCATGGACAAATAGACCGATACCAATACGTTATTTTGAGGGTATAACTAAAACGTAGTGATTATTTCCTCTGTGGGTATAACCTTAAAAAATTCTAAAGTTTATGAAACCTTGTCTGTCGATAGACTTGCATATAAAACGTTTATTTTTGCGTTTTGTGTCACATCTAGCTGATGCATCTTTAGAAATTCGATTATTTGTCGTCGATATAAATAATTGAACACAAAACTGACAAAATTGATTTAAAGTTAAAAAACTCAATGGTATTGTATTTAAGATAGCCTGAGTAGTGTACAAACCTAATTTGTGTCATTTTCGTCCAGTGCAAACTGACTTATAGTAGGTAACGGTAACTTTAACTTCAACTGTATCTGCGGGTCTACCGGCTAAAAATAATGAAGTTAATGTTAACTGTAAGTATGTGATACATTGCTACTTTGTTTTGGCACAAATAAAAACTTACCAAAGAAAAGAAGCAATGTATCACATACTTACAGTTAACATTAACTTCATTATTTTTAGCCGGTAGACCCGCTGATATAAGATTCCATTGATAAAAACGACACAAATTGTGTCAGTTAAATAACAGTGTTCCCGTGGACAAAGATGACACAAAAAGCTCATGTACATCGGTTATGACTTCGTAATCATCATGAAAGTAAAATTTTCAACTTTAATTTTCTTTTCGATTGATAGTGTTAAAAAAGACAAAAACCTAAATTGTCACTTATGTATCCACCCAAAATGACACAAATTCATGTATTAGTCTTAGTTAATGGTGCAGAAACTATATACGAAAAAAAAACAAACTTTAATATTTTTGAAACCTAAAACTTACGTTGAATTGCAAACAAAAATGGTCTATGCCATAATCTTGCTATAGTGAACGGTTCCAGATTTACGGAGGGCGTAAGTAGCAATTGTTAGTTTTTTTTAGATTTTTGGAAAAATATGACATTATTAGGAGAAACTATTTTTTTTAAACAGATTTGTGTTTTATAAAAACAAATTGCGATTTTAGTGGTTGGTGGTATGTTAGTGATAAGCCCTTGAAGCATCAGCCACTTCATGGGGTCAGCTTTGGGGTCGTTGAAGACTAGAAGTTTCGTACGAAGAGCGTTGTAGGCTTCCTATACGGAATTAAGTAGGTAACTAAAGGGTTGGTATTTTTAGTAAAACAATATTGAGTTGGTCGGATCAGTAGCTAATTAGGTGTTGTGTACCATTGTAAAAGTAGGAACCTGCCCCCTGATTTTGTAACGTTGTTGCAATCAACTCTGACAAAAATCGCAGTTACATTGCTGGTTTAGTAAAAACCAATGTGACAACTAAATCTAACTGCGCTTTCAATCGATTTCAATCGAGAATTGTTAGCAACAGACTTACGTAATCAGAGGGCCGTTCCCATATCAAATTTCATCCGTAACACATTCGAGAAGCCGTAATTATTATGTTATCGGATAACACTATAAGCACAGTCTTACTAAACTTTCGCTTCTTCAGTCCTACCCTACCTATTAATAATCCATTTTGATTATTTTATCCTAATACAGCATTGAAACAAAAAACCTAAGATAGCTGGATAGTAATATTGTCAGCGAGAAGCCTTTAATCATCATACCACTCAAAGCCAATATTATAACAAAGATTAATACTTCATAATACTACCTATTTACAATGATCGACCTCAAGGCTGTCGATAAAATCTTAGGAGCGCCGTACACCAAAATTATGCGGGTTTTTTTTCAATCTTTTTGAAGCAAAATGCGCCCCATGTTACTAATAGGTTTAAAACTTCTGTAGTTATAGGGTATAAATAACCCTAACTTATAATATAAATATTTACAGAAGAATTTTTTTATACTTTTTAGGATCTGTTTTTATTTAATGTCTTTAGTACCTATGATTTTTATAATTTTTAGTGCGTCTTAAAAACGTGTTTTTTAAATAATTTTTTTTCAGTAAATTTTCAGATTTTTTTATCAGTAAGTATTTCATTACAATAAATGACATTAACGGCTTTACTGCACTGAAAATCTTGTACGGCTATGTTACTTATTTATTGCATTACTCTATCAAACATAACACAAAAAAACACTGAACATCGATCTTTACACTACTTTTCTAAACAATGAGGAACAGTACAAGCTATTTCAACGCCTTTCTTTTCATAGAAACAGCCAAAATTTGGTTATAAAAAGGACATGTCCTAATTTGGGCCACGTCTATGTACACCACACCCAAAGTTGGAGAAAAAGATACTGATTTTGAGAAAAATACAAAAATAAATATAGAATGCATGGTTAAATGGTTATTAATAAAAACATATCAATATTTTTTACTCGAAATAAAGCGTCAATATGGCAACTCTACGTAGTGGGCGCATTCTGCCAGACAAAACTTTGAGCCATCGATTGCCATAGAGTAGTTTTTAACCATGGAAAGTATAGCGGTAGGTGCATAAGGTGCTTCTATACGGTGCAAGTAGCCCGCGCAAGTTGAGCACTTGCGCAGGGGGCTTACCATCAGCAAATAAGAAACCATTCAGTTCAAAAGCAGGCCGTTAAAAAGACTGCTTAAGGCCTGCTTTCATACTAACCGTTGAGATCATGGTACGAAAAAGTAAGGCCGTTCAATATAAGTCCTGCTATAAGAGCTCATGGTAAGGCCCCAGGTTACATGCTCCGTGGAAACACGTAAAGCGGCGGGTCTACCGCCGAACTCGATTGTTTTGACTATTGCTTTACATAGCTGCGGGTCCAGCTCCATAGCATTATACACCCGCGCAAGTAACCCGGCCGCGCCTCAACGTGCGCAAGCTACATGCACCGTGTAGAAGCATCCTTATCGCGCAAACGACGAGCGAGTGAAGGAGGCCTGCTGCTCTACCGCCCTCGATTGCTTTGACTATTGCTTTGGTTTATGACGTCAGTGCACTGTCCGTCCTTGTCATCGTGTTATGATATGACAAGGACGGATTGAGCATTGCTATCGCTTTGAGATAGGCGGTCTAGCTGCAGGTCTGGTATTGTTCAATATTTTACTTTCCATGGTTAAAATGTAATCTATAGCGATCGATGACTCAAAGATTTGTCTGGCAGAATGCGCCCGTTGTCATTGTCACTGTCAAATACTGTCATTGAGTTCTACCTACTCTGTGCTGTGGGTCCGCCATGATGCTTTTTTAATGCGTTTTTGCATTTTGTTTAATGTTCTTTCCAGAAAACAAAGCTAATTTAAAGAAATTGAATAATTAGAAACTGTTTATCGTGTTTTTATCTATTTTTGGTATACTGTACAAAGACGTGGGCCCAGACCTCATACATTTTTGGACATCACCTTTCCCCTGAAAAAGGTGGTAATCTGCCGATACGCTCGAGATCTAAATGGAAATTACGTCGTATTTTTCTGAGTGTCAGTGGTCGGTGTGTTTATAAATGTTACAATTTAAACGGAATTGTCTCTAATTTGTATTAAGTACTTATACTTTTCCTACAGATATTATATCCCCTTTACAGCTTGACCATAAAGAGATGACAAAAATTAAGGGGGCCACTTTCTATGTAGATACGTCAAAATCACGAATAATTTGGCAACACTGACTAGGTATATTTTGTACTAAAAAAATTTAGATCCATTTTATTTAATTTCAACTCTTTATGGTCAAGCTGTACCTATTATGTAATTTTCATACCGAATCTGTAGCTTCGGCGCATTCAGTGTACGGTGATCTTAGTATCATTGTCGATCGTAATTGATAGAAGAGAGAGTAATGTTCAGGCACGTTCCTATAAATGGGCATGTGCCATCCAAATAGCAGATCATATCTATGCTTCAATCTCTAAAAGAAGCCGAAAATATAAATTGGCGGACCACCTAATGGGTAGTTTAGTTTAATTTTATTTCAATTACATTTTTTGTACAGGACATCCGCCCGTGTTTGAAGTAGGTAGGTAGGTAATTAGTGTAGGTAATCACTTTTCTTTAGAATAGTGAAAGCAGTCGTGAACGTTTTTTTTCTTCTACCAATAGTTCGCATGGTTTTACGTATGTATGATTCAAAAAATAAAAAACAAAAAATGTTTATTTCGTAACAATAGAATTCTACAGGCTTTATCAGTGCATAGAGATCCTCTTGCACTAGAAGGATCTCGCTCCGCTTCAATGTTCTTACAAATTAATATTCCTACAAGGTAAGTTGTAAGGCAAACAACAATAAAACTGTTAATAGGTAATGCTTTCTTGCGTTCCTTAACAATATTGATTTTGAAAAAAGAAATATATGTAGCTTACTTCCGCAAACAAAATATGCAAGATGCACCGCCCGCCCGCCCGCAAAAATATGCAGCACACCACAAAATATAAGTGCACAATACCTGCATTTAACAAGTAAGCTACATATATTTCTTTTTTCAAAATGGTTTGGGACTTCCGCCAAGTGACGCCTGATTCAATCAAATATTGATTTGACTATGAAAAAAGTTATTATGCAAGCATAAAATTCTTATAAAATTGCAATAAATCGACTTACGAAATAGCGGTCATGTTATTTTTCGTGTGTCCCCTAGTTCGTGGGTCGTGTCACTACCAACAGAATATTATACTCTTACGTCACTTCACTACCGAATCAAGGATAATATAATACAGAAATTTTTCTTGCTTGTTTATTTAAATAATAAATAAGATAATTAAATGTAAATTAAAAACAAATAATGTATATAAAAATAAATATAAATTCGGTAGGTATATGTTTTATTCACTAGAATTCTTATAAATTCGAGTTTGAAGGTGACCTAAATTTGCGATTTATTCGGATAAGTTGGTACCTACTACCAGCATAACTTTGGTTGTTATTAAATTGGTTTTATTTATTTTCGAAAGTATAAGTATACACCGTTATTTTTTAAGTATACCTATCTAAAAATGAAAAGGGTTGTTCAGGCCACGTGATCGCGAAAAAAAACAGATGTTTCATAGAAAAGTACAACATCGACTCGACTAAACTATTATAATCGTATAGAACAGCTTATTTTTTTTCGCGATTTCGTGGTTGGCCCCATAGTAAAAGTTGTTCATTCTCGTGGTCTAAAATCTCTTTTCATTTTTAGATATACTTAAAAAATAACGGTGTATTTTTATTATTGTTATAATATTAATTTTATTATTAAAAAACCAAAATTTCAAACAAAACAGATAGGTACTTATTGAATTCTGTTTTAATTTTTATTTTGTAGTTAAGTAGGTAATAAATAAAGTTTATTACCTTCACATATTTTTTTTATTTTAAAAATAATTTTATACTGTTTCTTATTATGAAACCCTTCAAATATTTATGTTTTTTTATTAATAAATTATCATAATTCAATGTATATTCAGGTGGGGTAAGTGAAACATACTTTATTTTTATTTAACAAGGTTTAGTAAAGCTATAAAACTCGCAATTAAAGTAGCTGTGTTATAGGCAATGTACTCCTAATTAAATAAGCTTTTAACGGTATGAATATAAAATTATCTAAAGACTTGCAATAAGCAACAAAATCACGAAAAGAATATAAAGGCAAAGAAGTGTTTCACTTACCTACCCCTGATAAGGGGGAAATGAAACAGTGGCCAAAATAGCTTTAAATATTGTGTCCATTTAATTAAAAACAGGACAAAAGGATCATGTTAAACCGTTAATATCCTAAATGTATCAAATTCTCATAAAATAGGGTCCAGTTTTAAAGATTTATCAAAAAACATGATCCGGGGGAAGTGAAACATAGTTGCGATGGTCAGGGGTGATAAACCTTAAATGAAATCGGACCACAAACCAAAAAGTTGGCCGCCATCTTATATTTTTAATATTTTAAACATTGCCTTGCTGTTTTCTTATCAAAATAGTTCCAAAAACTGAGTTTCATCGAAATCGGACCACAAACAAAAAGTTGGCCGCCATCTTGGATTTTTTAATATTTTTAACATTGCCTTGCTGTTTTCTTATTAAAATAGTACCAAAAACTGAGTTTCATCGAAATCGGACCACAATCAAAAAAGTTGGCCGCCAACTTGGATTTTTTAATATTTTTAACATTGCCTTGCTGTTTTCTTATCAAAATAGTACCAAAAACTGAGTTTCATCGAAATCGGACCACAAACAAAAAAGTTGGCCCCCATCTTGGATTTTTTAATATTTTTAACATTGCCTTGCTGTTTTCTTTTTAAAATAGTACCAAAAACTGAGTTTCATCGAAATCGGACCACAAACAAAAAGTTGGCCGCCATCTTGGATTTTTTAATATTTTTAACATTGCCTTGCTGTTTTCTTGTCAAAATAGTGCCCCAAACCAAGTTTCATCGAAATCGGCTCACAAACAACAACGTTATAACAACAAATATAGGTACATATTCTACCAGACAAATCCTTGAGTCATCGATCGCCATAGAGTAATTTTTAACCATGGAAAGTAATTTATTAGAATGTTAAATTTACTTTCCATGGTTAAAATTTACTCTATGGCGATCGATGACTCAAGGATTTGTCTGACAGAATGCGCCCAATGTCATTACGTTATAAAAGTTCATGGAAAAAAGGTTTGTGTTAGCTGACATGGGGGAAGTGCGCCATATGTTTCACTTTCCCCGTCATGACTGTTTCACTTCCCCCTTTTAGCTCTTTTAGATGTTAAGATTTTCAGATTATGATAACTCTATTTCATGTAGGATTTATCTAAAATAGACGTTGGATCATGTAAGGTAATACTTTACGTGCAATACATTCCATAACAAAATTTCTAATTACTCTTTAATTTTGCTTGTATGATTGCCAAAATGTTCCCGCCTATCACTCGTGTTTTGCGTTTTGACATCTAATGAATTTCTTTTTGGTTTACTAGCTAGTTTAATGATCGCAGCGATATCTGTGTTGTATTAAAGGGAAATAATTCGTCATTCCTGCTTAACGACACATCGCTATGAGAATAAACTACGATAGTTTCTTAGATATGGTTGGGTGTTTCACTTGGCCCGGTGTTTCACTTACCCCACCTGACTATATCATAATTCAATTATCTTTGTCCCGAAACAGGGGACGTGAGCTCACGAACTTAGAGATGCAGAGCCAAATTTTTATCACGAAACAGGGGCCTTACTATGAGCTCTTATAGCAGGGCTTATATTGAACTGCTTTACTTTTTCGTACTATGACCTCAACGGTTAGTATGAAAGCAGGCCATAAGCAGTCCTGTTTAAG
Source organism: Agriphila straminella (assembly GCA_950108535.1). Classification (NCBI taxonomy): domain Eukaryota; kingdom Metazoa; phylum Arthropoda; class Insecta; order Lepidoptera; family Crambidae; genus Agriphila; species Agriphila straminella. Next base: position 5,439,156 of record OX467314.1, read on the forward strand.
GCCTGCTTATGAACTGAACGGTTACTTATTTGCTGATGGTAAGCCCCCTGGGTTAATCAAGAGGTCCACAAATAAATTAATATAAAAAGAAATTTCAAGCTAAAATTACATAACTTATGCATTGAATTACTGTCAAAATACCAATATTCATTTTATACTGATATCATGTTTAGTTATAATAAAAAATCTCAAAGTTGTAAGAACCTTCTAGTGGGTTATTAATATAGGGTTATTCATCGTAATGGATATTATTTTGAGGCGTGTGTGTGCTCGAACAACGTTACTTGGCGAAATCTATCTAACGATAAAACAACGCTATAAGTATGGCAATACCGGCGGCATCGTTTGCTGCAAATATGCTACATACAGCGTTGTTCGAGCACAGCAGTTTTGTGGTACAAAATAATGTCTACGCAACTAAATTGTTTGAAGCGCAGACTTTTATTGTACACAGCAGCATATCAAGCTACACAAAACTGTCAAAAATCTACAGTACATTTTGAACCTTAAACTGCTCGACTTAAGTTTAAAAATGATAAAACTCTCCGTGCCACATTCATAATGATTCTATTCTAAAACCACCTAGAAGTAATGTACCGATGATATACTTTTTTATTTCAGATATCAATTCGATTGTACCAGCTTCCCGGCAGAATTATTAACAAAATCATGTGGCACGGAGAGTCGCATGCTTTGAGGTTATGTTTTTGGTTAAATCGTCGAATTCCAGATCAATCGGAGCTGGGTTGGTTGATGTATTGATTGATGGGTTGTATTGATGGGTTGATGTATTTGTAGCCGATACATTATTCATTGTAAAAGTTACGAACACATTCGTTGTTCATGTAACGCAAAAGGGGCAAAGATATCGCGATCTAAAGTTTTAAATGCATGCGACTCTCCGGCCCACACGCATAAGTCTAAAATATTAAAATGTAGTGGTGACCGATGTCTTAGCGATTGGTATTCCGGAATGCACCCTATGTCAGATGATTTGACGTCCCGTCCGTCACACACGCATGTCTGTCACATTCACATGTCACATCCATTCCAATTTCCAATGTGTCATTTTTATCTCGTGAAGTTGAAGAGCTAAAAATTAATAAAATAATTTTAAATGGGGTTATTTGAGACAAAATGTCCCATATTTTTCTCAAAAAATTAACACAGTCATTAGCCAGTGCACATTACTCCATGAAATCAATCCAGTTTATACACATTCCATAATAATTAAATAGGAAAGTGAGCGATCAAACTCGAAATTGTGTTTAGAAAAATATAAGTTAATACCTACGTGTTATCTTAGATTATTGGAGCTAGTCATTGCTGCTATTGCTATATCAATGCCTTCTTGGTGACTTGAAATATGATATAAATATAATTATTATGTACGACTATTACGAATTGGAAGATAGAAAAATGAAAGGCACCCTTTGTGATTGGCGTAAAGCGCTTAGAACACCAGCCACGTACAGGGTAGGCAATGCTGTCCGAATCCAACCACAATTCGTAATGTTAATAATACTTCTTGGTGTTTTTCTTTTAATACTTTTTTATTATAATTGGTGGACAAGCAGCCAGCTACCGCCCGTCCACAGATGGATGGACCATATCAGGCCATATAATGCGACATATCCTCTAACACAGCCTATTGTTTCTGGTGATTTAGTTGCTTATAGAATAGGTATAGTAGCAGATCTAGATACCAATTCAAAGAGTTCTACAAAGCCACACACATACAATAGCTACTTGAAGAAAGGTTTCCTGAGCTATCACAAGTCGAAAAACTATGTTGCTGTATCTTGGGACCCGGCGCCTCCTCTACAATTGTCTTCCACATACTCTCACAAAGGCAGAGGAATGGAACTGTCAGAACTCATTGTATATGATGGAAGACTTCTTTCATTTGACGACAGGTCTGGCATGGTATGTAAAATATTAATATAGAATGTTATTAAATTGACACTGTACAGTACAACTGAGATGACTAACTTCAGAGCATTTGTAGTACAAAATGATGTATTTTAATCTGTAAAATTTTCTTTTTACCATAGGTACATTCTCGAGTGAAGTTGCAACGGATTACCGTCTATTGACAATTTAATTGCATTTTATGTACAATTATTTAGAAAACTATTTTTTTAAATAATATGTATAATTTCATTGATATGAAGGAAATAAATTCCACATATTACTCTTCCACAGTTCACCCAAAATATTTTACATTAGGTATTGATATCTCGGTGGAGCTCAGTGGCGCAGTGGTTTAGCGCCTGGCCCAGCAATTGCGGAAGTTAAGCAACGTTCGCATGGGTCGGTCATGGGATGGGTGACCAAAAATGTATTATCTCGAGCTCCTCCGTGCTTCGGAAGGCACGTTAAGCCGTTGGTCCCGGCTGCATCTGCAGTCGTTAACACCCACCAATCCGCATTGGGCCTGCGTGGTGGGTTATGGCCCATCCTCCTTACCACCCATTAGGAAGGCCTGTGCCCCAGCAGTGGGGACATCAAAAATGCCTGATGGACACATTGAAATCTCAATAAAAAAAAATATCAAGGATATTAATTTCAGTACCTACGCCATTATTCATAAGTTATTTAGGTACTAACTTATTGTTTTACAGGTATTCGAAATAATAAATAACAGAGTTGTGCCATGGGTGGTGCTGACCGATGGAAATGGATATGCCGAAAAAGGATTTAAGTCTGAGTGGGCTACCATAAAGGATGACATACTGTATGTCGGTTCTATGGGAAAGGAATGGACTACAGCTAGCGGGGAGTTCTCCAGCTATGATCCTATGTGGGTGAAAGCTATAAACATCCATGGCGAGGTAAGTCTATAATAATTGGAGATAATCTTTAGGGAACTCAATTGAGAAGTGATTTTATAGGATTAGAATGATCTGATGTTGATTGTTCAAGGCATAACTTACAGACTCAGAAACTATTATTGACTTTATAATTATATATTAGGCAGAAACATAATCTGACAAAATGGTATCATTTCCTTATTGCTTAAAACTGATTGTGATGTCACCAAGGCAAGGACCAGAGGGCCTAGCAAATCTAACATTTGCCAATTGTGTGGGATTGACAATTGACATACTTAAGGTTTCATTAACAATCAAATTTCCATCCATCCATACATGTTTTGCAAGCGAAGTGTTAATGAAAATTTGCAAATGTTGCTTTAGCTAGGAGGGCTGAGTTCATACAGAATACCTAAATTCTTTTTAAAATAATTTAAAACCAATTACTGCAGTAGAAAATATTAAGTGATCACTGATTTTATTCATTAAAACAAATATTAAACGCGCCATGGTTTATCGAAACAGAGGAGATCCATGACATCCTGAATCTGCCAATGGTCAAAGAAGTGATTAACTGCCGTGGTGCTAACTAACTACAAGTCACAACTACAAAAACACTGATTTGGGTGTTTTTGTAGTTGTGACTTGCTGAACAGCTAACCAATAACCATACCTGAGAGCATTCGTCGACTGAAGAAGAGGGGAGACATCTTTGACTAGATCATAGTCGACTAGACAGTTGACTGCTAATAATAATGGGCGCGCTCCGATGGGAGTGGCTCCCTACAAGCCATATTGACTACAAACCATCTGCTTATAGTCTATCTGCTTGATTGCAAGATAAGGAATAGAAGAAGAAAAAACTGATTTTATTCCCTATTCATCAGGATATTTTGAATTGTAAAGATCTATCAAGTGGCTTGTTGTTAAAAGAGTAGTCTAAAAAAGTAAAGAGTAGTAGGTACTTAGTAGATGTAAATGAAATGATGCTTAAAATTATCTTTTCTACACACACACAACAGCACATAAAGTTAAACACCTGCCTGCCTAGCATGACCGATTTATATCGCGTGATATAGCGTTTTATCACATTTAACTGTCAAAAAGACAAAGGAGTTTGACAGTTGAGTGTCAATAAAATGCTATATCACGCGATATAAATCGGTCATGCTAGGCAGGCAGGCTAAACTGTAAAAAACAGATTTTATTAATAGACCATAATAATGGTGAAATAAAACACTTTTAACGGATACTAGCGCGGTTTTATTGAAAGTACTTTGGTAATTAGTTGGTATTTGGTTTGATTTTTGATTTTCCCGACGTTTCGGCACCTTTGCAGCTGGTCTCCAATATAACCATAATAATGGTCTCGAGACCAACATGCATAGTCTGCCCCCTAGCTTGACCACTGGAACGCGATATGATATAGCGATATATCTTGTCTAACTGTCAAAAGACAATGGATTTTGAAAGTTCAGTGTCGATAAAACGCTATATCACGCGATATATCATGGTTTGTCGGTCATGCTAGGGGCTGATGTGCCTTCTTCATCTCTAATATTTTATTTCATTTCATCAAATGGGATTAAATTTCAGATCCAACATCTTAACTGGGCAAACCAATATAAATCTATAAGAAGTGCAATCGGGATTGAGTGGCCGGGATACATGATACACGAGTCTGGCGTGTGGTCTCCCGTCAAACAGCGATGGCATTTCCTGCCAAGACGGTGCAGCCATGAAACATACAATGAAACTAGGGACGAACTTATGGGCTGCAATTATCTTATCACAGCAGATAGTGATTTCAAACATATTCAAGCTGTTGAGGTAAGAATTAGAAATATATATTTACTAGCGGCCGTCTGCAACGTGGAAAGTTTTTGCTACCCCTCGTGATAAATACTTTTTTTCGGGATAAAAGGTACCCTATGTCCTCTGTACCCCTGACAATGTGTATGCAAAAATTCATAATGATCAGTTCAGTAGTTAAGACGTGAAGGCGTAACAAACAAACAAACGGACTTTCGCATATAATAATGAGTGGTTGCTTCAATATGGGAAATTTTCTGACAGTTGCAATAGTTTAGTTTTTTTTTTTGTAAAGAAGTAAGTACCTAATGTAATAAATCCTTGTAGGTATCATAAGTTTTGTTATCTTGGTATGGCAGGCTCCCTAGCATGACCACCGAAACACGATATGATATAGCGATTTTGTATACGTTTAACTGTCAAAAGACAATGGACTTTGACAGTTGGGTTGGGTGTCGATAAAACGCCATAATATGATAAACGTACACGGCGCGGGAATATAGATTGCTGGTTTTTGACGGACAGTTGCTTGCGCAGTGCATGAGTAAGCTCTAATCTATGTCGCCCTGCGCGCGTGTCACAGCGGAGGGCCTTAGAGTAGGTAATTCCAAAATAAGCTCTATAGAGGGCAGTGATACAATTTATGTGTCTGGCATAAAATCTCATACCAAATCAGTCTGTTATTCGATTTGAAATAATTTAATGTCATGAATTTCATGGTAAATTAATAATTTGCAGATCACAAAGCATCAACCAAAGCATGGCTTCTCTTCGTTCAAGTTCATCCCTGGATCGAAAGACGAGGCCATTGTTGCTTTAAAAACAACAGAGTTTGAAGGCAAAACTGCTACATATCTAACTGCATTTAAAACCGATGGTGCAGTACTTCTCCACGACACTCTTATAGAGAACCTTAAGTATGAAGGCATAGAGTTTATATGAGATCAACACACCTTTAGACAAACTTGTAATTTATACTAAATGAATTGTTTTTATAAAAATCAGGTGTAAATATGTAAAATATACAAATAGTTTTGTTACATATTGTTTTCATGGTATCTTCACTTAGTAGGATTTCTGGAGAAGAGATGCCTTTTTCAAACTGATGTATGCACAGCAAAGCATTATTAACCCCCCAAAGGATTTAATTTGGTTAAAAAATTGAGTTAGTATAACTCGCGCCATTAAAAAAAGGAATTTAAAATGGCGACAATTATTATCATGCCATCTCACGCGGCTTATCATTTGGTTTGGTGTATGACTGAGACAGCACAATAATTACTGCTACCCTGGGGGCTTACCATCAGCAAATAAGAAACCATTCTCAAACCGTACAGTTCAAAAGCAGGCCTTAAACAGGACTGCTTATGAACTAAACTCGAGCTAAAATCGATGTCATTCAATGGTACGAAAAAGTAAGGCAGTTCAAAATATAAGTCCTGCTTTATGAGCTCATAGTAAGGCCCCTGCGGGTCTACCGGCTAAAAATAATGAAGTTAATGTTAACTGTAATTTGACAGATGGATATGATACATTGCTTCTTTTCTTTGGTAAGTTTTTATTTGTGCCAAAACGAAGTAGCAATGTATCACATACTTACAGTTAACATTAACTTCATTGTTTTTAGCCGGTAGAACCGCTGGTACCTGTATTGCCGCCATTTTAGATTCCTTTCTCTAATGGCGCGAGTTATAACTAGATAAAAAATTTTTTGTCAGTTTTATAGATATTTTGGGAACAACAAATATGAAACAAAAAATAATTTTATAACTTTTATTTAAATATTAATAATATCACATTTTACATTTAAAAAAATATAGCGTACACATAATTATGACAACGAAACAAACTATAACTATTTAACAAATTGTAATAAAGAATCAAGATATCTACTGATACCTACCCAAAATCTCAAGTAACTTGACTGAAATACCAAGACTATAATATTGATTATAGACTAAACTAAAGACGGCACAAGATAAAAGAGAATAACAAATATCACATTATGAAGTGATTAAAAAGATTAATCAAATTAAAGCAACTACATATTCGAAATGGAGAAAATTATTCTAGGAACATAGCACCCAAGAACACCCTCTTTCGTTCACAGATAGAACATTATAATAATATTTTTTATGACTTGCAACACTGACTTTCAAAAAGCAATGTTAAAGAGCAGCACTTAGCAGAGGTGATAATATACTTCAAGTTATAGATTCAAAATAGGTAGCGTTTTTTCGTGTCATTTTAAGCCTATAGTACGAGTTATCTCTTCAAACACAGTCCAAGCCATGGCCGCCATAAGAGTTCTGCGCAACATACGGGGTACCGCTCCCTTGAAGTACCCTTTAACTCCATAAGTCTGTAACAATGGAAAAGGTAAATTAGTTTCAAAGTCACTGTTGGTCAATGCATTAGTTCGGATTGCGAAAGGTCGTGGGTTCGCTTCGTTACTTGCCCGTGGTACCCCAGTTCAAGTACCATGAGCCAACATTTTTGTCAGTGGAACCCCCAAATAACAATCGCCCTATTTAATATATTTTTATTGTCCGTGGTACCCCATCTCAAACATTTCAATCTGACATAAAAAAGGTTAGGGGTACCACGGGCCATATAAATTTCCCATGGTACTCCTTTGCCCCCTTGGGTGTTCCAGAGGCTAAAATATTTGCTCGTGGTGCTCCAAGGGGAACTTAGACTGGGGGCCCACAGATAAGTAACGGTTCAATTCCCAAATGAGTACAGAGATAAAGAAATTTTTAAAATTACTTGATGGAAATAATGTTTATTCTATGTACTTAAAGTAGCTTGTGTCTGGTAATTATTTTTGGCTGTTTGGCAAAATGTATCGTATCCCTCTAGTGTAGAGGCACATAATATAATATTAGTAGAGGCTATACGTTAACTTACTAGATAGTCAAAAATAAATATAAAAAATATTTTAGACAATTTTTAGAAGCCTGAATGATTAGGATTGGGTCCCTTCTAAAAATTAAATATACAGTATTAGGTAATTCACATCTAATGCGTAATAATGGTTAGCCTCGATGCCAATTAAGGAATTGATAATCTTTGACCACAACCACAGAGGGTATAATTTAAGAAATTAAAGTTAATTGCCATTAAGCGACAAAAATGAACCGCGACCCGCGTTAGGGGATACACGTGCCATGCTCGTGAAGCTGATAAGGTTTTATATTTTAATTGGCGAGTTGATATTTATTAATGAATCCTGTATACATAGTAATTAAGAACATTAGGGCTTGCTACAAAGTGTAATTATATTTTGGTAATCATAGTAAATTAGTGTATTCCTTTCCCGATGCATGCGAGGTGTTTGCGACATAATAATAATATACATAATAGTACAAGTACAGAAGATGCACTCCGCAAAATCATTAAGGGCTGATTTTTCAATGCCTAGATAAAGTTTATTCGCTTGATAACGTACTAAACCGCCAAATTGAAAATGTTTGTCATTCGCTTATCTGTCAAATGTTTTAAATGCCATTTATTTTATTTGGTTAATAATTTAACTGGCTGATATCTGTTATCTAAGGATTGAAAAATCAGCCCTTAAATAAATAGCGACTTTATATAATTGACAAAATACTAGAAAAAATCGACTCACCAGTAGCAGCTCAGACGGGATGACTAGGAGACTGCTACGGGTGAGTCGATTTTTTCTAGTATTTTTCAATTATATGAATTATCTTAATATAAAAATAGCATTGTGAATGCCTAAAATCTAAAAGTTCATAATAATAAATAGCGTAGAGAAGCGACTCTTTCTCCGACACAATAAAGTGCATTTCAGGTTGCACGGCGCTTCCTTCCCTACATTATATTATTCACCTAGTAGTTGCCTCTCTTTCTATCGCGTAGCTCATATCTTTTCTGACGTATGAAATAGTTTCGTCCGGATGGACCCGCCCCGGCTACTTGTAGCTTCATACCTTAATTAAGCGCGGAGTGCGCCGGCTGCTACTGCTACATCTAAGCAAGCACAGATTTCGGCTATACCTTGCCACAGAAATGTAAGCTTTATTTGTCACTAATTTAAGTATCAAAATAATTTACCTGATGTACATAAATAGCCGCGCTCAACGCGTTCGGGAACTTCTCCGGGTACAGCTGCATCTTAGTTTTGAGGACGTCCGCGGGATTGGTGACCAAGGAGGCCGCAATGCCTGCCATTATACCGCAACTGAAGTGGACCGCGCTCGCAGCGCTGGGCGATTGTAGCCATTCTGTAGAAGAACATAAAGTTCAATATTGCTTGTCTTTTTGCCGAAAGTTCCTTAAAGCCAGATTCACACATATCAGTGAAGTCTTAGTTCCGACACAGTAGGTACAGCTTGACCATAAAGAGTTGACAAACATTGAGGGCGCCACTTTCTATGTAAACACGTCAAAATCACGAATAATTTGGCAACACTGACTAAATTTTGTACTGAAAAATTTTAGCTCCATTTTATTTAATTTCAACTCTTTATGGTCAAACTGTACCGCCTACGTTATAATTATTCTTACATACATTATCTATGAACGCGTCCACTCCTATCAGTGTCAGTGACGAGTGACGAGACAGTGCTCTGCTCTCCGTGTCAGTGAATGCGTGCTCATAGAGAATGTATTAAAGAATAACTATCACGGTGAAGGTAGGTACTGTACCGGAACGGTGACTTCACTGATATATTATGTGGCTACCTACCTACTTTCAATAAAGTACCTGTTTTTGAAGTAGGTAGGCAGGTATACTTCTTTAGGTATAAGTACCGTTACTTTATTTTTTAGTACTTAAAGTTCAAACATAAAACAGGGTAACTGGCATTTTTGTTATTTAAAACATATAGCGTTATTTTTAATTGTAAAAGCGTAATAATCAGTTATCAACATTACATTGCAAAAAAATAAAAAGATTCGTCAAGATAACTTGATAATAATTATAAGTACTTATGAACAGGTAAACTTGTTTTTCATGCCTATTTCATAGATACGATAATGGGATTAATTAAACATGTATTGTCATTGATATAGAATCAAAATAAGAGGGCGCAAACATTATTTATCAGATGACAACGTGTTATTTTATTTAGAACGCATATTATAGAAAGTTCTATAGGAAACTTGAAACGCAAAAGACTATGCTAAAAGGATTGGTAAACAACTTAAAAACGGTCATAGCCCATTTTACATTATTGTTCCTTAAGAAATGTTTGTCAAATAGGCCGGTGTTGTGAAAAATGTTTGTCAATAGCAAACGGAAATTTTTGCCAAAACAAGTGAATTGATTTTGCTTTAATTTTTGTCTCTGAAGTTTTGCATCCGTTTAATACTTCTCGGTATATTATGGTCAACTTCAATTAAAAATATCAAAAACGATTTTAATTTAAATTCAAATACAATCTATCTGAACACCTATAGCAATCATTAATTTGACTAAACGTGAGATAAAAGAGGGTACGTGCGGTTAGATTACATTTCAATTAATTAATTAAGATTTTAACTTATTAACAAACATCATAATCTGTAAATAATCGCCTAATGACGTAAACTAATTAGATGTCTATTTAAACAACGAACGGTCAATAAACTTAAGAATGTGCTGTTGGGAAGTCATGATAACATTTTTTTACTCAGTAACATCTAAAATACAGAATGAACTAGGAGTAAATATAGACAGTTTTATCGCAGTTTTTGAGACATTATATAAATTGTTATATCTCTTATCATAAATAATTTCGAAGTTCGAGTTTCTTACCTTTTGGAGCTGATTGTTTAGCTTGTGTGTAGAACATCAAATAGAGGCCCGAGAATGGAGCATCTCTGGCGAGTGTCGGGCCTAGACCGCAAGACAGACCTCGAATGCCTTCAGCCCTATATATGGCCTTCAGAGCTCCACCAAGGCTGTCATATTTATACACTCCCGATTCATACCTGGAACAGAAGCGAAAAGACACGTCATTACAATAATACATTAAAGAAACTTCGTCGTAAGTATAGTAACAATACCAATTGTATGCTAATAGGAATCTATATTCTTAAGCATTAATTTTCAGGCTACTACGTCGTAGTGATTTTAAAATTTATTCTAATTATTACCTACACTAAAACAATGTTTACAATGTGAAGTGACTTAGTTATCATTCTGAATAACCTATAATTTTCTTTTCAATTATAAAAAGGTTAACTATAATGTACTCCTCGACTTAAGTTCTTACCTTGTTTTGATCACAGTCATGGGTATCAATGCAACTCCGCTCATAGTTCTAGCCATAACGCCAAGCGTGACCGCTTCCATAGCACCCAAATCTTGGTTCCTAGTCTTCCCCATCTTGACTTTTAACCACTGCAGGGAAGAGAAGTATAGACCAACACCAGGAACGCAACGTGCCACTGAAGGCACCATACCTCGCCATAGCCCAACGATGTGCTCCGTACGAACAATATTCGTGAAAATCGAGATCATGCCGGGTTGGATTCGGCCGCTGAAAGAAAATAGAAAATCGTAAGCAAGGCAATCCTTATTATTTTAATATACTTATACCCTGTGAAACCTAATGTTTTATAAATTCAAATAATATAAACAAATATTATGATGAGTGAGAAACTTACTTGACTGTCGCCGCAATAACATTTTGGCTAGGATTCTGCAACCTCGTTTTCACTAAGTCCAAAGGCTGGAACAATATTGTACTGAAGGTCCCAGAGAAGGAGCCAGCAAGGAAAGCCTTGAAGACAGGGTGGTACTGTGAACAAATAATGGGCAAATGAAAACACGCGCTCTGATTATTTTAAAGCTGACAGTGATACTCTTTGACCTATTCCCATTTGTGAGATATGACTTAACAATGATAAGTTGATACTGACTGACTGAGGCGTTTGTTACACTTACATTTGCCACAATATCCATGATAGTCGAGAAAATTCTTGCAACTGTTTAGCGTCCTGATGTCAGGTGATATCTTTTGGATAAACACCAAATTTGTAGTACTCAAAATTGTAGAGCCAATGGCAAATCGAGCGTTTAAGTTGAAAAAATAATTTCAGGTGTAAGCCTAGATCGTATCCGAGTAGTCTGAATAGTATATAGGGTTGATACGGAACATCAAAGAAATGGTCATTTTTTGCAGCAGCTCGCTCGAATAAATCATGTATACAGTTGCCAGATAGAATCGTAGCGATTTTTTCGACCTGAATAGCCGATGCACCAAAGCTTGCGCGCACTTGAAACTGTCCAAAATTAACTCTTAAATCACAACTAATTTGGAGACAAGAAATCACAATAGTTAACGAATTTAGCCATTAGGAACAACAGACTAATAAATAATTATAACAATAAAGTATTTGTATTTAACACTGAACTTGCGGGGGACTAATAAGACGAGTTCTCAGAATGACTTCTGGAAGCGTATTGAACAACTGATAACTGACGAATGGTGTGATGCGATAAACATAGGTACATTTATAGGCGTTTGCTATCGGTTGCAGACGCCCGCCGCGGGTGATCGAAGTGCTAAAGGCGTAAGGTCGCCCTTATCAACCCCTGATAATAACGTATCCGTGCCTACTTACTAGGGGGTACTGATAAAGCTAACTAAGGAGTAGGCAACCGTTTCCTCATAACACACTTGGGATATCATTTATAAAAAAGGAAATAACAATGTCAATAAGTATAGGTACACTACATCATTTTACGTTTCGGGAATTCAAATAAAGAAGAATAACCAAAACTCATAACGTTTTCCTCATGGTGGAATGTACCTAGAATAGAGAAGACTTTTTCTTAATTATTAAATACATACTTACAGCTTAAGGTGGCACCCCGAGTGAAAGTGGCGCCGCGGTGAATTTTATTTAATATTATAATTCTAATACATAATTTTAATAATGTTTTAAGTAGAATTTTTAGGGCTCACAGAATTTTTAGAATAGATTTTTAGAATTTCTAGAATTTTTAGACGGTATCGTTACATTCCCTCGTAGTCACTGCTAGAAGTAGATAGAAAAAACTGCTAAAAGTGGCCGTTTTTGACACATTTGCTATCTACTTCTACGAATGACTACGAGGGCATGTAGTGATACCTTATAAAAATACTAGACCATGGGCCCTAAAAACTCCACGTAAAACATTATTAAAATCTTTTTCTTTTAATAACTTAATAAATAAAAACCACTGAGGGCGCCACTTTCGGTCATACAACCGCCTTAATTAATAGTTTTAGGAACAAAACTTCTTATCTTTTCTTTTTGGTTGAAAGTAGGCAAATAGAAAAGTATTTTTTTTCCTTAATTATTTAAAAATAGGCCTAACGAACAAAGCTTGGAAAAATACTAAGATGTAAAATATAACAGTCGCTCGTACTGCGTAAATATTTATTATTCGGGATGCTTTCAATAATTTACATCCTCTTAGTGCCTGGTTTCAACGTGATCTCTTAATGTGTCTAAAAACACTAAGTAGGTACCTAACCTATGTCATATTTGCTACCAAAAACAAAAACATATTATTATGAATCACTTAAGGTAACAACATTGAAATAAACCAATCAGACAGTGAAAAATAAATAGGTAGGTACCTACATAGTTATGTCTAATTTTGGACAATGACTTGTAGAAGAAGCATTATTTCAAAAACTATTCGAAATTAATCGTTGTCGTTGTTGGTGCTTTGCATTTGCGTTAGCATACCTACCTAGTCCGATGTGCGTGTGGTGTGAGTGTTCCTATCCTAGAAATTGATTTGACCATACGAAGATTTTAAGAAATAATTGTGAAAACTTGATGGTGAAATCGAAAAATTTGTGAAACCTATGTAGACTAAGTTATGGTCAATTATATAGAACACTCACACCGCCAGTCTTGCGAAAACGCCATACTTGATATCATAAAATATACTAGACGTATGTTAATAAAAGATATATGGAAAATTTGTGCTGAATTTGTGACAACTATTCACAAAATAATCAATTCATTATCATGATTAATTTGGATTTTATAAGGGTTTTTTAGGAACACTCACACCACACGGTGTGTGGTGTGGGTGTTCCTGAAATTACTAACTTTAACTGAATAATATTGAAATTTTATTATTGTATATGATAATTTGTATTCAGAGTAAATTTGTGACACATAAATCTTGTCACAAAACGTGATAGATCAAGAGCAATTAAACATTTTGTTTCTTTTTCAATGCTCGTGTGAGTGTTCCATATTTTGGCATTTATTTGATTATCCAGACCTCGTATACGAGTGGAGGCTGCAGCCAAAATTGTGAAAAGTTTGTTCTTAAAATTTAAAACATCTTCTATTTCCGTAAGTGTTATACTTTAATAGTTATATATTTTTTTACATTTTCAAAGGAATATTTTATGTAGGGTGGGTAAGCTTTTTTATTTTGTCGGACACAATTTTCGTCTAACCTCGTATTGGCTAACCTTTACTCGTAGTTTGGCGTTGTAATAATTCTATTTTTATTGCAGTCTGTTGTTAAATTCTCCAGTGTTTCTGTTTACTAATAACAAGTAATCATGTAAGTTATTATATTTTTTTATAGGTACTTTTTATTTATTTTATCTAATACTAGCTTTTGCCCGCGACTTCGTCCGCGTGGATATTCGGAAAATTCCTAGGGAACTTTTGACCGGGGGGTAATTATGTAACTCTGTTGCAATCAAATCTGGCATCTGAATCTGTGTGCCATTCCAAATCCGTTCAGCCATTTTTTGCCCCCCCGACGCAAAAAGAGAGGGGTGTTATAAGTTTAACGTGTCTGTGTATATGTCTGTGGTATCGTAGCTCCTAAACGGATGAACCGATTGGTAGGGTAACCATGACCTGATCAGCCGTTTGAAGATCATCAGCTCTTTAATAGTTGATGAGGGGATCTTACTAACTTCCATATTATTATATCCTATCTCGCACGGCTAGATTACAGGAGAAGGAATTGAGGGGGCTGACCTGGTTCGATGCTGCTCCCGCGTGCTGGCTGTAGTGGACGCGCGTCTCACTTCTTCTTATAATCTCCGGCGTTGCTTATTCGGGTGATCACAATAGTCTTTGTATGAACTCGCGGCGATCACCGTGTAGGTATTCAAACTTGACCGAAATAAATGAGGAGCACAAAACTCGACTCGACGCTCTGTCACGGAGGCAGGCTGGATCGGAAGTGTTGTAATATGGCCGACGCGACTAGATATCGGTTTACCCCCATAGGATCATGGATAAAAATGATATGAGGGTAGATTTTGGGTTTAGGGATGTAGCATCGGTACAAGTCTGAATCGAGTTTAAAGTGATGTGAAAAATAATTGAAACTATGATGAATCTAAATCTACCATACCGCCCCCCAAAGAGCGACCTAGCTCTTTCAATTGAAGCAGCAAAATGATACTATGTTGATTGAAGCGAATTGAGTTATAATGTAAAATGTTATCTTACTCTATTTCCTACATGCTAAATTGATTAAAAACTATTGAAATTTGCAGTCTAGTTTTCGGGAATCAAGCGACATAATTTGACTACAGGACGCTTGAGAACTCCTTTAGCTGTTTTAATGTCTACAACCCGGACAATACCGTCATTTCCCGGGTAGAGTTTGATGATTCTAGCCCTTTTCCAGAGTAATGGTGGTGTATTAGGTTCCATGACCAACACTAAATCGCCCGTCTGTAAGTTACGTTCAGGCTTAAGCCAGCGGTCACGTTGTTGCAGCGTGTGTAAGTATTCGCTGTGCCAGCGTTTCCAAAAATGTTGGGTGATTTGCTGCAACAATTGCCAACGATTCAGACGGTGAGCAGCAACTTGATCTAGATCATGCTCCGGTAAGGCAAGAAGTGGTTGTCCAATTAAAAAATGACCGGGTGTCAGAGTTTCCAAATCACTTGGATCGCTACTAATTGGACAGATAGGTCGTGAGTTTAATATTGATTCGATTTTGCAGAACACTGTACTAAGTTCTTCAAACGTTAATACACGTTCGCCTATGATACGCTTGAGTAATGTTTTAGAAGATTTCACTGCATTTTCCCAAAGGCCACCAAGATGTGGTCCCGAGGGAACATTAAGATGCCAATGAATTTCATGAGATGCAAGATGAGATTGAATTTTATCGGATTCTCTATCGATTTGTGTTTTCAGAATATAAATATCTTTGAGATAGTTTCGCGCGCCTAAAAAGTTGGTGCCGCAGTCGGAATATATATCAGAAGGTAACCCTCTTCTCGAAACGAATCTATCTAAACAGGCCAAGAACGCGTCAGTAGACAGACTGGATACTACTTCCAAATGCATTGCTTTGGTTGCAAAGCATATGAACACGCATAAGTAAGCTTTAAAAATTTTAGGTTTGCGAGCGTTTGAATCCTTGACGCTGAATGCACCCGCGAAATCTAAACCGACCCTTTGAAATGGCTTAGCTTGAGTGACTCTATCGGCAGGTAAGTTGCCCATGAATGGATTCACAGGTTTCGCCTTTAATCTGTAGCAGCGCTGACATTGAAAAATCCTGTGCCGCACTGCACGTCGGGCTGACACAATCCAATACCTATGCAATAGGATAGCCATAAGAGTAGCAGGGCCCGGATGACCGTAGAGCTGATGATAATGATCGATGAGAAGATTTGTGAAAGGATGCGACTGAGGTAACAAAAATTGATGTTTACTATCGAAAGGCAGATCGGAATTGACTAGTCGCCCACCAACTCGAAGAAAACCTAGATCGTCGAGAAAGGGATGGAGACGACGTAGACCGCCCTTGATAGGCTTACGTTGGCGCAACAATTTTATGGTATCGGCAAACGCTGAAGATTGAACCGATTTGATACAAGTTAACAATGCTGATTTTAACTCGGATATCGTCAAATTACCGACACGTTTATCCTTTGGTGAGCGAACATTATGCAAATAACGAAGCCACCAACCGAGTGTTCGTGTAACTTGAGATAAAGAGCTGTACTCTACAATGACATGTTGGACAACTTCATCTGAGGGAGTTGTAACAGCCAATGTAGAGTGCGTATCGGGTCCCGTCTCGACTGTTTGCACTACGTGTGCAGCAACAGGAGGGGTAGAGATAAATGTAGAGTCTGTATGATGTATTGTGTCGACAGTCTGCACGACATGTGCAGCAACTGGACTTACTTTCACGCCCGGCAAATCGATAGGATCGAGCAGTTGACATGTGGAAGGCCATGAACTGGGATCAGATTTGAGCCACGACGGACTCCACCAGAGTGATTGAGCTACCAACTCGCGAGGAAGCAAACCTCGACTCGCGCAATCGGCGGGATTAAGGTGTGAAGGGACGTGTCGCCAGGTAGCGTTTGGGATGGTGCCTTGAACCTGGGAAACTCGGTTTCCTTCAAAAGTTTGAAGCTTGTGCGGTGAAGTTCGCAGCCAAGTTAGCACTATGCTAGAGTCGCACCATGCAGTTATAGGTATGGATTTTAATTTTGAATGCAAAACCTTACAAACATGGGCCATAAGGCGAGCCAACAGGACAGCCCCACAGAGCTCGAGCTTAGGGATCGTTTGCTTTTGCTTGACTGAAGCGACTCTAGATTTTGCGATTAACAAATGAACTTGTACGTTGTCACCGTTTTCACAACGTATGTAGACGCATGCGGCATATCCACGCTCGGATGCGTCGCTGAAACCGTGAATTTGATATTGAGAGTGTGGATCACCCATAACATGGCGTGGAATCCGTATTTGATTTAATGATTTAAAGTCGTCAACAAACTTTAGCCAAGTTTGCTGGACATCGAGAGGGAGTGCATCATCCCATCCCAGCTCTAAGAGCCACAACCGCTGCATAAGGGATTTGGCAAAAAATGTTACCGGCGTGATAAAACCGCAAGGATCATAAAGACGAGCGATGTTTGATAGGACACCCCGCTTTGTTAGAGTCACACTCATGTTAGAAACGTGATAGAGAAAGTTATCAGATGAGGGGTTCCATTCAATGCCTAAGATTTTGAATATATTGTCACCGGAATCTTCGAATCTGTAAGGTGTCTCACAATGATCGGCAGGTAAACCTTTGAGTAGCTCGCCAGAGTTACTAGACCATTTCCTAAGATGGAAACGACCTTGAGCTAACACGTCAGTGACTTGGTGCTGTAGCGTTTTAGCATTCTCTAGCGTGTCGCACCCACTCACGATGTCGTCTACGAAAGTGTCCTCCCGTAGGACACGTGCAGCCTCAGGATATGTAGAGTCGTTAAGATCCGCCAACTCATGAATCACCCTGATAGCCTGGTATGCAGAGCTAGTAACGCCGTAGGTGACGGTTGTTAACTCGAACTCCTGCAACGGCTGATCTTGAGATTCGCGCCAAAAGATAGTTTGAAACCGCTGATCATCATCATGTACTTTGATCATCCGATACATTTGTTTTATGTCACAAGTGAAGACAAATAAATAAGTTCTAAACCTTAAGATGATATCCTGTATATTCTGTTGTAACTTAGGGCCTGACAACAAGATTTGATTGAGAGAAACTCCGGTAGAGCTGGGCAGCGATGCGTCGAAAACTGCTCTCAATTTGGTGGTACTACTGCTCTCTTTGAGCACGCCGTGGTGAGGAATATAATATCTACAGGCACTATCACAAGGTTCAACCAACTTCATATGACCAGACTCTACATAATCTTGCATAAATTGAATGTAGAGTTGACGAAGTGTAGGCTCTTTCATAAGTTTACGTTCTAAATTATGAAACCGCTTTAATGCAATTAAACGAGTGTCACCGAGTTGAGAGGACTCTACCTTGAACGGCAGTCTAACTACGAACCTCCCATCGGGATCTCTACTATGTGTGTTGACAAAGTGCTTTTCACATATGATGTCCTCAGGATCTGGAATCGGCGGCAAAGGAGACTCTTCAGATTCCCAGAATTTAGATATAGTAAGTTGTAACCTAGACTCATCAGTGAGTAGGCTAATATGCTGATACTGAGTTGTGGTCACCGGGGTCGAACCCATAATGACCCAACCAAAGATAGTTGAGTGAGCTGTAGGTAAACCGTTACCTAACTTTAACTTTGGACCACTAAAAATGTCACTGAAAAGATTAACACCCAAAAGTAGATCGATTTTACCTGGAATGTTGAAAGTCTTATCAGCAAGCTGAAGGTCGCTACATTTCTCTGGCACAATCGGATTGACCATTGCTGCAGGTTGATATCCAGTGATGCGCTTAAGTACGATGGCTTCAGTGGACAAACCCGGAACGGAATCGTCAGTGAGAGACAAGATTGAACAATCTACTTTTCCATAAGTAGCTTGCCGGTGTTCACCTACACCGAACAGATCGCAGGACTTACGACGTCGCAGTCGAAGTTGCTGTGCTAAAGATTCAGTTATAAGAGATGATTGAGCACCAGGATCTACTAACGCACGAACAACATGTACCTGACCATCAACATCCTGGACTCCAACAAGAGCAGTACCTAAGAGGCCGGTAGACAATGGTTCTATGTTAAGTAACACCTGTCTCGGAGAAGAGGGTTCGGGATTCACAGTGGAATCCGCTGATTGAAACTCGTTATGTAATTTTGTATGATGACGTTTCTTGCACACCTGACAACAACGTTTAGATAAACATTGTGAAATATAATGCGGCCTTAAACAATTGTAACAAAGTCTTTTTTCAGTTAAATATGATTTTTTGTCTTTCAGTTTGTCAAACTCTAAACACTGATAGATGGCATGATCCCCACTACAATAATAACAAGTTAAATTAGTTGCATGCAAAGTTGATGTATGAGGAACTAAAGTTTTAGAATTGTTGTTTATGCATGTAAAGTTTGTAACTTCCAAAACCTTTAAATTTTGTTCTAAAAATGACAACAAGTTGTTAAAGTGTGGTATCTCGTTTGATTGTAAAGTAAATTCAAATTTAGTTCTTAAGTCCAACGGTAACCTTTTAGATACTATATGATATAAAAGAAA
Organism: Agriphila straminella; assembly: GCA_950108535.1. Taxonomy (NCBI): domain Eukaryota; kingdom Metazoa; phylum Arthropoda; class Insecta; order Lepidoptera; family Crambidae; genus Agriphila; species Agriphila straminella. Next base: position 5,458,739 of record OX467314.1, read on the forward strand.
ACTCCAAGAATTGACATCAAATCCAAGAGTATTTAATGCTTGTGTGTTTTCCTTTAAAGTGTTGATAAAACGTTTTAAATTCTTTAAATTGGGACATGAAACTGAAAGTAGCAAATCTAAATGTTTGTCGGCTATTAAGCGCTTGTTTTCATAACGTTCTTGTAAAAGATTATAGGCCACACCATAGTTTTCACTAGTAATGCTTAAATGTTTGATAAGGTTAAGAGGTTCATGTTCTAAAACACTCAATAAATAATGAAACTTTTGTATAGCAGATATTTCATTGTTCTGATGAATTAAGCTGTCAAAAATTGATTTGAAATTGGGCCATTCAGTATGAATTCCCTTAAAATGTGTTAATGTAATTTTAGGTAAATGAAAACGATTTGACTCGCAGCTAGATTTGGAAACTACATCTTGTGTCACAGGAGCTTTTGTGGTTATGGAATCCAATACACCTAAATCAGAACAAATACTCTGAATTGAGTAATATTTCTCGTAAAACTCCGTATAGCGGGTTTCTATAGTTGCTCTTTGCTCTTCGGGCTGAGAAGCAGCAACCAATAACGTGAAATTAGTGTCGAACTGTTCACGCATTCTTGTAAGATCAACATATCTAACACGAAGTTTGGTCAAATCCTGAGGTGTCGTAGGAGTAGTTTGCACAAGAACTGTAGTCAAATTATACAGCTCGCATACGAAATCATAAGCCATGTTAAACTTAACAATAGCTATTTTCATATCTTTAGACATTATTGATAGTAAGTTTCACAATAGTAAACAACAACCAAATAACTAGAGGTTATGTTTTGATATTGAAGACAGTGACAGCTCACTGACGTAAGATTGAACGAATGATTGACAATTATCTATGCTTTAGTGTTGCCAGTGTACGAAATTGAAATACGCCAGTTGATTTTATAAAAATATTGAAGGTATGTATGCAAAAAAATATTTCCTATAAAATTGATTTTATGAAATTGATGAAATATGGATAAATTATGTTCCGATGCTAACGGAAATGAAAGGATAATCGGGACGAAGGACCAGATCGCACGGCTAGATTACAGGAGAAGGAATTGAGGGGGCTGACCTGGTTCGATGCTGCTCCCGCGTGCTGGCTGTAGTGGACGCGCGTCTCACTTCTTCTTATAATCTCCGGCGTTGCTTATTCGGGTGATCACAATAGTCTTTGTATGAACTCGCGGCGATCACCGTGTAGGTATTCAAACTTGACCGAAATAAATGAGGAGCACAAAACTCGACTCGACGCTCTGTCACGGAGGCAGGCTGGATCGGAAGTGTTGTAATATGGCCGACGCGACTAGATATCGGTTTACCCCCATAGGATCATGGATAAAAATGATATGAGGGTAGATTTTGGGTTTAGGGATGTAGCATCGGTACAAGTCTGAATCGAGTTTAAAGTGATGTGAAAAATAATTGAAACTATGATGAATCTAAATCTACCACTATCGATTTGAAATTTGGTACAGTATTACTTTAATGAGCTTTTGATGAGAGGATCTGACTACCTTTCATGTGTCCTATCGATTCGAAATTTAGTATCATGTTATTTCAATGAGATTGGAAGTATTTAAGGTAGGGTAACCATGACCTGATCAGCCGTGTGTCGGGGGTTGATTGAGTAACAAACATCTAAACATCCAAAACATTAAACTTTCACATTTTTAATATAAGTAATTCCCGTTCTCGTTCCTATTCCCGTTCCCGTATTTTACTTAGGGGAAAATTTTTACAATAGTAAAGATGATCCTGTTATTTTACAATCTCTGTCATACGGACTTTTAGACTTAAATAAAAAAGTGACTGTGACATACAGACGGACAGACAGACAGACATGACGAATCTATAAGGATTCCGTTTTTTGTCCTTTGGCTAAGGAACCCTAAAAAGATGTTATCGAGCCCAATAAAATGTAATACCTAGGTACTATAGCGTAAGTAACAAAATAACCGTTACATAAAGATGCTGGTAACAATAAACGCAACCCTTAATTGCATGTTATCAACCATAAATATATTTTTTTTACATTTCGTGTTGTATCTATTTTTTGTAATAAAATGCTTAAACAAAGGTTTTTTCCCGCTTTTTGTTCATAGGCATGGTCACCCTACATAAGACTTTCCTTTGAAGATGTAAAAAAAATGATAACTATTAAAGTATAACACTTACGGAAATAGACGATGTTTAAAATTTTAAGAACAAACTTTTCACAATTTTGGATGCAGCCTCCACTTGTATACGAGGTCTGGTTAATCAAATAAATGCCAAAATATGGAACACTCACACGAGCATTGAAGAAGAAACAAAATGTTTAATTGCTCTTGATCTATCACGTTTTATGTCAAGATTTATGTGTCACAAATTTACTCTGAATACTAATTATCATATACAATAATAAAATTTCAATATTATTCAGTTAAAGTTAGTAATTTCAGGAACACTCACACCACACACCGTGTGGTGTGAGTGTTCCTAAAAAACCCTTATAAAATCCAAATTAATTATGATAATGAATTGATTATATTGTGAATAGTTGTCACAAATTCAGCACAAATTTTCCAAATATCTTTTATTAACATACGTCTAGTATATTTTATGATATCAAGTATGGCGTTTTCGCGAGACTGGCGGTGTGAGTGTTCTATATAATCGACCATAACTTAGTCTACATAGGTTTCACAAATTTTTCGATTTCACCATCAAGTTTTCACAATTATTTCTTAAAATCTTCGTATGGTCAAATCAATTTCTAGGATAGGAACACTCACACCACACGCACATCCTAGTCCGATGCTCGTCTCTGTACATACATGAGCATGAGCTAATTAAATAATATCATTTATTTGTTAATTTATGTTAATGTAATGTCAGGAAACGATATACATATTTGTAAATATCGTTCCATTTGATAAAGCTGATAAGTTTTTTGCGCCTATTTTTCTTGTCACATAAAAGACGTCGTAGGGTAAAAGAATTGACGATTTAAAAATGCTTATTATGTGAGCTTATTTAAATAAATATATTTTCATTTTATTATAACTTATTATACCTCCCTAGGTAGTAAAACCTCAAATCGAGTATTTAATATAATTTTGGGGATCGTGGCTAAAACTAATCTTAACTACTACTAATATCACAAAATAAATTAGGTACCTAATAAAAACACTACTCAAATCACAGCAAATTGCTGTTGCGATGGAACCTTGTCACATTAACATCCACTTTGACGTCATCCGCAACTAAAAGTTACATGTAACAAGAAAATTATATTAGGTGATTTAATAAATTAAATTAATTAAGTACTGAATTATTATTTTCAATAAGATAGTTAGGTCTTACCTCTATAAAAAAATACAATTGTTTTTCCTTTTTAGGTTAAAAAATGTCCGCCAGGCGCACTAGCAATTTGCGGGGACAATCCTATGTGTCATCATAGGCATCATAGTAATTTCAATTTACAGTCGGTAGGTGGGTAAGATGAACTTAAGTAAGTAGTCAGGTATTATATTTATCTGCTCAATAGGAATCATATTCATAAGAATTTATTTATCCATTATGATAATAGGTTGGTAGGTAAGGTAGGTACTAACTAATGTAATATGACGTCTTTTACTGTAAAGATGGTCGATAAGTACTCATGTGAAATAAAATAATCTCATTGTGAATCATAACATTTAACACCCAGAGCAAAAATATAACGTAAGTAATATCATATTGGACGTAATACATAAGTACATTCGATTTAATAAAGTAAATAATTATTTGCATACCTACCTACCTACATTATCTGACAAACAAGATAACAAAATGATATTAAGTATTCATAAACACTACACTATACACACAGTAACAAGCATGTAACATTGAAATTATTTGAAGAATTAAAATATTTTTCCATTATTATATGAAGATAGTATGTATGTATTCCCATGTAATCAGTTTAAAAATCTCAATTAACACATGCCAGACCCACCAGACCTAATAATGTTAAAATAACTTTACCAGCAAAAAATGTCTCTACCAGGTTTTCTTTTTTAACATTTGGGAGTGAGACAAGCTTGACCTGCCAGAAAATGATAAACGAACAATGTAAGTAAACAGACACGTTTGGCGCGTTGTCAACCGGACCAAATGTAAGTAATTTGGTATGAGGATGTGTTGTCACCCTACCTACCCTACACGTGACCTCATCATTACCCTGTCAACATGGCTAAATTACTGCATTAGTAGCTTACTAGTAGTACAATCTTTACACTATGGCAGGCCAGGGACACTCCGCACTTAAGGCATGAAGCTATAAGTAGGTACGTGGTTTAACCAGGCCAAAGTCAGAGGGCTCTCGGGCGTCAGAAAAGATAAGAGCTACGCGATATAAAGAGAGGCAAAGGAAATCTGTACGCTGTACTGTGCGGCGTTTACTGCGCTTTATGGTGTAGTCGGAGCAAGAGTCTATATTTATTTAAATGATCTTGTGGAGTGTCCCTTCTGTTGTTGTATTTACTTCACGTGTACTAAATTGTGTTCAGTGACTAGGGTTACTAGACGTCAGGTTTTGTCCTGACATGAGAGGATTTTTTGGTCCCTGTCAGGATTTCGGCCAGAGTTGGTATTTACCAATGAAAGGAAATAAAGGATTTACAAATGACAGAATTTTTGGGATTATTGACAATAAGTATAGCAAAAGAAACCTTAGAAACTAGTTACATTGGCAGTAAATCTAAATAGTCAACACAACTAAAACTTAGCATAATGTCAGGACTTTTTAGTAGAAATCAGGCCTTTTGTCAGGATTTTATAGGTTAACTAAGTATACCATCTCTAATCTAGTAGTAATAGGTAGCACTAATCATGCCTGTTAAAGAGTTTCATTACCTAATTAAAAGACTAAAAAGATTGCATTAAAATGGTTGACTATATAATTGAGATTGAGAACTAGTGGGATGAGAGAGAGAGAGTCAGGGAGCTAACTAAAACTTAACTTAGTTAGGTACTACGATAACTTAAATAATTTAAATATCTCTTCTCGATTTGTCTGAAATTATGAAATCTTGAGCAGAAAGGAGGCAGTTTTGAGAACAAAATTACTTAATTGCAAACACCTATCAATTTTAGAAACTAGCTCCTGTTTACTGAAACACAATAGGTAATGATAATAACGGGGGGGTTACAGGGGACATGTCACATGACCCAAAATCGTACAGGTCAAATTTAAAATTTAAAAAAATAAAAACAATTGTATTATTATTAGTGACCCCTCTGAAATTCCAGGCTGCGACAGCGCCTGCATAGGTTACACTATAGAAAAGATATAATTTAACAGACTGTTCATAAATATTTGCCTAAATTATCTAATACCTATAAAGAGTCTCTAAAATGTTAAGTTTAAACTTATCTTTTAGTTATCTACCTAACCTTTGCTCAGCGTCTTTCAAGCGGCACAATGTTGCCATTATTTATCTTATTATTTTTGTTTGTATTATCAAAAATCATTTATGAAATATAATAAGTAAGCACATACCTAAACATTTGAAGATCCTAGATCTGGCCATAATGACAAATTTTTGTCAAGATGCCTAATTTTTTTTTAAGTGACTATACTTTAATTCATCAACGCCCAAGCGGGCACTGTGTCTCGTTTTCCAGGCGTTGACAAGTTAACTTATTCATGAATGAATGAAATGAAATCATGTACTTATGTATCTGTTTTTTTATGTTGACTTCAAATAAAAAATTTCTTCAAAGAACTAGGTTACATAAATCTGAGAAATATTGACGTTACTGAACAATTGTTATCTCCTAGTGCAGGAATGGTAAACCAATGGCACACAATATTTTGGGCACATCACCAATCACAAAAGTCATTATGTGACGATTTGATGCCACGTCTATGACCTCATTAAACATTAACATTTAGAAAAATGGCACGTTGATACATAAAGGTTCACCTTTTGTATATTATGTTAAAGAATAGTGCAAAGCACTCTTAACAAGTCTATGTCTTGATATCTACAGAAAATGACTGAATTAATACAATTTTGAAGCACAATATTACTAAGTTGCCAATTTTTATGTAATATTTATGAGTTAAGCGGTGATCAAGGGTGTTACAATCTGTTGAATAGCTACATGCAATGTTTAAAAGATAACAAAATAAGCTTGATCATGAAAAAATTATGACAAACTGCACAGTGATAATAATAGTCACTATTGACATTACCTGATTACAGCTCTCCATAAATTTTCTGTGTGATATCTGTGCAGTGCAAACAAAACTTACTTACTTACCAATTATTATCATCCCAGTAAATGATGAGTAGTGATGCCACATTATAAGCGCATTGCAGGAGCCTTGATAAGACAGGAATAATACCCCTCAGATAGGGTCACTCTAGAGGACACTGATAAGTTACAATTAATAAGACAAACAACTTCGCAGGGGACCACTTACGTCGGGCTCGGGTCGATTAAGGTCAGTCGGCGGGGTCGTGTCGATCGCCCAGCCATTTGAAAATGCTTCGAGCTGTTGCGACATTATCTCATGTGATGTGAGTAAACACGAAAACTTAAGTTTTCTTTTCGTAATTTCATACGCATTGCTTTTGGTTTTCAGTGGTTCAGTCTCCGCCGTTCCATTAAATTTAATAAAATCTGGTTTGATAATTTCTTAATAACAAGGAGATTTAAATAACGTGAAAACAGAAAATATATTCATTTTATAGTAAATATTTTATTAGAATATTTAACCTCTAAAAATCCAGTTTGTAAGCTATTGCTAACTCAAATTCAATCAAAAAAAATCTGCCAATCAGTTGATAATCAAATCGTTATTATCCAATCAGATACGAGCAGTACATCTCATGGCATGCATTTTTATCAATCGAAGGAAAGGAATGGAAATTACGTTTGACAAAAGTCAAAAGGTTGACGTTGACATCTATCTGACATTAGGGGTGAATTCAGTCAGACAAATCTCTCAGTCATCGATCGCCATAGAGTAAATTTTATTTTCAAATATTATATTTGAAAATAAAAAATATATTTTTGTAGCGCAGAGACTTCTTCTTTTCTTTCCTTCACCTCTTTAATGCCTGGCCTCAAGGAACATAGCAGACAGACGCTTTGTCTGCTTGGTACTCCAAGGTCGCTGCACAGGAAGTCAGGAAGGCATCCTCGCCATCATGCCCTCAACGACATCCTACAGCGGGCTTTCACGTCGGCCGGCATTCCCTCCGTCATTGAGCCGCCGGGTCTCAGCCGCACGGACGGTAAGCGGCCAGGGGGCTTACCTTCAGCAAATAAGAAACCGTTCAGTTCAAAAACAGGCCTTAAACAGGACTGTTTAAGGCCAGCTTTCATACAAACCGTTGAGGTCATAGTACGAAAAAGTAAGGCAGTTCAATATAAGTCCTGCTATAAGAGCTCATAGTAAGGCCCCTGATGGCCTAACGCTAGTGCCGTGGGAAAAGGGGCGGTGCTTGGTGTGGGACGCGACCTGTGTCAGCACCTTCGCTGCTACCCACATCTGTCGTACCTCACGCGCAGCCGGGGCGGCGGCGGAGCACCAGGCGGTCGCGAATGCTCCGTTACGCGAAATCACTTGTCTCTGTCTTTTTCTTTATGTGTAAAGAGTATGGAAAATAACCTCACTTCTGCACTTTTTCGATGTTTTTCGTTGTTTTTTCATCATAATCTTTAGCACAATTATCTTCCTTAAAAAAAGTTATTGGAGCAACTGCTTAGTACGTTAAAGTGTATTTTGATGTAGAATTCAATACGTTTCCGCTATTATTTACGCCAAAAACGTGGCCCGCGACAAGCGCTTTTGATGATATTCTGATTTTTTTTACAATCATCTGTGAGGTTTATACGCAATTAATTACTTGTAGGTACTAGATAATCTCTTTAGCTTGTCGTATGTTTTTTATCATGACCTCGATTTTTGCTCGAGTTTAGTTTATAAATTAAGCATAGTCCTGTCTTTTGAACTGAACGGCTTAAGGATGGTTCCCCGGCGGGCATTGATGAAGATGAAAATAATAATAATAATATTAATTAGTATCAACTATTTTTAGATGTAATTTAAAAAGGGAAAATTGGGGGTAAAATTGCCCGTACAAAGGTCCCCAGCAGCAGTAGCGCCACCAAGCGGGATATTGTGACATCCCGCCATTGCCGGTGGACGCGTGAATTTTCGTAAAATCGCACGTGTATTGCACGACGATGTTCGTCCAACCGAGCGGCGAAATTTTAATGACACTCTTTCTACTTGAAGAATGTAAGTACTAACGTAGTAGAGTGCTTTAATAGAGTGCGAGTCGTAGGTTGGTACTCGAATTCGAGTGCATTAGTAATTTTGGTGCCTTTGCTCACTGGAAAGGCACCAAAATTACTAATGCACTCGAATTCGAGTACCAACCTACGACTCGCACTCTATTAAAGCACTCTACTACGTTAGTACTATTATATATTCTGTGACTCTACTAACAACTAAAGATATACTCGTAGCATCACTACAATAGGCATGATTACAATTTTTTTATTTTATGTTACATAAATTACCTCTCAAAAAAAGAAACATTGGTGAAAGAATTAATTCGCTAGCATGAAAACTGCCCGAGATATCACAGTGAAATGTGAAATGCACACAAATGGACTCGCCCAAAAACGCTCCATACTAATGGCTTCCTAGTTATGACGTCACGAATAAGTAGTTTGTATGCAACGCGTAGGAAATTTGTTTGGCAGCTATATTAAATATTGTGTTTATCAAAATAGTTTCTTAGACAAATTTGCCATACATTTTACGGACTAATTAAAGGTATCATTTATTTTAATAAATTATGGACTTGTCCACCCAACTTTGAAGGGTCATAAAATAAATAATATGCAATATATAAAACCAAGAGGTATACAAGCTACTCTAAAAGTTTAATATGTTTACGATTTTTATTAGTATTTCGTTATTTTATTCATTAGTCATCATCCCTATTTTAAAACAAAGTCCCTCGCCGCGTCTGTCTGTCTGTCTGTTCGCGATAAACTCAAAAACTAGGTACCTACTGAACAGATTTTCATATGGTTTTCACTAATTAATGATAGAGTGATTCCTGACTTCCTGAGGAAGGTTTAGGTAGTGATGTACTTGTACAAAGCTCAAGGCCTCCGAGTCCTTTTGTCTAGAGCTCGGTGTCGTTTACAGGGCTCGCCTCGTTTGTATGAAGTCGACGACTCGGGAGTCTTTTTCATAGCTCGAGCCGTTTTGGGCGGGCGTGCAATGCACATGTGCATTAATTGCACCTCGCCCTCAAACCAACTTGTTATTTTAGGGGCGAAACACGTGTAGAGTTGTATTTGCGCTCATGGCGGAACTTGACAGACTGATTGTACTCGATCACGTTTGTTAAGCAACGCTCGGTCCGGCCAGGTGTCGGATGGGTGACCGTTAAGTGGCATTACAACTGAGCGCTTCCGTGCTTCGCAGGGCACGTTAAACCGTCGGTCCCGGCTGTTGTCATCTGATAACAGTCGTTAAGCCAAGTTAGAGGCCTTATCAGGCGGCCGTAAACTCTAACACCAAAGATTTTCATATGGTTTTCACTAATTAATGATAGAGTGATTCCTGACTTCCTGAGAAAGGTTTAGGTAGTGATGTACTTGTACAAAGCTCAAGGCCTCCGAGTCCTTTTGTCTAGAGCTCGGTGTCGTTTACAGGGCTCGCCTCGTTTGTATGAAGTCGACGACTCGGGAGTCTTTTTCATAGCTCGAGCCGTTTTGGGCGGGCGTGCAATGCACATGTGCATTAATTGCACCTCGCCCTCAAACCAACTTGTTATTTTAGGGGCGAAACACGTGTAGAGTTGTATTTGCGCTCATGGCGGAACTTGACAGACTGATCGTACTCGATCACGTTTGTTAAGCAACGCTCGGTCCGGCCAGGTGTCGGATGGGTGACCGTTAAGTGGCATTACAACTGAGCGCTTCCGTGCTTCGCAGGGCACGTTAAACCGTCGGTCCCGGCTGTTGTCATCTGATAACAGTCGTTAAGCCAAGTTAGAGGCCTTATCAGGCGGCCGTAAACTCTAACACCAAAGGTACCTACTAAGTATTCCTCATTCGATGAATGAAATTAGTGTGTTTGCAGGTATTTGAGTATGCATTTTATTATTTGCATAGATTTCTTGCATGTTTATCTTTTGTGTTGGGTGGAAGTCATTGCCTAATTTCTACCTATTTGCATCCATTAAAATAAAAAGAATTTCAATAAATTACTAAATAAAAAGCTTAATTATTTTTATCACTTATTTATTCTATGTACTTCCATAAAGTGAAAAGTACTTCATGAAACTTACTTAATATTACGCGTCAAGTACGTAGTACATAACTACATACGAAAATATAGTTATTATAAAGTATAATAATAAAATCATTAATCACAGTGTGTACTAACATACTACAAACTCTGGAATGATTAATTTCAATATTTTCAATTACTATTCAAACAATAAATAAGAAGGAAGCCAATTATTTGAAGTTCGACAATTTTTTTTCCAGTTTCAAAACCCCTATGGAGTTTCAAGGCACAATAGTTTTATTATTAATTATACATTTTATAGACAAAATAATTTTTAATTTATGATAATAATATAAATTGTACTGTTTAGTAAAAAGAGTAATAAACATTGTGTTTTAGACATTGGCACATAACAAGAATAAATATTTACTTAGAATTAAAATTCTATTTTTTTTAAATAGTCATGTTTTATACGTAGAGTGCTAGCTTATCAATTAAAAATAAAAGAAACCCATAATTTAAGTTATCGACATTGAAACAGCGTAGAAAAAATAAATTCCAAAGAAGGAATGGTTCCGGAATGATTATTAATTATTATACAAGACTAAATGCTAAATTATTACGAAATAATGACTGAGAGGATTTTCTTTTATAAAATAATTTTGACACTCAGAGATTCGCAAGTCGAGAAATCCCGAATAGGAATGGTCCATTACAATTAAGTCTTCTAAGTTAAGTGTTCTAAGTACATTACTGAATCTAAGTAGTCAACAATATTAGATTAAATTCAGATGAGATTATCATCACGGGAATATCGAAGGTTCAAACAATCAGTTTATCTATATCAACTCTAAGCTAAACTAGGATACCAAGCCGAAAAGCAATATTCAAATAGACAATCAACAAAGTTAAAATACGTAGTTAGAACATTTGCAGATTAATAAATTCGCAGTAAAACACCTTAAAAAGTACCTAAGTTTGACTATCGAAAAATTGGTTCATAGTTTGGCTTAGAATTGACAATCAAGAAACGACCTTGTCACACAGTTAATTTGGTGCAAGTTACATGTGTCGCGTGTTCCCGAAGTTGATACCGCTTTGGGTGGCGCCCTTATTGGATCCGTATTGCAAGGATATGACACCCTGGCCGGCGCGCAGCTGTTCCTCAGTAAAGTTCCTGACGTTCTTCTCAGCCTCTTTGGGGCCTATTGACGGCTTGCCGAAGTTGCCAGCCTGGAATATTGTAAAGGAGATACGGTAAGTCACTAATAAAAAAGTAACTAAATAAGTTTAGCCCTAAATATCAACGCATGGAAGTCGGTCATCCTGAATTTAAATATTTTTATGTGGGACAGCTTATTAAAAAGTTTACTTAATTTTGTCGTAAAATAAGTATAAGTTAAGTAGGTAAGCCCTTTAATTTTGACAGTGTAAATGGCGATAATAATTAATGAGGAAGCACATTCACCAAATTTTCTCAACCATTTAATGGTCTATCTAGCTAGAAACAACATAGAATTAGAAACTGTTGTTACCGACGTTAGAAATGGTTGTATAATTTAAGTAGAGTATTCCGTATCGCAGACGATTTCAACAATAGAAATAAACGCTTATCCATCATTTCAACACTAGCCTCATAAACTTATTCTTAAGGCCTGAGTCCTAGTAGTATAGTAGGGACATTAAAAATACCTACATTAAAACTTCAATGAATTGATGGCTGGATCCCTGAAGAAAAATGCTTAAACATAATTCAACTAGTTAAGCTCACCTTTCTCCCAAGAGACTGCAGGCAAATAACCACCGAGTTGAGATTCTGTCGCTCCCACAAATCCACCGTCTGGAATGTTTCTTGCGCAGGCACGCCGAGGTTCTTGGCTGCCTCCAGGAAAGCGTTGATGTTCTCCATGCACTTAAACGCCATCTTGGATTCGTTTATCTTCTTCACCAACCCTGGCTGGATGTTGTTCACCAACCTGAAAGAACAATTTAATAGAGATATTATTATTTTGGTAAGAACAAATTACAGATTTATGTAAGAAGAGTATTTTTCAACCGGTTAATCTTGTTTCTTTCCGTTGTTTTACAATAGTGAACTTGCGTTTTTTTTATACTTATCTAGCTATTTTTGTAATTCTTTAGTGTTCATAAATTATCTGTTTACACTATACCTATCTACTTTAGCTTTTTGTATTTCGATGATTCAATAGGGTCGTTAAGAAATTCATTCTCGATTTGCGCCTACACTGTTTGGTTTGCCTTAAAGAGCACTTGACAAATGTTAGATTATTGCATGACCATGCATGACATCATTAACGTATTGTGAACCCACAGACGTTGATGAGACTGATACAAAATATTGATCTGTTATGTATCAGCTATAGATAGGAGATAATTATTTTTTGGTTTAAACAGGCTGATGCCTTATGTATTGTTTATAATAACGTTAGTTAGTGGCGGAATATGATGTTTGTTCTTACAAGCATCATAGTTCCCATTACTTCCAAAAGTCATAATAAAACCGTTTTATTCAAAATTTAAATAGACATCAAATTAAACAAGACAAGACCTACTTGCAAAGTAGTGTGCCGTCTTTAAGGACCTCATAGAAGTTGTCCATGTCGCCAGATAAATTCTGCGGTTCATCGGTGATCTTCTGCACCCATTCCAAGCATTCTTGGGCCAACTCCTCGCTGTATTTGCTGTTAATCTGAAAAAGATCATTAAAGATTATATTTTTATGTTAACAAATCTGAGCGGTAGACAACTATAATCTATCCAAGAGGATGGTACCTATGCCTTTGACTGCGATTTCAAAAGTATCAATCGGCTGATGCCAACCCAGCACCGCACAGACCATTTGCAATTGCATACAACATTTTTGCTTTGCTGTGTATGCTGTAATTGACTAGCCATTTCATAACACTCATACACACTATCAATATATGTCACTCATTCTTTGAATTTAAAGCATGTTTTTAACCTCTATTGTTTGAATCATTATTCTTCGGTTAATTGCGTCACGTCACGTCATACACATACATACAATGTGGGTCAGTCCTAAAAATAGCGATTAGCTTAATGATTTTTATTAACACAACCACCGCACCCAATTACCCGACAACAGGGGCATTATTCTGGTCGAAACATGTCTAACAGTAATGCTATTTTAACAAAGATAACAAAGTGTCACAAACTGGTTTTGTAATATTTCGGCGATGAACCTTAGATATTGTATTAAAGTAACGATTGCAAAAAAGTAATCTCTGGTGTTAAACATCACAATTAAATAGAGGGTGGTTAATAAAAAGTACCTACATAATGTCTGCTAATACAAGACGCAAATTAAAATAAAGAATTGAATATTGCTAAGCATAAAGTTCTCACTGAATAGGAACAGTATAACGAAGTTGTTGATTCTAACGATGACGTAATAAGTTAGGGATGCCAAAGCAACGTGACTCAAAGTTGCCGTCGGACGTTACCAACAAAAAATGCGAATGTTGCTCATGACGGGGGTTCTAACGAACTTACAGTACCCATAAGTATAATAATATGAATCAGTGTTCAAGGATTTGTAAATAAGGTTAAATGGATTTATAAATTCATGATAATTACTAATCACAGCAATATTCAATGTAGAAATAAATACTATGTAAAATAAGTATAACTAAATCTGGTTAGTAAAAGATACGTCTTAGTTTGTGTAATTTTTCAATTCTTATGAACTTGAAATAGCGGGAAGGTTCAATGAATTCCTCATCTGAGAGATGGGTCGTCGAGATATGACTGGCCTCTACGCTTTCATTATTATTCAAAAGCGCTATCTAATTTGTGTTCGAAGACAAAGGAAGTGAACGCTGTAAGCCGTGTCCTGTCGTGCTGTTTTAGGCACCTGCCATATTGTTTTAATTGAATGTGGGCTGAGTGCAGTGGAATTTTTAAAAACGGTACAGCTGGCCTTTTTAATTTCTCTCATCGCATATTATATTTGAAGGCCTGCTTTCTTTCGTATAACAAGAATGTTCCTCGATATTTCTTCAGGTGATACCTGATGATTGGAATTACGGTTGTTACCATACTAATTTTACACAGCAATGTTAAACAACACGCCGACCGTTATCTAAGCGTTCATTACGTTTCTATCAAATTAACAGAAGGTCGTCGGGTGAATTGCCAAACCCGATAGCAACTTTAATGCCTACTTCATTAGTTTTATCTAACTACACGCGGTTCATTTTAAATCTGATATTTAAAAAAATAACAACATTTGACTTTTCATCCATTAGAAGACCTTTCATGGCTGTTGGCGCCACCATATGTTCAAAGAGGTCAAGATGGATGAGATTACGGATATTATTCCGGTAAATGACATTAAGGCATGCGTTCATTGCTAATCTTTCCATTACCAACCATACACAGTCGGATAACAAAAACGGCTGTTGCCATAAATAACTATGATTCAATGTCAACGGATTCAGAGGCATCGTTGCGTCAGACTTCAGAGCTGGTTAATTTGTAGTCTAAGCGTTCCGTTTTTGGAATATCTAGACAGAAGTCAGTATTGATAGGAGGTAAATTATATAAAAAGTGGGTAGCCTTGCAAGGAATCGTCGACATTGTTTCGTTGACATGTACGGAGGTTGGAATGGGGTCATCGAGCGAGGCTGCTTCGGCCAATGCGATGCAGCGTGCAGTTTATTGCGACAGAGCTTTTGATATACAAGTCAGAAGCTCAAGATTCTGGCGTATAATCCAATGTTTCTTCACCTTTCTTTGATACTTAGTTCAAAAGCTTGTCATATCTAACAGAATTATTAAGATTACTTGCACTACCTAATATACAACAGGATATTTTCTCAGTGCCTCTACAATTATTTGGAGTTATAGTTTTCAAGTAATAGGTAGTTGTCCATTCGTATTAGCTATGGTGAATAATGGGAAGTGTTCACAGAACTACAGCTCTCAGCGATTGAATGGTTCATAAACTCTCATTTACTATGCATTGTAATGTCACGCTTTATTTGAAGTTTGTGCCGTGTTATCGAACTGTGTGCCAGACTAGTTTGCCTCGCAATTTGCAAATTGCCAGGTTAGTTTTTTGCTGAGGAAATGCGAACGGTATTTGTTTTAGCAAGGTATAATTATTCAGTTCACCGTGAGGTATTTTAATATCCCCACTGCTGGTGCAAAGGCCGAGAAGAGAGATTACGTAGTTAGTTCCATTTTTAGGGTTCCGTAGCCAAAATAGCAAAAAACGGAACCCTTATAGATTCGTCATGTCTGTCTGTCTGTCTGTCCGTCCGTATGCCACAGCCATTTTATTCCGGAAGTATTAAGATAACACAGTTGAAACTTAGTAGGTAGATGTATTCTGTTAACCCTTAACGATTTTAACACAAAAAAAATAATAAGATTAAGGGGGGTTTACATGGAACTGAAACTGAAAAAAAAAAATTCTTCATTCCAATACGTGCGGGGTGTCTATAGATAGGTCTTTAAAAATGACATTGATGTTCCTAAGATATTTTTTTCTCAAAGTCAACCGTTTAAAAGATAAACACTGCCAAAGTGGTAAAATGTGTGTCCCCCCCCCCCCCTCCAACTTTTGAAATAAGAAAGTGAAAAATCTAAAAAAATATATGCTATAGATCTGAATAAAAACTTTCAACGAAAATTGGTTTGTACGATATATATTCATTGGTTTTTGAGATATATCATTTTTTCCAAAACCGCAAATATAACTTTGTCAATACGGGAATATTAATTATCCCGTCTGAGTTTTAATCTGGTGCGTCGTATTTTTTCTAGTGTATTATTTAGTATTGTATAAAAATAGCATTGTAAATGCAAAAATCTCAAATTTAAAAAAATAACCTTGTCATTCATACAAAAAAAAAATGATAGTGGTATTAAATATGGTATGGTATAAGGTAACTACGGAACCCTACGGCGCGTGGCCCGACATGCACTTGGCCGGTTTTGTTTTATTTTTATTTAATAGGAATTGCCATACATGCGACCTTCTTACATAGGCATGCATAGTACGCAAATACTTACCAATCATTCTACTCTCATCACAGTTCTTATTACCTATACATTTTGTATGAAAGTTGTTACAAATATCCTTCAAAGGTGTTTATAAGATGGCTAATAGATCTCTTTATGATGAAAGGTATAAATTGGATTAGTTACGTTTTCAGCACTACCGTAGTAGTACCTACTTACTAATTAGGCAGATTAAACTGTTGTTAATTGTAAGTAACGCCTAATCGAACTAACAATTCCTTTATCAAATTAAAAACAAAACAGTTGCTATAGAGATATATTATCATTATGAGTCATTGTAAAATTTTAATGTGAACTCCATATTTTGTTAAACGAAAACCAGAATTGAAACTACTAAGTGCTACTTATCAAAATTCTAATTTCTATCAAAATAGTTTTAACGTTAGAATTTTGTTTATTTCAAGACTTATATTTTAAACATAATTCTAAGAAATTGATTTTAAAGTTATTTACTTACATACCTATAGCAAACGTTATGGTGAGTTTGAATATTAACGAAAACATTAAACGTTTGCATCAAAATTCGAGGCTATACATAGCTACATAAGAATAAAGGAGGCATAGTACATACTTACGACACTATAACGAACATAATAGACTAACAGTTTACTGTAGGCCACACACGTGGTAGTCAAGTAGGTAAGTAGGTACCTTTACAATTATTATTGCTTCTGACTGAGGCAGATTTGCCTGTTCATTTGATTTAATGTTTCAACTAATTCACGACGCTTTATGATTTATTATTAAGTACTTAAACCTAGAATTTACCAACACTGAACTTAAGACTGAAATTCTCGCAATATTATTTTGTTTATCAATACAATAAGTAGCAAAAATAAAACTGATTCTAACACAAGTGTTGAATTAAAGAGAAATTTTGTCAATCAGCAACATATGGTGCGTATTGAAAGTGTCCAGATTCGTTTATCCTGAGTAAAGGCCGGGCCATATATGGCCTGGTAGTGGCGTAAGTGAACCACACCGATATGAGTCACGTCTCGGTGAATTACTTAAGTAAACTCTGATCGAACATCTGGTACCTGCAAACGTGTGTGAATGTACAAAAATAAGCAGGTAATTAATTAGTTACATTTTTGTAATTCGTGGTAATTCTGAACGATAAAACGAAAAACGTTACGTTGCCATTTAGGTAATATTTACCTAAGAATCATAATTTTCACTTAAATTGTCCCAGATTGTAATCCTAGACCCCTTAGGCAGAGTATTCAACAATTTTAACAAAACTAAAGCGAGTATTTTTCTGTAAACGAAACTGAAACGGTAACGATTTAGCTTTGGTTATCTCGTTGAAAATTAGCGCGATTAGGCCCAAGGTCCACATTGCGAATGTGAGATGTACTTTGTGACTTGTGGAAATTACCCTAACAAACTTTTTAGAAAAGTTACATCCAAATAGTTGATTGAATATTATGAAATAGTCGTGTTGTCATCCATTTGTCACGGGTTTAAGTCGATAAGTAGGCAGGCGAGGATTGGTTCTATGTCGTACAAATATTGAAGGTAGCAAACACAACAACTGATAAAGCGAATAGTATCACGTTCATAGTGAATTCGAATGCAACACACAAATTGAACGCAGTTTGTGAGTTAGAGGAATTTTAGTAATTGTTATACATTGACTTTTTCTCAAATATAACAAAAAAGTTGTTGACAAACAAACAAGAAAACGACGACGTAGCGTAGGTAATGATAACGTGCATAGTAAAATATAAGTGGCTCAAAAGCTAAATAAATCCACTAAGTTCTGCTAATGAAACAAATTAAACAGTAAAGTTTTCTTTTAATGTTTATGATATATTTATCTATTAGAATAACTAAGCAGGATTCTATTATTTTGGATTAGGTCCTATTATTGCATAAATATGTTAGATAAGCCGTCCTATTTTGTCAAAGAAACAAGAACTCCAGATCGAATCATCTTCATTTGAAAGTGTGATTTGATTTCTCATATAAAATAAACTTTTTTGTAAGTAGGTTCTTAATTTTTCATTAACTTCAGTATCTTATATCACTTTCCAAAATGTTTTTATACTTGCATTGGTTTTTTTAAATGGTTTTAAGTCATTGATTGAATAAAAAAAATACCTGACGCATCAGTGGCATCACCTGCTTTCGGAACCCGGGGCACTTATGAAACTGGTTTTAATGTAAAAGCTGTGCTGAGTCTCCTTGACCTACAATTACCACGGGCATAAGGAAGAAATATTACTTTGAACAATCCTACATTTTAATAACGCTATTGATAATTCAAGAAAAAAGAGAGATCAGTCTATATAACTTTTTATTACTGTGGTTGAAAAATCAAATTTTCAAAAATTTTATTAGTAAAAGACATCAACGCATAGGTACACGGTGTTTTAGATTTTTGAACGTAAATTTTAGCGTTGTCAATTGCTGTTTCCGGATTAAATTCCAATTCAGAGTTTCAGACTATAGGTGAGATGAAAACATTTGTCTTCGTATGGCTATATGCAGAAAACATATTCCGGAAAATATAAGTACTATAATATTGTTATTCAGAAACTTTGGAAAATATATTTATTCAAGCTTACGAACTACACCCAACATTGGATGATGATCTAATGATCCGAGACAAATGGCAATTTATATTGATTTATTATTTGAGGAGAACTTCGAATGAACGTACATTTTACAACTAATAATTCTCCGGCAAGAAATCGAAATGATTAAGTAGGTACAATTTTGTTTTTCAAGAAAAGAAAGGAACTTTTGTAAAAAAAATCGGTTGAAGTTATTTATAATAAAACTGTTTATCGTCATTTTTTTCTGAAATAGTAATAGGAAGTCTGAAATAAACATTTTTTTTTTATTTTTTATTGGTTAACCACTATGTAATATAGGTAGAATCTATTATATTATGACTCTATGATAAAACCAAAAACCATACACAACCCCATTGTGGATGGAACTTTTAGATTTTATGCATTCACAAATGCTATTTTTATATTAATTAAGATAATTAATATTATAATTGAAAAAATACTAGAAAAAATCGACTCACCCTTGCAGCAGCTTCGAACCCGCATCCCTTGAGATTCCAGCCCAATGCAACCAATTATGCTACAGAGTCGCTAGTGATGGGAGCAGCGAAATTTTCTAGTACTTTTTACGTTTCCGCTGTACGCCAGCGTCATCTCGTCAATGTGAAGAAATACCTTCGCATCGGTAGCATAATTGGTTAGTGCATTGGGCCGGAATCCCAAGGGTGTGGGTTCGAATCCCGTCTGAGCTGCTACGGGTGAGTCGATTTTTTCTTGTATTTTTTTCAATTAAGTATATTAATTATCTTAACCCCATTGTGTTTGGACTATGGGCGACGAGGTCAATTCAATTCAATTATTTATTGTTTCCATGGTTTACAAGGTCACAAGGTAAAAAAAGGACAAGATCCAGGGTTTGATGATGAAGCTGGATTGCCATAGGAACTCAATATTGAAACCGTGCAACCCAATCGAGTTTGGGCTCGTTTGAATCGTCTTGACCAGTACTTTGTTAGGAAATAGTTTCCAGGGTCTGAGGATGGAGTCGGACGAAGGACACAGGAACTCTTTAATAAAACCATGCCCCGTTACCACATTGAGTTTGGGCTCGTTTGAATCGTCTTGACGAGTACTTTGTTGGGAAATAGTGTCCAGGGTCTGATGATGCAGCCGGAAGAAGGCCGCTGAAACTCTGTAATAAAACCATGCAACCGCATCGAGTTTGGGCTCGTTTAAATCGTCTTGACGGGTACTCTAATAGGAAATATCCAAGGATCTGATGATGACGCCGGAAGAAGGCCATAGGAACTCTATAATAAAACCATGCAACCCCATCGACTTAGGGCTTGTTTGAATCGTCTCTGTTGGGAAATAGTTTCCAGGGTCTGATGATAGAGCCGGAAGAAGGCCACTGGAACTCTGAAACACAGGGAACAGGGAATTGCAACAAAATATAAGGACAGAAAACGTTAACGAAGTACACAGTCGTTGCCAAAGTTTAAGATAACATTAAAATAAGGAATTCGCTGTAAAACTGGTTGTAAACGATAAATATAACGGTATATCCGAAAATAAGAGCCGATGGTGCTTGTGGGTGTAAGGCATGCGAGGGTAAGCTTGGCTGACAGAGCGTAAGTAATGGAAGCCTTAGGGCAACGACCTGACATTACAGATCTAATGTTTTTAAGAGTCTATTTTGTCCTAGGCATAGGCTAGGTATCTCATAAGCATATAATATAAAGATTCTTTGATATTTACTATACGCTACAGAGATACTGCAGTGAAGTTGCACTGTCTCTTCAGAATTAATTAAATAGCCAATAAACTTACACCTTCCGCTGAATTCACTAGTACGTCCAAGACACTAAATTAAATAATAACATTACATGAACACTTTTATGTTTGAACAGTAGGGAACATTTTCATGGTTTGGTTTCAACTTTCAATAGCTCGACTGCCATGTCTAAAATCCGGGTTCGATGTTCAATAATACTAAATGAGCTTTTTTGTGTTAAGTTTCGGTGATAGTATTAGTACCTACTGTTTGTAGTACTATGTAGTAGCTTGTATTACCGTACAAAGCCAAACTTAGTACTACAAAAATACTAAATCTTTATCGGATATGAGGATTTAGTTTTTGGTGAACAATTGAACATTAATGTTACTGAAACTATTATTTTCACGTTTGTGCTTACCAAAATTAAAGATTTACTAACGAATCTATAAGTTATCTAAATCTTTCAAAAAAAAATATTTATTTTATAACAAGATCAAGGATATGTTCATAAATAAACATTAATATCTACCAGCAAGGCGAGAAACGTGTGTTACATGCTAATTTATTTGTTTACCCAATGACTGTTGATGTTGTGTGATTTTCCAGTTCAATTGTATGACTTTGCATCTTTTGCATTATTTATCTACTCCACTTACAGTAATGTAATGTTTCTAGTTTTTATTTCTATATTTTCTCAGTCGAAGTGTCGTCTTCATCTTCATTTTCATTTAAAATACACAACTATATTAGTCTCCCTTTCACTAAATTAGTTATAAACAATAAATGTTAGTAACTTAGCTATAACTGATTGAATTTGTCTAGAATTCGATCCGGTTCATATAACTTTAAATTGTTTAATTTAAATTGCTTTTCATTCTATCCATTCATTCTATATCCGTTTAACTTCTTTTTCAGTTTCAAACTATTTGTCAGTCGTCGATTATTACTCATTAAATATTTCAAATAATCTGTCAACAGCTGATGTAGAGTTCTTCTATAAGATAACAATCGAGTACCTACTAATCCGGCAAGTGATTCATATTAAACATTCTTAGAATGGAAGTTAACTAATTCAAAAGAAATACGTTTGTTGCTTACCAAGTTGCCTCTATTGCTATCTTCCTAAGCCATTGGAGAATATGGCGATAGGATATTTATTCTAGGTATTCTTCAAGCAAGTAACAATTATTTTACTGAAGAGGAAATGACCCATAAACAATTGATTTTCTATTGTTTCCTCGTCTGTTGATTGTGCTTAAAGTGTACCCAAAGCAAAGTCTTAAGTATTTTCAGTGCTTGATATTTTTATTTACTTATTATAGCTCATTAATAAGGTATTAAGTTATTCACTTCTCAAGCTTACGCGCTCACTAGACATGAAATAAAACACTTTTAACGGATACTAGCGCGGTTTTATTGAAAGTACTTTGGTAATTAGTTGGTATTTGGTTTGATTTTTGATTTTCCCGACGTTTCTGAACGTTCTAAAAAATTCATCGCTTGAGGGTAGGCTCACAAGTAGCTTCAGTCCCCCGTGACCACGGCAGCTGCAAAGGTGCCGAAACGTCGGGAAAATCAAAAATCAAACCAAATACCAACTAATTACCAAAGTACTTTCAATAAAACCGCGCTAGTATCCGTTAAAAGTGTTTTATTTCAGGTATTAAGTTGTTAACCATGATACCTACCTAATACTTATTATTTCCGGGTTTTTTTAACCATTATCTCAATTTTCTCCAAAGACCACTCTCTGACGCCTGACCCAACTAATTTGGTACCCCCCTACCTTATTTAATGTCATTGCTTGTTCAGTTACAGTCTGTTTAAACTTTAACGACTTTCTACTACTATGTGATAAGCTGTAATTACTTTGTTTCCTCTATAATTATGAAGCTGAGGTTTAATTCATCCATTGAATGTAGAATCAAAAGTTTTTTATTCTCAGGTTGTTAACTGGCGTTCGCCAAAACTGACATCATCCGTTCGAGTTTTTGCTGGTAAACCAGTTTGTTTCGGACGTTAGGGATACCTAAACCTAACCTACTATAGTTCATTATTCATTCTACTGATTTCATTTAAGGATATCAAATCAACCTATAATATTCATCGGTTGAAAAATTTAAGTTTTCCAAAAGGAAATAGTCTAGTGTTGTCGCAGGATTATCGATAACAGTGTAGAGATGCAGAGACAGTAATTGGCCACACAATGATAGTACTGTAAGATGATGATGCGTGATATTGTTTAGTTAATAGACAGGTAGGTAAGGTACTTCACCTACAGTATGTATTAGCTAAACATCTTTCGCAGCAATGGGTGACGAAAGACATGATGCATAGTTATTGGTTTGAGTTTAACTACCGTCGTAACGTAATATGGCTAGCATTCTATGTATTGTATTGTATTTAGGTGTATTATAAGGCATTATTTCATACGTGACAATATGCATCGACGTAATGATGAGTATTTGTTTAAATTTAACTAGTAGGTAGGTACCTACCTAATTCTGTTAAGAAAATAAAACAAAATTCCTCAAAATCTGCCCGCAATATTTTACAACTTCCAAGAGTTAATGACATTGCTATTAAGGTAATGATTCGTCATTCAAAGTAATGTGTTAACAAAAATCTGGGTCCTCCATGTCGCAAGTATCAACAGTATGTGTCCCACAAATGTAGGTCATGGCTGAGTCCTTGTAACACAATTCTGGACCACAGCATCCCGAATCAATAACTAGGCGTAACACAACCTATTTACGTAGACCGGCCGATCTGTACCTACATACTTTAGAACGGGTGATATCACAAACGGAACTACCTATACTAAACAGTCGTATAACGTATGACAACCCGGCAGATGAAAATTTACAAGTTTATCAACTTACCTTTCTCTGGGCTTCGGCGGCAAATCCGGATTTGGTGGCACGGTTGTTAGCCATGTTTGGACTAACTAAACTAATTCGTATAAATAATTGTTATAAATAAATCACAGACACGGTTAGTCGCCGTGGAGTCACTGCGTATAGAATGTAAACAGCGAGCGATGGCTTGCAAACGAGTCGTATGTGTGAGTGTGTGCTCATGAATGACATCATGAGACGGCCGGCGGGCGGCGCACGGCGCGCCTCGACTCCTAGCTGGGTAGGGCGCGAGCAAACCTGTTGTCGATAGCTTTGGATGTTAAAAATTATCGATAGAATTCGGAGAACTATACCTTAAAATAAAGCTCAGACTTGAGCCAGTAGCCAATGTCACATTTGCAAATTTTTGCTATCGCTTCGCTTCGACACATGTATGGATTTGATGTTTCAAAATTCGATTGTTAACGAAACCTTATGTCAATGCCATACAGGTTTCGAAAGCGAAGCGATAATAAAGATTTGCAAATGTTACATTGGCTAGGGGGTCAGAGCCTGTAGCCAAAATGTCACAATTACAAATTTTCGCTGTCGCTTTGCTTCGAAACATTTGATTTGACGTTTTAAAATTCGCTTGTTAACGATAGGTACCTGCCTCATTTCAATCCCATACATGTCATGTTTCTAGAGCGAAGCGGTAACGAAGATTTGCTTGGCTAGGAGTCGGATAAACTAGATTCGACGTTATACAGTAAAGGAATTTCCTTACAAGATAAACTTTAAGTGGATAATATTATAAATACATAAGGATAGTTAAATGATATTTATAATTTTGTAGCTGTGTTAAGTTAAGTTTACGATGATATCAAAAAGAAGATAATTCTCATGCCAATAGTATTTGTTTGTAAATAATATTTAGTTACGGGTGAGTCGATTTTTTCTAGTATTTTTCAATTAAATTAAGTAACTTAATAATAAAAATAGCATTGTGGATGGTAAAAAAAAATATCAATAATATTTAGGTTTTAAGGCAAAAAGATATCCTGCAAGGCTCCGTTTTAGGTCATATTGTTTATATGTTTGCCCAAAAATACAGATGCTTTTATTTATGAAAACCATTGTATTGTTTCAAAATTATCTGTTTATTTTGGTAGTTTTAAATAACAGTAGAATTAAGCAGTAGTACCTACGAGAAAGCTGTTTAGCGACAAATCAAAATTATCGATATCAACACATCACTACAGTTCAAAATGTAAAACGAAAACCAAGTATGGAATACAATGAGTGTGAGAGAGCGAGATGATCGCCGTGCTGTTCTAACGTCTCGAGTCTCGCCGAAACGGCGGCACCTCCATGACCGAATGCTTGTCGGTCGAGGGTCGAGCTCGAGGCACGTCTAGGCAAGAAAAGGTGACTCGCTCGGGTGGGATTGGGGTCTACCGCGCCGTACTGTCCAAAATGTCTAGAGTCTATAATTATCTACTTACCTACCATCAACCAGGTTTGTATGTTTGGAAGGATCCAAGACCTTTCATAAGGCACACGCACACGCAATTAGTTGATTACGTAAGCAATAATATTTATTTTGATCTTACACGGAAACAAAATCGAAAAATAGCCCATCCCAAATAAAGAGAATCAAAAATAAAATTAAAAAAATTCGCGAATTTTCGAAAATTCTTGCGAATAGGTACCTACCTACCTATTTTATATTTTTTCATATTCATCCTACCTACTAATTGATAGTATGGTTTAGGTAGGTACTTACCTATTACTTATAGAAGATTTTAGGAAACATCCTATGATCAGAGCCTGTAGCCAATGTCACATTTACACATTTTCGCTATCGCTTCGCTCCGAAAAATGTATGGAATTGACGTTTTAAAATTCGATTGTTAACGAAACCTTGTGTCAATCCCATACATGTTTCGAAAGCGAAGCGATAACGAAGATTTGCAAATGTTACTTTGGCTAGGGGGGCAGTTATCTGATCGAAGCTTGTTTCACAAAGTCCGATTAGTTTAAAGATTTAATTTCATACCATAGATTCTTCTTCTTCTTATGTTTTGGCAATCTACATAATTAAGTAAAATAAATCCTGATCAATTTTTTAAAATTTGTGCGATTCAAGGATTCAAGTTTAGTATTCTTGGTGCGATTGTAAAATAGTAGTTTATGTCATTGCTCCAAGCGTCATCTACCGCACTTTGAGAAAACTAAAATAAGGCTTAACCGTCTGCTATTATGTGTAGTAGGGCCGGGTATTTATGAGTATTTTCTTAGTAGCGTATTCTATGGATATGTGCTAGATGACTCTGTTCACTTAAGTATTTATCTACACCCATGCTTTAAATCCTCTGTAAAGGGTTTAGTTCTGAACCAGTTAGCTTACTGCCATCACTACAATATCCCGAGCGAGAGCCTGGAGCTCAAAGGTCCTGCAGCGCCCCGCGCCCACGCGGGAAGCGTTACATTATGAAATTCAGTACAACATTATAACACTCTTTCGGAAGATATAATTACAAGGAGGGGGAGGAAAGTCAAAGTCAGAGACAAAGTCAAAGTTAAAACCTGTTTAGAGGATACTTAACATGGGTGTAGATAAATATCTTGGGTGTTTTTAATCCATATTATGTATTAAAATATTATTTATTTCCCAAATAAAAAAAAATAGGTGTAGGTAGTAGATAAAGTCTTGTATGCAACTGTACATAAGTAGGTATTAAAATACTCATGTGATACTATTATCACACTCGGCTTCGCCTCGTTCGTGTTTTATTACCCCTCATTATAGTACAATTGCATAAATAACTATTAATAAACTCCCAATAATCACAATATCACAAAGAGTAACCAAGTATTTTATTTATATTAAATTCGTATCATAGAATGAATTTAAAGTTCTTGAGAGTAACCAAGAATTTTAAATTCATATTGAATAAAGAATAAATATAATTTATAGTGAAGAACTGTCATAGAATTATGAAGAACCTAACATACCAAAATATTTATAGAAGACTACAATATTAGCCCCTTAAGCAATACGTTTCCAAAAAACTCCTCAAATATCAAACAAACTAGAAATCAATATAACAAAACGTGTTAAAAATATCTTAATTTATCTTATACTAGCTTCCATCCGCGACTTCGTCCTGCGTTGACATTCGTAAAATCCCTAGGGATCCTTTAACCGGTATAAAAGTATACTGTGTTGTTTAAATCTATGCTATAAACTATCTGTGTGCTAAATTTCATTCAAATCCGTTCAGCCGTTTTTGCGTTATTGAATAACAAACATCCAAACTCACAAACTTTCACATTTACAATATTACTCGCTTCCGCCCGCAACTTCGTCCGCGTGCATATTAGAAATAGGTTGCGGGCGGAAGCTAGTCTATTACAATTATCAGAATTGGGTCCAGAGATATTTAGTATCCCGTTCCCGTTTCTTTACTCTTTCCCGTTCCCATTCCCGTTTGGCCCAGTCCCGCTTCAAAATGAATGTCATTTTCGCAATCACCCCATCCTTAGAGTAAGACGCGATTGGACGAAGCCGCGATGCTCGAAGACCCCATCCAATAAAACCTTAAGAACGACATCCATATCGATTTTTATGTTTACATACTTACCCATATTACCCCCTAAGGGATGATTTTCAAAATAACAAATTATGTGTTTGCCTATTTATTTTTAGACGTGCTCCTACGAATTTTAAAGTTGTAATATCGATTTTATATTCTTTTTCCATACAAAATTTGAACCCCATTTTTACCCCTCTAGGGGTTAAATCATATCCACCGTGTTGGACTTCAAAATAAATGTCATTTTCGCAATTACAATCCCATAATACCTCAAGAAGGACATCCATATTGATTTTTATGTTTAATTACCCCATTTACCCCCTAAGGGGTCGATTTTCAAAATCACAAAATAATTCCATGCAAATTTTAACCCCACTATCACCCCTGTAGGGGTTAAATCATGTCCACCATGTTGGATTTTTAAAATAAATGTTATTTTTGCAATCGTCATCGCAGAATACCCCAATAACAACATCCTCATCATCATTATTACCATCATTTTTAGGTTTATTTACCCCATTTCACCCCCATTTCATCCTCATAAGGGTTGAAATACTAACAATAACGATATACGTTGCGTTAGATTTCCATCCATAAGCTAAAATTATAAATTTACCGATTTTTATTTCGAAAATGAAGTATATTTCCATACACAACTTCATTCCCCTTTTCACTCCTTCGGGAGTAGAATTTTCAAAAACGCTGAGACACATGTATACTAATTTTTATTCGTTAGCCTAAACACAAAATTTGAAGATCCTAGCTTCGAAAATAACGGACTTTCATACAAACTTTGGACCCCCGTTTCACCCCCTTACGGGGTGAGTTTACAAAAATCCTTTCTTAGTGCACCCCTAGATCTCATAAGGAACCTATGTTCCAAATTTGGAGTCTCTAGACCTAGCGGTTTGGGCTGTGCGTTGATACGTAAGTCACCAATCAGTTTCTTGATTTGATTTCTTTTATATATTTCATAGCTAGCAAATTCATTGTTAAAAATAAGTGTACAATTATTTTTTTTAGATACTCTCATGGAAAAAGTAGGTTTTCACACATGATTTCGTGAAATTTAATTTGGGGTTGCTGTAGAGAATCTCCCCAGCAACCCCAACATTTGTACGAATTTACTCGTTAACTGTCGGTCAGGGTACAATTTTTTTTTAAGAATGTACTAATTCGGTACTTATTCTGAAAAATTTCATCATGTATTTAGAAATAGAAAATTCGATAATGGGGTTACCAGGGAGCATGACGTATTTACTTGCTTAAATTGCAAAGTTGTAACGAAAATACATACATAAACAGCACACTAAAAAAAGAAAACAGTAATGGAAAAACACAATAATTACCACATAATAATAGAAACAGGTGGCACTTGTCTAAATAAAAGTTTGAAATTTTGGCGGATATAAAAAAAAATATCTGTTCACTGTTGTCAATTTATTAAGATAATATACTAATGATTCAGTTTAACATTAAAGCAACACAGTTTATTGATAAATATTCTTGTTTTTCGATGTTAAGTTTAGGGGGCCAATAAATTGGTGGGATGGGGGGGGCAAGATTGGGACGATTTTTACCCCTAGATCGAAGTATACCACAGAGAAAAATATTCGAAGTGACCTAGCACGCCTTGCACGTCCGGAGAGAAAGCTGCTATAACCATAGTGATTATTTCCTCTGTGTCTATAACTACCTAAAAAGCACGTACTAAAAGACTTGACAATAAGCAAACTTTTTAGACGAGTCCATAAAGAAGAAAAATTTACCTTTGAGACAAAATACCAAAGAGAACATTTTATAATAAAATGCCAAACAATTTATGACAACACAATTTCTGTTTGCATCACGAAAAAAATAATTTAACAGAAATGTTGTTATTTAGGAAATAATAAATTTCAAATCAATAGCAAAAAGGTGAAAGCAAAAAGCGATGAAATTTAAATTCTGAAAAAAAAATTTGGTTAAAATGGAGCGTGGAAGACGATCTCGTAGAGGACGTGGGCGTTCCCGGTGTAACCATTCAGTATCCCATTCTTTCACACCTCCACAAAATCCCAAACAAAATTCGTTCCTGAACACCCTTTACTCCTTCTTAATCATGTCGAGTTTGATAGCCCTCATCTACTTAATGCTTCAGTATCATTGCCAAAATTGCAGAGAGAAGTGTAACATAAACAACATCTCCCAAAGCCTTGATGATATTGCAGTAAGTATTTAATTAGTTACCTATAGGTATACTTGCTAGTAAAAAGTGAACTATAATAGTAGGTAATATAATAAGTCTATGACTATCAGTCCATCAGCGATTTTTGATGTCCCCACTGCTGGGGCACAGGCCTTCCTTATGGGTGGTAAGGAGGATGGGCCATAACCCACCACGCGGGCCCAATGCGGATTGGTGGGTGTTAACGACTGCAAATGCAGCCGCGACCAACGGCTTAACGTGTCTTCCGAAGCACAGAGGAACTCGAGATAATACATTTTTGGTCACCCATCCCATGACCGACCCTTGCGAACGTTGCTTAACTTCCGCAATCACTGGGCCAGGCGCTAAACCACTGCGCCACCGAGCTCCACGACTATAATACCAAAATAATGGTCATAATAGGATGTTTTTTGTAACACTGTGTTAATTTGTATATCTGTATTAGATGAAAGTCTATTCTTAAGAACATAAGTCCCGAGCGATCTTTTTTCGAAAGTGTATCTAGGTACATATTAGAGGATAATTATCTTTATCTGGGGAGGGGAGGGGTGACACCATGGGAAAGAAACAACGTCCCGTGGGAGTTCCAGAACTTAAATTAATTTTCGTAGTGATTTTGGCACAACTTAATCTATTTACTTATTTTAATTCCGATTTGTTTTATCCACAGAAACACTTATCGATTATGAAAGACAGTTACTATGACCTAGAATTGAAGGTATCTCGATTCTCACAAGAGTTGCCAAAGTTAGAAGGTCAGATAGATATTTTGGAAGCTTTAGCCAATACAATTGAGAAGAGTCACTTAGAAGGTTGGAACCCAACGACCCAGCTGCCTACTTTACCTAATGTTGATGTCTATCTAGATAAACCATACCAACCACATCCAGAAAATAACAGCAATGTTTGTACTACATGTTCAGTTAAACTATTAAATCCAGTACAAGTAAATCAAGATTGACTAGATGATAGCAATAACACAGAAGAACTTAGAAATAATTGTTTAGGGTATTTTTAAAAAAGAATAAGTAGAAATGTCATATTGCAAAACAATTTTATTAAACTTCTTGCAGTCGTCTATAACCTCTTTCATTTCCGTATTGATCTGCAAAATAATCAAGACAGTAGGTATACTAGAAAACCCGCAATAAATTTATATTAATCTAAAACTTCAAATTTTCATAAAATTTGTAGCATCCGTGATCTTTACAACACTTGGCAATTTGGTTACTAGATGTGCTATATTTGTCATATTTGTCATAATGAATTTTATTTTTATCTGTTTCAAAACCAACACCTTTAGATTTTAGAGGATATCTAGTCATAGTTGATGCAATTTTTGTTATTTTTTTCTTCTCTGGTACTGTTAATTGAGTGTATTTATCTTTATTATCTTTTATGAAAATTTGAGCAGTTTTATTGCTTAAAAGCGGTTTGGTGCTCGTTGTGTGGTTCTTTCCTTTGATGATTGCTTCAATTTCAATATCGCGATAAAGTCCTCTGTCTATGTAGTAATACTTCTTACTTTCTGGTGGTCCGGTTTCACTTTTCGCTAGAATAGATGGAGGCGACGTATTCCGCTCCGTTTTCTCTGCTAATCCAGTAAGTTGTCGATGAAGCCCGTCATAGGCATATCCAATTTGATTTATCGTTTCCTGAAAGATTAATTTCAATGTTTTTCAATTTCAATTAACGGGTCGGTCGGGAATTCCAGGTGTGTTGATGTTGTAATCACTAGTGTGATCAACATAGGAAAGAAATTGTCATCTTAGGGCTTAGATTCTGGGCAGTCTGTTCTGTAATACCAATGTATGTCCAAATGAATCGGACGGCACATCGACTCAAGTTATATGTCAGCTTGTGTCTAGTATCAAGTGGATGAATTGATAATAGGAAGTTGTACTTGTTAAACTGAGACTAAAAGAGACATTTAAACCTTGTCCAGAAAGGGCAATTTTGGTTACAATATTGCACACGTAATTGCTGACATCGCTGGTCGTAAGCGAACATTGTATGAAACGCTTCTCACTCACGCGTAGCGGACAGGAACTTAACTCTTTAAGGCGAGGCAGTTCCCGAAATTTACTCTTTCACTAGGTCTTTAGAATAAGGTTGAATATTGCGTAGCTTTAATTGACGCTTCGCCAGAAATTTGACGAAATTTAGTACATTTTTATTGATTTCTGAAATACTTGATCATTTATTTAAAATGTACTCGGTTATTGTGTTAGATCGATAAAAAAGCTATCCTTTTTGCATAAAAGATCATATCACTGTCGTTGAAAATAACGAAATCTGACGATTTGAAGTTTAATTTTATGGTGTTATTCAGGATTTTTTTACAGAGTAACCATGCCATTTTTCAATATTCTGTTCGGTTATTGTGTTTCATATGTTCAGTCTACAGTAATTTTTGTGAAGTAGAATTCTACATCCGTTCTTCACATTGGAAGTTCAAAAATCGATCTTTTCATCAAATCGTGAACTGGCCTCGCCTTAAGTCATTGGTAAGTATGATAAAAAGCTTAAATATTTACCTTTAAGGAATGAAGACTAGACTTCATATTATTGAGTTCTTTTTGTATAATGAAGCGTTCCCAAAAATTTACAGATAGATGCCCCAATAACGCGACCATGCTGACAAACACGAGTAAATCTACACACAAAGATTTCAATGACCTGTGACGGGGCATTATTGTTTAATTTCTGTACTCTATTATATAGCACGATTTTTTTTACATACTGTTTTTATTACTATTGCTTTACATACGAATTTAGTCCATTTTTAGTTTTTAATAAACCAATGACCACTGACTGGTTGGTATTTTTTACCTTTCTCTATGACTGGTTGTCTTAATTCTATCATTATTTATGAATGATTTATGACAATGAACGTAGAAAAAAAACCAGAAAAATATAATATAAAATCATAAATAGTTTTTCTGATCTGTGTAGGTACTTCTATTTTGTACCTACACATGGTATACAACGTGTTACAAAATAACCCCTAACTTCGAGCAAGGATGGGAAGGGAGCCGCCTTAGCGAGTATGGCTTCTCTTTCTGGAACAGAAACGCGTCTTACTCTAATGCCGAATCATAGAATAGTATGCCGAATATGGTAGATAGGGACCGTCAAACTGAACAACTTTTAGCGCTATCGCACACGGGCAACTTTTGTCTCCGCAACTTTTTTGTCTCTCACATGATTTACAAATCATGTGTGATGTGATTCATACATGAAAAGTTGCCGACGACCGCGTCGCCCCGTGTGCGCGCCACAGAGAAAATAATCACTACGTTGCGCGCTTCCATATAAACCCGTGGACTTGATGTGAGAGACAAAACAGTTGCTGGGCGACTAAGTTGCCCGTGTGCGCTCTCCCTTACTATGGGACCAACTCTGAAATCGTGATAAATTATCTGGGGGTCAAGTCTGCTAATGTTAACGTCGAAATCGTGGTTCAATGGTGTTTGAATGGTAATGCTTTTTGACCCAGTTCTTGTTTCTTAAACCCAAAATCGAGACACAATGTGTTTCCGTTATGAGTTTAAGAAACACAATGTGTTTCGGTCAAGAACTGTGTCAAAAAGCATTACCATTCAAACACCATTGAACTACAATTTTGACGAAAACATTAGCAGACTTGACCCCCTGATGTTTCATACAAATTAATAACGAAGATACATAGACTTATTATATTACTAATTGCGAAAATATCAAAATGTATGAAGCAGCTAACCAGCGCTAAAATCTGCTGAAATCTAGGCAACATTCTAAAATATTATACTGCGTTTATTAAAATGTTAAGTTTATTTTAAAGACTGATAGAAAATATAATTTAGCTCATTACCTATGAAATTGCATAGTCCATCACGCTGATTGATGGGTATAACTCTATGAATAACCCATAATACAAATGCTACATTTTATTACAATCCACAAAATTATATTAACGCTGACTCAAGCCTGCAACCGCCCATGGAAAAATCATTTCAGGAATAAAATTAATTTTCAACCATCCCGTACTGCAAAATACAAACTATTAAAAAACTCAAAAGTAATGCTAATATTAAGTTACTTAATATAACTGAAAAAATATTAGAAAAAATCGACTCACCCGTAGCAACTCAGACGGGACTCGAACCCGCACCCTTAGGATTCCGGCCCAATGCACTAGCTGCTACGGGTGAGTCGATTTTTTCTAATATTTTTTCAGTTAGTAACTTAATATATAAAAATAGCATTGTGAATGCTAAAATCTAAATATTCAATATAAATAGCTGTTTCATTTTAATCTGCAAAAATGTTGCATTCGAATGTTGAAGGTAATTCTTTACATTGATGAAATAACGCTGGCTTACAGCGAAAACGTAAAAAGTATTAGAAAATTTCGCCACTCCCATTAGCGACTCGGTAGCATAATTGGTTAGTGCATTGGGCCGGAATCCTAAGGGTGCGGGTTCGAGTCCCGTGTGAGCTGCTACGGGTGAGTCGATTTTTTCTAATATTTTTTCAGATAAATTAAGTAACTTAATATATAAAAATAGCATTGTGAATGCTAAAATCTAAAAATTCAATATAATGCCAATGGCAATTTATTCAGTCATCTTTTCCAATGAGCTTGAATGGTATATAAACTCCTGTTATTAAGGTAATCGCAAATAAAACGCATCGATTACATTAACCAAATGTTTATTAAAGTGCCAAAAATATAAATAATCATTTAACACAATCTGGATCATTATGATGATGCTGCAGTAAATTTGCTATCGGTTTTTCAGCGTTGAACGACTCCGTGTATAAGTAGGACATGATTGCGATTTCCTGAAAATGAAAATTTTACTCATTAAATCAGATTTTTGGGGTGGGGGGGGGTCCTTGCAATGGAACTGTGAAAATTCAGTTTAGTAATTATGGCTAATCTAAGTCAGCATAATATTTCGTGACTTATAAATACAATACATACTAACCCCCTTACTAATAAAGATTGTATAGCAGATGTATAGTTACACAGTGTTTTGTCACTTTCTTTTCAATGTCAAACTCAAATAGTTTGACAGAGAGTAACTATTGTGTAACTATATCTGCTATACAATCTTTATTAGTAAGGGGTCAAGGTACTTTAGAATAGATATTTCC
The DNA here is from genome assembly GCA_950108535.1 of Agriphila straminella. Classification (NCBI taxonomy): domain Eukaryota; kingdom Metazoa; phylum Arthropoda; class Insecta; order Lepidoptera; family Crambidae; genus Agriphila; species Agriphila straminella. Next base: position 5,493,212 of record OX467314.1, read on the forward strand.
ACCAAAGTTTGTAAACTCGAACAAAGTAGCTCTACCTCTTGTAAGCAGCTAAGCAGCTTGTGACTGAACGTATTCGATAAGTGTACCGCAAAGCAAACTGCTTAGTACGCTACGGTCAGCTCACTAAAGGAAAGCTGAACTGTTTAACACTGTCATGACACCACTAACTATTGAGGCTATGTTACCTGTTTAGTAAGTTACTGCAATATTAATATGAACGCAAATAATTGGCGTGACATTGATACTGAAGCGTTACGTGTTGTGAAGTTACTGTTAGGTTCATGTCGTCTATAAATTATTATGTACTACAATGTTTATACCGCAATGGGAATATATTGATAGATTAGGTTATTTAAATTATACTAAGTAATATGGATAATGCTGCATTGATAAAAGTATATCGCACGCACATTTAGTTTTAGCTTTAGCTGGTGCAAATATGTAAAATAGCTATGGCTAATTCAGCAGGCTCCTTAATACTAGTTTGCCAGTATCAAAGCTCAAACTATCTGTAATTTATTTATTAACTCCTTAATCAGTTTATATGGGTTTGTGGCAATATACACGATGAACTTAGATATTTTTTTCAGCTTCATCTATCAAAAATTCTTTAGTTTCCTAGTGATTTTCCTTCATATACTAGCGGCCGCCCACGACTTCGTCTGCGTTGACAGTTATTTCCCTCAATAACAGTAGAACAGAAAAGATCTCAACTACTGGACCACAGCCTTTCCTTATGGATGGATAAGAATAATTATGGTTTTTGGTGGTAAACTTCATTACCTTGTGGGAAGTATTGGAGTGAGGGAACAATGTTGGCTGTAATACCCCGATCTGTCTTTCAACTTGTGCTGAGACGGTGGACTGTGAGCAGTCGCTGGTACAAATTGACAAGTCTTGTACTTGTCCTTGCTGTGAAACAAAAGAACATGCTCGTCATTCATCGTTATTAGCTATTTCTAATTGTCACCACATTGCTAGGGCACAGGTGGGATGGGGGTGATTCTCGAGCGCGTGACATTGTGTCGAATTCGAGTTTTTTCCTGACCACTGAGGAATTGGCTATCTCGAAAAAGTTAGGAAATCATAGAGATTGCGCATAGACATTTAATAAGTCATTCGACTTGTAAATCTTGTAATGACGAAAATCGCTAAAAAAATGTTTTATTACTTATGCCTTTCATTCATTTAGGTACATAATTGTTTATTAATAATTATGTACATAATTGTTTAATGTTACTATTTTACGCACCTGTCCTTTCTAGGTTACGATTACCTACTTTGCGATCAATTTCTTTTGAATTCTACATGTGGTAGCTTGTCAATAGCTTTTAGTTATGTATATTTGTTGTTATCTGTATGTTTATAAGCTGTTAGCTATCCATAAACGATAAATAAATAAATAAATAATTATTTAGGTTAAATAATTGGGTGTTAGCCTCTGTGCCTCCGCCGCACATTACCGTAGCCGTGCCGCTCCCTGATTTGGTAGCCGGTGGCGGGGTGGCGGTCACTGATTCAGTACCAGGCGAACAAAATTCACCAATTGAGTTTGAAATAGATTTTTTCTGGCGCTTCACCGGCCGCTTTGAATTTTGCTATTTCAAAGTTATAGGTTAGTATATAATGATTTTCGAAATTTTAAACCATTTGAATTTTATTTTTCGACATTTTAAACTTCGCCATTTTAACTTTAGACTTTCTGATACGTACCCACTTGGACTTCGTGAGATAGACGCAGTAAATATAATTAACATTTTGTTGACATCGGTTAACAAATGCTAATTAATTATACTTAATACTTCTTCTGTCTCACGAAGTCCGCTCGGCTGGTTCGGCTATGAATGTTATTAGGCGTGTACATAGGTACTCATTATTTAGTGTGCGTAATACGAGAGCGTGCAGATTAGAGATGACGGATACCGGATACCGGATATTCGGCCAACCAATTGGCCGGATAGCCGGATATCGTATTTGGTGCATCGCACACACACATACTTGCGTAGGCGGCTCGCGAACGATTGGGTGGACTAGGTTCGATTCGGGTCCTAAAACTAATTATATTTCTAAAGTTTCTTTTTTTGTTAACTTTGTTAAATGGACTATGGTCTGAAATAAAAGTATTTTATTTTCAGTTTATTTTAAAAAAAATTTAAGTGATACTAAGACTAATTAAATAAAGCAAATAATTACTTAAAAATATAATATTTTATCCAGTTTTTTTTTTTAAATCGGCCGGATACCTATTTGGCCAAATAGTAGTTATCTGGTATTCGGCCGGATAGTATTAAGACTGCCGGATAGGCCGGATACCGGATAGTTACCGGATATCCGTTTCATCTCTAGTGCAGATGCACACTAAACAATGTGCATGTGCATGCCTAACAACATTCATAGCCGTACGGACTTCGTGAGATTGAACAACTGTATTCAATAACATAGCTCTACTGCTTCTATAGATGAAGACATTTCATGAAATTTGGATTAACTTCAGCAATTTAAACAATCAAGCGAATTATATATAGGTATTTAAATCTTTAATATGATGTGACGATGGAATAGCGACCTGATACTAACAGTTTCCGTGGTGCCGTCCTGCATGGAGTGCTGCAGGTAGCAGACCTCATCGGCAGCAGTAAAACATGCAGCTTCAGCAGTTCTTACTTCTTCCTATTAAAATATTTTATCATAAAGAATATATATCACCAGAAACACTAGGCCCGTATTTTTAACCCGCACCTATCTTGAGATCATATCTATATGTATATAGACAGCAGCATCTCAGATGAGATGCTGTTCCTATAAGAAAAGCATCGCAAGTAATGACCTCCAATAAGCTCTCAATGTTGAGAGCGGTCTACAAATACAGGCCTTAGACAAGTATATAATACTACTATACTGATAAACTCGTCCAACCGTTGAGTAGGTAACTGAGTAATAGATAGGTATAGGTACTATATACTGTTGTCATGAATATTATGTATAAACCAAGAATATTTTAATAATAACACCTTTTGAAGTTCGATTTCATACGTATCGAATCGTCAACGTGTCATTAAGAGATCTCTTATGCTACCTGAATTATGTACGAATTGAGAATAATCTGAATCAGTTGGAAGTCGTGGCGTCTGAAGACTGCAGACGTTGGATTTTCTCACTGGGATCAGAGAATGCAACAAGTTAAGACGTATAAAGAAAGAGCTATGCTGTCTGAGCGCCTTATTTCGTCCCATTTCTTTGGTAATAGAATAAGACCTGTCTCCGACTGGCTCAGCTTAGTTCATAGTTATTATAAAAAATTTATTCTTCTTCCAATGCTATACAGAGTGAAAATAAAAGACGGTGGTTAGAGGGAAAGTACCCTAAAATATTGATGATGGCAAATTTTACTGAAAGGAACATTCCTTTATTTAAAAAAAAAATACTTGTTTCATCCGGGCGGAAATCGAACAGGCCACAATCTGAAAAAATAACATCCTGTACTCTTATTTTTTACAAGAGTACAGGATTTTAGATTTTAGCATTTTCATTGACCCTGTCGATGAGTTATATGGTGAAATTGGTGAGTACTTACTTACTAAAAATAATATTTTGAACTTCAGTTTTCAATTCTTGTACTGACCCGTAATATTAACTTACCTATTTTCTATTTAAACTAAATACTTTAAATGGCCCCACAAACATATTTAATTTTTTTTGGGTCTGCCTTTAAGTATATTATTTAAAGAAATTGACCCTTATCATTGACCCTATCGATTGGTATCATAAGAATGATACAGAAGGTGACGCAAGACAAATTCATTCGTGAAAATGGGTCTCATTTTGAACAATTAATTAGTTAATTAATAATAATCACTTTAGTTCGTAAGTAGGTACAATAAAGTAAACTACTACTTTTTCAATTTCTTGGGTCTGCTTTTAATTTAAGATACTCCTATGTTTTTTATAAGAAATTGACCTTTATCATTGACTCTATCAATTGGTCTCATAAAATTACAGAATGATATTTTTCAGATTTTAGCCCATTTGATTCTCGCCTGAAACAAGTGATGTTCAAAAATATTTGAATGCAGTTTTACTTATTTTCTAAAATAAAGGATGTGTCTTTCAGTAGCCATTAACAATTTAAGAATACTTTCCCTCCAATTCCCGTCTTTTATTTCCACCCTGTATCTATTAGATACAGGGTGGTACATAGCATGTACAGGACTATGATACTCGTACATAAGTATAATAACTGAAGGTTGACTATTTTGCTTGATGTATAGCAAACGGTTCGCGAAAACATCTCCGTGGCTATCCGTTCCTCGTGAGAGTTTTCAAAAATCATTTCTTTGTTAGACCCTTGTGCAATTCTTTATATACCTACCTTGGCCTAATAATACGGCGGGGCGTAAGCCGTGCGTCTGTCACATTGGCCAATGTATCGTTCGTTGGTGCTTTTGAAAGAACCTCTTTGAAGATTTGTTACAAAACCGGCAACGTACTATGAATTTGCCAATATTATGGCCAACGTGTGGAGCCGGCATAAAACGCCTACGCCAAGGTATATGTGAAAGCGCTCTCAGGCGTAAAACTGTCACGAAACAGGGAACGTTGGAAAGAATTTCTACAAATGAATTTCGCCGTACTTATATTATTAAATTTTGAAACAGGAAAATGTCACTTATTCACTATGATTTTTAAAATCTCGGCATGTAACTGAAATTTCATATTCCCCCAGCTTATTCAAATGCCAGTCACGTTTACGTCGAGTGGATTCTGTGCCATTTTTATTTTAATTCGCTCTCTTTTTTCGACAATTCAGAACACATTATTTTTATTTAAAATACTCAAAGAACAATGAACACTTCCCAGTTTCCCATACAAATGTTGACCTGTCAAATTGCTATTTTTAAAAGTGGATCATCTGACGCAAACAATAACGCATGCATACGCATTATAGCAAGGTTACGAGCGAGACACCTTCAACACAAGTATTCCATAACATTCTGGGGCGGCCTCACCTCAAACTAGTTTTTGTATTTGGGAAATAAAAACTATTTTTATATATTTATATTTTAATAGCGCATGCCATAGCGCATGCCATAGCGCATGCTATAGCGCAAACCTTAGGGCATGCAATAGCGCATGCCCTATCTTCTAAAAAAACATCTTATTTGTATTGCAGAAAGTTGAAAGGGAAATCGCACGGTTTGGAGGCAATATTGCATGCGTTTGACGCAAGTTGATGTGAAAGTTGAAGCGACTCGACAAAGACAGGCCATAAGATGATCGTGAATCCGACACAGGTCATAAACTATAGAACAAAACATGTTTCCACTTACCGCCATCGCATCTAGCACTTTTTTCATGCTGTTCAACTCCGTAGTTGCGTGTATCCTCTGCGATATATCAGGGATTAGGAAACTCAGTAGAACAACGGCGAAGACGGTCGCCAACACGAGGTAGTTGCCATACATCATGTTGTAGCCTGTCCACACGTACTGCGACACGTGACTGATGAAGTTCCTGAAGGTTTTGCTACTTGTCTCGCTCACATTCACACGCCCGTGGAGCGAGTTACGTCGTCTATGATGTGTGTACATACCTAATAAATAATTACTTAAATAATATAAGAAAATTTTAATATTCGCATTGATGGGGCATAGGTATTGTTGTATGGTCTGTGGGCATAGGCCTTCCTTGTGGAAGAATAATAAAAAGGATGGGCAAAAGTTCAGCAAGCGGGCCAAGTGTGGAATAATAGGTGTTCACATTGGAAATGTAGTCGGAACCAACGCACAAAACGTTTGAAATAGATTAGACGTTTTTAATTGAAAATATTATTTTCTTAATCACATAACTTTTCACTTACAAAGGCCGGGTCACTTGGGTCTACCTTTACAACTTTAAAGTCGGTTAATTTTTCTTTTACATTCAAATTAATGTTTCAGGTGAGATATGCAGAAATGAATGTGGTTTTTCGTCAAGTACCTACTACTATGAAAGACAATTCTTTGTAGATGTATATGTTACGGCTAATACCTGAAGTGACGCTAAACCTAGTTTGAGCCGCCTAAAACTAGGTGCAGCCGGTAGCTATTGGTTAAACCTAGGTGTAGCCGATTTGCTCGCGGCTAACACTAGGTGTTGCCGATTAAAACTATATAATTAATGGGGTATTAAGGCAGTTATTTCTGTTGTCTTTATTTATATTTCTGAAAAATTTATATTCGGGACCTACAGGAGTAAAGCAGATTGGTTTCACCTAGTTTTAACCATCAGCTATCGGCTACACCTAGTTTTAGCCGGCTGAAACTAGGTTTAGCCGCACTTCGGGTATTTTTTTTATTAGAATTTTATATTTCAATATTGGTCTTGTTTCACTTAGGGCTTTGTTATTGTTTTATGTAATGGAAGAGCTATTGGATACTTCTTTCCATGATTATAGCGCAGAATGGTGTAATATTTAACACTTGGCCGATTAAGATTTTATTAGAGGTTGTTATTGGTGATTATTAGGTGTTTTTGAACTTTTTTAGGTTATCGACTATGACTGACTATGTATTATATGAAGTTGCTAAATGATTCGCGTGATGATTCCTTTTGCAGTATGTCTTGGATTTCGAAAGGGTTGACGTTTATGTTTCTGCACGTCATTGTGTGGTTCAACCGCTGCCTCGAGAACCGCGGGCACGACGATCGTAACAGTTTGGCTTTTTCCGTTTATCCGCCCTGAAACAGCCACCCTAAGTTGGATACTCGGAAAACCACCATCCATATGGGATGGAATCTATCCACCCCATATGGATGGTGGTTTTCCGAGTATCCAATTTAGGGTGGCTGTTTTAGAGTGGATAAACGGAAAAAGCCAAACTGTTACGATCGTCGGTTGAGGCTCGCACTTCACGTCGCTATTTTGGTATTCGCGTTTGGCAGTCAACTTTGAATTTATTTCATGATTCCTAGTTAATAACTGTTAAATAATTTACCTTGGTAAGACCGCCTTGCCATGCTCACACGTCGACAAGGCGTTACTTTATTTCCCGGAATTTTATTTTTACTACTTTTTCATATTTATAATGACAGCATTGCTGTCGAGTGGTTACATACTTTTTTATTTATCTTACTCTATGTCTTACTCTATGACATACTCTTTATCTTCTCTTTATTGCTTCAGAATTCTTGATTGCTGTCAATATTATGTAATCTATAGAGGAAAATTCTATATTTTACTGGTTACTGCACTGACCTCTATTATACAATGGAGCAGCAGTGGGTTACTGCAAGAACTTTATATTTTATTATAATCACTTGGGTTCATAGATATACGGCCGAATACTCAAAGGCTTCTTAGCTAAAATCTTAAGTTAAGGTCTACTTAACTTTAAGGAAGCTGTCAGTTTCATAGAGTTTCTGTCAAATCTGTCATTTTTTTTGGATTTATGGTGGCCTTAACTTTAAGATTCGTTTGAGTATTTGGCCGATAGTATATTAAAAATATCAGACCCTTGCTTGGGTTACCTATTTTTTATGGTTTAAACGGTGAACAGCGGGTCTACCGGCTAAAAATAATGAAGTTAATGTTAACTGTAATTTGACAGCTGGCTATGATACATTGCTTCTTTTCTTTGGTAAGTCTTGTCACAGTATAGATAGGTAGATATTAATAAACATATACTGTGGTCTTGTGCACAGACTTGTTTTACGGTCTGTGACAAGAATCTTATATTAATATTCTAAGATTCTTGGTCTGTGATCTTGTGTGACATGACATGACAGACATGACACCACTTGTTCACCGTTAAACCCAAAAATTTTTTTTTCAGGTCAGTGGTTAAACCGTTAACCACTGTGACGTCACATCTTGAGAACTGTCCATAAGTGCACATTTCGCCTTGTGTATCACGCTACGGGCGCCCGCTGCCCTCACCCCTCGCGCTTCCCGTTGTCGCCTGCCCCCGCGACCCTGTGCCCCGCGAGCGAGGACTTATAATTAACCGATCTGCCTATACAGAGTTATTTGTAACCTCGCAGGAGTAGATTAGTAACATCATTTTGTTCTACGAATTTTCCAAAAACAGACAAAAAAACGACTTTTCATACAAAACTCGATCAGCTGTTCGGACATTTGTATGGAGAGTCGATTTTTTTCTCTGTTTTCGGAATAGTCGTAGAAAAATTTAATGTTGTTGCTTATGATGATAGTTATCTACTCCTGCGAAGTTGTTGGTGTTTTACAAATAACCGTGTATATTTAAAGTTCTTGGAATAAATGGAAAATCATAATAACCATAGGTTAAAAAATTACTTTATTCAAACAAACAAAATAGAACAAAAAATTTATAACAAGTTACATTTCTTAAAAATACGAATTTCACAAATTACAACAGCCTATGCGCACCAACAATCTATGATTTAAATAACAATTTGTATTGTGATTCTACATTTTAAGTACTTAAATATTATATTAATATTATATTATATTTTTAAAAAATCTTTTAACACACAATACAAAAATTTACCATCTCCACCAGCTCAGTTTGATAAAGTGTTAATGAGAGCATTAACTATACCGTGTTATATATGTATTTATTAACGTTAAAAACAAAAAACTACCTACATAACTTTTCAAATTAATTACCAACCAAGTTAAAAAGATTTTTGACTCTTGTGGAGTAGGCAAGATTTATGTATTGCGGATTAGGCAGGACTAATTTAAATTTTATCCCCTGGAAGAGTGACGTCATCGTTTATCATCGTCAGCGCAGCACATCGAGCAGCACGAACCCTTCTGTTGTATATAGCGAGAGCACGGCCGGGTCGCAGATAGATGATCTGCTGGAAGAATCGGAAATATCAGAAAAGGTTAAGGGCTGGTTTTTTACGGAAACTGACTGACAGTGACTGGACCCAGTGACTTCAAATTTCGGACCCAGTAACTGGGTACATGTAGACAGGATCGGCAGTAAGTCGTACTGTGCCCGCAAATAGAACGGGTGGCTAGTCAGCTGGGGCCCTACCATGAGTTGATGCAAACTGTTTACGTTACCGTAAACTATCGGATATACTGCTCACAGTCAGTGCGAGTGAAAGAGACAAAACGATAGTTTACGGTAACGTAAACAGTTTGCATCAACTCATGGTAGGGCCACTGGACTGACTTGCGAGCGGGAAGTCAGCACTGGACTTCTCGCTGGTTGAAACTAGTGTCTACACGAGCCCAGTCGCATAGCAAGTCAGCGCTGGACTGGGTTACTGTACTGCCATGTTACTGACCGCGTATAAGCCAGGCATGTTAAGGCCAGTATAGCTGTGAAAGAGGCGCCACCTTCTATTCTAATCTAATAGGTAATAATTTACTCGCAAAGCGGAGAATTTATCATAAATCCACATGAGCAAGTTGAATTAAAGGCAATTAAAAATAAACTAAAAACAAACAAATCGGTGAAATCTTCGCACACTGAGAAAAATGTCATTTTGGGGTAATCTTAAAATATCGTGGCGTACGTTTAAATTAAGTGCGTTGTCCTAAAATAAGGAAATAATAGGTTTATATTACGCTATCTTGAAACGTGTTATGATGTAGTCGAATTATATGGTTAAATAAGGCAATATTATGACACTTATCATCGTAAAAATTGGTCATCAAAAATAATATTATCTTCTTAATATTATAACACTATGTAATAGAAAATAGCCCACTGTCCTATAAATATGTATGATAATCTATAAATAAGATTATAATTCTAAATCACAATGAAAGTGCCACCTTCCATAAAAAGATGTCATAGTATTTGCGAAGACGCATCTCTAGAATACGATGACGTCCCCTTATAGTAGTATGATAAAATTATGTGCCAGTTCCTTTTATTTTGAGATTACCTTCACTTAAAATATAAGGAATTGGCATCAAAATTTAAAATGAATCCTACAAAAATACGATTACAGAAACTTATTTAAGAGTTTTGGCCAAAATATTATATCGTAAAAATTGCTCATCAAAAATAATATTATCTTCTTAATATTATAACACTATGTAATAGAAAATAGCCCACTGTCCTATAAATATGTATGATAATCTATAAATAAGATTATAATTCTAAATCACAATGAAAGTGCCACCTTCCATAAAAAGTTGTCATAGTTTTTGAGAAGAAGCATCTAGAATACGATGACGTCCCCTTATAGTATCAAAATTAAAATGAATCCTACAAAAATACGATTACAGAAACTTATTTAAGAGTTTGCATCAATTTTTGTATGATTCCTAAAAAATACGATGACAGCACGTAAATTCGCCGTTCATTATCATCGACTTGTCGTTCGTTTTGTATATTCTCTCCATTCAGTCAGTCGGAGTCGCAGAGTCGCAAGGACAGTTTTTAGCGTGTACAGAATTTATTTATATTTGACTATTTTTTTAAATGTGAGTGAGTGCAAAGTGCAATACTTATGGATAAAGCAACTCATGACTTGCTAAAATAATGGAATCTAGCTCAATACTTATATACAACGTTTTGAAGGTAAGTTGCCAAGCCTATGTTGTGCGCGTGCGCGTGCACACTTTATTGGGGGGGAAGAAAATTTACTTTTTATATAAAACATATCATTTTGGAGGACAAAAAAACGTATTTGGGGTAAATTTTAATTTTCTCTTCATATAAAGTGTACTTATCATTTGAAGGAAAAAATCAAATGATCATAATATTATTGCCATTGAAATGGACCTAAAACATTGAATTCTTATCACAAATTACATGTTTAATTTTAGCTTAAAATCCGGCGGTCTCGACAGCTTCGAAGCTTCATCTGACACCATTTAAAAGCTGCCCGGCAGAAGCTGAATACCACAAAGCACAAGTTTCTTCGCAAGAAAATAACAGACACACTAGCAGTTTGTGACGGTAAGGATTTATGTAATTATTCTGGTCTGTCCTCGTTTGAAAAATAAATTAATAATAATGTGTAGTGTTATATACAATAAGCATTTTTTTTTCAGATACAAAACCAGAGACTAAATTTCATTGCTGTCATATTACTCCTCGGTTGCTTATTTAACATACCTCCTGCGGCTCCTGCCTGCGGCTCCTGCCCGTCGCTCCAGGAAAGATTGGCAAACATCACGAGCAGAAATATTGGAAGGATTTGACGGAGACGGTGGGTGTAACCCACAGTATCTTGCAGAATGCTGGGTGGTTCTTATCTTAAGTCATTGAAAGCGAATCATGATTTTACTTATTAAATTATTTTGCATATTTTATGGATTTTCCTAATGATTGTTCTTAGTGTCATGAGTATAATTAGGTACGTAAGTAAGTTGTGACATGCTAAATAGGTATTTATTTTTAACTATGTAAATTATTTTTGACTGACAAATACTGTGATTGTTATAAGCATAAAGGTACGGGATTATAAGCATGGTGTATTAAGCCGAAAGGGGGGCATTGTACTCATCCATTAAATAACTTTTACTATCGGGTAAACTCTGAAATCGAAAAAAACTGCTGCTACTTAAGGCGGTTGTATGACCGAAAGTGGCGCCCTCAGAGGTTTTTATTTAATAAGTTATTAATAGAAAATTATTTTAATAATGATTATCGTGGAGATTTTAGGGCCCTTGATCTAGTATTTTTAGAAGGTATCACTACATGCCCTCGTAGTCATTCGTAGAAGTAGATAGCAAATGTGTCAAAATCGGCCACTTTTAGCAGTTTTGCTATCTACTTCTAGCAGTGACTACGAGGGAATGTAACGATACCGTCTAAAAATACTAGACTGTGGGCCCTAAAATCTCCACGATAAATATTTTTAAAATTGTGTATTAGAATTATAATATTAAATATAATTCACCGCTGCACCACTTTCGCTCAGGGTACCACCTTAAGTGAATTTCGTCGAATTATGTTGTGCCCAAAGTAAAAGTTGTTCACCATAATGAGTACAATGAGTCCTTTTCGAATTAGTACACCGTAAGCTTATAAGCCTGTGTTATTATAATTAAGTAAGTACCTACTATTATGTGCTCAATTTGCGAATAGGTAGGTACATTATTTTTGGTGTCTTTTTTTCTGTTGTACAATACATTTATTAATAAATAATTACTAATATAAAAGTAAAAAAATAATATTGTAAAAATTAACGTTACTTACTTACTTTCAAAAAGAAATATTGATATTGCAATAATTAAAGTTACTTTCAAAAATAAATAAAATTACTCTTGATTACTATTTCTGTTTTCTTTATACTCGTGTCTTCCTGTTCTCTTTAAGTTTTTAATGCAATTGCATATTGCCAAGTTATGAAGGTACCTATTACTTTTTCTATATTTCACATGCTTTAAATTGTTATTTTTTACTTATGCGCGATCCTCTTTTTTTAAGTATTTTAGGAATGTGAATTAGATAAGAAAGAAGTAGTAGGTACAGTCGTCTTAAGATATATTGTAGCAAATAAGGTGACTCATATCCTTAGTTAAGTCCAACCAATTAAAATAGACATTTCTTGTGTTTTGGGTAAGATGCTACAATTTAGCAACGATTTCCTCATATCTCCGGTTATATCCTATTACTTTACGTACCTACTATTTATTATTAGGTACATCCTCTTACCTTGGGTTATCCTAGTACAGGCGCCATCAGATATACTGTAGCAGAAAAGGTGATCAAATACTTCTGAACAGTTTAAAATATCAATAAATTCCATACACTTCGTTTACACTTTGTATGGAATTTATTGATATTTAAACTTTTCAGAAGTATTTGATCACCTTTTCTGCTACAGTATATCTGATGGCGACTGTACTAGGATAACCCAAGGTAAGAGGATGTAATAATAAATAGCACGTAAAGTAATAGGATATAACCGGAGATATGAGGAAATCGTTACTAAATAGTAGGATTTAACCCGAAATACAAGAAAAGTGTATTTTAATTAGTAGGACTTCACTAAGGATATTAGGAAGTCACCGATAAATAGTAGAAAACAACCGAATATATGAGGAAATAATTTCTAAATAGTAGGAAAAATATTAGGACCTAACTGGAGATATGAGGAAGTCATCAATAAATAGTACGAAAAATAATAGGACATAACTTGAGATATAATGAAAGAATATTATATTTTTTGACATAAGAGGATGTCATCGAGAAATAGTAGGAAAAATAATAGGATATAACTCGATGTACAATGACAGTAACCATAAGTAGTAGGAACGAGCATACAATATTTTATATTGTAGGACGAGCATACAATATAAAAAATATTGTATGCTCGTCCTACCAAAGGTATGGTGACATGTCATCTTAAATACCGTTATCATCAGCAACAGTAGTATCATCGTACTTTTTGGTGATATCAGTATACTCCGTGCTTTAAGTGAATCCATCTTATTTTAATCTGAATTCACGTCATTTATGATGGGCATTTTTCTCAGTGCAGGTGGGCAGAAAAAGCTAAATTTCAACTTTCAACCTCCACAATCTAAACAGGATGAAATACATACGAATGAACGATTTTGGGAGAACAGCATGATTTGTTAAAACATGATATTATTGAGTGATATTTTCATACAACACAACGTGTTAAAAAATCACGCTCCGAATGCCGAATATAGTAGTTACAGGCCTTATTTCCATTGCCATCAACTAAACCGATCAACTAGTTGTCCAGATTGAGACCCTCCTGTCGATTCTGTAACCAAACTCGCGTCTTACTTCGAACCCAACTTCACTTCTTGTGAATTATTATTCGTTATTAGAAATTAGCTAAATATAAAGCTATTTTACCGATTGCAAAAGGTTTTGAGTAGCTACCGTAGCTTACTAAAATCTTTTGTGATTAAAAAATAGCCTATCATTATCTCATTTATGATTTAAAATTTCCGCGTAGTGTAAGTGAGGATCGAAGTGAGATGCGAGTTTGTTATAGAATCGACAGGCTTTATTGTATGCGACTTTATTCTTATCGAATCAACTATATGTACCATCAAACTGAACAATTTTTCCACGGGACCAACTTTGAAATCGCGAAAAAAATCTGCTGTTTCATTTTGTTAATTTCCGTTAAGTATCTATTATTTTTTGTAATACTTAAACTTATTTTTTTTTTGCGATTTCAGAGTTGGTCCCATTTTAAAAGTTGTTCAGTTTGATTGTCTCAATGATTTATTGTGCTTTAGGGGTTTTTTGTAACACGTTGATTATTTGAAGAAAGATATACTAACGATTAGGAAAACAAGTTGGCTGACTGGGAATGATGATCCTGGAATGAAAGTAGAATCGTAGTGAGAATATCTAGGAACTAGCGGTCGCCCACGACTTCGTCTATATGTAAAATTATTTTTCTATCCCTTGGGAACAGTAGGTAGGTACTTACTTTTACGGGTAGAAAGGTACACTATGACTTTTTCAGTACCCCTGACAACGTGTAGGTATGCATGACATGATGGTTAGCGTATAACAAACAAACAAACACACTTTCACATTTATAATATTAGTTAGCATCAGGATATAATTAGGATAAAACTGTGCATTGTTTTTTTATTACTATTTTCATAATAAACTTCTACTACACAGTATAAATGCTCAGACAAAAGAATTGTCATTTTTCTTGTAGTGATATGATGATGATGTTAGAAATTATGAATGGGGAATATCCGAAAAAAACAAATTGGCTGAATATTTTTTTATAACATATTTGCTCGTAAAGGGTCTCTTATTACACCAATTTCAATATCGTATTGTATCTCATTACGAACTTGTGCAATAATGTAAAGTAAAACGCACGGTTTATCAAGATGCTTCGTCTAAAAGGAACGGTATTTTTTTTAATCTTAGCAAAGAGTTTATATGTCAGAAAAGAGGTCAACATGTTATGAATAAAATTAACTTTATATAATTTGACACTAAAGAAAAAAAAATTTTTTTTCAATTTTTGAACGAGCACATTAAAATTATTATAATTTGTCACTAAAATTTAAGACAAGAAATATTTTTTTCGATTTTTGAGTATGGGTATCAAATAAAAGGCCTTGATGAGTACATTCCAAAATTATATAATTTGTCTCTAAAATTTAAGAAAAATTGATTAAAAAAAAACGACTCCAAAAAACCTACCTCTAAAAAGCAAGAAATAATATTCGTAATAATAAAAACACGTCTATTGAAGTCGGGTGGGGCTTTTAGAATAAAAAAAAGGAATTTGTAATCCAGCCCCACCTGACTTCAATAGACGTGTTTTTATTATTACGAATATTATTTCTTGCTTTTTAGAGGTAGTTGAAGTCGGTTTTTTTGTAGATATTTTCATTCGTCTCTTGGAAACATTGTTCACTAGAGCTATTAAATTTTTTCTTAAGATTTTCTGATAAATTTTCCATTAAACATGACAGATAAATCTTTATATAAAACAACTCGATTGGTTCTTCTGCGGGTCATGTCATGCATGGCTGTAGTCTGATGTTTAATATTAAAGTTTAAGAAAATACTTGACGCATCATGAACTTAAAACTTAAAAAAAAGAGAGACCGCAACAGTGACGAATGGGTACGAGTGTGTAGTGCGTCACGGGGCTTGATTGCCAATTACTGCACTCGCACTGCACTGCAACAGCGTAAACCTTGACGTGATAAATGCCTTAAGTAAATTAATTTAAAATTATGACCTTTAAAAAATAACATTTACAATGAATGAATTAATAAATAACCAGGAATATATTTCTTGCCACCCTCCTTTTTTTCCTTAAACAAAATTTTCCTCCCATCTTTCGAATGACAATTTAAATTAATAATTTATTCGTCTAAGC
Organism: Agriphila straminella; assembly: GCA_950108535.1. Taxonomy (NCBI): domain Eukaryota; kingdom Metazoa; phylum Arthropoda; class Insecta; order Lepidoptera; family Crambidae; genus Agriphila; species Agriphila straminella. The sequence continues at coordinate 5,508,998 of OX467314.1, forward strand.
CGTTAATAGGAAATTATTACAATACAACTATGAATACGACATAATATACCGAACAGTATTGTGCAATTCGGACAGCAGCGCAAAGCAAAAAATCAATTTTCACGCATTATGACAAATTTTGATTACGCGAAATGACACATATTATGTAAAATGACACATACGCGAAATGACATCCCAAGTAGCAAACAAATGTCTTAAAAAGGAATTGTAGATATCTTGAAGACAAGTAGACGATTATTCTAGCTGTTGTCTTGGCTAAGACTAATATGTACTTCAAGATATCTTCAAGATACACTCCAAGGGCTAGTTAAGTAAAAGTGGGCACAGTATTTAAGTTCATGTTAAGAAAGAGTTAATAATACTCAATACTAAATAATATACTAGAAAAAATACGACTCGCACCAGATCAATACTCAGACGGGAATCGAACCCGCGACCTTTGGTTATCCGGTCCAATGCTCTGACCGCTGAGCTACCGAGTCACTAGTGACATCGCCGAATTTCTTCTAGTATATCCTACTCTTACGCTGCAAGCCAGCGTTATTTCACCAATGTGAGGAATTACCTCGACCTTCAATTGAAATATCTTTCCAGATATTTGGCAATCGATTAAGATGAAATAGCTATATAATTTTTAAATTTGAGATTTTTGCATTCACAATGCTATTTTTACACAATACTAAATAATATACTAGAAAAAATATGACTCGCACCAGATCAATACTCAGACGGGAATCGAACCCGCGACCTTTGGATATCCGGTCCAATGCTCTGACCGCTGAGCTACCGAGTCACTAGTGACATCGCCGAATTTTTTCTAGTATATCCTACTCTTACGCTGCAAGCCAGCGTTATTTCACTAATGTGAGGAATTACCTCGACATTCAATTGAAATATCTTTCCAGATATTTGGCAATCGATTAAGATGAAATAGCTATATAATTTTTAAATTTGAGATTTTTGCATTCACAATGCTATTTTTACACAATACTAAATAATATACTAGAAAAATACGACTCGCACCAGATCAATACTCTTCACCACATATAATATAACTCTTCAACACATTCTGTAAGTTTTAAAATCCATTATTGCCAAAAGTGGCAAAAGTTAAAACTTACAGAAAGAATGAAAACTGTTGAAGAGTTATTCAAAAAATATTAGAGACAATTTAAGAGATTATTACATGAGCTTATTTAAATATTGACTTGGTTTACGAGTAATAAAAATAAATGTAGTGGCGGCGCTAGTTTCACTACCTACAGCGCCTTAATGGAGATTATACCTTTGCCACCATCTGCCACTACCATATTATAAAAAAAATATTTAGCCAATTTGATTTTATCGGACATTCCCCATTAATTATTTTACGTTTGATTATTGAATTAATTATTTTAGCGTTTTCCCACGAATTTTTAAAGATGGGATTTTTATAAATTTGGGAATTTTGGGAATTGGGAAAGTAGCCTATGTTCCAAAGCGGATTTTAGGCTCCTAAATCAGATATGATTCAGTACTCTTAGCACGAACATCTATAGAGAAAGTACTCGATCAAAAAACGCGCGTAAAAGTACCTACTCGATAGAGTACCTACCTAATTATCTAAATTAATTAATAATTGGGGGGTGACTGAAAATAATTAAAGGTGACTGTTAATGGGATACTTAATTACTAAACCGGGCAGCAGTTGATTTTTTGGGCGACAAACTAACTAAACGGGCGACTAACAGTGTATTACAAAAATACTTAAAACGGGCGACTACATATGGGTGACAAATAATTTAATTTAGCAGTGAAAACTGTATAACTGTAACTATACTATATACTAACTATAACTATATATAAAGTAGGTAACTATATAACTTCTAAAATTTTCTTCTTCTTCTAAAATTTTTACTACTGTTAAATCTATTGAAGATTGCATCTTACTACAAAATGATTTAAACAGATTATTCGAATATTGCCGCCTTAACAAACTCTTTCTTAATGTTGATAAGTGTCATTCTATCACTTTTTGTAGAAAAAAACAACCAATAATATTTGATTATCAACTCAATGATAGAATTCTCAAAAGGGTTACCGAGGTGAGGGACCTGGGCATTATTCTAGATAGTGGTTTACTTTTTTCATCGCACATAAATCATATCACTAGTAAAGCCTATAAAATGCTTGGATTCATCTTTAGACAGACCGTTGATTTTACTGACCCTGATACTCTTCTCGTATTGTATAACTCGCTTGTCAGATCTCACTTACCCCGCAGTATTCTGAATACAAAAAGATGGAGGAAAAAATACAGGATAAATTAATTAAAAGGCTTAGATATAAGTTCTATAACTTTCATAAAATGATAATACCTCTTGAATCGCGCAGAGAAGTACGTGATCAAACCTTTTTGTACAAAATCTTGAATAATCAGATCGATTCTCCTTATTTGTTAAGTAAGATATTGCTTAAATGTTCTGGAGCTAGACTGCGTTCATGTGATACTTTCTCGGTACCTTATTGTAGAACCAATTACGGTAAAAACCGATACATACTAAGAGCTATGAAAAACTATAATGTGAATTTTAGTGATATAGATTTATTTAATACCAAATTTGCTAAATTTAAAAATGAAACTTTCAAAATTTGTATTAGTAAACTACAACCTTAATGTTTTTTGTTACCATGTCTTAACCATTTTTGTTAAAATGTTATTAGATTACTTATTTTAAATACCAAATTTGCTACATTCAAAACTTTTAAAGAAAAAAAAGACTTTTTTGTTGTAATGTAATTATTTACTTAATAATTTTCTTACATCTGTTTGCTTACATAATAGTCTGTTCAACGTATTGTACTACTTGGTGGTGGAAACTTTTTTGGCGGATGTACTAATATTTTGTTTATCACTATGTATTATTTAAAGCTGTATGTTTCCCAAAGTAATAAAATAATAAAAATAATAAAATAACTGATTTAAGCTGCCCAACATTGTATTTTTAACGCGTAATTAATAAAAATGGTTGCTTTCTCGTTTGTTTGTTTGTTTGTTTTTGTCATCTCGATTAGGATAATAGTCCCCTTTTTCAATAAAATATATGCCAAATTTTAAATGTTTTGTGTGCCCTAAGGTTGTCGTCCGTTCTGAATAACTAGTTACTCAATTTGTATTTTAAAGTCACCCATTTTCAAGATCTGTAGTCGCCCTCGGCTGTCGTGTCGTCCACTTAGTATTTCAGTACATTATAGTATTATCTTATTATCTTAGTATAAAATATTTAGTTTTGCTTTTCGGCGGTAGGTGGCGCTGTTAAAATTTCCCATACAAAATTCCTCTATCGAATGTTTTTACGCGCGTTATTTTTTTCAATAACTGTTTGTGCTAAGGGTAGGTAGGTACCTACTAGTTTTAATAGAAACTACTCAAGTTACGAACACACTTGTGTGCCAATGCATAAGTTTCTTTGTAGAATACTTACCTAGGAGTCGAATTGCATCGTTTTAAGGAACGTCGACTACAGTTCTGAAAAAAGTGTCTCATTGTATCATATTTTTAAAGGACTTGAATAATTATTTTGACGGACGTACTGTCTGGTATACGACATGGTCTGGTGTTGTTTAGCTTGATATAATAAATTCACACAAGATTTTAAATATTAAGATGTGGATGTTATGCTATACCACCATGTTATTTTAGCTATCAGTACCTTTAGCACGAACAGCTATCGAAAAAAATAACTCGGGGAAAATCATTCGATAGATAAATTTTGTATTGGAAACTTGTACAACGCCATCTATCGCCGATAAGCGAAATGAAATTTTCCATAGAGAATTGTCTATCGAGTAATTTTACGTGCGTTTTTTTTCTCGATAGCTGTTCGTGCTAAGGGTACTGATCTAGCTAAAACTTTCACACAAAGTCTCACGAAATTGCCGATTGCACTTGGAAAGTTATTTTCACTAAACTTACTGAAAGTTATTTTAATAAAACTGAAGTTATTTCAATTAAACATTCCAAAGCGCTTATAGCGGAGCTTGACAGACTGATCGTACTCGATCACGTTTGTTGAGCAACGCTCAGTCCGGCCATGTGTCGGATGGGTAACCGTTAAGTGACATTACAACTGAGCGCTATTGTGCTTCGGTGGGCACGTTAAACAGCCGTTAAGCCAAGTCAGAGCCTTACAGGCCACTAATCCTCATACGATAAGAAGAAGAATTAAACTTACTGCTGAACAGCTAGATAGTCCAACACTTGAAAGAAGTCTCTCATCTAAGCTGGGAACACCGGCTCCAGTTTTCCATGGTCTTTTAACGGCAACATCGGATTCATTTTTATTGAAAGACATATTTACATTTTGTGAATTGGCACCATCTGAATTCGAATCCTGGGATTCATTTGTAACGTAGGACGTATTTACATCATGCGAAGCTTTAGGGATTGCGTTACTCAGGGATTTATTATTAACGTAGAACTTATTCACATCGTGCGAATTGGAACCATCTGAATTCAAATCCTGGGATTCATTCGTAAAGTAGGACGTATTCACATCATGCGAAGCTTTGGGGATTGCATTACTCCGGGATTTATTCTTAACAAAGAACTTATTTACATCGTGCGAATTGGCACCATCTGAATTCGAATCCTGGGATTCATTCGTAGCGTAGGACGTATTCACAGCATTCGAAGCTTTAGGGATTGCGTTACTCCGGGATTTATTTTTAACGAAGAACTTATTCATATCGTGCGAATTGGCACCATCTGAATTCAAATTTTGGGATTCATTCGTAATATAGGACGTATTCACACCATGCGAAGCTTTACGGGTTGCGTTACTCCGGGATTTATCCTTAACGAAGAACTTATTCACGTCATGCGAATTGGCACCATCTGAATCCAAATTCTGGGATTTTCCTGTAACGTAGGACATATTGACACCATGCGAAGCTTTAAGCTTTGCGTTACTCCGGGGTTTACGGATCTTCTCGTTCTGAACATTTTGGAGATAGGGGTCACTGTTTGGTGAATCCATCATCTCCATAGCACTTTGGTTTGATGGAGCGTAATTCATGGTGATGGCTTCTGAACTACGAATTCCTCCAGGTTCTGTAGATAAAGCAGTGGTTTCAAAATCTTAAATTTAAATTTAATAATATTTAGATCACCTAGCTAGATTATTAAAAGTGGCCAACTTAATTATAACATAATTGTTTCAAGTAAGTTCCTACATAGTTTGATTACTGATTCATTTAATGTAGAAAACCTATTTTTTGTTCGTACGTATGATCTCGTCGTAATTTCTGATTTCCATATTTCATGTGCTTATACTTTAGAATCATATCAATATTGTGATGCCTTCTTATTGTTGTGCTGTGCATTTATTAATATTTGTATACCTAAACAAGGATATTTTACCGTTATTTTTGCACAAACATTATTACCTGGATGATAGGAATCCGACGTAGTTTGTCCTGTTGGCAATGCATCAAAAAGGTTGCGATTAAGTTTTAATGCATATGCGATCATGACGACGACAACACCGATTGCCAAGGATAAGATGACCAGAGTTTTGGTCACAAAATCCTCGAAGCAATCGACTAGTTCATCCATATAACATTCCAAAGAATTTACTAGCCGAGAGTTCGTACACATTTGTGAACTTTTTTTTTCTCTTAAAATGTATAGTAGATATACCTGCAAAGAATTTTTATGTACTCGTACTTATATCTATTTGAAGAAATAAGTTATTGACATTGTATAAAAAATTATTTTTTATCCAATGTAAGCCAAAATAATTAAAATATTTTTTTTATTAATTACTTAACTCTTGAAAATATCTGTGATTGTATCAGATCAGAATATAAGCATAGCTCTAGAATTTAAGATTTGTTTGTACCTTAATTTATACAAGATGAAAACGAAGTCATTAAGAATCTAACCGTGATATTGATAACTTTAGCGAAACGTTTTCAATAACGAAGTTTTAATATCAATTAAAATGGCTTATGATAAATTTCTCAACCCGTCGTCATAAAAACTTGAAACATTCAGCCTAACTTTGTCAATAAGGCGTGTCTAACCAAATAATTAAGTTAACGTCTTTTTTAAGGACTGTGAACGCAATCATCATTACCCAGACCTTAGAACTGGAATGAACTTTTGAAGCGAATCGTTGGCGAGCCTTGAACAGAAGTGAACACTGAACCCTTATAATTATGAGTCATAAACTAAATTGTGATTTAAGCGACGCACGTATTAGATTAGTGGATTTACAAAGTTAGCTTAGGATGATACTAGAGTCTTAAAGAAAGTAAATTCGAATTACTGTAAGCCATTACTATTAGCCATTGGCCTTTTCCCATTAGCGGGTAAGCGGGCTGACTTTTAGGGCAGGTGAGTATAAGCATTAATGAAGACGTACCTAATGGAATGGTGGAGAACCACTAATGATTATTCTATTCTATGAATAGATACGAATGCCTTTCTAAATGAGAGTTACGATGACTTGTTTATTAGAATAAATATTGGGCCATTTGGTGCTGGTGCATCAGTAGCAATTCTGCCTGCTGCGACGAAGATCCAGATTCAAATTCGGGTAAGGACAAAATGTTTGTATACCTATCAGCAAGGTAAGGGAAAAATTTAATCAACGAGTCCTATTGGTACAGGGTATGTTATTGTTTTTAGATTTTTAGCTTGGATTTCAGTAGTGGATATAAGTTCTGAAGGCACGTATTTAATTTCTTATTAATTTGTGAATGTAGACTAGGTGTTAGGTGAAACTCGACATACCAAACGATCCTTTTCACATTTTTGAAATATTGTGAATATTTTTTATACACAAAAACGGGGCGCATAGTATGTGTTTGTTAATTTTTATTGAAATTAGTGAAATCCGAGGCACATAGTGTGACAGACTATTTTACATAATGTCAATCAAAGAGTAAATTAATCTATATGATGACAATGACAGTCTTAAAGTTTTTTTTATCATGGTTGGTTATGTCCGTTCTGTCTAAACATAACATAATCACCTTGCCTTTGCTATTTACTATGACTCTTTATACGCCAGGAATAATTTGTGTTCTGTGCACTGCACCGAAAGCTTCACAGAAGTATTTTGTTTACTCTGCCGAAAGTAAACAACAATTATTGCTTTCTCTATGAGGGGCTGTGATCTTTGATGATGATGAGCTAGGAGTAAATTTTGTTCTGTGATAATGAGCCACTATCACATTACAAGCGCCAAATAGTTGCTTAGACAAAATTCTAAAATTTTCCTCTAGGTACTTTAGGTACTTCTGAGACACACTGTAACTGCTTCATTTATTTGTAAGAGCTTCGATGTAAGAGGATTAATGTAGTACTATTTTAACGTCAATAATTTTGTGTGTAAGGAACTTAGCTCAATAATTAATAGTGATAAGCCAGTCTACCCCAGCAATAAAATAACAGGAAATCAAGTACTTACCTAAACTAAGTTGATATGAAAACACAAATAGATTTTTATGACGCACAATATATTGAGGACGCTGATGCAATTTATATGATCCTTTAGAGCTATCGCGGTCCATTCTCCATAATCCATAATAAACTGGCAATATTTCGGGCAGCCTTGTCGACATGTGGGCAGGATGATGGATCACCTCTGGTCCCTCCATTCTGATTTATTTCGCTTTTATGGATAGATATTCGACTTTTATTATGTTTTTGTTTGGTGCCGATAGACTAAGTTGGGGTTTTATTGTATTTGGCGCCACTTTGGTAAATACGTCTTCACTTTATTATGTCTGATGTCTGATAAGAATCGGGCTAGAGTTTGTTGATCATTGTCATTCATAATAATTGATTAGTTTTGGTAGTGCTAAAAATTCTTCTGAACCGGTTTGTCGGCCAGCCACAGGGATATCAGGGGAAAACACGTACCCGAGGTGAGGGAAATTTTGCTACAGCAACTTCAAGTAAGATAACAAGTAAACAATTAGTTGATTAATAAAATTAAAATTAACTATTAGTCAATTTTCGATTTAATTTGACAACGTTCCATCCCATTCTCATCGCGTTCGGATTATAATACTCACATACCGAATCCATCAATATAATCCACCGATCGATAAACAGCATAGACGCTTCAAAAGTGGCGTTAAAAATATATAACAAGTTAACCTATTATTATTTGAAGGGGGCATTAACGTCCCAAGGTCAGCAACAGTAACTGTCATCATCATCATATCAGCCGCACGACACCCACTGCTGGGTATAGGCCTCCCACAAGGATCTCCACGACGATCAGTCCTGCGCTGCCCGCATCCAGCGGCGCACCGCGACCTTCACCAGATTGTCGGTCCACCTTGTCGGGGGCCTACCCACGGAGAGTCGTCTCGTGCGCTGTCGCCATTCAAGAACCTTTCCGCCCCAACGGCCATCGGTTCTTCTCGCTATTTGTCCTGCCACCTGCCACTTCAGCTGAGCAATCCTTCGAGCGATGTCGGTTACCTACTTTAGTTCGCCTGCGGATCTCCTCATTTCTGATTCGATCACGCAGGGAGCAACTATAACTACCTTTAAATATTTTTATAAACTGATGTGGTAGGTAGCGTAAGGAACCGGCGTGAGGAGTGTATTTTGATCTTAGTTAAAATAGGTAACAGGAATTAAACGCGTACGAAGCTAATGATAAGTGTTTTCACACCAAACGTTTAATTCCTGATATTTTAAAAAAGTACAATGCAACGCGAAAGTTTAAATGTGTAGCTATGTATTCAGATCTGCTGAATAACTTAGTACCTATTTATTTTATTATAGGTAGTTTTATTTCTTTGAGTAAAGGTAGGGTTTCCTAAGAAAGCGGTGCCGTCTCATAGCGGCCGTAATTTTACGGACGTAAAAATACTATTTGAATTTACGGTCTCTAGGAAACCGCACCGTATTGTTTACATAGACAACGTTCTACGTTGCTAAATTACAGCCGTAATATGACGGCACCGTCATCCTAGGAAACCCTAGCTTAATCAATCATTGTACAAGCACTAAGCGAAGTCTAAAATTGCCTTGGTCGGCCAACCGCTAACTTCAACATAATATACCAATTTGTTTCTATCGAGAGATAGGTAGGTACCCTAACTGCTTTTCATGAGAATATGGCGACATATTGGCGGTTTTATTATTTATAGTGCGACTGGACAAACGGTAGTGATTGATGTTTCTGGGATCTTTGCCCCCGAGGGAAATGTATGTGCGTGAGGTATAGAACTACCTATCTGAAGGACGGTTCTCTTGACTGAATAGGGCTTACTTCGAAAACCGAAACACGATAATCGGAGGTGGTTATTTCGGTTTGTGACATTACTTGTTTAGAAATTAGTTCCAAACTATGTAAACGAAACGATGAACAAGATAGTTTTTTCATAGTACCTAGGCTCTCAGGTTCAGAACCTTGTCGAGACCTAAAGTTTAATGTACATTACTTGATCTCAGATGTACATTATTGCTTGATCTCAGATTCATCATCATTCCCCCATAGCTGGGGCACGGGCCTTCCTTATGGATGGACAGGGAAGATGGATATACCCCGAATGAGAAGGTGTTACGTGTTAACTAGGTGTTAACGATGCAAATGCAAGCGGGACCAATAACCTTTTTTTCTCGTGATATAGTTAGGTATAGCAGTTAGCACGCAGCAGCACTCGCCGAAAACGCTCTATACAAAACGGTCATGATTTGTGACGTCACTTATCACGTTTCAGGTCTGTTTCAGGCGCGTTCAATATGGAGTTAGCCAAGAATCTTCAATTATCTACCTAAATTTTGCGTTTAAGTACATTATGTGTCATACAAAATATTATTTCTTATTCGATATTTTATCTGACTGTACTTAACAGCATTACTTATATCCGAAAATAAAAAAAATCAGCCGAACTGAGAACCTCCTCCTTTTTTTGAAGTCGGTTAAAAATGAAAAAAAAACGTTATTTTCCATCGTGTGATAAAACTAAAATAATTTTTTTTTTCTGTTCCATCATGTTTTTATAAGTGTCCGCAACGATCAAGCTCAAATTTATCAAAATCGGTGACTTATGCATAATCCCTATTGCTTAATTAAAAGGTTACGAGGCTCTTATTGTATTGAATTATTAGCACGTAAGTCCTAAAATCTTTAACGTCCGAATGGAGGAGCGGAGCCCTCTATGGTACAGGCATTGTCATGCTTAAAAGGGCACTCCAGCTACTAAATGGTATGTTTTTGTATGTTAAAGTAAATAAAGATTTTTGATTTGATTTTGAATTGTTTCTGATTTGCCTTTTAAATTCAAAGTCCTAGTTTCTGAAGAAATTTATCTTCACAGTATTTATGAATGTTTTTACGGTGAACAAAAATTTTCTATTCTCCACACAACAATAGCCAATTCGCTTATGTCGTTGTTTGACCGAAAGTAGGATTTGTCAGAAGGTAAATCCTACCCACAATCTACCCAAATGTAAGGCTAAAGTCACACTACGTAGACCCTCAGTTATTGCTGACTGATCTTAGTGAACAGTACCCTTTTTTTTTGTTGTTTCAAGAGGAGAATGCAGTCTTTACGCATACCAAACGGCATGTTGGACTCGGTCATACTCGGGGAAACCCGAGCATGTCCCTTGCCGCACCCGACCCTCCTACCAAGCCTAATAGGCTTCGTGTCAGGGCCGGGCGGTTCTCACCCCTGCCCTGTCCCCTAACGATCTCGAAAGATCGAGAGGGGGCAGGGCAGAGGGAGGGAGCCTCCTCCCCATCCCCCCATAAGGCTACCCACTTGTGTGGGCAGGGCAGATGGGGCGAATGGGAGAAGGCACCACTACCAACTAAACTCCTCTCGAAGACCTGCGCCTTTCCTTTCCCGAGTCTGTGGGTACGCGTTGGCAGGCTCCACTTGACCCGGGGAGAGCGGCCCGTTAGGGCTCCACCCTATGGGGGGCAGAGGGCCTTACTGCGCCCCCCCTTGCGACTAGGGGAGAACGAGACGCGCACGTTGGCATCTCGCTCTCCCCCGCCGCGCACGTCGGAGTTGGCTTGCTGCGACATCCGCCTCGCGAACCCTCTCCGCAGGCCTCCTTCTGCGAGATAACGTCCTCGCAGAAGGAGACCACAGCATGTAGTGAACAGTACCCTTAGCACGTACATCATTCTATCTAGAGAAAAAAAGCGCATAAAACTACTAGATGTAGATAGAGTTATTATTTATGGACAATGTCATTTCGCATTTCGGCGGTAGATTGTGCTGTACAAATTTCCCATACAAAATTACTCTATCGAATATTTTTACGCGCGTTATTTCATTGTATTGCATACCGCAGGCACCGTAGTTGGCCACAAGGAAGCGAACGCGTGCAAGCGATACATCGAGGTGTGGATCTTTTATTCGTCCATGGTCGAGGTCACTACGCAAGTCGCGTAGTAAATCTTTAAGCTTGGCGCGTGTAGTGTGACCTTACCCTAAGGGTTCGCTGTTACGTTACCTACTCCTATAACGAGATGCCGTAATTATAGTCCTTTGTTTGGAAAATCTTTTTTTGGTTGTCTATTTTACTAACGTTAGAAAACAAACTTAATATTGATTTACCCAGTTAAGTGTAGAAACCAAATTGTTATTTGTTTTAAAAAAGCTATAAGGTTTTTAGAAATAATTATTGGAGGATCTTGGAAAGTGTCACTTTTTACTGACTTCAAAAGGAGGGAGGTACTCAATTCGACCCGTTTTTTTTTTCTTTGTATTTTGTATGTACACCGATTACTCGAAGACTGCTGAACCGATTGACATGATTCAAACGTTATAACATCAGGTATGTTTTCAAGCTGGTCCCATTTTTTAAAATTTTGAAATTGGATGATGTGATCCTGGAGAAATCAAGGGAACTCTTCAAATATTATAGGCACACCTATAGCGATTTTGCTATTTTCTTAAGTAACTCGTGCATTTGCTTTCGAAACGTACCATTTTGGTGAAGTGGAACTGATGATGAAGACCATAGATGATCACCGGAACTATTCAATAGGTACTAAACCAACTATCTCACTGGTGCGATACGATTACTTTATTATGGTTGCTAGGCTATTTATGTGGTTTGTCATAATGCATATGGTGAAGTGGAGCTAATAGTGAAATACCAGGAGAACTCCTCAAGAATTAACGCCCCTGCGTCGGGAAAACCAGTATTTTGTAAAAGGTGATGAGCCATTGACATAAGACTATTGTAACTTAGATAATATCGTCGCTAAATATACCATACTTACCACAAAAAAGTTAAATCAAAAAAATCCTAAGACCGATATTTTTAAAGGCGTGCATGCCGCACCTTTCGTGGGTCTACCCATGTTTTATCTACCTAGATAATATACCTACTGGATAAGATAATATAAATAAACTAAATATAAAAAACTAAAGTAATTAGCTACCAAATACAGTTAAGGTACTTACTTACACTAAAAATAAAAAAATAAAAAATGTTTTTAAAATTAAAAACCGACTTCAAAAAACCTGAAAATGAAAACAAAACAACTTCAAAATTAAATACCTCTAAGAAGCAAGAAATAATATTGAAATCACTAGATACGCATAATATCATTGTAATAAAACACATCTAATGAAGTCGGGTGGGGCTTTTAGAATAAATAAAGAGTAACTTCAGCCCCACCCGACTTCAAAAGATGTGTTTTATTACAATGATATGCATTTTCAGGTTTTTTGAAGTCGGTTTTTTGTATCTTATCTGTTAAGTCTAACTTAACAACTTCGTATCTTTCGAGTCTAAAACTAATTAACTAATTACTAGGCTGGCCTGAAACTTCCTTGACGGATTTATTCCTTAGAAAAGATATGGAACAGACTAACTATTTTGTGGTAAGGACTAGTAAGTTTGGTGACTTTATCTTAGTCACGAATCCAATATTACCCATAGATGAGAGAAATTGAGAAAAGCCCATAGATCTAACTAAGATTAAATTTAGATATCCTTACGTTCTTTCTATTTTTTCAATATTTTAACGGTTAGGTACGCATGCAGCATTATAAGATTGCAAATGTGATTTGGTGGATGGATTTGTTAATTTATAAAATGTTGGGAAATGTTGTTTCAAACAAATCTTTTTTTTTAAACAATCTGGGGCGAATTTTGTTGAGTGTTTTAAATTTTTAGATTTTAGCATTCACAATGCTATTTTTATTTATTAAGTTACTTATTATAACTGAAAAAAAAATTGCACTAATCAATTATGCTACCGAGTCGCTAGTGGGAGTGGCGAAATTTTCTAATACTTTTTACGTTTTCGCTGTAAGCCAGCGTTATTTCATCAATGTGAAGAATTACCTTCAACATTCAAATGCAACATCTTTACAGATGCCAGACAATCGATTAAGACGAAACAGCTATATATTGAGTCTGAGCTGCTACGGGTGAGTCGATTTTTTCTAATATTTTTTCATGAAATAAAACACTTTTAACGGATACTAGCGCGGTTTTATTGAAAGTACTTTGGTAATTAGTTGGTATTTGGTTTGATTTTTGATTTTCCCGACGTTTCGGCACCTTTGCAGCTGCCGTGGTCACGGGGGACTGAAGCTACTTGTGAGCCTACCCTCAAGCGATGAATTTTTTAGAACGTTCAGAAATTAAAATTTATCAAATTTAATTAGTTTAATTTTGGTTTGGTTTTAATTTAATTTTATATGTTAAAAAGAGAGAATCTACTGAAACTACTACCATTTCAAAAAATTGGGAGGCCCCTCCAAGAAAGAAATGGCGAAAGAAAACTTGGAGAGGAAGGCCGACCTCCGTCTTTTATATTAATTAATTTATTTGCAAAAGGAACTAACTGTATCATTAGATCTTACAGTGTGTGTTTGGGGCTTTAGCTTGTGAATGATGGGGGTCCCAAGCTGGTGGAATTTTCCAACCATCATCTCTATTGAAATTAGGATATTTATTTATTTCGATAGCCTCGCGGAGCATTCTAGCATTAGCAAATATCCTAATTTCAATAGAGATGATGGTTGGAAAATTCCACCAGCTTGGGACCCCATCATTCACAAGCTAAAGCCCCAAACACACACTGTAAGATCTAATGATACAGTTAGTTCCTTTTGCAAATAAATTAATTAATATAAAAGACGGAGGTCGGCCTTCCTCTCCAAGTTTTCTTTCGCCATTTCTTTCTTGGAGGGGCCTCCCAATTTTTTGAAATGGTAGTAGTTTCAGTAGATTCTCTCTTTTTAACATATAAAATTAAATTAAAACCAAACCAAAATTAAACTAATTAAATTTGATAAATTTTAATTTCTGAACGTTCTAAAAAATTCATCGCTTGAGGGTAGGCTCACAAGTAGCTTCAGTCCCCCGTGACCACGGCAGCTGCAAAGGTGCCGAAACGTCGGGAAAATCAAAAATCAAACCAAATACCAACTAATTACCAAAGTACTTTCAATAAAACCGCGCTAGTATCCGTTAAAAGTGTTTTATTTCATGTCTAGTGAGCGCGTAAGCTTGAGAAGTGAATATTTTTTCAGTTATATTAAGTAACTTAATATATAAAAATAGCATTGTGAATGCTAAAATCTAAAAATTCAATATTATATATATAGCTTTTTCGTCTAAATCAATTGTCTGGCATCTGTAAAGATGTTGCATTCGAATGTTGAAGGTAATTATTCACATTAATGAAATAACGCTGGCTTACAGCGAAAACGTAAAAAAAAAGTATTAGAAAATTTCGCCACTCCCACTAGCGACTCGGTAGCATAATGGGTTAGTGCATTGAGTGTTTTCTTGACATTCAAAGTTTTCCAAAGTAAATATTGTTCCGACTGATCCATACGATTATGATCTGTGTTTCTAGCAGACATAAAAGCACATACAAACACTATTTAACCAGATGGAGCGGCCTCAAAGTCAAAGCAACTGAGTACCTACATATGAAAGAAATCATTATTGTTGTTCTCCCGCTTACATTTTATTTAGTTCTTAAGCACAATCATTTTCTTGTAACGAATGCTGACAACTTTTTTGATAATGTGATTTGGTGGATGTATAGATTTGTTGATTCATAAATGTTGATCATTGTAGCTGTGGTAATTTTAATTAAGTAGGTAAGTAATTGACATGTAATAATCTGTAATTTTTTATCAAACTTTAACTAAACTATCAATTTTTAAGTCGTTACTAACAATAATGGATCTTTGTTATCTGGAAATAAATAAATTATTATCTATTATTATAAAATGTTGGGAAAACTAGTTTCAACACAATTTAAAAAAAAAATGTATAACGATCTGAAGTCTTTTCTTAAGATTCAAAGTTTTCCATAGTTAATATTGTTCTGACTGCTAGAGCATCACACACACACACACACAGATCATAATTGTATAGATACAATTATGATCTGTGTGCTTCTAACAGACATAATATTAACACATACAAACACTATTTAATCAGATGGAGCCGTCTCAAAGTCAAAGAAATTTATTCAATAAAAACAGGCACTTGACGACAAAGTAACTGACTGACTGACTGACTTATTATGTACGAATATTATTGTTACTTACAATTTATTTAGTCTTTACTTGTCGTTGCTCTTAGATATAACGAATGCTAAAAACCATTTTTAAAGATTCGTGTTTTGATTTGATAGAATTCATGTGATTGATTACTGATGAAAAATAATCAATTTTACGTGTCAAAACTAAGAAATAATTTATACACAAATTCATGGAATAAACATCTGATAAACGTTCATTAGGTATTCTCAGTGTATATTTTAGAGCGTTCTAACTTATTATACTTATAATAGAACAAGAAAAAATAACATTATTCAGTCAAAAATTTATGAAAACTGAAAAGCCCTTTTACTTTTTGTACATAAGTTTAACGAATTATAGACTAGATATTAATTCACATAAAAAATACGTTATAGTCAACAAATACACGTACAGAATTATATTGGAAGCAACGTTTGATAAAGTTGTTGAATAGACGTCAATTTTAAATTAATTATAGAATACAAAGTGATAGCAGATATCACCCACCAAGTTAAATAAAATATGGAATCTAATAAAATCTCAGAGAGGGCAGTAATCTTTTGACATCACAACTTTTCGAATAACAGAATTACTTTGCGAGATATCATTCATTGATGGAATTAGTACTTATTCACGTACTCACACAGAACGAGACACACTTCTGAAACACTCAGTCACAGTGAATCGATAACCAACAAATAAAGTTGTGACTGATATAATATTTTACCCTTTACAGAAGCCATAAATATTGACAGCACAAAACTTAGGATAATTTAACTTTCTGTAAAATTAATTGGTTAAACATCGATTGGTTATCAGCTGTCTCCAATTATTTAAATATATATATTTTTAAATTAATTTAAAATGTTTAATTATACTCCTACTATAATATACCTATACTAGAAAAAAATCGACTCTTCACCAAATCATTTTCTCAGGCGGTAATCGAATCCGCGACCTGTGGCATCGTCGAAATTTGTCGAGAATATCCTACTCTTTCTCGCTGCTAGCCAGCGGTACTTTATCAATATGAGGAATTATCCTTGACATCCAATTGAAATATCTTTCCAGATATTTGACAATCAGCAGCTTATAATTTTTAATTTTGAGATTATGGCATATCTTATACTAGAAAAAAAATACTCGTCACCAGAGTAGATTATACTGGAAAAAATTCGTGGATGCCACTAGTGACTCGGTAGCTCAGTTGGAAGAGCATTGGACCAGACTTCCAAAGGTCGCGAGTTCGATTCCCGCCTGAGAAAATGATCTGGTGACGAGTCGGTTTTTTTCTAGTATATTATTTAGAGTTATTATAGTACTTAAATCAGGGCACTTTTTAGTAACGTGACAACTCGTTAATTATTGTCATGTCAATTTGGTTTACATTGCGGTGTAGCTATGAGTAGTTTGTTCTATTTTCAAATCGTTTGACGCAATGGACAACAAATTGTCACGTTTATTAAATAGGGCCCTGATATTACCTGTACTTATACATCTATTTATTTAAGTATTTACACTCAGTCAAAAATGATATATTGCCTCCAGTAATTATATACCTATACTTAGTCAAAAGAAAATATACAAAAGAGCTAATTTCTGAAAGGTATTGTTATGATAAATCCAATCTGATTTTATTTGATTTTGATATTGGTAGAAAGCTGGAATGGTCGGTTTGGAAACGGTGTGTTTTCAATAAGTACAGATTCTCATTAAGTACATCAGTTACATACAATAGAATGAAATTGAACTTTCATACAAAAATATGCGAAATTTATCATTTTTACCGACTTCCAAATAAGGAGGAGGTTCTCTGTTCGTCTGTATATTTGTTTTTTTTTTGTGTATGTCCGCCGATTACTCGAAAACGGCTGGACCGATTGAAATGATTCAAACGTTATTACATTAGGTAAACTCCCAAGTTGGTACCATTTTTTTAAATTTGGAATCGGTTCGGTACTTTTCAAGTAATCTTGAAAAAAGCACGAAAATAGTATGATTTTGTGTGAACTACCTCGATGATCAGTCGTATAACTTCTTTGTTTATGAACTGAATAATATATTTTTTTTTTCAAAAAACCCCTCTCTGAAAAACAAGAAATAATATTCGTAATAATAAAAACACGTCTATTGAAGTCGGGTGGGGATTTATGAATAAAAAAAAAGGAATTTGTAATCCAGCCCCACCCGACTTCAATAGACGTGTTTTTATTATTACGAATATTATTTCTTGCTTTTAGAGGTAGGTTTTATGAAGTCGGTTTTATTCGATTCTAACTGTGTCATGGCGAATATGAGAAATTATATCGTAAATTCTACATTAAAGTCCTCAAGTTGACTATTACAGCTTTTGAACAATATCACATAAAAAAAACAAATTGAATTTACTATAAAAATACCTCCGATATTAGCAATTTTCTATGGAAAATTATAGAGTGGCCCCTATTTTCTTTTGAGCAGTATATATTATAATGTTACCTACAAATAAAATACTATTCATTAGATACATCGTCGTTGTAACTCAAATTACGTTAAATCAAACAATATTTTAAATGGATCATTAGTAATTAATAATCGGGTAAGTAATATTATTTAAACCTTTAAAATGAGCTAGAACAAAAGTCCAATCTTTTTTACGTAGCACTGGACACTGGTTGGTATATTTTGCGATTTATCATTTAGTGTATGGAATTATTCTTAAAGTAGACCAGAAATTACCTAAACTGATAGATTAATAACAGTATGTAAATACCGGCTTAAAGGCAAGTGTAGGAACAGATCTTGACTTGAATCCTTCAAAGTTTTAACACCAATTACTCAGCAATACTTAGGCCTATCCCACCATTCCCTAAAATTATCAATAACTTTAGTCCTTTTCACCATTTCCTCGTCGTTAAGAATAGCACAGAAGCGACAATACTCGTCGGTGTCCGTGCTATCGTGCAGGCCGTGGTAGGAGTAGTATTTCTTCCACCTGAAGAAGTCGGCGTACTTCTCTGGATCATTCATGAGCTCATGCATTTTCGCAGCCAACTTTGTGGGTCCCAATTCTCTCGCGTTGAGGTATATTCCATCTGGCATGAATCTGAAAGGATATGTTTTCCTTTAAATTTTACAATACGATTGACATTTTTTAGGATTTGTCTGTGAGAAATTTCATTTCGCTTTTCGGCGGTAGATGGCGCTGTACAAATTTCCCATACAAAATTACTTTAATTTCTAATATTAATTTTATAATACAATTGACATGTTTTCATTTCTAGAAGATACTCTAAATCGAAAACCATTTCAAGGTTTTTTAATTTCTAACACCATACATATTTTTATGGGGTTTTTAATTAATTAACGAAATAGGTAGATTCACCCCGTATTATCGAGAGGAAGGAATTATAAATGGCATTCCGTTGCGTAAAAAAAGTATCAATTTCATTTCCTCTTAAAAAAACGACAAAATAATTAAGAAGAAGAACCATAAAAAAACTTAAATCAGCTGTATTTAATTCAATAATATAATAATTATCATAGTGGATTGTCACTAGTCATAATTAGGCAGCTTTCCCAAAAGTCTGTCATAGCATATTGTGATCGAAATGTAAGTTACTAATAAACACCTTGAATTGAGAATTTGATACTTTTATTACTTCAACAAATTAAAATTAAAACAGTCGGTTTAAAACAGATTCTATTATTGGCGGTTAATTAATTTATTTATCGTGGTATGTTGACCGGCGATAACATTTAGCATGCACGTTGACAAGCTCTATAATCTGTGCCGTTATTTAAAAACATATGCCCCGATGTCGAAGTCAACTTTGATAAGAGTCTGGGTTTTATTCTGGATATACCTAGTGATTATTTCCTCTGTGGATATACCTAGCGGAAAAGGTTGGTACACAACGTATTACAAAAAAATCCCTGTACCCTTAGCACGAACAGCTATCGAGAAAAAAAACGCACGTAAAATTACTCGATAGACAATTCTCTATGGAAAATTTCATTTCGCTTATCGGCGATAGATGGCGTTGTACAAATTTCCAATACAAAATTTAACTATCGAATGATTTTACGCGAGTTATTTTTTTCGATAGCTGTTCGTGCTAAGAGTACTATACCCTTAGCACGAACAGCTATCGAGAAAAAAACGCACGTAAAATTACTCGATAGACAATTCTCTATGGAAAATTTCATTTCGCTTATCGGCGATAGATGGCGTTGTACAAATTTCCAATACAAAATTTAACTATCGAATGATTTTACGCGAGTTATTTTTTTCGATAGCTATTCGTGCTAAGGGTACTGAAGTCGAATATGGTAGATAGACTGAACAACTTTTACTGTAGGACCAACTTTGAAATCGCGTAAAAAAAATTTATATTTTCGTTACTAATTTTTGTATGAAACAGCTGATTTTTTTTCGCGATTTCAGTACCCTTAGCACGAACAGCTATCGAAAAAGATAACGCGCGTAAAACATTCGGTAGATAAATTTTGTATTGGAAATTTGTACAACGCCATCTATCGCCGATAAGCGAAATGAAATTTTCCATAGAGAATTGTCTATCGAGTAATTTTACGCGCGTTTTTTTTCTCGATAGCTGTTCGTGCTAAGGGTACAGAGCAGGTCCCATAGTAAGGCTAAGTTCACATGACCGCGCGGTACTGCGCGGAACTACTGACCACACGGCACAAGATTATACTAAACTGTGTAAAGACTGGTTTACATTATCTTAGTCTTTAGTAGAGTGTTTTAGTAGCGTGCGAGTAGATTCGAATACGAGTGCTTTAGTAGTTTTGGTGCCTTTCCAGTGAGCGTTTACATGCTACTAGTACAGTGTCATTTGACTAAAGCACTCTACTAAATACGCTACTAAAATGTCGATTTACATGCTTCCAGTGCGAGGAAAGTGTCGCGCGGGGGTGAGCGGGCGGCGCGGGCGCGCAGGAGGTTCTACTGGAAAGCGATGATTCTAGTTGAAAGGCTACTAGGACGTTACTATCTTTAGTCATAAGACTACCGTTTACATTACATGTTTCAACTAAAGCACTCTCCTAAAGCTCTCTACTAAAGACTAAGATAATGTAAACCAGTCTTTATATCGTCTGCATTACATAAGATGAACAATATCCTCATGTTACGTTATTTATGTTTGATAACAAACGCTTGTAAATGTTTTTGTCACAATGAAATTTTGAATATGAAATGAGAAGAGAACATCATGTTGGTTTTGCGTCATTTTTTTTCATAGTAACATTTAAAATTTATGATTTATCGAAAAATAAATTAATCTGCAAGAAATTAAGTATCATTTCATAAACTATTATGCATCCTTATTATATCAAAATAAAAATAAAAAAAAATTAATATTTTATTTTTTACATAAATTCAGACAACTATTATTTATTTTGAAAACGCTCAGACTAACTAGTTAATCTGCACTCTAACTGATTTACGCACATTAACGGTAACATAAATTATGTATAATATATTTTTATCGATGCTCGCACAAGACGCACATAACTTTTACATAGACCGATTTTCATTTTTTTTTAAATGAGTGATCTTTCTAGATGATCCCGATTTAGATTATATTTTTTTGTTGGAAAGGATGGTTACATATCATTGGCATTGAACCTTGTATTTCGAAGATACACAAGGGAACTCCTCAAAGTCAAATAGGATTGTATAGTGATTGAGATATTGGTAGGTTTTTGACAATCCAACCTTTCATTAAAAATTTTGGTAATACGTAATCAGTCGATATTTGAGGCGGGGTCATACTAAAATTACAAACGATAAAAATATATGTCATACCTAAGTATGTACTGCAATAATTTGTATACTTAACCAAACTAGTTTTCTCTTTTCAGCTGTCTTTACAGTTGAGTTTTTGTTTTGAAAATAATTCGTTGTCAAAGTAGGTACCTACTTTACAATTTTACATTATGTTATGAATGATTAATTTAGTCACTGAGTGGTTGTTAACTTGATACGTATGCCAAAAATACGTTTTCGATAAGAGTCATTATGTATTATTAAATAAAATTACCTATGAGTCATCAAAGAATACTCGTAGTAAAAGTATTTAATAAAATGAACATTTTATTGTTATTTCAAAGAAACCATTGGACGCCATCTAATCATAACCTATCATCCAAAACTATATAAACTGATTTAAAAGGACCTTGGATATTTCCTTTATTATTTGCTTTACAATATACCTATCGCACGATGCAGTAACGTTTGACGACGTCTTAAAACTACAATAATAAAAACTCTTGTATCAAAGTACAAACTGGATAAGTTAATCTTGTAAGGAGTTTCATACTGGCCTAGTTCCCATTAGGGCGAGTAATAGTAGAGTATAATTATACATATACTCGTACATTGCTTGGCATGTGTGTTGATTTTAAAACAACGTCAAACACACCACGTAATGTACCTTTACTGGACTAAATTACTCGCATTATTGGGAACTAGGCCTGAGGACGTGGATTATTTGAAATGTAAATAGATATACAATAGACTTTTGCTAAAAAAACCAAAGAAGCAACTGCGTCTTCAGGAATACCTATGTGGTGTTGTCCATTTTTTTTAACGTTTCATTTTCTTTAACTTTCATCAGCCTTTCAAAAGCCTTTAATCTATAAATACTCAAATAAACACATTATAGTTATTGTAATCTTCTGTCATGTTAAAACGTAAATTTTACATCGGCACAGTCTTTATTTGAGGTACTTTTACAATATGCGATGATGCGGATGATAATTCTTTCTAAGGCCGCTAAGGCGAACAAATTAGTATCTATTTGATAATGAGCTGTATAACTTTATAACTGACCGTAAACGTTCTTAGAACGGTCAACAAATGGCCCATCTCACTAATCGTTGGGCAAAGAGATATAGTTACACAGATGTTTAATTAATCTTTATATCCTTCTTTGATTAATTTAGACCTGTTTTAACTGCAATGATCTGTCTTCCTTTCAGTAAGCGCCACCGCTGACGAGCGATTAATCGCTGAGCGATTTTTTGAAGCCCAGAATAGAACATATGGAGTTCAATACGTAAACGCCCACGAGCTACAAAAAGTAGCTCACACATAGCTCGGCGACTAATCGCCCACGAAATGACACTGACAAGAGTGACAAGCGGCTTTAACCCTAAAAGACACCACAATTTTTTCGCTGGCTGACATAATTATTTTTGTAATGGTAGAGCTTGCAATAAAAAATAAGAGAATTATTATTACATGATATGCTTACCAATTTATATAGTTTTAATCCTGTTCCAAAAAAGGTAGGATCACACTACGAACCTAAGGTCGGTTATAGGCAATTATTGTTCTGGGATTATCATAAGTTTATAATTTACCTATATTATTATGGAAAATTTAACGTAAACGTAACAAAAGAAACATCAAGTTAGCTAAAGAATTTGACTAGTCGCTAATAAAATCGTATTGAAAGAACTGTCATTTTGTCTAAGAACAAACATCTAGTAAATTTTATTTATTTATAAATAATGAAAATCAAAGAAGTCGCCGTTTAAATATGTTTTCCATAAAAATGCCTACCTACCTACTTCTGTTTTGCGTAAAAGAATCGCAAGATTCAGTTTTTTAAGTAAGATGATTTTG
Source organism: Agriphila straminella (assembly GCA_950108535.1). NCBI lineage: Eukaryota > Metazoa > Arthropoda > Insecta > Lepidoptera > Crambidae > Agriphila > Agriphila straminella. The sequence goes on from OX467314.1 coordinate 5,532,168, forward strand.
GGCAGGGAATAGGGGATAATACTGAAGAAGTAATGGCGCCACATGCGACTGTCCTAAATTCCTTAAATTTGTTGTTTCAGGTGTAAAATGTAATTTCTGACGTATTTTAGCCAATCAAAACCATTTTTGTTTACCACAGAGTATAATGGCGCCATCTGCGAAAAGTTTTGAGTATTATTTCCTATTGCGAGTTTTTACACAAAAAAAGAAAAACCATAAGCATTCTATGGGTTCTTTATAAGGGTTCCGTAGCAAAATGGTAAAAGTAACCCTTATGGTGTGACTCAGTCTGTCTGTCTGTGTCTGTCATCACGAAAATACGAAAATGTGGTATCGATGCCCTGATCACAAATATATAAGATGAAAAGCGTGAAAATGGCGGGGGTAGAAACTGTGATATCATAAAGTTTTCAGTACTTACAAAGATTTTTTTCATACCATGTGGTATATCAAATGAAAGGACTTTGTGAGTATATTGCGAATATAAAACACACTATAACATGTCATCAAAATCTGATCACAGTAACATACACAGTAACAGTAAAACACATAAAAAATACCGTTTGTGGAACACGGATAAAAATATTATTTTTTAATATGTCATAAAATGATGTAATACAAAAACTAGCTTATCTCTGCAAAACAAACACTTCTAGCGACTCGCAATATTTTTTCCGGGTCAAAACCTTCCAGTAGGTATCGATTTTTTTTTTATTAATTCTTGAATTTGCACATATAAAGTAAATGCAGAATTTTTGTTTTTCACACTATTTTGACGATAAAAGGATCTGAAGACATTTGAATCGTATTCATTGTTTGCTTCATTTGTGAAAAAGTATATAATTACTGACATAAATAAATCATAAACTTTATTTTATAGCGCTCAGTAATAATAAAAGTGATTGTTCTATATTATTATTAGCAGGTGCCTTTTAGGGTTAACCTACGCCAGCGACAAAAAAGCGCCGCGATTGTCGCCGCGATTATCGCCGCGTTTATCGCCGCGATATCGCCGCGATTAACGCCGCGATTATCGCAGCTACAAAAAAGCGCCCGTCAGCGGATAGCATAAATGAATGTGACAGTAACAGTATCCTGTGGCCCTACCATGAGTTGATGCAAACTGTTTACGTTACCGTAAACTATCGTTTTCTCTCTTTCACTCATATTGACTGTGCGCAGTATATCCGATAGTTTACGTTACGGTAACGTAAACAGTTTGGATCAACTCATGGTAGGGCCACAGGTCTAACTTTTATTCCAAGTTTAAGAATAAGAGGGAGATGATGTTTGTTTAAAATTTGCTCAATCTGGCAACCCAGACTGATCTACACATTCGAAATAACGAATTATTATTATGTTAGATTATTATTGCAGACTGACAAGGATAATACTTTTTTTTCTTACCACCGCAAATTTTAAAATATAGATGTTATTGTATTAGGTTCGATTGGTGAGTTTTTTTATTTTTTTTAGGTATAAAGTTTAATTATCTGTGATTATATCTAGGTTTCAATAGTTAAGTATATGCGAATGAGTCGCCATAAGCGTATCAATGTTTACACAAATGTTACTGCTGAAAACACATTTCAAAGAGTTGATAAATTGAATGTCGTTTCAGAGACGCATGAAACGCTGAACGCTCATAAAAGTGTATGATTAGTTCCAAATTTCAATTCTTTTGTTTCGATGTAAATTAATGCAAACGTACCTTGTATAATTAGCAGCTCCATACACGATAGGAACTACGTTGTTTCGTAATGCGTGTAGCAGTTTTTCAGTCACATAATCCTCACTAAACGAGTTTTCAAAAGACAAATAGAAATAGTACGTGTTATCTAGCAGTTTATCACACTCGTCTTGTTTTTCTCTTGGGCAGGATAAAATACCGCAATCACCGTATATATCGAGATCTAATCCATACTTAATAAGCTTTTTCTTTAAATCGTTCGCATAAGTCAACCTTCCAGATTTATCGTAACAATTAGAAACAAACCAAGCGGCTGCTTTAGTTTTGTTTGCTAATTTTTCCTTGAACTCTGCGCTTACCGGTTCCATTTCCTCTAATTTCTTCCAATGCATAATTTTTTTGGGGCCTATCGCGTTGTTATTCCAGTCTCTTACCAACATATAGCCCCATCGTACTTCGGAATCTAGTCTGAAAGTCCACGTCCAGTTGAAAAAGCCATCCAACCTGTTTGAACATATTGGGTAGTAGTGCGACGATTCTATAGAACAAAACACATATTTTTGCTTCGGTGATCTCTCTTTTGGAAGTAATCTAGTTGGAATATGTATCACTTCAGGCCCTGAAAACGCGATTACATCGAATTTGGTTATGTTACCCAGATAATTTCTGTCGGAAGTGACAATGCAGTTTGTGTATGGACAATTCCGGCTCGTGAACCCTTCTTGACCTACACCCATGTAAACAAAAGGCACGTTTCTCGATGAAGTCCACTGTAAAATATATTTCATAGCACGAGTGTCGTTTTTTGTGGGCGTCACTTCAGTTTTTAGATGGCCAATACTCGTCGTAGTTTGTACATGGTTTTCTAACTTGAATATTGAAAATTGTGCACTCGAGTACGGCTTTGCCGTACGTTCTCTCACTGATAAATATAATAGAAAAATTATGGTTACTAGTGAACAACAAAAAAATACTTTCGCGGAAAACAGCGTACGCATTTTTGTATTTTTTATTTGTGATGCAGATGCGCGCGCGAACTATGGCTCGTATGATCCGTTACTGAAAGAAATAACTTTAATGTAACGCCAGTAATGAAACGTACTCGTAGGTATTGTATTAAAATAACAATATTCCATTTTGTTAATCTTTATACGCAAGTGGTGGAGATGTAAAGACTTGTTAATTATTGTATTGTAACTATATTCAAAGTCAAATGTATTATTGCGGTCATATTTATTTTGTCGCTTTGGATAATTGGATTGTTAAATTGATCGTGCTATCAATATAATAAAATACTCACGAATTCCCATCATAGCAAAACATGTAAGATTACGCACTGGAGGTCATTTTATGACTTCATTGGATCACTCCCGATAACATTTTTATTCACACACTTACAATTTTCAGAATTTACGTTTATACTCATAAGTTTATCTTAAAAAACCGCTACCATACCGTTTCAATACGAAGCTGGCTTGACACTAGTGCTAAACGATGTTTTGTTTATACTTCTATTATAGACATTCAGGGTGTGTTCCAAGGCTCAATTCAGACACTCCCTAAATGACATTGGAAGCGAGTCAAGGGTGTTTGTTAAAAAAAGCTTAGGTCGTGTTAAAATTTGTTTTAATTGACTGTTTTATTATAAATAATAGATGTCCAGTTGTAAGTACCATTAAGGGCACTTGAATTTTATCAAACTTAGGTCTAGATAGCCATTTAATATTGTTTGATAACTAAATAATATACTAGAACTAGTGACTCGGTAGCTCAGCGGTTAGAGCATTGGGCCGGATATCCAAAGGTCGCGGGTTCGAATCCCGTCTGAGTATTGATCTGGTGCGAGTCGTATTTTTTCTAGTATATTATTTAGTATTATGTAAAAATAGCATTGTGAATGCAAAAAATCTCAAATTTAAAAATAGTTTGATAAGTTGGGAGACTAATAGAGTACGTGGGTTTTTCGTGATTCACATAGTTTGTGGAAGTTATTAAATTATTAATAACTATATTTAAGTATATTAAAATTAAAATAATTATATCAAAGGTATTAAATCTAAGCTAGCTAGATAGATTATATAAATAGCTATCTAGGTAGATAAGTGAAAATTAGTTTGAGTAAACATTTGTTACAAATAAATATTTTCATTATTTTTTTTAATTGATTTGTCTCGCTTTTTATTTTTTTTGTCTATGTGTTGTCACAGATCAATCATTAGTTATTCATAATTTTATAATTTAAAGTATTCAGCTGTACGCAAGTTATTTGATGATTGACGACAACAATAAGGAAAATGTGGCATGTTATTGTACATGGATAGGAGAATGTTCGAAACCCCCTTCGGCCGCATACGAAACCGTTTGTTCGTAACCAGTTGCGAATGAGGAAAAAATAATCCTCGTACCTTAGAATAATAACACCTATATAGAACGATAGTTCTCTACAAAGCGCACTGTCAAAAGTGAGGCGCAACTAAAACAGCCAAAACGCCCCCCGTTTTCAGATTTTTATTCTCTATTATTACCTTGTCCATCAGCCATTTTTGATGTCCCCACTGCTGGGGCACAGGCCTTCCTTATGGGTGGTAAGGAGGATGGGCCATAACCCACCACGCGGGCCCAATGCGGATTGGTGTGTGTTAACGACTGCAAATGCAGCCGGGACCAACGGCTTAACGTGCCTTCCGAAGCACGGAGGAGCTCGAGATAATAAATTTTTGGTCACCCATCCCATGACCGACCCTTGCGAACGTTGCTTAACTTCCGCAATCGCTGGGTCAGGCGGTAAACCACTACGCCACCGAACTCCTCCGATTATTACCTTAATCATACCGAATAAGTACAAAACAGTTTCAATTTTCTTACATTTATTAGATTAGTTATTATATTATTGAATTTTAGTTACGATTAGGTAACGTATGAAGGATATAAATCTGAAAACTAAGCCATTTTGGCTTAGTATTAGTTGCCTCACTTTGCATACGAGGACACGGCTTCTAGGTGTTATTATTCTAAGCCTTGTACGAAATTAGCATCTATGACATTTTGCCTAGTGATGGGCAAGAAATTTAAATTCATATAGTATTAATAAAATTTAAAGTTCTTGGAAATGGGTACCTTAAGAAAACTGTCTGAAACTAAAAGACTCAAAGATTGACAGTGACATTATTGCATTTAAAAGTACTTACTTATCGCTTCGTTCAAAACCGCGCCCTTATCTTCAGACTATAAAATTGTAAAGTCACTTAGTCTTGATCTTTTGACATAATAATATGTTAGACTATGATTGCGGTGAATAGATATGACACAATTATAATAAGTTCTAATGATCCGTCTATAAATAGGTACCAACGTCGCAGACAAATTAATTTCACTCCTCTTGCTCAAAAAGTCCGTCATTGTAACGTACAAGAGCTGAGATAAAATAGCATAATAACCCCTAGGGGATAAAGTTTTTTCTTTTTTAATGTTTGTCTATTACCAATGAGCCTACTAAAACGAAAAAGTCTTTATTCATAATCACGAATAATAACTTGCTCGACCCAATACTGTTTCTCATTCTTATTTTTTAAAATGGAACTAAAAGCATCTCTTCGGTGAAAACATAGACTTATTTATACTCTGTGCCCAGAGTGAATCGTAGAATGCGTGGTTGTGTTGCTTAGCTGCTATAGCAGAAATTAAAAAAAGTACCATGGCGCATTTTTTTAAATATTGTACAAAAAGTTTATGAAGTGGAGGATAGAAAAACAAGTGGATTCGTTTACGGAAGTAGGTATAAACTATTTAATATTGTATTTTATTTTCTCGCAATCGTAGTGAAAAGTAGAGTGTAACACACGACGCTAAAACCCATTGTAACTCGGTTTCTATTTTTTTCCTCGCTAAAGCTCGGGAATAAAACTACCTCGTATGCAATGGGTCATTTTAGCGTCTTGTATAACAATCCACTACTAATTACTTAGATTAGTTTGTTTGTTAAACAATTATATTGGAAAAATACTAAAACATAATGTTTGCTTATAAATTGTAGCACGATGTGTTAAAAAAATATCTTTCGACTTTTGTCATGAACATTGATCCAAGAGAGATATTCTACGAAGCGCTTACATAGATTGCTGATTTTCTGACGGATAGATGCTTGTAGTTATGAGTAAGCTCTAATCTATGTCGGCCCGCGCCGGGCCATAATGTAAATGTAAAGCTTTTTACCCGACTGCAAGAGGGTTATGTTTTTCGCGCGTATCTTGTAAGGTTGATGTGTGTTTGTATGTATTATTCTTTATTACCTCATATCTTTCAAAATGATTAAGATATCGTTAGATTTGTCTTGTCAGCCCATGGCGTTATAAAAAACCAACATAGCGGCTGTACGGTGCTATTATACGTAGTGGAAAATTTTTTTTTTGTAATACTGCAATATGGGTGTCAAATTAAAGGGCTTATTATAAGGATTTCAAAAAGGTATAATTATATCATGACCGTAATATATAATAACTAAAATAAAATAAAAAAAAACCCGCCTGCAAAAAAAGACAAGTCAACTGAAAAGATGGAAACAAGATTAAATATTAAAGGCAACATAATAACATGCAGTCGGAGGCATGCATAAAGAAAGCTTAGTGACATTATGAATGATTTGAATTATATGCCTCTGAATGCATGTTGTTTTGTTGCCTTTAATATTTAATCTTGTTTCCATCTTTTCAGTTGACTTGTATTTTTATGCAGGCGGGTTTTTTAATTGTATTTATTTATTTTTTATTATTTTTTTATTTTATTTTTCTAAGTAGATGGTACCAGAACTTGACCGGAGATCGACTGAATTTCGACCATAGCCGGGCCGGAACCGGTTAAATTTACAGGAGCCAATAACTAACTCCGGCTTAGACTCGCCTCCAGTGGAACTCCGGCCCGGCATCGATCCAGCTTCAGTTGAGCTCCAGTGCCATCTTCACAAAACATCAGGGGTTGAATCTATTGTATTTTATCGGACGGCATTATAGGTGATTCAATTCAATAGATGATAATAATTAATGTGTTATCTAAATTAATAAATTTACCATAAAGCTTGCTATTCATGTTCTTATATTATCTACGGTTGAGTTCGAGAAACATATAAAGGTGAATGCTCTAAGACAAAAGTTCAGATAACTTTCAATATTTTGACAACAATTATCAATGCCTAAGTAATTTTATTATAGAGTTATTTAAATTTTTTTTTTTTGGTTATATAAAGGAAAAAGTGTGAATATATCTTAACAAAACAGATTCGTACAGACAAAAAATCAAAATATTCGGAAAAAACTATAATCGGTATTGACGGATTTGTGTTATGTATTTATGAATATTTTTGTAAACCACGAATGCTGTAGAGCCAGAGCCAGCCCGTATGTCCGTCAATATACGCCTTTAAACGTCAGGAATTTTGTTGAAATCACAGATAACCAAATTTTTTCTTTACGAGGTCGGAGAATCATGACGGGGCCTAATCGTTACCGTTTCAGTTTCGTTTACAAAAAATACTCGCTTTAGTTTTTTGAAAATTGTTGAATACTCTGCCTTAGGAGTCTAGGATTACAATCTGAGACAGTTAAGTGAAAATTATAAAGCAAAACCAAAGATTTTTAGGTAAATATAACCTAAATGACAACGTTACGTTTTTGGGTTTATCGTTCAGAATTACCGCGATTGGGCTCCAGGTTTTATAAAACATGAAGTTGGTATATTTGGAAATAGTAGTTTATGATACAAGGTTGGTAAGGAGGTTTTTAAAACGAGTTGACGCTCTATAAGCCCGGGCCGCAGGCGAGGGTTTATAATCGTCACGAGTTTTAAAAAACCTAACAACCGTGTGCCATACTACGTTTTTCAATACATTTGCGAGAAAACATTATAGGTACTTACTACTGAAATTGTAATCTATACATATAATAAAACTGTAAATTCAAAATATTTGTGCGCGAATTACGCAAAAACCGCTAAACGAATTTTGATGGATTTTTCACAATTTAGTAGATTGAAGTCCAACTTAAAATCTAAGCTATGTTTCATCAAATTCAGGTAGGTGGAACCAGGGAAACAGCTTGAACTCTCCGTAGTAGTAGCTTTCATACACTAAAGGGGTCATTTTAAACTGGTTAAACTAATATTTTTCTACTGTCCACGCAGATGAAGTCGCGGGCGGAAGCTAGTAGAAATTACATAAAACGTTCGTTAACAAAAACGCACGGCGCCAGCGTGCGGTAAAATCAACTTTCCGCACGCTGTACTAATCCGTAAACAAAAACGCACGGCGTGCGGTAAAATCAACTTTCCGCACGCTCGACTGTCATCGTAAACTTAAATTTTCGAGCAACTGTATTGAAAATAAGCTTAAAACTTTTTTTTGAAGTAGGTAAAAAGAGTGTTGCAATTAATGTAATGTAGGATTTGTGAGGAAGGAAATCTTTTGAGAAATACTATTTTAGAACTGTCCAGCAGAACTACTAAGAACAAAAGTTACTATGGTTACCATTGATTCAAAGTACAATGCGATGAAAGTTAAAAGTGCAGCCCTTAGAAATAAACATTCAAAGGGTTCGTTCGCTTTGATGCTGTCACTCTTTATTGTGGTTTCGGTATTCATTTGATATGGAAGGGATGCGAGAGGATATACTCACTGCCGGCTTATTTGGGCTAAGGCCACTGTCAAAATAAGGCGTGATACGACAATGTATTACGGTGTGCTGTGTTTTGTTTGGGTATGTTTTAGATTGGTTTGTTTTCCTGCTAACTGATAGTGTTGTGAGCAGAATGTGCGTTGATGTGCTCAGGGGTTGAAAGATATCTCTCTCCACAAAATATATTGTAGATGTGTAGCAGCGTGATCGGGAAGGAAATAAATATGCGTACTTTAAACACCGTATGACCTGATAGTCGTATGTAGTGTAGTACATGACTTTTCGGTTTAAAATTATTGAAATAAAGACCCTGTGTTAAGGTAAATTACGTTATCGCCACGTGCTACTATTAAGTAATAGTACGTGATAATTATCGTCTTCTCTAATCTCTAAGGCGTCCTTCATTTGGCACGTATCTAGTGCTAGTTATTAGTATTTAATTTGGAGAGAATGTAATGCAATGCAACACATGCTCATTCTACATATGACTGTTTCATTTCGGGTTACCCCATTTTAGGCAGGCTAAGATAATAGTTGATACAGAAACCAGTTATTGACAACATTATTTTTTTTTTCTTTTTTTTTAATTGTTTTTTAGAAATTACTGATGAAAACAAGAGACACGTATTTTTTTCTTTTCCAAAATTTTTATTTTTAATCAACATAATATTAATTTGAAAACTTATTCATTCTAAAAGAGCGTTTTTTCTACATATTTCGTTAAACAATTGATGGATTGACGAAAAATTATGTACGGTGTCAGGAATTGAAAAACCTCGAAATGGTTTTCGATTTAAGGTACCTTGTTAAAAATGAAAACATGTCAATTGCGAAAATAAAATACGGGGTAAATAAAGCACCTGTATTTTTTACAAGCTGTCTTAATTGGAGTTGGCTAGTGAAACCACACGGTAACGTTTTGGGTGGCTGGCGCGTGCTATGTAAGTATTTAATATTATACATAAGTATAATATTTTTCTCTTCTTACAACAAAAACCAACGACATATTTCATAGTAACAGATAACCTGTTTTTCTTTTGTAATTGTCGATATTTTTTGAAAAAAAAAAACAATAACAAGTATCTCCAATTGTTTCCTATTACCAATAGCATTGATTTATTATGTACCTACTTACCTATAACAAAGAGCTTAAACTATACATTTTTATCTCTTCCGTTCAGATTGCTATTGTAAAAATATTGTAACGCAAATTCATTGAATGGAAAATGACAATACCACAACAATACGTCCTTATCGGTCGGGCTTATTTCTGAGATTTGCATTTTTATAAGAGTAAATCCACATTCAACCGGCAATTTTTCTACTGGCGAATATTATTTCTATTTTCAACCGGTCATAAAAACCATTTCCTATCATCCCGGCAACTTGGATAGTAAGCTAAGTAAAGTAAAGTAAGTATAGTACAGTGACTCTAATAACAATTGATTCGAATGATTTGAATGACGTCAATCCAAGCTCGATTCGAATGAGTAGGTACCTATTTATGCTGTACCCTTTTTTTTTATTAGAGTGAGGTAAATACGCTTTTTACGTATACATGCTTTTATGCATGTATACTGGGCTCGGTCAGGCACAGGAAGCCACTCCTGTTCTGTCTCTCACCGCCTTTATGCTGTACCCTTCAATGTAGTTGATGATATACTTTCTGCTCAGGATAGGGGAATGGGCACTATTCTCGTTCTCCTTGATTACTCACGGGCTTTTGATTGTTTAAATATCCCACTACTTCTTTCAAAACTTGCGTATTATGGTTTTGATGCTGCTGCGGTACGGTGGTTCCATAATTATCTTCTAAACCGCTCTCAGATCGTGGAGGTTAAAGGGAATGATGGTGGGGTCTCCTACTCTCAATGCAAGGCCCTGTCCAGAGGCGTCCCACAGGGTTCAATACTAGGTCCTCTTCTTTTCATTTTGTTCACTGCAGATATAACTGAAACATTGTCAGTACCATCTTTATGCTGATGATGTTCAGTTGTATCTCAGTTTCCATCCTAATGAGACATCTAGTGCAGTGGGAAGGATTAACGAGGATCTACTAAGTTTGTCAAATTGGTCAAACAAAAATAGTCTGGTATTGAACCCAAACAAGACAAAATTTATGATCCTTGGTTCAGCTAAACAAGTTTCTTCTATCTCTGAGCGCCAGCCACAAATCTGTATGGCTGACCAACCGGTTGAGATGGTATATGAGGCGAGAAATTTAGGAGTGATCTTCGAGTCGAACATGCGCTTTGAAAAGTACACTCTTGAAGTTGTCCGTAACTGTTTCTACCGTCTCAAGGTCCTCTATAGGTATCGCCCTTTTCTCTCGGAGGATCTCAGGGTCAGATTATGCGAGTCCTTAGTACTATCTAAACTTAACTATGCTGATATAGTCTCTGGCCCCTGTCTACTATCAAGAACTAAGCAACTTCTACAACGTGTACAAAATGCGTGTGCACGTTTCTGTTTCTCTGTCCCTCCGAGAGCACATGTTACTCCTTTTCTCAACAACTCTCGTCTGCTCAAAATGAACTCTCGTAGAGAACTGCATTATGCCACCTTACTATTTGATATTGTTCTTACTAAAATTCCTGAATATCTGTTTAGTAAACTCAAGTGGGCAAGGGATAACCATACTTACAAGACCAGAGCAGCTTCCTACATGATTCTGACGCCTGTACACAGAACTGTTGCCTTCCGTGGGTCTTTCAAATATTCGGCCTCGAAGTGCTGGAACAACTTGCCACCCCCTCTTCGCACACTGAAAACGCGTAAAGCTTTTAGTAAAGCATATAAGGAGTTCTTACTGAACACACAGCTAAAATAGGTACTTACTGGGCTGTGATACATGCTGTGCTTTGGGAGGCTTAGTCGTTTGATCACTTCGAGGTGCGAGATTAAGTTGTTACACTGTTTTTATGTCCTGTTCTCTTTTATTTTGTTTGTTTTTTACAAGTAGGTACTTCTGTGTTATTCAATTATTCAATTTGTTTAAATTCTGTGTTATTCGGTCCTGATGTCATTACGGTGCTCGGCAGAATATCAGTGCAGCTGGCCTTGCCTGCTGCTTATACTGAGCCGAGTACAGTTTTGACATCATGCGACGATGCGCAATGTTGTTGTTAATTTGGCCTTTGATGTGTTTTAGTTTTTGTATTGTCTTTGTAATGTTGTGTATCGTTGTGTGTTGTTCAAAATAAATGTATTTTCTTTCTTTCTTTCTTACCCTTAGTAAAATCATTCGATAGATAAATGTTGTATTGGAAATTTGTACAGCGCCATCTATCGCCGATAAGCGAAATGAAATTTTCCATAGAGAAATGTCTATCGAGTAATTTTACGCGCGTTTTTTTTCTCGATAGCTGTTCGTGCTAAGGGTACTGAAAACCATTTGTACAGTTGATCAAAATGAACAACTTTTTGTATGGAAATAGAATCGCGTAATTTTGTATTTTTTGCCAGTGATCAAAATCATTTATTGATAAGTGTTGTTGTTTATTGCATAATACCCTTTTTATGATTTATTTGCAGTTTGAAATGAAAATAATACCTATTGGTGATTTTGTGGAAAATATTATGTATGTAAATGTAAAGATAGACTACAATCTGCTAAAGTTAATAAAAATTACCTATTTTGAATCCAAAAAAAGCTATGAAGAATTTCTAACAATCGTTTTATCCTTCAAGAAACCCCATCCTATTTTATAAGTAATCTCATTTTATAGTCAGCAACTTTGTTGTCTTATTATTGGGTCCTAAATTGGGTATTTGAACTAGTTCACTGAATGGGACCCAATTTACTAGTAAAGTTTTATTTTACTCTTCTAAATAATAAAATAGGCAACACGTCGTGCGAAAATGCTTCACTGTTCTCATGATGTATATTTTGATATTAAATAAAAATGTTCATGTAATTGTAGATAAAAACAAAATTTTAAATATTTCATACATTTTAAAAACATTGCTTTAGTCTAGGCTAGGAGATTGAATAACTAAGGTGCTTTAAAGTTTATGAAACAAAATGCGTCTTAGGTATAACGAAAAACGGAAATAAGCTATTGACTATTGATATCTATGTCAACATTTTCAATTATTCATTATGTGTGTTAATCGATTTTCCTAGTATTTTTTATTCAAATAGGTATACCTACGATTTATTCTGGTAAATATTATTGACCGGGCAAAGCGTCTCATTTCAGCTTGGGCAAAAATTCTTTTTTATGTCCGTCTGTTCTCCTCTACAGGTCGACGGGTTCTCGTGAAATTTGGTGCGATAATTACATAGATTTTATTTATCGATTCTGCTTTTCGAAATTTTTCGAAAAATAAAAGACATTTCAGCCATTTTAAAATGTTCAAAAATGTCACAAACGCGAGGTCTGCAATTCACAGAGTTACTAGTAATATTTATTCTTCTCACTGTTTGAATAACACATAATAAGCTACATAACAAAGAGAGCCTATCTTTTCAGTAAACATACGGCTCCCGATGTTCACACTGGCTGTGTTGATCTTTGCTAGATTGGTGTATTCTGTAAATAACAGGATTCAGAAGTGTCCAAACAAATCCGGTTGAGATCAGGATTCGAATTGAATGTGACACGGCTCCATAAACATACCAAAAATATGAGAGTAGATAATCTTCTAACAATAGAATACAGAATAATAAGGCTACAAAGGTTTTCCTCGAAAAATCTTAAATATCCACAGATTTATGACGTTTTTTTTTATCCGTGTGTGTCGATAAGGTCATTTACCGTTGAATCTGTCGTTCTACGTATTAGCTCCTATTAAATACATTAATGACAGTACATTTTTCAAATATTAATAATTATTAAGATCGTTTGCTACAATTACCTTACATGTGGAATAAATATATTGGTTGATTGAGTCATACTAATAAATTGTAGTACTCATACCTATCTATAATATTAGCGCCTTTAATACAGCCACAGCCGTAAAGTCAGTACTTAAACGGGACACAGTGAGTTTCAACAGGCGTTCACTTCATACTGATAAAATATTTTTAATTCGTTAGTAGAACTAGATAGTTTCGGTTATGGTAGTAATATTATACCCATACATAAACAAGGGATAGCCATGGGTACTTCATTAGTATGTACTTGATTAATTGTCTGATTGTTGTGAAAATATTAAATAAGTACCTACCTGGTTCGCAAAAATCTCATTGGGTATTAGTTTTCATGTGCGGAAACGTTCACCCACAACATAAGTAAAGTAAACGTAAAAATCTAGAAATACTTGGATTTATAAATTCAAAATAAAACTTGTATCTGATCAATTGCAAAGTTCGTTAAATCAAAGGACGGTCTGTCTTTACCGAGTCACTTTAACTTTCATTTTCAAAAATTCATTTAATTAAATTCATTTAACTTTCAAGTCAACTTGCGTCAAGCGCGTGCAATATTGCCTCAAAACCGTGCGTTTTCCCTTTCAACTCTCAAGTCAACTTGCGTCAAACGCTCAAGTTCAACTTTCTACCATACAAATTTTACTTTTTCTGAGAAGATAGAGCATGCGCTATTGCTTTCCCTGAGGCATGGCTCTGCTGACAGCGCAGGAGCAAAGCAAAAGCGCACGCTCAGCGTGTGCTATTGATTGCCTTGAGGCATGCGCCAGATGAAAGTAAAAGGAATGGAAAGGAAAGGAATCGTATGAAGACACGCCTTTAGAATGTTGCAAGTTTTGTTTGTTTTCATACAGGAAAGACGTTTTGTACTAGTCATGGGACAATTATCTTCACAAAATATTTACTTATATCGATAATTTTGAATCATTCTTATCCTTACTAATATTATAAATGCGGAAGTAAGTTTGGTTGTTTGTTTGTTTCTTACGCATTCACGTCTTAAGGCCTTAAGGTGGGTCAAATCCCAATATTCAATTCAAATTATTTAAAGATTACGCGCGTGAAGCTATCATGGGAAAAATATTATAGTGTACTTGAAATAATACACAGTAGATTTAATTGAAAGCATTTATAAAAATTTTACCACCTTTGATGTAAAAAAATATTCCGTGGACCCTGTTTCTGGTCTTATTTGCAAAATTTCTCGGAAACAGAACAATCGTTTATGTTAAAACCAACCATGAAAATCGGCGATGATAATACCTTCAATCATAATTGAACAGATTTTTTTAACTAAGTTAAAAGCGAAGAAAAGTAAGATTCTGGTTTTCGAAAAAAATGAGAATTCGGTGCTAGTTCTCAACGCAACCACCGCGTTGCAACGCGCACTGATTTGAACCCAAAGTGTAGAGTAGAGTTACGTTCGATTTCACTCCATCACGGATCGACCCGCTCGGATTGACACACCTTAAGGCCTTTAAACACTCAACCGATCAACAAAAACATTTGCATACACGTCAGGGGTACAGATAAGAACATAGATGTCCTTTCATCCCGAAAAAATACTGTTCCCGAGGGATAAAAAAATAAATGACCACGCAGATGAAGTCGCGGGCGGTTTTCTCATAAAATTTAAAATATTATACGTACCTACACAATATTATTTTTGAGAATGTCAGACCACGATTTGAATAGGATTTTTTTTATTGTACTTTAATTTACTGTGTTCAGTTATTTCGTTAAAAGTTAATTAATGGATATTAATGGCGCATGTGGTTCGAGATGCAATAAAGTTGCATATTTTGTGAAACGGCCCATCATTTAGATAAAATATTTTTTGGTAAAGCTTCACCTATTATAATAAAGGTTTATTATAATAGGTGAAGGTATATATGACGACCTGATTGGTGCGGCCGGGCAGAAATTGAAATGATGAATTTTAATTTCTGTGACGGATCTGGGTGTTACTATGTATAATAAGTATATATTTAAAAAAGTATATAAGTAGTATATCAGTTGTCTAGCACCCATATTACAAGCTTTGCTTAGTTTGGGGCTAGATGGCGCTGTGTGAAATTGTCCAAGCATTTATTTATTTATTATTTATTATTAATACAACAGGAACAATTTTAAAAGTAGGCTTACTTATAAAAATTGTATCGTCGATATCGTTAACTGAATGACTTAAAATCACTAGTACTTATAACAACAATTCCAATGTTGTTTATTGATTACATCCACCAATTGGAAGTGATCGATAATGAAGCCCAGTTCTAATGTTGTTTAAACTAAGAATGAAGCCGTTTAAAGCTAAAAGTATTTTCCATTTCGCTTTTTTATTTACTATGTTATTAGTGTTTTTTACTTTTTATGACGTCAAATTAGGACTCATAAGTATACTAAACTATGAAAAACCTGTCATGAAGTACATACTTTTATGGACTCGTGAGGATACGGTGCCGTTCATTTATATGGGAAAAGGTCAAGAAGGTTTCACAAGCAGGAAATGTGATTTCACAAATTGTATAGTAACTTCCGATAGAGAATTGTTGGGTGACGCCACGAAATTCCATGTTGTCGCCTTCAACGGTCCTGATGTGAGGACCTACCATTGCAAAGAGTTGCCGAAATTTCGATCGCCACATCAAAAGTACGTTTTTGCTTCGATCGAATCGTCTCAGTACTATCC
The DNA here is from genome assembly GCA_950108535.1 of Agriphila straminella. NCBI lineage: Eukaryota > Metazoa > Arthropoda > Insecta > Lepidoptera > Crambidae > Agriphila > Agriphila straminella. Next base: position 5,548,082 of record OX467314.1, read on the forward strand.
GATTTGCAATAATCGATTTGATAACTACTTCAACTGGACTTGGACATTTCGACTCGATTCCGATGTTCGATGGGGGTATATACTGATAAGGGATAAATACAATAACATAATAGGTCCAAATAAGATTATGCATTGGTTGAACGTCGGGGAAATGGATCAAATAAGCGAAGATTTCAAAAACCAATTAAAAACAAAGACAAAAGCAGCAGCTTGGTTTGTTTCCAATTGTCATGATATTTCGAATAGACGAAAAGTTGTCTCTAATCTTAAAAAAGAAATGAAAAAGTACAACTTAGTGCTGGATGTCTATGGAAAATGTGGTTCTTTGAAATGTCCCTCCCCCGATGTAACAGATTGTGGTCAAATGCTGCAAGATGATTATTATTTCTTTTTGGCGTTTGAGAACTCCTTTGGTGAAGATTATGTGACTGAAAAATTGACAACAGCGTTAAAGAATAACGTCGTGCCTATAGTTTATGGTGGTGCTAATTACACAAGGTGATGTTAATTTAGTATTTACACGTAATTCGTTTAGGATACCTACATTATACAATTAAATAAAAATTAATTATACAGTATTATAACTAGAAGTTAACTAGTAAGCAGTACAAAATATCAAAATTACATTTTACAAAAAGATTTTTGTAAAATTATATTTTGAGTAGGTACTTTGTGTTCTGTTTCTCAAGTAAAGAATAAACGTTTCTCTAGCAAAATATTGCGTAATGCTTGTTTGTCTTGTTCAAACAAATCTCGTACTTATTTATGCTTAAAGTATTTTAATTTAAATGCAATTATACTTTATTTACTTACTAATTATTTTATAAATTGCAGGTTTATGCCAGATGGAATTTATTTAAATGCAAACACGATGAGTGTTATAGAGCTAGCTGCTAAAATGAACGAGTTAATACAAAATCCTAGTCAATACGCAGAATACTTTCGATGGAAAAACCATTATTCTTATCACAATCTCAACGAACATCCAGAAACTCACGAATACTGTCGTATCTGTGCTATTGTCAATGATGAAGAAAAACTTAAAAGGATTTCGTTCATAAAAGATTTTAGGAAATGGTGGAATAATCCCAATTATTGCACCAAGTTATAAGTCCAGTTGTCAGGTAATTTGCCGCAGGGACCGGAATCTGCAATAATCTACCATCGAGCTTTAACAGTAAGAAGGGAAACTCTTTTTACGATGGTAGAGTATAGGTGCTGTACAAAGTTCAGGCTAGTCAGTGTGTCTAGTCAAGTGTCAGTGTATTTGGTCGGTGTCTCACCTGCAGGTCGCCCTAACGGCTCGGCCACAGGCAGTGCGGCAGGCGGCGCGGTAAGCGTATTCGGTAATCACTGCGCGGTCGTGACGATGACGATGAGCTGAGAGGATTAACGCCGCCTGCAGCGCTGGCTGTGGCCGGGCCGTAAGTAGTAATTTTAGCCTCGTATATTGTTTTGGTAATTCAGTAATAAACCTCGGCTTCCATTCTCGTCGTTTTTTCTTTACCTAAACTTTGACCCCGTTACACAAAATATTTAATTTTTTAATATTTTAATAAATTAAGTTTTAAGTACTCTATTGATTGGAATAATCATTCATAAATAAAAAAAACGTTATTTACAAAACACAAATAAGTACACGTTCTGCTACCGTTTGTTCTCAAGTTAGTTTCATGATCATGTTTTTATTTTGAAATCTTTTCAATAGTTTAGGGTTATCCTGAAAATACTATCATTATTGACTAATAGTAGTTCGTTGATTGAATAGAAAAGAAACTGGGAAATTAATTAACGTAATTAATAGTTATCAAAAATCAAGTTATGTTTTCACTTTAGAAACAGTTGAGTGTCGGCGATTCATTTTTCGGCTGGTAGTCATTGAAGATCGAATTGTACGACGTCATCATGTTTACAATAAAATTCCTCAAATATCCGTTGACAGCAGCGTATTGACACCAGATTCTTGTACCACCGAGCAGGCCGTTTATTTCTATAAAAAAATATGTATTTCAAAATTAAAAAATATAGATTGTATATTATGATTATAAATAATTTATAAGAGCTTTAAAATTAATTAAGGAAATAGTTAGGACAAAACTCACGTATTTTCCAAGTGTCATTTATTTGATGAAAAGATACCCAGCTCAGTAATAACTGTTATAAAAAATGTATAGTAATAAGTGGAATTCAAGTGTAATTATTATGATTCTAATGTTATAAAGAATCTGTGTATGATGGAGTTTTCAGAACCGCCTCTGTGGTCCAATGGTTCGCCCAGCCGTGTAAGACGCAGGGGTCCCGGGTTCGATTCCCAGGAGGGGGGTACAATTTGTACTCGCTTTCAAAGACAAAGTCAAAATGGCTTTATTCAAATAAACTTAATAATTAAGCATTTAGCATCGTCTATATTTTCCAATTGTTTGTTTGAAAGAAAGAAAGAAAGAAAAATGATTTATTTGAGACAGACATATTAATTCATATAATAAAACTTAAAAAACTATTTGTCTCAAAACGGTCCCAAACTCAGCATAATGCATAGTCTGCGACCAGCTCTGGTCTTCCGTCGGGACCGGTTTGTTGCCCTACCACCAACCAAAGTTAGTGGTAGGGCTTTTTCAATTTCGACTGGCTAGCAACCGCTCTATCTCTTACATATACCATAACAACAATTTTAAAATGGTTATGTTCCGGCAGTTAGAGCTAAGATAGCTAGTTCCTCAGTGATGAGGATTCCGGGTGTAGTGCACTTCCACTTTCGACCTTATCGTCACTTAACGTCAGGTAAGTTGAAAGGCCGAGCACTATTCCGTTGTGCATAAAAAAAGGAAATGCATTAAGGCAAGTTCTTAATAGCTATCGCACACCTGTCGCAGCTATGCCAATGAGTCAATTCAGCCGACTTAGCCTATTTCCTATACGTGATGAGAGAGCGATTGACAATCAAACCTTCATTTCCAGTGGACATGGGGCGGCCTTGGCAATCTTGATGAGTCAAATCAATATATGCACGTTTTGCACAGCAGTTGTTTGAAGATACAGTCAGCAGTTACTTTAGGAAATTTGATCTACTTAGTTGTTTCTCTGATCTTTAATGTGAGGTGATCTGGTGATCAATTAAAAAAAATCTTTAATTGGCTTCATTCGTTTTGGTTTTTTAGATAAATAAGGCCAGTTTTTATTGTTATTATAATAATAAAAGAACATAACCATAAAGTTTTCGTAATCTTGTAATTGTAAGACATCTTTTTTTGTAAATAAAGTTTAACACTCTATTTGTTGTAGGTTTGCCGACACAATTTCCAAATTGTAGGTAGAAAAATGTATGAAAGAAAGGGGAATTTCACAGACAATGGGAATAACAATTGTCATTTGATGTTCATTGAGCATTGAATAGCGTAATAATCCTTCACTCGCAGACAAAGCAATCGAGCTTATGTTCTGATTGGCGCAAACCTCGGAGTTGTCTTGAGACAGCCCACAACCCATAACGTAACAAGCGCGGCCAATTTTCCATTCCACTGGGAATTACCTATGGAACTTGTGTGATTGTGTTTACGTATGATTCTAGCTTTAGTAGACCGTTGGACGTGACCACAGATTACGCAGTATGAAGGCGCTTTATTTTGTTTTATAAATATTTTTCGTGAACTTTCTTGGAAAAGGCGTATGTCCAGCGGTGGGCGTCGACGTCGTGCGGCTGATGATGAATTAGATAAATGAGATTATAACAATATTTTACAATAATTAAGCTTACTGAAGGAAATAATTAATTAGGCATATTAATTTACAGGTGCTTGATTTTCAAAGATCCCACTCCTACTAATATTATAAATGTGAAGGTTTTGATGTTTGGATGTTTGTTACTCAATCACGCTGAACGAATTTGGATGAAATTTGGCACACAGATAGTTTATAGCCTGGTATCCTAATGTCCAATCTGATGAAGTAGCGGGCAGGAGCTAATATTACCTATAATAATTATGGTCGAAGCATGGACAATGGGTAGTCAGAAGACTCAGTGAGAGAGATAAATGAGAAAAAGGGATCTAGGAGAAAACATGCGTGATCCTGTGCGTCTTTATGGAAAATGTGTCTTCTTGTTACATGGTTTTATCAAAGTAAGAATATATATAGCATTGATGTGACTGACATTTTTCGTGTTCACTTTTATTAGTATTTACTTATTAACCTTCTTATGTCAAACAAAAAACTGCACATTGTAACATGATCTTTATTACTTAAGTTTAGAGCAAATAGCGTCATATTTAAGAAAAGCCTTGAAAAGCGTTATCTTATCACACCGTTCTTTGGTCCATATAAAAATGCGTTTGCATTTCCTAATTTTTTATTTCATTATTTAGTGATTAAAGCATCATGACGACTCCCTGTCGTGTGTGGTCTAAGTTTACTGCCAAATCAAAGTCTGGTGATAGTATCTTTAATCTTAGAATACAAGACATGCCGAAAGATCGTTTTGATGAAGTTTTAGAACTTTTTGCAAAGTATTTCTCGACAGAAGAAACGATGAATAAAGCTGCAGGTAATAACAAAAATAACGGATCAGTTTTAGAACCACTTTACTTTGTATCGAAAGTGCACTTCATATTTTGGGCTTCTTGCTAAATAATTGTAACAAAATTAACATTTTACAGAGTTTTAGTCGTCTCTTAATTTGATTATTGGCAAATTGTTTGATATGCAATATTCGATGAACTAGCGAAATAGGTGAATAATATATTTTTATTATTAACAGGAATAACCAAAAATGATGAAGCTTTGTCAGAATTAAATGTCTTATATAGAGATTGGTTGACTGATTCTCCACATCACATAACAATATGTTGCTTAGATGAAGATGCGAATACAGTTGGAGAAATCATTGGAGCATCCATTGTTACAATTTATTCAGAAGATAAACCCAATGACGAAGACGAAGTTAAAGTAAGTGAAGTAGGTGTGATTTAATAAAAAGTGGAAATAGTAAGTATACTGAATACACACTGAATAAAATTAAATTCACCGTAACCAGCTCTGGACCTATAGGTATTAAGCAGGGCTATGCGAATCAAGTTATTTATTCTCTGACAGAATACTGGCTGAGTTGACTCCCTGCTGAGTGAGCAGTCTGCTTTTAAGTCATGTAGCTGAATTGTCTTTCGGCTATCTAGGTACCTTGCTTTCATGTCATCCTACGTGAATTATCTTTCAGCGAAAAGGTCATTCTGATAGAGAGGATACCAATAAGTGCACCTAAATAGTGTCGAGTTGCCAGCCTGTCGCCCAAACTTTTATCTTTGACCGAGCGAGCACGCGCGCGTAGTCTGGCTATTCTCCTCTACAGGTATTGGAAAATGATCGAAAATGCCACAAACACGAGGTCTACAGCTGCAGATCACAGAGCCACTAGTTTGTAGTATTGACTAGTCAAAATAACGTTTATTTTTTAGCCAAAGTCCAAAGAAGTTGCAAAGTTGTTTGAACTTATGGGTGCGCTATATTCATTGTTGAAAGATGTTGAAGATCTGGATAAATTTTATGACGATAGAGGCTTAGTAGTTCAACCCACTTACAGAGGCCTTGGGATTGCCCAACAGTTGCTTCATGTAAGGTAAGTCTACCTTTTTCGTATCCTTTGAAATTAGGAAAGAAGTGGAGATACCACTATTGGGGAAAATTACGAAGTACTTAATGTTAGATTTATTTGACCTAGTATCTAATCAGACACGAATCACGTTGCATGCATTTTAGAGGATAAATCACGAGCGATAACATAGATTCGTTGTTGGCGTGTAAGTATAGCATGATTTCTACACGAACTTAGCTCTTTACGTACCTACAACTAAAATCTGCAATCACGCATGATCCAGCATGATGCGTGGAAGACATATTTTGTCACATGGTTTTAATAAATAGGTTACTTACCTGTTAGTGACTAGTCGTCGCTTGTCAGGCTGTCAGCACAATCACAAACAGAAGGTCAGAGTCGTATGTGTATTTTCCCATCTAATGTAAAGTTATATCTTCTTTCTTCATCATCGACCATTTTAATGTCTTCCTTATTGATCTTTAAGGAGGATGAGCCATAACCCACTTCGTGAGACTAATGCGGACCAGTGTTAAAGACTCCAAATTCAATCAGGACAAACGGCTTAAATTGCCTCCAGCTTAGAAAAGTTCATACATTTTTGGTCACTTAATAAGCTTCACCGCACCGTATTCACTAGCTGAATGCGTTATGACTTTGCATTTTCATTAGATGGCCTTAATATTTTTCAGGCGCCTGATTTGCGAAGATACTGGTATTTCCATGACCGGTGCATGGGTTACAGAAATTGATTTACAGAAAGCCTGCGAAAGAGATGGATGGAAGACTATCTACGAAGTTTCCTACGATGAATTCGGCGAAAAACATGGAGTGACCTTTGAAAATGTACCACTTACTTGCAAATTTATGATTGCTAGGGTATAAAGTTGAATCACAATTTGAAGAAATGATAATAAATGTATCTGAATAAAGAATTCCACAAAGTTACTCCCACTCCCTCTCGTGTGCAAGCCGTGTCGTTATTACGTTATCCATAGCCATGATTAGGGTTGTCGTTTCGATTATATGGATTAGATTATTTTCTTAAAAAAAATGCGATTCGATACAATATAATGTACCCAAAGTAGAGATGACGCTAGACACTGAGAACCAAACTGCCTGTAAGTATTGCATTTTATCTTCTTTTGAATGGTAATAGTTAGCTGAACACCAAGGACATACATCAAAAGTATTCATTTTGTTTTTTTCTCAGCCACGACAAAATAGATTAAACCAAAAGAAAGACCTTTTGGATTAAGAGAAAGTACAGAGGTAGTTACAATCAGTAGGTACTACTTCAATATTCATTCGATATTATAAGTAGGTAACCAACCCATCCTAAAGTTCCTACGGTAACCTTTATCAAGAACGGCTGTCAACCCAGCATGATATCAACGTCAATCAGCGCTTCGCCCGAGTGCCGTAGTTAATTGCAGTTGTCGTCTGCACTCTCTATCGACAACGCAGACGCAGCGTTGCTATGGTACCGTATGTCCTTTTCTGTGCCCCTGATAACGTGTATGCAAAATTTAATATTAATCGGTTGAGTTTTTAGAACGCGAAAGCGAACCAAACAAACGAAAATCTCTTTTACATTTTATAATATTAGTTAGGATAATAATTAAGTTAGGATGCGGTGTTACTTACTAGTCATCAATTTTGAATAAGACCTTAAATAAGTAAGATTCCTTTACGGTATTTCAACCGCTGTCGTATACCTTTACTGCTCATACGGCTGCCAACCCTCAGCATGACATCAACGTCGATCGTTAGGCGCTTCGCCCGAGCGCCGTAATTGCAGTCGTCGTCGGCGCTCAATAGGCCTACTCTACCGACAACGCAGCCTTGATTTTTTGTTCATCTCATTTGGGTTTTCCGGGTTTCTCTGTGAAAAGTACTTGTAATCCTAACGAATATTATACATAGTATGTTTGTTACCATTTCACGTCGTAACTAGTACACAACCGATCATCATGAAATTTTGCATACACGTACAGAAAAGGGTTTAGAATACATTTCACCCAGAAAAAGGACTGTTTCTGAGGGATAGACAAATAACTGTCCACGTAGACGAAGTGCTGGGGGGTCGCTAGTGTTCATATTTATAACAAATTGTAAACAAGTAGGTACTATGATAATGACAGTTCTAGTTTTTGTACGTGTGTTGCAAGTTTATCTTATAAGAACTTAGAATAATATTTTTGATTCCGTTAATCTTTCACTCTTTAAGTAGAATTGGTAAAAAAACTCCATAAAAAAAATAGTAAGTGTGCCTGACTAATTACCAGTTGAATGATTGTTCGTCAATATTACCTAAATTATGCAGCTTATCTCTTGACGTTCTAATGCAAGAATAACAAAATGAAACTAAACAACTTACGTCATCAACACTCAGAATCTCACTAATATTATTTTCTTCTTGATGCGTTCGTTAAACCGTTGTTTCCATTATTTTTCCCTCATAAGGCACCAAGAGACCGGAAAAATATGCAGAATCTTGCAAACAACACGTGCTAAAAGAGATTCTCTTTTACGATTGCAGTCTAAGGTATGCAAATTTTTATGGAAAATATTTTCTACCTACACACATAAAAAATCTAAATACAAAAAAATAAAAAAGTTAATCATACGTCATTGACTATCTGTGTTGGTTATAATGTGATATTTACACGAGTCGACGATTGTAAAATCTAATTGGATCGAAGAGGAAAAAAAATATTCTTCGATTCACCAGCGGAGCCTAGTCGGTGGACCGTAGAGAAATGACGGATTTTAATGAGGTGGCGATTCAATTTAAGGCGAGGCCAGTTCCCGATCTGATTGAAAGATTGATTTTTGAACTTACTGTAGACTGAAAAATTGTTTAAAAAACAAAAAAACCGACTTCAAAAAACCTGCCTCTAAAAAAAGCAAGAAATAATATACAAATCATTAGATACGTATTATCATTGTTATAATAAATCACGTCTATTAAAGTCGGGTGGGGCTGGACTGGAGTACATCTTCCTTTTTTTATTCTAAAAGCCCCACCCGACTTCAATTGACGTGTTTTATTATAACAATGATAATGCGTATCTAATGATTTGTATATTATTTCTTGCTTTTTTTAGAGGCAGATTTTTTGAAGTCGGTTTTTTTGTTTTTTAAACAATTTTTTTATTTTTTTTATTTTCAGTGTAAGTACCTTCTGTATTAGGTAGTTTAGGTATATTATTTAGGTAGAAAAATCGGCTCAGCCAAACGTGAGATAATCGCGGAGAAACATACATACATACAAATTGAATACCTACTTTTTTGAAGTCGGTTAAAAAGACTACACAAAGTTATCCCTTCCTCAACAAAAAAAATCATCTAATTCGGTTCATAAATAACAAAATTGTCAAGTTAGTTGATTTAATATCATAGTATTTTCAGGATTAGGTACTTGTAAACTACTGAACCGATTTGAAAAAAAATTAAATGGGACCATCTCGCAAGAAAACTCAATCGAACAAAAGAAGAATTATCTAAATCGGTTCATAAAATGTCGAAGATACGCGCGAACAACGATAAAAAAAAACATACAATCGAATTGAGAACCTCCTCCTTTTGATGAAGTCGGTTAAAAAGAAACAAAGAAACACAATAACCGAACAGAATATTGAAAAACGGCTTGGTAACTCTGTAAAAAAATCGTGAATAACACCATAAAAATAAACTTCAAATCGTCAGATTTCGTAATTTTCAACGACAGTGATATGATTTTTTATGCAAAAATGATAGCTTTTTTATTGATCTAACACAATAACCGAGTACATTTTTAATAAATAATCCAGTATTTCAGAAATCATTAAAAAAGTAAGTAGTAATAATTAATTTCGTCAAATTTCTGGGTGTCAATTAAAGCTATGCAATATTCAACCTTATTCTAAAGGCATAGTGAAAGAGTAAATTTCGGAAACTGCCTCGCCTTAACAAGCGATTGTCGATAAAGATCGCTTGTTGACTAAAATCGACGAAAAGGTCGCCTGCTAAGTCGACCCGTGTAAATACCACACCTAAGGTACGTTTACTACTAAACTCATTCATACTGAGGTCTTCAACGACAACAAATAATGCGAAGTAAGCTTCAAAATTGATGCTAGTTTGGCATTTGAAAGTGCACAATAAACCATTGAGTTCAAACAGCATAAAGCCACCATTTGCACCTATCACGCATTCGGATCAGTAAATAAATGGGCAATTCTCCCTGGAATACTTCCCCGAGTTACCCAACCCAGTCCCTGCCAAAAAGGGTATATCAATCACTATCCTTCCGCTGAATGGGACGTTACGCCACATTATGGTGACATTTGTCCGTATCAATCATACAGGAAGAAGTTGACCCTCGCTGAATGCTTGCAAGATGACATTAATACCATATTTGTGTACAGAACGATTACAGGATTTTTGTCCTTGGCCTTTGGCTCGACTAACCTCATCGAGTTTGTTGGTCTTATTAAAATATCTACATTGGATAGAATTGACGTCATGCCAGTAATTGAAGAATATTTAAAGATGCAATCTTGGCATACTTACGATGTCTCCGGCCAAATACTCAAACGAATCTTAAAGTTAAGGCCACCTTAAATTCAAAAAAGTTGTCAAATTTGACAGAAACACTATGAAACTGACAGCTTCTTTAAAGTTAAGGAAACCTTAACTTAAGATTTTAATTAAGAAGCGTAATTTAGTTAAGTCCTTTTAGGTGGTACCCTGAGCGAAAGTGGCGCCGCGGTGAATTATATTTAATATTATAATTCTAATACACAATTTTAAAAATGTTTATCGTGGAGATTTTAGGGCCCACAGTCTAGTATTTTTAGACGGTATCGTTACATTTCCACATAGTTCCTGCTAGAAGTAGATAGCAAAACTGCTAAAAGTGGCCGTTTTTGACACATTTGCTATCTACTTATACGAATGACTACGAGGGCATGTAGTGATTATATATATATACCTTCTAAAAATACTAGACCATGGGCCCTAAAATCTCCACGAATAACATTATTAAAATCTTTTTCTATTAATAACTTATTAAATAAAAACCTCTGAGGGCGCCACTTTCGGTCATACAACCGCCTTAACAAGAAAGATGTAAGGACTTTTCAATAAAAAAATGAAAATAAAAAGACATTTATTTCATCACACACAAATAACAACATAACAGCATATTACATCATAGACCGCTTCGAGTGTGTGATCTGGAGCCTAAACTAGGGCAATGCAATGTAAACAGTGAGTATTGTATCGCTTCTTTGCGACAAATGTTAACATATCGCTTGACGTTTAGTTCCAAAATTAACTAATATTATCAGACACTGCTATCCCAACGGTACTGCAGAATACATTGCAACATCAGCTAGGAACACGTAAACAAACTACGTTGGTACGTACCTAAACTCACAATTTCCCTCGTGTCCCATAAAACACAAAGTGATTTACATTCTCGAAGTTCTCCTGATTATTGAGTCTATTCACGGGGTATAAAAGGTGTAAGCGTGAAAAATGGAGTGATTTATCGGGGCCCACGATAAGGTGTAAAACGTATTTTTAAGGGGCCCGGAAGACCCGGCGATGACTAAGTGGTTTATTGTGATCTGAAAGTGGACGTGCTTTAATCAAAGAGTGCTTTCGATTTTATGGGATCAAATTCACTTCATCATCATTTCTTTCATACAGGGTTACTTTACTTATTTGTAAAACACCCACAACCTCGCAAGAGTATAACAAGAGTATAAGAGTATAACAACGTTTTTTTTGCGACTTTCCCGAAAATTAAACGGAAAACGGTTTTTAAATTAATGTCCAAACAACTGATCGTGTTTTGTATGGAAAGTAAAAAATTGTGTGGTGTTGTGCTTGTGTGTCCCTTTCTCAATAAACAAATCGCTTCGCTCGTCATGTCGCTACTTCGCGTTTCCATGCCGTAAATGTAAAAAAAATATAAACGAATAATCAATTATATAAATCCTGACAAAATTGAAAACGGCCAACGTTTGTTATTCAAAATCACGTTATTCAATACTATAAAGAGCCAATTAATTTTATCATAAGCCTATTGTTTCAACAACAAAGCCCCCATGGTTCTGAAGATATCAGAGGATTTCGGTCAAGGCCGAAATGAGAGGCCTGCGAATTCCCCGTGGATGGCCTTATGAATAAATTAACCTTAATAAAATTATTCATGTAGGTACTCGTATTACAGGGTGGACTGGACATAAGTATTTGATGATTATTTTCTATTCAATTTGATCACGCATTTTGTTGAATTTAATTTTATTATTAAAAAAATATAGATCATCGTTGGGTTTGTTTGAGTAGATGAGTAGTCTATATCAAGTACCTACCTCGATATTAAATCAAAACAAATGGAGATATTGTCGGTATCTTAAGATCCCGCAATATTGCTTCGTGAGTAGAATACTAAACGATATCTTTTCATGGAAAAAATACTATTGTTTATTATACGTCTTCTGGCTTCGGATGGGATATAATACCCTACGGTTCTTGAAAATTAATGGGTTCCAGTGCGTAAAAAAACGTTAAAACATAATGTTCTTTTGAGGTTATCGGCAGAAAGTTCCCTTGAACGTAGCTTAGTTATAAAGTAAGTATTATAAATTAATGAGAAAGTGAGTTTATTTGTTTCACTTTCATTCTATTAATTTTATACACGTTGTCAGGGGTACAGTTTTACTGTAGGTACACAGTGTCTTTCACCCAGAAAAATTACTGTTACCGACCAAAAATATCAATGGAGACGAAATAGCGGGAGGTCACTACTATTTCTGTAATATAATTTAATTCAAATAAAGGGTACTTTTACGATAAGTTTAAAAATTATAGTTTAACTTATACCGTATCTAAATTAACTGAAGGCAAATGTTGAAAAGAAGCCAACTGTACCTACATGTCTGTTTTTTTAAATAAGTATTTATAAAAAAAATGCATTTTCGAAAAACAAAAATAACATACCCACTGTACAGTTGGTGGGGTATTTATTTGTTTATCAAAAATTTGACAAAAAGTCATCAACTTGTTCAAACTACTTGTTTAAAAAAAGCATCAGAATTAATACATGTAGAGCAATAATTTTGAGCTCGTTTTGTAGAACAGCTCAAATGCTACAATATAATTTAAATTAAATATACCTTAAAGACCTTGTTTTGATTATACTTCATAAACAAAAGCCTTTTTCTGAAGTCTCTCATTACTCTCTCAAAATGTATGGGGTTTGTGTCTATTTGCTATTTCTACTGATATTTAATTTTGTTAGCTATCGAACGATACCAAATTGTTGCTTATCAGTTTTAAATTGCCCATGCTGTCGCTTGATTTTGAAGGAAAAAGTTCAAAACTAAAAGACAAAAGATTAAATTCTTGTAACTTGGTGAAGAGCAGGCCTTTGATTTAAGGAATTTTCATCTTTATAATTGTCAGATCACGCCCTTTAAGTAAGATTACTATTAAAAGTTGATTAAATCCTTTGAATTCTGTTAGCCCAGTACTATGTTGTTCACTTAAAAGCGTATAAATGTTAGTTCCTTTGAATTCTGTGAGCCTATACTTAGTACTATGTTATCTGTGGCATTAGGAATATTCTGCGTGTTATTTTACTATCTTTAAATTTTATTTTTCGCAGCTTTAAGCTTATTATTATGATTAAACCTCATGAATATGGGTCAAGAGCATTGGATTTTAACGAAACAAACGACATTTATTGTTTTACGATCGAGAATTTTCGTTTCTGTATCGTAACTTATTTTCCTTGTGGTCGAGTCCATTACTCGTAGGGTTGGTAAACTGAACAAATAAAATGGTTATACCTAAAATATTTTTTGAGCTTATTTGATATTTTGTTCATGTTTCCTCAAGAATTTATTATTATCGTCATCATTGTTGTCACACAATCGCCTATTGGATGACGCCAGTGTTTACTAGCTATACCTACCTATCTATCTACAGGGTAATTTGTAATATACCAACAAACTCGCAGGAGTAGATTATTGATTACTAAAATCATAAACAACAACATTTGTTCGACTTTGTACGACTTTTCTGAAAACAAACATTTGTATGGAAAGTCGATATTTTTTGTTTTCAGAAAAGTTGTAGAACAAATATTGTTGTATATAATTATGACATTTGTAATCAACACATGCGAGGTTGCTGGTGTTTTAGAAAAAACCCTGTATAAATAAAAGAAAATTACTGACTGACTGACATATCAGTGCACTACCTAAACTATTTTGATTAGAACTCGTGGCACAGAATAACTAATCTCGTGGCTAGAACCGACATATTAAAAATCAGCTTATAATAAAATAAGACTTTTTAATTAACATTATTTTTACTGTTTTATTTGTTTTGCCGTATTGTCAACCCTAGTATCAACAGATGTGCTCGCTCGTTACTACACTGTTTAATTGTCGACCAAAATAAATATACAGACGGACACTCGGTATTTATATACAAAACATTCAGGTTTCGTGCCCGCATCAGTTGGAAGCTACACAGCGTGAAATTTTAATCATTTGGTTCCCGCCGTGGGGTGGTTCCACTCATAATTACAAGTAATTTTTACTATGGGGCCAACTCTTCTCCTCGCAAAAAAAAACAGCTGTTCCATACAAAAGTGCAGTACCTACTCGACCTTAATGTATGGAACAGCTGATTTTTTTTTTGTTACAAAAAACCCTAATGCCGATTATGATTTATGATAGATAGGCACCATCAAACTTTTGCTATGACGGACCAACTCTGAAATCTCGAAAAAAAATCAGCTGTTTCATACATTTTGATATTTTCGTTAATAATTTTTGTAAATTCGGCATTAATTAGGGGTTTTTGTAACACGTTGTATAACCCAAATATTGAAACATGATATTATTATGTTATCTACCTATTTGTAGCAGAAATCTTATACAAAACTAATGCAAATCACTTCTTATAAAATTGAGATCGATCATCATCATTCAAAAAACCATTTGATCACTATTTAGGGAATAAAAATTAAAATCTTGCCTTTTATGACCCTCAGGTTCCTATCAGTATCTTATCTGATTTAATTGAATGAAAGTTTCTGACGAATTTTATGTATCTATGCTACTTCTATCTGCCAACCATAGATGGCGCTGTTTGTCTTTTAAATCGCGGTAGCGACGACCGCATTTGATATATCTAAAAGCAACTGTGACTTTACACACAATTACGACTGACTCGTTTCGTTTTTAGATCGATGTCAAAATGAATATACAATGAAATTACTTATTTTTTGAAATACTCCTAGTGCTGATAGGCAACTGAAGGGTATTTATTTAATTTATGGCCTAACTAACTTACCTACCTAATAGACGAGTAACTTAGACGAATTATTAAAAAAAACTTGCAAATATTTTTCAATAATGTTTCTAATCATTGCAATATAAACTAAACTAGTATAAAATTAATCTGAAATGCACCAAAACTGCATGCATACTATAAATTGCATGTGAATATAATATTAGAAGCATTTGAAAATTGCAAGTTTTACTCAAGTCGTTACTTACTCGTCTATAAATTCGAGGGTTATGAGCATGACTGTTGGCAAGGTTTTGATTAATTTACGTTTAATTAATAAATCAATAATATAATTTTATTGTCTTGGTCAGTCAGGTCAAGGTTTAAAGTACTTGACCTGTACAGTAAACAAAGGAAAGGTATGGGCTGGTGCGTGCAAACGGCATTTCAAGTCCTTATTTTTCGAAATAAATGAACCGATTTTAATGAAACTTCATGTATTACACGTAAGCAGAATACATAGGTCTAAAAAATTTGTAAGTTACATTTTCAAAATGTAGTAATTTAAAAAATATCATTGAAAATTTCATTCAAAGTTCATTTCAAAGCATCTTTTGAATAAAAGCAATGGATGCCTCCATTGTTTTTATTTAAAAGCTGAAGAATGAATAAATAAGTTTTATTTATTCTTTGGCAGGTACAAGACAAACTTTTGGTGTTACCCTTGCTAGCGAATTTGTTTTCAAAATGTAAATTTCATAATAATTATAGACTTTGTTGACTGTGACCTCACACACACATTAAGGAAAGTGAAATCCAATTAACAGAAAAAAAGAAAAGATTTTGGTTGATTTGATTGCGATCTTATCCTTTCTAATACCAATAACTAATACCAATGGGATTTATTTATTGTCGTAATACATTTTCTATAAGTACCTAAATAATACCAAGTATTAAATATTTAAATGAAGTGACAAAATGACAAAATCTATTCATTTAATTTGTTTTAGGATTCGTTTATGATTGGTAACTATTCGTACGGAATAGAAAATTAATTTCGATAATAAACAAATTCCATTGGTATTGGTGGAAAGGAATGGATCAGTACCCTTAGCACGAACAGCTATCGAGAAAAAAAACGTGCGTAAAATTACTCGATAGACAATTCTCTATGGAAAAATTCATTTCGCTTATCGGCGATAGATGGCGCTGTACAAATTTCCAATACAAAATACTTAATGATTTTACGCGCGTTATTTTTTTCGACAGCTGTTCGTGCTAAGGGTACAGTACCCTTAGCACGAACAGCTATCGAAAAAAATAACGCACGTAAAATCATTCGATAGTGCAATTTAGTATGGAAAATTTGTACAACGCCATCTACTGCCGAATAGCGAAACTAAAATTTCCATAGATAATTCTCTATCGAGTAATTTTAGGCACGTTTTTTTTCTCGATAGCTGTTCGTGCTAAGGGTACAGTACCCTTAGCACGAACAGCTATCGAAAAAAATAACTCGCGTAAAATCATTCGATAGATAAATTTTGTATTGGAAATTTGTACAGCGCCATCTATCGCCGATAAGCGAAATGAAATTTTCCAAAGAGTTGTCTGTTGAGTAATTTTACGCGCGTTTTTTTTCGATAGCTGTTCGTGCTAAGGGTACTGTATTGCGTTTAGCGGAATAAAATAAAGTGAAAGAAAATTGGCCCACTAATTTGAAAGCCCCAAACAAATCGTAGTTCTCAGTAAATGCACACTTATGTGTATGTGCATATAAACATTACCTACAGACAATCTCAGGCCAAACCGAACTATATCCAGTAGTTCTCACAATTTGTTTGTGAGAATGTTAGTTTTTATATTCAATTAGGTTAAAAGGTTCAACTGAGTAATCAAATAAAAAATAAATAAAAAACGGATCGGTCAGAAAGAGAATATTAAGCGCAAATTAATGAGGTATTTATTTTGAAGTACAGTTTAAAGAGATCGCAAATGGTTTTTGTTAGCTGTTCGGGGGAGGAAAGGTTTATATTTTAAGAGTGTCATTACTTTTTATATTTCATTCATGACCTATTCAGGATGTTAAAACAATAGTAAGGAAAAAAAGAAAAAAACTTTTGAGAGAATTTTTCTATAAGTATGTAAGTACCATTTTGAAAAAAGAAATATATGTAGCTTACTTCCGCAAACAAAATATTCAATCAAGATGCACCGCCCGCATAGAGTAGCCTAATTGGTGAAGGTGCAAGGTGTTTTGCTGTCTTGCTAAATGCAGGTATTGTGCACTTATATTTTGTGGTGTGCTGCATATTTTTGCGGGCGGGCGGGCGGTGCATCTTGCATATTTTGTTTGTTCCGCAAACTACATATATTTCTTATTTCAAAATGGTTTGGGACTTCCGCCAAGTGACGCCTGATTCAATCAAATATGTAAGTACCGTTCGTCATTACGACCTATGTGGTGCAGTGGTCGCAAGAGGTCCCGGGTTCGATTCCCGGCCGGGCAGAAATTGAAATTATGAATTTTAATTTCTGTGACGGGTCTGGGTGTTACTATGTATAATAAGTATACATTTAAAAAGTATATAAGTATTATATCAGTTGTCTAGCACCCATATTACAAGCTTTGCTTAGTTTGGGGCAAGATGGCACTGTGTGAAATTGTCCAAGCATTTATTTATTTATTATTAAAACACAGAACTGAAATAACGTCGGTTGACTTCTGCCTTTCAATTTGTATTAAGCAACCAAATTGTATCACGTAACGTAATATACAAGTGAAACAGGCCCGTATTATAAACCGCTCTCAACTTGAGATCATACTTGAGATGCTCTTCTTATAGGAACAGCATCTTAGGTACGATCTCAAGATAGCTCTCAACATTGAGAGCGGTTCATAAATTAATGTCATTGCTCAACAGAATTTCATATTGTCGATGTCGCCATCTCTTAGGGGCCGAGTTCGATCCCCGACTAGGTCAATTTAACAAAACGGACTTTTCTTCATCTCAGGTTGTGCTACCATCGTTGTATCTAATTGCCATAACACAACAAAAGTGCTTTATTTATTTTATATGGAATAGGAGCAATGTATGTAAAGTTATCCAATTTTTGTGTGATGTTGTCCGATATGTGTGTTAGTTGACCGAGCGACCGCGAAGCGCGAGCGAAGCGTCTCGCTTCAGCTTGGGCAAAAATTATTTCGTATATCCTTCCGGCTTTTTTCTTCTCCTCTACAGGTCGCATTTCTCAACCGATTCCTGTAAAATTTTGTGAGGATGTTAGATAATTAAGTATAATATATTTTTTTATTTGAGCAAGTTTTTCTAAATTTATCAAAAAAAAAAGACGGGTTGCACTCCGGGAGTGCCGGCAGAAGTGAAAACTTGAATATTAACGTTGTGCATTTTTTATACTTTGGAATGGTTAGGGAATAATTTTGCACGAATTGCTTTAATTATCAGTATAAAAGTACTATCATTTAGTATGTGGTAGTATACAATATTTATTTATTGCGCTATCGTACACAAACATGACAATTTATATTACATTAAAAAGTTTATCTCTCAGGAAAATCAACTTCCATCCAAAATTTCGACCACTTTTTCACCATCATTATTACGTCACCGTCTTGCGAATTTTTGATGTGTCCTGACGCGAGTTTAACATTGTTTACCCATTACAAAAAAGTGTACAACGCCGCTAAAGAAGTTTTCACTTCAAAAATTAACACATAATTCAAAAATTAAAAATTTACAAAATTAGAAGCGCCATCGCCGATGGCGAATGCGAATATACCAAACAGCACGAACCCTACTTACCATGTGCTTTGAAAACCTCATGGCGATGGCGAGGGCGACATCTTTTATTTTTAAACAACTTACAACTATTATACTTTTTAACACAAGGTTTATTGCTCACGGAGCCACTAGTGTGTATCTGGCTTTACAGTTACAGCTGGCCCGCTGCTAATGAGTACCCGGCTTAACATCACAACATTAAGAAGGTCACGTTTCAATTTATCTCAGCTATATTGTTCACAACGTGTCAGCCGGGGACGTGTCCTGATTATTTTGTGGTAATGTTATTTTTGTCCTGGCAATGTGTTTTCCGGAAGTACTTAATTCATGTTCTAAGTAGGTCCCATTTTCTGGTAAAAGAATAGGGAAAAAGATTTTATCCTTGCAATTTAAAAAAAACAGTAAGTTCTTGGGGAAAAAGTTTTGTCAACTTTATTGGAACCAAGGGAGTTAATTCATTGAAATAAAAACTGCTATAAATTTATAGTAAAATCAATTAAATTCCGTTACAAAATATGCGACATAAATATAATTACTCTAGATTTTTTTAAATTATCAAAATTAACTCAAACCTCTTTAAGGGATTTGCCTAATTATAGTACCTACCTATTTGAACGTATTATAGGATTTGAGGAATTAACGTAACGACCGCCTATTAATTGCCGAAGTTCTGAATAACATAAACAGTACCTTCTGTTCGTTACGGTGAGGAACTACGGCCCGTATTTATAAACCGCTCTCAACGTTGAGAGCTATCTTAAGATCATACCAGCCCTAAGAGATTACGTAAATCTGTTTCTAACAATTCTCGATTGAAATCGATGGAAACCGCAGTTACATTGCTGCTTTAAGTAAGATAGTTCTCATATTGGTTCTTAATAAAGCAGCAATGTAACTGCGATTTCTGTCAGAGTTGATTGCAACGAAGTTACATAATCAGCCCCCTGGGGTGCTATTCTCTAACATGCAACTTCACAGTCCGTGATCGTTTCGACGAGTTTCTGACAGATGTCATATACCCATTACGGAGTCACTAGGCAAAATGCCATTTCAAAAAGTTTAACAAGTAAAGGGAATGACACCTGCTGCCAGACAACGCAGCTGCAGCGACGATCTGGACGCTGCAAACTTTAGAGAATATTATAGCTGAAACGCTGTTCCTATGATGCTACGGCTCCACCTGCGTTAAGGTTAACGTTAGTGGTAATGTCCAACTACGCTCTAGCTAAGGCGTTAAGTAAATTTAGTGCTGTCGTTTGTAAATTAACACCGTTAAGTCTTGGCCACATCTGCGTAACGCCTTGATTAACGCTTTAAGCTATGCGTTAAGACGCAGGTGGAGCCGTAGCATGAGAAGAACATCTCAAGTATGATCTCAATCAAGATAGCTCTGAACGTTGTGAGCGGTTTATAAATCGGGCCTACGAGTGCTACGACGTAGTAGATCATATTGCAGGTCATTGTTATTTATAAAAAAACGACGTACTTATAATAAATTTATTTAACGAGCTTTCCTGACCGAAAGTGGTGAAATAGTACAAAATTTTAACAAAACTTCTCGTGGAATTTTTAGGGCCCATAGCCCATTTTTATTTTATACTAAAAGTGGCCGTTTTTGACATAATTTATATGCAATCTATTTCTACGAATGACTGCGGGAGAATGTAGTAATACTAAAAATACTAAGACTATGAGCCCTAAAAATTTCACGAGAAGTTTTATAAAAAATCTTTTTTAGTAACAACATATTAAATAAAAACCTCTGAGTGCGCCACTTTCGGTCAAAGCATCGTCTTAAAAAAAATCTTTTATCTGGTAAATATGGCGACATGAAAATTTATGTTATGTAATAAAAATTGCCTAACAACATTCATAGCCGACGCGCATTCGTGAGTTGCAAGAACTATACAAAATATTATGAATAAAATTTAATTGTTTGTTTACATAATAAAACTCTAGCTAGATAAATGGACAATAGCTGACCACTCCATATCGCAACGCCAATGCAACGTCAGCGACCAAAACGTATGTCGCAGTACTGCAATACGGAGCGTAGTAAGTTTCTACATAAGTATTTATCGTGGTTCAGGGATTATACTTACCGTCATAATTAGTATTGCCATAATTACAAACAATAGCAATTGCAAATTTGGGTTAGCATTATCTGTAGGAGCAATATTTAGATGTTATTTGTGCAAAACTTAAGTAGAATCCTGATACTTAACTGCGTAATATATTTTATGATGATAATACTAAAAAGGTAGGTACTAACTCATTTTTTTAATTAACGTACTCTTTTTTTAGCTAATACACGCCGTAAACAACTAAGAAATACATATTACCACAGAATAGATAATAGTACTAGCGTACAGAAGTTGCACTCCGCAAAATCGTTTAAATAAATTGCGACTCTTGCTTCGACACAATAAAGTACAATTCAGTACCCTTAGCACGAACAGTACCCTTAGCACGAACAGCTATCGAAAAAAATAACGCACGTAAAATCATTCGATAGTGCAATTTAGTATGGAAAATTTGTACAACGCCATCTACCTCCGAATAGCGAAACTAAAATTTCCATAGATAATTCTCTATCGAGTAATTTTACGCACGTTTTTTTTCTCGATAGCTGTTCGTGCTAAGGGTACTGCTATCGAAAAAAATAACTCGCATAAAATCATTCGATAGTTAAATTTTGTATTGGAAATTTGTACAACGCCATCTATCGCCGATAAGCGAAATGAAATTTTCCATAGAGAATTGTCTATCGAGTAATTTTACGTGCGTTTTTTTCTCGATAGCTGTTCGTGCTAAGGGTACAGGTCGCACCGCGCTCCCTTCGCTCCAAAACATGCATTAAGTAGTTGCCTCTCTTTCTATCGCGTAGGTTTTATCTTTTCTGATGTATGAAATTTGTCCTCTCAGTACCCTTAGCACGAACAGCTATCGAGAAAAAAAACGCACGTAAAATTACTCGATAGACAATTCTCTATGAAAAATTTTATTTCGCTTATCGGCGATAGATGGCGTTGTACTAATTTCCAATACAAAATGTATCTATCGAATGATTTTACGCGAGTTATTTTTTTCGATAGCTGTTCGTGCTAAGGGTACAGAGGACACCGAGCGCTTCAGACTCGCGCGCGGAGTGACAGAGCCCTGATATTAAGCAGACCTTGTCACAGTCAATAATAATGTCAAATCGGCAAATAGATAATGCTTGGCCTTCACCTCACCTGATGTTTAGTGCCGATAACCAATGAGAATCCTCATCCACATAGCTGAAGCGACTACTGTTAAGAGCTTTTGTGAATAGTTTTCATAACGTGTGAATATTTCCATCTTATGACAATAGCCATAAGTCTTCGATGAAGAATATCCTAGATAACGCTTAACGAACTAAAAAAGTACACAAAAATGGCACCTCAATTAATAGCGTCCTACTTACAAATTTGGCGCTTGTTTTGTACATAATCACCTCTTATTTTGTACAAACTCACATTTTGTATCACTTATTTTGTACTAAATAAGCTTATTTTGTACAAAAACACATCTTTTATCACTTACTTTGTGCAAAATAAGCGCCCAGTTTGTAAGTGGGACGCTATTTGAGGTGCCATTTTTGAGACTCTGACCGGACATCGGTATTCTTGATCGAAGCCATAAGTATAAAAGCTTTAATTTTCCTACAAAATAAGACGTATTTTTTTTAAGTTTTTACTAGTTTAGTAAGTACCGAGAGCTTTCATTAACCACGCGAATAAACTTAGCTTAAATAAAAGCTTGTTAGTCACTCTCCAGTATCACTTTAGTTCTGAAACTTCGCCACCAGCTTGAGAAACTACACTGCTAACAAGGTAAGTAGCTTAACTAGTGGACAGAGGAGAATGTGACGTAAATAACTTGTATGGACTTATGAAACAAACATGAGGATGTTTCATTGTTTCTATTATAGGAATCATAATTAGTTCAAGTTGTGAATTATAACACTTTTTAACGGATACTAGCGCGGTTTTTTTGAAAATAATTATAGTTAGGTACCTAGTTGGTATTTGGTTTGATTTTTTATTTTCCCGAAGTTTCGGCACCTTTGCAGCTGCCGTGGTCACGGGCTCACGGCAACCACGACAGCAGCAAAGGTGCCGAAACGTCGGGAAAATAAAAAATCAAACCAAATACCAACTAATTACCAAAGTACTTTCAATAAAACCGCGCTAGTATCCGTTAAAAAGTGTTTTATTTCACGTCTAGTGAGCGGGTAAGCTTGAGAAGTGAATATAGTTCAAGTTCATTAATTTCAATTGATTTCCTTGACGTAACTTTAAACAAATTTTTTGGTCACAGTTTTAATTTTTCAAAATAACTAAAATTGTGGACAATTTTAAATTGGGCGAGCTTCTACCTGATACATAAAAAAGTAATAATTTTTTAATAAAATAAATTGAATGAAAGTTGTGAAAAAACTTACATACTTTGCTTTACATTATGTATTACAATTTCTAGTTTACTTGTTAATAATATCTAGTTCATGCAACTACAGTTACCTAATTAAAATATCGTTCTGTTGTATAGAGTACAATCTAGACTTGAGCAGAAATCCTGAATAAACAGCGATTCCCGGAAACAACTGACTGACACTACAAAAGCAACTCTGGAGCTGTTAAATCCGATAAGTACCAGCAGGCTTACGCAACAGCACCATCGCGATCGTTTCGTGATCGTCAATTTGACATTACAACGTTAACGACGACCATGGCTTTACAATACATGAGTGTCGTTATTTCTTTATTTCTATCGTTATTTCACATGCTATAGTGCCCGTGTGCGTGGTTCTAAAAAATATCATAGTTTCGTTTATGGTTCATGTAGGGTAACCACGTAAGTGGCACTCAGAGTAGGTACCTATATTTATTAGTCTTTGAAAATAGGTCCTCGGCTATTTTTCTTTTCGAATAATTTGCATAAAGATCAAAAATGTTCTCCTCTTTGCGTTCAATATTTATTTCTCACTAAGTATATCGCAATACCTATAAAGTGTTTTTGAGCGAACAAATTACGAAATACTCTATATAATCTGAAAAAATAAGTGTTATAGGTATATAAGTCGTTTTACACATTTTAATTAAAATGTTTAGGAAAACTTTCCATTCGATACTTCTTATAAAAAATTAATACTCGCTTAAAATTTAAAGTATCGTATTTTTCATAGTCACCCTATATTTTTGACTTACAAGATTACTCTAACTCTATGGTAATGACATAGCCAAGACAAAACACACCATTCACGCAACGACATAAAGAGCTACAACCAAATGGATTGTCGTAAACTTTAATCTTTAAGCCGAAACAATGCAAATATTGTTTTAAATCAAAGGAACCATATTACATTAAATATAGAGACATTCATAAGATTCTGAAAAATGTCGTAGCGTGTATGTCTACTTAAATCTTCGTGGCCTCCTCCGTCATAGACAACATGTGGGAGTGGTCAGTCGCAAGCAAGGGTCTGACATGCTTTGATAGAGCGAGATCGTCTTATTAAGATTCCTATAGGAGGAAATAGAGAAGAGTGTCATGTTTTTTCTCTATCACCGACCGGACTTTTTTTCATGGTCGGGTTATAGGCAGAGATCAACTAAGCAAAACAAACAAGTGGGGTTATACCAAAAGTGCCAGAGAAATTAAAGTTTTTGTGGATAACTCCCTAATTAATATTGAAGATTTATTATAAATCGAATGTGTAGTGTTTGTGTCTAGCATTCAAAATGGTGGGATGTTCGATATTTGGCTGCAAAAGCAACAATCAAAGGAAAGAAGCGGGCGTTACATTTCATGCGTGAGTACACTGTTTTCTATATTTTGATCACGTATTTCTTTCTCAAATCTCACAGGAACCAAGTTTCTGAGCTAAATCATTAGTTATATCATGAAAAACCTGATAAATAGGAAAAATCTAAAAATTATTTCTAAAAATAACCTCGTAAACATTTGACATGCAAACCGGTAAAATTGCGTACATCTACGTAAAAGTAGAAGTCAGCTTAGCTTTGACGTCCACTAAAATCAGTAGGTTTATAATTCGATTTCCGGATGCCTACTATATAGAAAATTTTCCCCAAAAATTACCCCATATTTCAGGGAATTTCTAGCGATTTCATTTTTCCAGATTTCCGACGGAAGATAAAACTCGTGAAAAATGGATAGAAGCAAATGGAAAAAAGAATTGGGTGCCACACACGAATTTGTTCAAACATTTTGAAAAAAATTGTTTCCGAAAAACAGAAAAACTAACGTTAGTAAAAAAAGTTCTGTATTCCAACGTTTAATAAAGACTTTACCTGTTTTAATTTAAAGTTTATCTTTTTATTCCATTAACCACACAATCTCAATATCAACTACCTGAGCGAACCCCAGCTAGTTTACTATATCTCTCTTTTTTTAGCAGGGCAGTTGTGTGTACTCCCGTCCCGACTGCAATGACGATTGTTATTTAACTTTAGTTCGATTTTAGCAGGGAAGACGTGTTTTTATTTTTCTTAATACCATTTATAATTATACTGAGTTTTTGCATGCTGGAAATGGCGAATTGTCTAAACATTTTATTAATATCTCTGCTGTACCACAATTACTGCGAATAAAGTTTATTTCCATTTCTATTCTATGTATACGTATGTTACCGTTAAAGTACGGAATCCGTTAATCTGCAGATTAACTGGTCGAGTCAGTTAAGAGGATTGTCAACCACGTGGTCTCCATACAAACGGCGATAACGTTTCCCACCCTCTAAACCTTAACCTACAGTAATTAATTTTTGGTATTTTTTTGAAATGCCTAAATACTAGGGCTGTACGTTTTGATTTTTTAAATATTTATAATAGATTTCGAAATATTTGCATTTTAGTGATTTCATACAAAACACAGAAGTGCCAATATTTTCAAATCTACAATGAATATTTTAAAAATCAAAACGTACAGCCCTAGTTTTTAGGCATTTCAAAAACATACCAAAAATTCATTGCTGTAGGTTAAGGTTTAGAGGGTGGGAAACGTTATCGCCGTTTGTATGGAGACCACGTGGTTGACAATCCTCTTAAAGCACAGAATACATAATAGTACCGAATTTTTTCTTAAAGTAGACGATTTCCGTGCTTTAACCAGTAATCTGCACATTAACGGATGCTACCCCGTTAAGGGTACTTTTTCTGATCATGGCAACCCCATATTTTGACGTCATAATATATCTATCCCTTACACCCGGTCGCTCGGTAGCGCATCTACCCCTTTTAATATACTATATCTATGGTCGCAAGTGCTTACGCAAATGCACAATTTTGACAACGATTTCGTAAAAGATCACGAATTCCACAGATTATAAATACCACTATCCAAAACCTTGTAGTTATCGTCAAAATGTGACCCTTATTGCGTATTTTTCCCTCAATGTATGGTATTCATTCATGACTTGGGGGTTTTTATTAATTAATTAGGGAATTTTGCAGTTCATTTCGTACTTTTCCCTTAAGGTGGCTACCCCACCGAAAATGGCGCACTCAGAAGTTTTTATTTATTAAGTTATTAGTAGAAAAAGATTTAAATAATCTTTAACGTGGAAGCTTTAGGACCCATGTTCTAGTATTTTAAGAAGGTATCACTACATTCCCTCATAGTCATTCGCGAAGTAGATAGCAGATATGTAAAAAACGGCCACTTTTAGCAGTTTAAGCAGTTAATCATACCCTCTAAAATTACTAGACTGTGGGCCCTAAAAATTCCACGTAAAACATTATTAAAATCGTGTATTAGAATTATAATATGAAATAAAATTCACCACGGCGGCGCCACTTTCGCTCAGGGTGCCACCTTAATGTATGGTATTCATTAATAACTTGGGGGTTTTAATAGGGAATTTTGAATTTTGACAAACAGGAATATCAACATTATAGGTACCTACATAATAGATACCTAGAGAACTTTATTACCTCTATAATAGCACAGATAATATTATAATACTAATAATAGGCATATTTTGTCACCGTTCGCCCTTTTACCAATAATCGCATATTGCAGAAAGGACCTTAGTCCATTTAAATTTACTTTAGGGAATTAAGTAAAAACTTTTTAATTTTATAATAACAAATTTTGATGGACTGTATTAACACACACTGTACCTATGTATTATGATTCAGTTCGGCTATGGTTATGGTACGTTCCGTTTAACAAAGTTTGTTTTTATATTTTGTTATAAAAACAAACTTTGTTGTTTTTTAACCGACTTCCAAAAAAGGAGGAGGTTCTATGAAGACGGCTGGACCGATTGAAATGCTTCAAACGTTATTACATTAGGTACACTTCCAAGTTGGTCCCATTTTTTGAAATTTGGAAATCGGTTCAGTAGGTACTTTTCAAGTAATTTTGAAAAAAGCACGAAAATAGTATGATTTTGTGTGAATTACCTCGATGATTGGTCGTATTACTTCTTTGTTTATGAACTGAATAAAATAATTATTTTTTTGTTGGAAGAGGGATATTTTAAGTGTAGTTTTTTAACCGACTTAAAAAAGGAGGTTCTCAGTTTGACCCGTATTTAAGTATGTTTCTCCGCGATTATCTTACGTTTGGCTGAGCCGATTTTTCTACATATATAATATACCCTACCTACAAGATACCTACACTAAAAATAAAAAATTGTTTAAAAAAAACAAAAAACCGACTTCAAAAAACCTACCTATAAAAACCAAGAAATAATATTCGTAATAATAAAAATAGGTCTATTGAAGTCGGGTGGGGCTTTTAGAATAAAAAAAAGGAATTTGTACTCCAGCCCCACCCGACTTCAATAGACGTATTTTTATTATTACGAATATTATTTCTTGGTTTTTATAGGTAGGTTTTTTGAAGTCGGTTTTTTGTTTTTATAACATTAAGTTGACTTATGCCCTTTCTGCAATATGCGATTCTTATGTTAACATTTTAGTGTTCAGAATATCTCAAGCTCTCCTGTAAAATATGTCTGGAATAAGATACAAGTAGGTATCTAAGATAATTTGGTTTAGGGCAGCCGAGCTGTCATACCTTTTTTATTTTTAAATTTGAGATTTAGGATTCTCAATGTTTTTATACAATACTAAATAACATACCTAAGTACTATCCCAGCAAATTATACCACACAGATTTGTAATGAAACGTTTTATTCATGTAATACAAAATTAATCGATATAAACTACTTTCTTTCAAAAAATTTCACAATGTACCTCTTCAATACCTTGTATTGTACTTATACAAGATTTTTGGTATACATTTTACAAGAGTTTCTTCTTCGGCGCTATTAAACTCACTTTTTCGTAGGATTATGCGATTTAATTGATAAATTATACGTAGGTATGCCGCTTTGGAGCATAAATCTTTTGTATCTATATTAATTGATACTTTTTTATTAATAAAATGTTTTTTCCTGTCTCTGCATTTGTAAGCGCTATAATCACAAATCATTCTCATAAATTTTCGAGCTGAAACAACAAACATATAATTAAAACTTTACTTAAATAATAATTTTCAAAACTTGTTTGAAGCTGACATTTGCACCTGGTTGACACCAAATTGTCACTTTTGCGATGCAAAGACAAAAAGTCTATGTGGTCGTTCGTCGTTATCTTTACTTTGCGAATGTGCCTTTGCGTACCAATTTGACAGGCGGTGTCAGTTATTCATAGTGAAATAAAAATTCGCGGTATAAGTTCTTAGTTGCTAGATAGAGCAACGAAAAACGCGGATAGAAAGCTTGACTCGCTGACTATATCTTACACTGTTTTACGATCACGATCACGACGGTCGTCAAATTGTGCTGTTGCGTAAGCCTACTGTACTTTGATTAATTATACCTATATTGAATTTACAAAACTAGTGGCTCTACTTCTTTATGAGCTGTAAAACTCGCATTTGTGACATTTTGGAACATTTTTCGAAATGGCTGAAATGAAATTTGATTTTGCCATTTTGAAAACTTTCGAAAAACTAAATCAACACAAAAAATGCATTATTATACAGGGTTATTTGTAAAACACCAACAACCTCGTACGAGTAGATTACTAACATGATAAACATGTTTGTTCTACCAATTTTCTGAAAACAGACAAAAAAAATCGACTCTCCATACAAATGTCCGAACAGCTGATCGACTTTTGTATGAAAAGTAGTTTTTTTTTGTTTGATTTTGGAAGTCCTAGAACAAATGTTGGTGTATAAGAATGTTACCAATCTACTACTCCTGCGAGGTTGTTGGTGTTTTACAAATAACCCTGTATAATAAATATCTAACCTGGGGGTCTATTACGAAAAGTTTAATGCGATACATGCAGCTGCGTGCTTCGTTACGATTGTTTCCTATTACAAAGCACTTGCGTATGCGATATTGCAAAGTGATTGCGTAAGTTTAACAGTTTTTCTCTAGCGTATCCGACATCATTCGTTAAGTCTTTAACTTATTACTCGTTAACTTATTATATAGGTACTGTGTAAAACATATTCAAATAAAATTGATTAATCTACCAGTCTAAAGTATTTATGTAATAAAATCAAAGTGTAAAATTCTACTTAAGATAGAGTTTTCTTAGAAATCTTTAAATAACTTCGCTTTATTTTAGCTGTGTTAAATAGAGGTACCACGTAAAGCCACGTCAAGTTAATTTTAATTTAGTCAATCAAACCCAGCAAGAACTTTTCAGTACACACTGATCGAGGTTTGTTATCTCTCTACATAGTTCATTGTAGCGTCAGTTAGCTCTATATTACTCTCAATAGGTGATTAGTTTCAAATTGAAAGCGAGGCTTTCACACCGCTTATCTTGATGCATGAATACCCACATCAATTTAAACGTATGCTCTGTATAATATTATGCCACTAAGGGTGGATTCGTCCAAACTTCAATATAAACGGGAATACTATACCAAGAATCCACGATTTTTTTCTCGAGTAAAGAAATGGTCATTTTTCCATGCAATCCAAAGATAAGTTACTCTTGGGATTCTTATTACTTTATTAGTGAGTGAATATGTGAATGAACGTATTATCCGGCCTATTGTCATTGTTCTATAAACGAACTATTTAAAAGGCAAAGTCTTGTCAACTTTATTTTGTCGCCTTATACGTATCTGTAGCGGTCAAAGTCAAATGTCAAACTAATGTCACTGACATACGGCACGCGGATGCCATTAAAATACTCGCGGATTAACTCTGTTATTCCCCGCGAAATGGTGGTATAGTGACTATTCCTGAATAGGCAAAATACTCTGAGAATAGTATGTGATAAAACGTAATTTCGGTTTACTATCGAATAACTGGTCATTTTATTCTCACTTGGTCGAATCCGCCCTAAGAATAATAACTGTGTACATGAGAAGTGAGTTGTGAATACGAATGCAAATATAATTGTTGGCAAAGATTTCATTTGGAACATTTGGAATGGAACTGAATAAATAATTATAAATTTATAATAAAACTAGCTTCCGCCCGCGACTTCGTCCGCGTGGACATTCGATAAAATCCTCATGTTTTAATTTCATTAAATTCTGATCAGCCATTTTTACGTGATGCACCAAGCGCGCTGCCTCGCGAGGCAAGACGTTTGCCGCACGGGCCTCGAACGAGGCTGCTCGCTTGGTGGAGACCCGCCTAATCACGTAAAAACGGTTGATCAGAATTTAATGAAATTAAAACATGAGGATTTTATCGAGTGTCCACGCGGACGAAGTCGCGGGCGGAAGCTAGTTTATAATATTCAGAATTGTATCCAGAGATATTAGTATCCCGTTCCCGTTCCCTATCCCGTTCCCGTCCCTGTCCCCGTCCCCTGGATGTGCATGTCCAGGTCCAATCATGTCCACCGTGTTGGACTTCAAAATAAATGTCATTTTCGCAATCACCATCCCATGAAACCTCCTGTTCATGTTTACTCACCCCATTTACCCCTAAGTGGTTGATTTTCAAAATTACAAAATATATGTTTGCCTATTTATTTTTAGATGTGCTCCTACGTAGTTTAAAGTTGTAATGTCTATTTTATATTATTTTTCAATACAAAATTTGAACCCCATTTTTACTCCTTTAGGGGTCAGATCATGTCCACCATGTTGGACTTCAAAATAAATGTCATTTTTGCAATCGTCATACCAAAAAAAAACAAAAAATACTAACCATATCTATTTTTGGGTTTTTTTACCCCTTTTCACCCCCATTTCATCCCCATAGGAGTTGAAATACTAACATTAACAATATACGTTGCGATAGATTTCCATCCATAAGCCTAATTTATAAATTTTGCGATTTTTACTTTGAAAATTAATGGATTTTCTTCAATACACAACTTCATCCCGCTTTTGACCCCTTCGGGGGTAGAATTTTGAAAAACGCTGAGACCCGTATTTATTAATTTTCAATGGTCAGCCTAATCACAAAATTTAAAGATCCTAGCTTCAAAACTGAGGGACTTTCATACAAACTTTGGACCCCCGTTTCACCCCCTTGGGGGGTGAATTTTGAAAAATCCTTTCTTAGTGCACCCCTGGACCTCATAAAATCAAAATCAAAATCAAAAAATCATTTATTCAGTCTAGGCTGTTACAAGCACTTGTGAATGTCAAAGAAGCTACGCCATCGGTTCGCAAACCCTGAGCGGGAGACCTTGTAACGAGAAGAACCGGCAAGAAACTCGTCAAGGGCTGCTTTTTTCTCCCTGTATATTTCATACAGAGTCGTCAACATTGAAAAATGAGCTCCACATTTAAAGTGAGGTCATTTTCCATCACAATAATTAACAAAAGTTTGTACACAATGGGTAGTAGATTGAAATTAAATACCTACTACATATCGGATAGGTAATTGTGAGAGTAAATAACTTTCAACTAGTTGAGAAATCAGTAATCACTATGTCTGCTACTCGAAAGTGCATCTAAGTAGGCAAAATTTACCAAAAAATACTTGAGACAAGACATAAAAAATAACAATAAAAAACGCAATTCTTACAATTCAATATGCGTTAAGATAGGTACTCA
Source organism: Agriphila straminella (assembly GCA_950108535.1). Taxonomy (NCBI): domain Eukaryota; kingdom Metazoa; phylum Arthropoda; class Insecta; order Lepidoptera; family Crambidae; genus Agriphila; species Agriphila straminella. The sequence goes on from OX467314.1 coordinate 5,579,816, forward strand.
GAAGCAGACCCATTCCCACTGGCAGCACCCGTTCACGAGCATGACGCGTGGACCAGCCATCGCTTCGCTCAACCATATTTGAGGGAACGTAACGACCCGCCCCACACGACACCACCGCAGAAATGATTAAAGAGAGCATGACATACTTAGGCTACCCATCCTAAGGCACTGAATTGAAAACTAATATCCAAAAGCTTTTCATAGGCCTTTACTTACAAAAACTACTGACTATAGAAAGCAAAATGATTGCAATTAAAAAAAAAAAAAGAGAAATCAAAACAAGGTTTACTTGCCTATTAGTTTTATGTTTTGAGTAAGAAGTGCCATACATATTGATAACATCAAACAGAGAAAAAAAAAATATAAATATACGACGCCCTTAGTACAAGCAGACAGAAGCAGACCCATTCCCACTGGCAGCACCCGTTCACGAGCATGACGCATGGACCAGCCATCGCTTCGCTCAACCATATTTGAGGGAACGTAACGACCCGCCCCACACGACACCACCGCAGAAATGTTTAAAGTGAGCATGACATACTAAAGCTACTCGCATTAAGGCGTCGTCGAGTCAAATCATAGTCATAAGAAACCTATGCAAATAAAATTATTTATATTTCTATTTCTATTTCTATGTGCAAAATTTCAAGTTTCTAGGTTCAGCGGTTTGAGCTGTGCGTTGATATCTCACTCAGTCAGTCAGTCAATCAGTCAGTCAGTCAGGACTTTGAATTTTATATATATAGATTTAACGTGGATAATGAAAAAACAAACAACATCTCACCCTATTTGTTACGCCTTCACGTCTTAACTACTGAACCGATCATCATGAAATTTTACACACACGTTGTCAGGGTTACAGAGAAGGATATAGCGTAACCTTTCATCCCGAAAAAAGGAACTGTTCCTGAGGAATAGACAAAATACTATCCACGCAGACAAAGTCACGGGCGGTTGTTTGTTATTATAAACCGATCATCATGAAATTTTGTAGACACGTTGTAATAGGTACAGAAAAGGATAAAAACTACATTTCATTCAGGACTAATACTCGCAGATGCACGGCTTTTTTCATTATGCATACATCAAACGTCTTAATTATAAATTTGGGCGCTATTTTAGAAGTTCTGTTGCTTGTATATATTCAAAAAATAATAATGAGGGTTATTGCAAAAGCCAAAACCCTTTTTGTCAGTGCAATCTTTCATATTGATCGGATCTCAAATATATGATAAGTTAAATTTTTTATATTACAGAGCAAAAGTATATTGTACTATGGAGTAGCGGAAATCCTGTAACTTATCTGTTTTCCCTTCCTGTCTCCCGCCTGCCTCTGCCTAGAGGGACTTTGTCGTCCTATTTTCGTCTTAAGTTTTGTACATAACATAATAATTACGCTTTTATTTTATAACCACTTAACATTACAACCTCATATTTCAAGCACTTAGGCTTACCGCTGACGGGCGCTATTTTGTAGCTGCGATAAGCGCGGCGTTAATCGCGGCGATATCGCTGCGATAAACGCGGCGATAATCGCGGCGACAATCACGGCGCTTTTTTGTCGCTGACGTAGGTTAACCCTAAAAGGCACCCGGTAATAATATTATAGAACAATCACTTTTATTATTGCTAAGCTCTATAAAATAAAGTTTATGATTTATTTATGTCAGTAATTATATACTTTTCACAAATGAAGCAAACAATGTATACGATTCAAATGTCTTCAGTACCCTTAGCACGAACAGCTATCGAGAAAAAAAACGCACGTAAAATTACTCGATAGACAATTCTCTATGGAAAATTTCATTTCGCTTATCGGCGATAGATGGCGTTGCACAAATTTCCAATACAAAATTTATCTATCGAATGATTATTTTTTTGATAGCTGTTCGTGCTAAGGGTACAGATCCTTTTATCGTCAAAATAGTGTGAAGAACAAAAATTCTGCATTTACTTTATATGCGCAAATTCAAGAATTAATAAAAATTTGTTCGATACTTACTGGAAGGTTTTGACCCCGAAAAAATATTGCGAGTCGCTCGAAGTGTTTGTTTTGCAGACATAAGCTAGTTTTTGTATTACATCATTTTATGACATATTAAAAAATAATATTTTTATCCATGTTCCACAAACGGTATTTTTTATGTGTTTTAACTGTTACTGTGTATGTTACTATGATGAGATTTTGATGACATGTTATAGTGTGTTTTATATTCGCAATATACTCACAAAGCCAAAGGGCTTTGATATACCACATGGTATGAAAAAAATCTTTGTAAGTACTGAAAACTTTATGACATCACAGTTTCTACCCCCGCCATTTTCACGCTTTTCATCTTATATATTTGTGATCGGGGCATCGTATTGAATGCATCGATACCACATTTTCGTATTTTCGTGATGACTTGTGCGAAAAATAACCTCAAACCCTATAATTACCGATCGGCTAACAGTACAATAGAATATTTTATTCATGTTTTTCGAACGTTATAGTTATCTTTTTTACTATAAGTTCTATACTATAAGGAAGGAACGGTATGTTTTTACATTTTTCATTATAAGTCGAACACTATGCGGCCTAAAAAAAGAGAAATGTTTGAAAATCTGCTAACTACACTCTTTCATTATGTTATGATACCCACATGCCCTATTAGTAGCCTCACTTCAAATTTTAAGACCCCTTTTCAATTCCTGCTGTAAAAAAAACATCCTTATTTGCAAAATATTTGGGCAAACGTCATCTTAAACTATTCCAAATTTCAAGTTGATACCATTAATAGATAGTTATCGAGATATCCAGCTGTGACAGACAGACAGACAGACTGAGTCACACCATAAGGGTTCCTTTTTACCATTTTGCTACGGAACCCTTATAAAGAACCCATAGAATGCTTATGGTTTTTCTTTTTTTGTGTAAAAACTCGCAATAGGAAATAATACGTAAAACTTTTCGCAGATGGCGCCATTGTACTCTGTGGTAAACAAAAATGGTTTTGATTGGCTAAAATACGTCAGAAATTACATTTTACATCTGAAACATCAAATTTAACGAATTTAGGACAGTCGCATGTGGCGCCATTACTTCCTCAGTATTATCCCCTATTCCATGCCCAAAATCATCTTACTTAAAAAACTGAATCTTGCGATTCTTTTACGCAAAACAGAAGTAGGTAGGTAGGCATTGTTATGGAAAACATATTTAAACGGCGACTGCTTTGATTTTCATTATTTATAAATAAATAAAATTTACTAGATGTTTGTTCTTAGACAATCCGACAGTGCTTTCAATACGATTTTATTAGCGACTAGTCAAATTCTTTAGCTAACTTGATGTTTCTTTTGTTACGTTTACGTTAAGTTTTCCATAATAATATAGGTAAATTATAAACTTATGATAATCCCAGAACAATAATTGCCTATAACCGACCTTAGGTTCCTACTACCTTTTTTGGAACAGGATTAAAAACTATATAAATTGGTAAGCATATCATGTAATAATAATTCTCTTACTTTTTATTGCAAACTCTACCATTACAAAAATAATTATGTCAGCCAGCGAAAAAAATTGTGGTGTCTTTTAGGGTTAAAGCCGCTTGTCACTCTTGTCAGTGTCATTTCGTGGGCGATTAGTCGCCGAGCTATGTGTGAGCTACTTTTTGTAGCTCGTGGGCGTTTACGTATTGAACTCCATATGTTCTATTCTGGGCTACAAAAAATCGCTCGGCGATTAAGCGCCCGTGAGCGTTGGCGCTTAATAGGTATGGTAAGTAAGTAACTATGAAGTGGGAACGACTTTAATTAGCTAATGAAAAGTGGATCCGATCTTATTTCTATTGCGACAATGTACAATAAAATAGCCCTATTCATAAACGTTTATAAGCACTGTATAAATAAAGTGTTTTGTCACTTTTACTCTAGTATAATACATAAACTTAATATTCCACTCGAATAGACGGACTATGATGGTGCGAGTGCTTGGACGAATTGCGAGTGAGAAACCGATTATTATGGCTTATGCGATGTGCGAGAAAAAGTTAAAAGAAAATGACAGCAGAATCAGGTTGGACTTCATTTAGCGTCTTTTATCATCTTGGAGAAAAGCGCCCACTCGATTTTTTTGTGATTTTGATCGCGATCGGGTCGATTTAGCTCTTATAACTATTTAAATCAATAATGGTGTCGTGTCCTGTGTTGAATTGTAATGTTACTTACGACAATAACCCAAATAAACACTCATTTCACATGTAAATATGATTGTAAAATTTTACCATTTTCATATTATTTCATATTTTAGTTGAATAATAATATATTCCCATACACAGTAAGTGATACACTAATATCATGCTATTAACCGCCTATTTTTTAAATAAAGGCTGATTTTTTAAACATTATGTGTTAAATAAAAAGATATAATGTCCGTGAACTTGAGAAAATACGACGTAGAGATTGATTACAAATTATTGATATCGATACTCAAGTCGATGATTTCCAATATAACTTTGTTTGTCTTTGTGAACACTGATAGTTTTATTTAAAGCTGCTTTTAACCGACAGTTTTCAATTAGTAAATTATACCTACTTAAGTACCAATTTAACAATAATTCCAGGTTTCCTGTAAATTCAGTAATGAAGTTAAGCTGGATAAAAATAATAAATATAGAATAACTGGGATCCTCAAAGGAAACCTTAAGAAATTATTTAAATAAAATTATTCTCTTCAGAGGTCAATAATGGCACCTAAATGTTTAATTGTAGTATACTTTATTATAATTATTTTAATTAACATTTTAATTAGGTAACTATAATTTATAACAGTTATAAAAAAGGGGGTGACTTATATTGGATTCATAAGTTGCCGCTAATTTATAGGTATCTATAAAGAAAACTAAATAATTTAAGCCTACCTCTTTTTATGTTGTACATAACAAGATTCTGCGGTGTAGTTATTTTCACCAACCAAACACCAACAATAACATGGCGCCTACAATTATTTAGAGATATAATAATTCCAAAATGGTTACAACAGAGTTTGGTGCGAACGTAAGGGCCTGGATTTCATATCTCAAATTGCGTATAATATTTTACCTGCTGGTGAGCAGATGGTCGCCCAAAATGAAACATTTGGACACACTCGGTTCTATTAAAACTTACTACAAGTAGATAAGCGATTCAGTAATACTGAGTTAGTTAGTAGAATTTGTGACGAGAAACAAACAACAAGTGAGTTAAGTTTCTTTAGGCAATGACTTCGAAGTTATTAATAAACGAACGACCCACATAAATGAAATTCTGTTCTCGTTTTTATTTATTGTATTGGCATTTACCAAAGCACAAAACGTTTACAAAAGATTAAAAACATACCCCGCAGTCGGGTAAAAAGTTAAGTAGGTACTTAATTTTATTCGCTCTTTTGAAGTAAGTACCAAGTTTTTATAATAATTATAATTGTGGCAAAATCGAAAACATTTGTGAGATATACCTAACACTTCGAAACGATCCGTACGAAAAACTAATGCGTTCGAAATACTGGAAAAGATTTCCAATTGTAAATAAAAGCCAAACTGCATTAAATATTTTTAAAGATTATGGCACCTACTGTATAGAATAATTACTGCAAGGAAGCAAGAGTATTAATAACTAAGATTTCTTTATTATAATAACCGTTCTAAGAAATTCATAAATGAAATCCCATCTTGCTTACCAACGAAATATAAAACGCTTGTAAAACATCATGATTAGCACCTTTTGAAAATTTACAGAAAATTGCATTTTTCCTCACAGCGGTGAAAGCTTAATAATAGTAACGAACTCATATTTTTATACAGAAAGCACTTTTCTTTCTGGTAGAGATTTTAAAATATGAAATAAGTAGACTAAATAAGTAATTCCTTACGTACTTAATTTTTACTAGTTAATCAATGAAAAAAAATTGAATTAAAATTTGACAACCTTACTTAGTTCGTGTACCTATTTTTCAAAGTTGACATGATTAACAAAGTTTTTGGAGCTTGAGTTAAGTTTTAATAATTTTATTCATCCTAAAGCAAAAAGTTTTCTTTAAACGTAATCGATATAACTAATTAATTACAGTCAAATTGTTGCCTATAACCAAAACGTAGCAGTGAGGCAATCTACATTTTGAGGGTGGAAAAGCGTACCTACTTATTTATTATTTATTTATTATTTATTATTAAAAATTAACTGCTTTTAGATCCAATTTTCTTTTCTAGTAGGACGCTAGGGGCCGACAAGAATCTGTCACACCACCGGGGCAATTGGGACGCTGTGAAATCTGATATAAGCTGATTTTTCACAGATTTGTTAGAGAAAAAGAATTTATCTTTTATGTGCTTTTTACTTTACTATAAAATACTTCCAAACTGGTATATCATGTAAAAAAAGTAAAAAGGATCTCGATGGCACAGGTGGTATAGTGCCTGGCCCAGCGATTGCGGAGGTTAATCAACTTTCGCAAGGTTCGGTCATGGGATGGGTGATCAAAAATATCTTATCTCGAGCTCCTCCGTGCTTCAGAAAGCACGATAAGCCGTTGGTCCCGGGTGCATTTGCAGTCATTAACACCGATCAATCCGCATTGGGCCCGCGTGGTGGGTTATGGCCCATCCTCTTTATCCACTCATAAGGGAGGCCTGTGCCCCAGCAGTGGGCACATTAAAAATGGCTGATGGTCATAGCGTGTAAATAAGCAAAACCAAAATGTCACGAGACGATGAAGGATGTCTTTTCATTTAGAATTAATATTTTCAATGCTGAGAACATACTGAAATAATACAAAATCAGAACTAACACATTAAAAGTCTATGGGTCTGTTAACAATAATTGGCCGTCCAATTAAATCCCTAAATAACTCGAAGCTTATCCAATTAAAATTACAGGGCAAAAGTTCAGCGTAATGTGAAAATTAAGTTCGCCATCAAACCGTGTATACTCTTTGCGAAGGAAATCAATTCAATATGTCCATCAATAGCAGCTACTTAGTTCTGGATGTTCGGGAGAGGCACCTGTAACAGGTGGGGGGAGGAGGGAGGGGGCGGCCTGGGACTCGACAGGAGCAGTGCAATTCCAGCAGCCGCGAGGAGTACACGCGCGCGGTTTGTACAGCATTCAGTGCCGCGCGAACGAACCAGAAAGCTTTGTGATTGTGAACTTATCGAAAAACTAAAGTGCTTAACAGACGTGTAGTAAAATTACTGTCTTTTATTTATTTTTTTAAGTGCTGTTGAATTTTTTTTGAGTCAGGTATGTATGGTTTTATAATTAAGTCTTATTTTATATTTGTAATAAGACTATTTAAGTCCATTTATTTCATATTTAAGTCCTGTTTTATTAATTTCCTGTAAATTCACGTACACTAGTTACGTGTTTTTTTTTTTAATTTGAAGCTTTGAAGAATTCCCAGCGCGCGAGAAGCTACAGGTTTTCAAAGAGCTTTCGTAAATTTAAATATGAATGTTACTTTGACTATTCTATTTTATTGTTTAACATCAAAATACATTTTTATGAGCATGACTTCCCACTGTAAATTGAACATGATATATTATAATACTGGTAGAGCTATTTCAATCTCAAAAAATGTGATTCATTTAGAACATTATCACGTTTATGAAAGAGCTCGTGAAATATTATGAGTATTATGGTGACATACAAAATCAAAAGATATAATTATTTAGAATTTATGACCAATGGAACCTCGGTCAGGGAAATTAACAAGGTCGCATACCTTCCGTAAAATGCGTGAAAATATTACACGGTTCCTGCTTTTAATTCTGCCGTCTTTTGTTTCTCGTAATTACCAAAATATGTCCAGCCATTTTTTATGTCCCCACTGCTGGGGCACAGGCCTTCCTTATGGGTGGTAAGGAGGATGGGCCATAACCCACCACGCGTGCCCAATGAGGATTGGTGGGTGTTAACGACTGCAAATGCAGCCGGGACCAACGGCTTAACGTGCCTTCCGAAGCACGTAGGAGCTCAATATAATAAATTTTTGGTCACCCATCCCATGACCGACCCTTGCGAACGTTTCTTAACTTCCGCAATAGCTGGGCCAGGCGCTAAACCACTGCGCCACCGAGCTCCTTACCAAAATATAATACTGCTCAAAATAAAATAGGGGCCACTATATGGTTTTCCATACAAACATGCTGATTTTGGCAAGGTTTTTATTAATATAAATACAATCTGATTTTATTTGAATTTGATATTGTTCCAAAGCTGTAACTGTGAACTTTATCTGTCGAATTTACTGTATATATATCTTCTCGTATTCGCCGTTTGTCAGTTAGAATTTGAAAAATATAAAATTTTGCGTGTTTTTGTATGAAACTACAATTTCTTTCTATTTTAACTGACACACGGCGTATAGGAGAAATTATACAGTAAAGTATAATTAACAAAAAACAGGTTGAATTCATATTTAAAAAAAACCCTGCCAAAGTTAGCTGGTTTATATGGAAAACCATAAAGTCTATTTTCTTTTGAGTAGTAGTTTAAATAAGCTATCCAACTAAATAAGTATAAGAAATATTTATTTCACGTCAACTCCTAATGTAATGTGAACGGAGCGCATGCGCAGACTGTCTCAAGTACTTTAAAAGCTTTTTGTACAAGATTCAAGAATAAGAAGTATTTAGATTTATGTATATTATGATGAAGCATCAAACTTTTAGACGGACAATTTAGGTCTCAGATGAAAGAGTTCAACCATTTTTCACCATAAAAATTGGACCGATTTCAATAAATTTCTTTGATTACTTCGATAAGAACCAGGTAACAACAATATATTTTGGAAAACAACTAAAGTAAACCAGTCGTATCTCTTACTGTGGACTCCCTATAGGGAAGAGCCGTAAAACATCTAATCTGAAAGCACTTTGGAGACCCAAGCAATTTGGAATTATACGTTAGTTTTGTGGCGTGACGCCAACTTAGTAAAATGATGTTATAAATATTAAACCTTATGGAAGCTCTCTTCCAAATTAAGTATTTTTCTGATAATATCAAATAGTTATTGTTTGTATTATCCTATATATATGCAGACTTCAAATGCTGCATGAAGTTGTATTCAAATGCTGCATGAAACGATCACACGGTCTTATTAAACTGTGATAGAACGATATTAGGTAGCTTGGTTAGTGTTACAGCTGCAATGCAATCTAAGATATTTTTTTGCAGCGCAAGTTAATCATAAAAATGACTGCGCTAGTTTTAAATGCACTTTTAATAGATTGCGTCACGTAAAACGACCGCTGAACAATAAACGAAGGCCTTTTGACGTGACGCCTACTTTTTCAAGTAATTCGTTATAATACTATTTAAGTAGGTAAGGAAAAGGTATGTTCAGTCTGATGTAAATGAGATGGGCAAAGAACAACATGGCCTTCTTCTAAAGTTGCTAATCGTTAACACCCCCTCATTGTCTAATTATCATAATTATCTTTGCGTGTCCCCGACGAGCTCAAGGAAAAAAGATTAATGGGTGTTAAGGGTTACTCTGGCCTTTACATCAAGAAAGATTAAACTGCTTATCTTTAAAAAGTAGTTAGTGAGTTACTTTTAATTTAGTCATGTCCTCTGAAAAAAGGCCACATAATGAAGTAGAGGTAGAAACAACGTAGTAATGGATTTTGTCGCACTAAAGTCTGACCTAGAATAATAAATTCTTGCTCGTAAGCGCATATACATACAAATGACTTTGACGCTACTTATTGGTAAATATTGCGACAATTTTTATGAATTACAGAACAAAACTTTGTCTAGGTATATTGAATCAAAACACTATATTAGGTGTTATGTAATGACCTAAAGATTGCAGGCGACTTCATCATCTTACCATCACCGGACATAGAAATACATAGAAATGCAATAAAACTGAAACTATACAAATTTCCATTCCTATAAACTGTTGATATTTAAATTTATTGGTGAAGAAGTATCGAACAGAATTTAAGGATATATTTATGTGTCTACCAACAAAAACGCTACTAAACTAAAGCCTCCAATCTCTTCAAAATCTATAACAATACTCACTGAAAGTTCGTAATAATTCAGCGGAATCAACCGCATAATGATAATGTTAGTTAAAGTAAATCAATGTTAGTCAAAGTAAGTTGCGAAATCTCAGCGAATCGTAACTTGGATTCACAGTGGGTACTCTCTTAATCTGTGTCTTGGCTGGGGTTCAAATATCGGATTAGATATGGCAGTATTGAAGTTGCTATATATTTATGTTTTAGTGACCTTCGTAGGAAAATATAGAGCAAATATCATACTTGATTGAATTTGTTGATATATTAATGCAGAAGAAACAAATTGAGGGAGTTCGTGTTGCGACGAGATCGTGTCGTAAAATATTTAACACGGATCACAGGGTTTTACGGTTTAATAACAGTATTGTAGCAAACAATTTGATTTGAATTTTTTATCTCTGACATGAATGCTCTACAAAATTAAGGAAAAAAACACTAAATACTATTCTACTACTCCTTCTGATATGAAAGCTCTATGAAATGACTGTTAAATTATTGATGTGTTTCAAACTACCCAAGTTATAAATTGAGAGTGGGAATTGAGTGGGATATACAATAATCATATAGTTACAGATATTGCTATGATTATCCAGGCTAAGGAAGAGTTGTGTTGTGGCCTAAACTTTTTTCTATGAGATCAACTCTAAAATAGAAAAATAACCTTATACATAAAATAAGCACATAACTAAACTATTTTGTATGGAAAATCTGTGTTTTTTCCTATATTTAGAGTCGGTCTCTTAGAAAAAGTGATCATATAATTATGAATTAAAAAAACAGGAATTCTAACAGTACAATACAATAGGTTCTAGTTTTATTTTACCCTAAAGGTGAATAAGGCGAATCTAAAATTTCTTTGCGCCCGAGTACTAAAAGAAGTTTGAAAATTCCGAAAAGTTTTGTACAACTTTATTCATTCATTATAATTATTAGTGGAACATTTTAACTAAGAAAGTAGATGGAAAACTGAGATGAAAATAAAATCAAATTCATTGTGAAATGCATAACACTTAAAACTAAATAATAATATAGGAAAAACTTATTGCTGTCCCTATAAGTACTTGCGTTCTTTAAATGGACTGGAATGGATTGGATTATGATAATAATTATCATGGTATGGTTAATTGATAATGCTTTGTACCATATTATTATAATGTTTTTAAAAATCCTTATCTGTTAAAATGTTTAAGTACCGTACCAAGAAATAGGCTTTAAAATGCACATTGCCATTTCTGGAATCATTTCCATAAAAGCTTGGAGAATAATACAACACGCGGAAAACATAGCCGCCTTTTTTGCCCTGTTTTAGTTATTCTGTCAAAAAAACCGTCGAAATTTTTCAGACCCTTTGTCGCTACAGTATTCTGCAAGCATTGTAGTAAACAAGCCGTATGTATGCCACGTAATCTCTTAGCTCATTGCATTATTTACTGGGGATGCCTCCGAAGCATTTCACCCGTCGGACCGATGGCTGTTTCGATTTTTCCCTCTGGGATCTGACTGACGAATTATTTATGGACGTTCTATGAGAAGCTTGACCGGAGGCCCTTCTCTGTAAACTAAATCACGATAGTCGGACGACGTTCGTTCGTATATTATCTTGGAACTAAGGTCCAAAATTAAGTATCGAACAACGAACATCATTCGAATGTTGCGATTCTTTTTTTGACTTCGATTTTTGGTGGCAAAAGAGGTGGACGGAAGATACAACACAATAATCAAAAACTCTTACTTACACATTTCTCTTTGAAAATCAGGTCACACCGTGGTTGAAATAATCAAAGTAACGCAATTTAGATTATTAATGTCAAGATCGTTAAAACGTTTTGAACAGTGAAACCCATGGCCGTGAATTAAGGTTAAGCGGCAAATAGACATTATGGACATTAAATTTTCTATATTGGTCAACTAAACTAATTTAATACGAGATAAAAGTGACCCGTAATATTAATTCATTATAAACTTATCCTACAATATTAAAAGTTTGCTCGTACCTGAAACTAAAATGTATTAAAAAATGCTTCCCAATTTTGAATAAATTACTTCTGAAAGAAAGGAAATTCTATAAAGTCTATTTTGTAAAAGGCTTTAAGCTTTCCATTAGTTAAGTACACACTGGAACGCTATTCCTCTCTGCGAAGGTACGGTTATGAATTTTCAAAATCACAATACGAACTTGTTTTATAAATACGACTGGGTAAAATCAACCGAATGAATTTTATCGCACAGGAAAAAAAAACCTCCGCCTTTTTATTTCATAAGGAAAAACACATTATACGGAGCTCAGCTTTATAAATTTCATCTCATTTCCATTACAAACCATGATATTTTACATCAAATATAACCTTTTTACCATTGGGGTAGTTAAAACGATGAAATATTATTATTTAATACTCCTACAATATCTATTTGCATTTTGAATTTTCATGAATGTAGGTGTCAGTTGTTATACTTCTTGTTTGTTTTTACTTTATATTATTATTGTTTTTGTTTTGTTAAAGTGTCTTAAATCGAACAGGGTGGAAAAAGACTGTAGTTAGAGGGCTTTCCCTCTAACTCTAACCCTAAATATTGATGATAGCAAATTTTACTGAAAGGAAACTTTCTTTGATAAAAAAAAAAATAAAAAGTTTAAATACGCACTTAAAACATTTTTTTAACTAAACTTCCACTTTTTATCTTTCTTGTGTCTGCCTTTAATTAAAGATACTATGTTATTTGGAAGAAATTAACCCTTATCATTGACCCTATCGATTGGTATAAAAAAGTACAGTTCCTTTGTTATTTTTTGGATTTTATTCCGTCCAATTCCCGGCTGAGACAAGCGATTTATCAAAAATCCTTGAATACAGTTTAACTTATTATTTAAAATAAAGGAATGTTTCCTTTCTATTTAGGTTACCTACCTACTTTCCCTCCAACTTCCACCCGTTTTTTCCACTCAGTATGTTTTTTGCGGCACATTGACTGTTTTATCTATCTGTCTCTTTGACTGTTTATAAATCAAAGTTACCGCTTAATCATGTTAATAAAAAATACAGTGTTGATTCGATTGAAATAATCAAGCCACCCCACACATATCCAACCTTTCATCAAATTAAAATTACGTTGCAAAAATTCGTGTCCGAAGTGAAAATGATAAATGGGTTTTTTTGGCTCGCGTTTACATTTACTTCATACAAATAAACCTGTTTCTGGCCATTAATGACCGAGGTAGTACACGCATTATTTTACGTGTCAATGACAACGATACTGTGTATCGTAAACCTTTTGTAGATGTAGCTTTCATTATTCAATGTCAGTTCTATTTAATTCAGAATTGTTTGTAAATCTATGGTTTAGTGCATAGCTTTCTGATAGCAGAAATCTTCATAATGTTACCTCTTTAACAAAGATAGTTAAGGCGGTTGTATGACCGAAAGTGGCGCCCTCAGAGGTTTTAATTTAATAAGTTATATAACTCTAATACACAATTATAAGTTATATAATTCTAATACACAATTTTAAAAATGTTTATTGTGGAGATTTTAGGGCCTATGGTCTAGTATTTTTAGAAGGTATCACTACATGCCCTCTTAGTCATTCGTAGAAGTAGATAGCAAATGTGTCAAAAATGACCACTTTTAGCAGTTTTGCTATCTACTTCTAGCAGTGACTACGAGGGAATGTAACGATACCGTCTAAAAATACTAGATTGTGGGCCCTAAAATCTTTACGATAACCATTTTTAAAATTGTGTATTAGAATTATAATATTAAATATAATTACCAAAATATAATTACAGGGTACCACCTTAAGAAAGAGTAGCTATGAAATATGAATATTAATATTCTCATATATTTTTTTAAACTGATTCTACTCGCTTAGTAGTGTCCTATGTGATGAAGAATAAATATCTACGGTCCAAAATACTTTAATGTAGTTTCTGCAATTTAACGCAGTAATGAACCAAGAAAGATCTGTTCTTTCCCTGTTGTTATTTCCACATCACGACACATGTTACTTAAATGTACCTAATAAGTACTTTAGTATATAATTGAGAGCTTCAAAGCGCACCTCGAACTGAGCATAAAGTACTGACGCTCTCACGCTGAAGAACGCTCCATGAATGATTATTATATTTTTCGCTGCAAGCACGAATATTTTCGGGTCAAGGGTCACGGAGTATCTGCTGCCTTATATTTGTACTCGTTTCTAATCTTAAAATATTATGTGATGATCGAGATACTTACCTATTGATCAAGAATTGATGCTCGTTTGTTTAGTGTGGTTTTCGTTCTCGCAGATTCATTAAAATCTATACATATAAAACTCTAAATTGCTTGATTGTTGGCATATGCGTAGAGCCTTATCGGCTGAAAGTAGAGACGCCATTTTTGGAGGGTAAATTTAATGCTCTATGGTTGATACATTTCATGGTGTAGGTGAGTACTAAGACAGGATATTTTTTAATCCACCGCCAAGGGGATGAAAGTGTGTATGAAAGTCTTTCAGTTTCAAAGCTAGGATCTTAAAATGATCAAAAATTTGTACGTGATTGGACGTAATTATAGTACGTGTCTAATCTCAGAGTTTTTGATAATTCTACCCTCGATGTGGTGAAAAGGGGGATGAAGTTGTGTATAGAAAATCCTTAATTTTCTAAAAATCACTCAATTTATTATTTAGGCTTATTTTTAATAAACTTACGCAACGCTTATTGGTATTGTTGTAATTTTAATCATAAGAGGGTGAAATGAGCTAAATAAACCTAAAAATTGATACGGATGTCGTAATTCTGTTACTGTTCTGTTCTGTTTTATGGGATGTTGATTGCAAAAAGTCCTCATCACCGTGATAGAGTATAGCTGCAGTTGATACCATCTCAAATGATCGATGTAATCAACCTTTACCCGAAATCATTAAAGGTATCATCGCATATTACCTTAGTATACATTTATAGCATACATTTAACACACAGGTACTTTACACAAAGCCCTTGATAATACTGTTTAGTAAAGCTATTATGACGTCAGTGCTTGAGATCGGCCTACCGATTCCCACTTGAATTGTCTCGATAAGAGATAGCGTTGGGTTTCATTTAGCTCTAACCATTTACATTTTATATAGAATAAAATTTAGTAAACGAAATATTTTATACCAGCTTATCTTCAAAACAGAAGGTTAAAGAAGTTTATTTAAAGATATGAATACACTGAATGCAATCGCTTGTCTTGCTTGCTATCAGATAAAATATGCGAATGATCTGTGCCCGTATTATGAGTTTGCACAGTTACGTATACTTTACTCGATATTGACTGTAGTTAGCAATATTGTATATACAATTTGGCACACAGCCTCTGGCGGTAACTACACTAAACTAAGGCTGAGTTGCACCATCTAACTTTAACGATAACAAGCTTGTTAAAGTATCGGTTAAGCACAAGTTAGCCAAAATAAGAGGTTGCCAGCCAGCATGATGTCCTTAGACAAGTTTGACGTGACAAATAGGAAACATATCATTTGACGATATCTATAACTTTGACAGCGTTTTGGTGCAACTCACACTAAAAGTTGTCATACAAATGCCAACTACAGTCGATAGCGAGTAAAGTAAGAGTAAACTTATAATACGCATACAGTGCATTGTATTTTGTTTGTTATCAGTAAAAATTAACGCATATTCTGTTAGTGTACAAATTATTGAGGACATTCCAATAAGTTTTACTAAAAACAAACTAGATACCTACTGTCAATAAAATGGCAAGCCTTACAAAATGGCACGAGCAAAAAATGGGTCACATCACATCCCAGTAAATACACGAAAACGTTCAAAAAGTGAGAGGTTGCTCTGCTATCATACGCTCTTAACCGCACCTTTCACGTCCCACAGAAAATATCGTCGGCCAAGAATCCAATAATATAAAGTTGAATGTCCAAATTTACGGGCCCGAGATAGGTCTAGTCAATAGTCACAATAAATATAGCTAAAGCAGTAACGCAACTACATACGTCCGACAAGCACACTTACACAGATAAACGTCGATCGCTACGAGAGCTCTAACGACCGCGCCGTTAATAACAGATAGGCCTAAAAAAAATCTGAATAGATATTTCCGTAAACTGTGATCCGTGATCATCACAAGAAGGTATTAGTTACTGTCTTTTTGGATGCAATGAAATATTTTATACTGTGGCGTAACGCCAACGAGAAACAAACGACGCGCGGAGCAAAGAGTTTCAAGTCATTTGGGAGGCGCTGTTAGGCTATCCGCTGACAGGCGCTTTTTTGTAGCTGCGATAATCGCGGCGATATCGCGGCGATAATCGCGGCGACAATCGCGGCGCTTTTTTGTCGCTGGCGTAGGTTAACCCTAAAAGGCACCCGGTAATAATAATATAGATCAATCACTTTTATTATTGCTAAGCTCTATAAAATAAAGTTTATGAATTATTTATGTCAGTAATTATATATTTTTTCACAAATGAAGCAAACAATGTATACGATTCAAATGTCTTCAGATCCTTTTATCGTCAAAATAGTGTGAAGAACAAAAATTCTGCATTTACTTTATATGCGCAAATTCAAGAATTAATAAAAATTTGTTCGATACCTACTGGAAGGTTTTGACCCGGAAAAAAACCCACTTCAAAAAACCTGCCTCTAAAAAGCAAGAAATAATATACAAATAATTAGATACGCATTTTCATTGTTATAATAAAATACGTCAATTGAAGTCGGGTGGGGCTTTTAGAATAAAAAAAGGAAGATGTACTCCAGCCCCACCCGACTTTAATAGACGTATTTTATTATAACAATGATAATGCGTATCTAATGATTTGTATATTATTTCTTGCTTTTTAGAGGCAAGTTTTTTGAAGTCGGTTTTTTTCCGGGTCAAAACCTTCCAGTAGGTATCGAACAAATTTTTATTAATTCTTGAATTTGCGCATATAAAGTAAATGCAGAATTTTTGTTTTTTAAACAATTATTGATTTTTAGTGTAAGTACCTACCTTCTGTATTAGGTAGTGTAGGTATATTATTTAAGTAGAAAAATCGGCTCAGCAAAACGTGAGATAATCGCGGAGAAACATAAACATACATACATACAAACTGAATACCTCCTTTTTTTGAAGTCGGTTAAAAATACTACACAAAGGTATCCGTTCCCCAACAAAAAAAACATCTAATTCGGTTCATAAATAACAAAATTGTCAAGTTAGTTGATTTAATAACATAGTATTTTCAGGATTACTTGTAAACTACTGAACCGATTTTTAAAAAAATGGGACCATCTCGCAAGAAAACTCAATCGAACAAAAAAAGAATCATCTAAATCGGTCCATAAATGTCGAAGATACGTGCGAACAACGATAAAAAAAACATACAATCGAATTGAGAACCTCCTCCTTTTGATGAAGTCGGTTAATAAAAAATATTGCAAGTCGTAGAAGTGCTTGTTTTGCAGAGATAAGCTAGTTTTTGTATTACATCATTTTATGACATATTAAAAAATAATATTTTTATCCGTGTTCCACAAACGGTATTTTTTATGTGTTTTACTGTTACTGTGTATGTTACTATGATCAGATTTTGATGACATGTTATAGTGTGTTTTATATTCGCAATATACTCACAAAGCCCTTTTATTTGATATACCACATGGTATGAAAAAATCTTAGTAAGTACTGAAAACTTTATGACATCACAGTTTCTACCCCCGCCATTTTCACGTTTTTAATCTTATTTATTTGTGATCAGGGCATCATATTGAATGCATCGATACCACATTTTCGTATTTTCGTGATGACTTGTGCGAAAACTAACCTCAAACCCTATAATTACCGATCGGCTAACAGTACAATAGAATATTTTATTCATGTTTTTCGAACGTTATAGTTATTGAATAAAAACTATATAAATTGGTAAGCATATTATCATGTAATAATAATTCTCTTACTTTTTATTGCAAGCTCTACCATTACAAAAATAATTATGTCAGCCAGCGAAAAAAATTGTGGTGTCTTTTAGGGTTAAAGCCGCTTGTCACTCTTGTCAGTATCATTTCGTGGGCGATTAGTCGCCGAGCTATGTGTGAGCTACTTTTTGTAGCTCGTGGGCGTTTACGTATTGAACTCCATATGTTCTGTTCTGGGCTTCAAAAAATCGCTCGGCGATTAATCGCCCGTCAGCGGTGGCGCTTACTGTTTAAAGTAATTGGAAAATAATCCTCAAAATTCTGTAGTATAGGATTTCTTTCGTGGTACTTTTTTTCTATTAGCGAGAGGATTGCAGGAGGCATGGGCGAGGCGAGCTAGAGGGGGTGAGGTCTGCCTCACTCTAATCTCTCTAATCTAGAATCTAGAATCTCTCTACTCTAATCTAGATTTGCGTCGAAATATATGGCGTTCAATGACGGGAAATAACAATTTAACAGTTGCCTAATACCCGATTTATAGTAGACCGTGGTTAATCTATCTCTTACTGGGGATAGGTTATTGGGAACGGTCGTAAGCAAGGTACGTAGTGCAACCCAGTCTCGAGTCGCAAGTGTATTGTTAGTCAAAACTATATTTGTCACGCTCGTTACGCCCGCTATCGCGCATTGTCTGCGATCTTTTTATAACGATAAAAGAGTTTAGTTGAGGTACTGCTTAAGCTGTATTATGTACTGTGATCTAGTGATTTCTACGTCATTTGTCCCCTAAAGACGGGAGGCGTATTGTAGCTTGAACCCTTGTAAGTGAATATATTTTTCCAATTTCGATGCCCGCAATTTCGGGTAGCGTTGTATTGACGTATCAATAACAATATATAGTTCTACCGATACCAAATGTGACTTTGCAATAGTATCGATATTGATTTCTATATGTTTTGAGTTATTCTTGTTTTACAGACATTAAATATAATTATAGAGACAGGAGACGCCTCGATAGGAGGGGACCCCTCTCTTCCCAGCGTGGTGTACGTGTGAGACGCCCGAGACACATGTTTCAATTACGCACTCAGATTTAAAAAATCTTGAGAAAACATGAAATATGCGAATGAGAGAGCGGCAGTCAGCGGCAAAATGTGTACGGACTCTTAATATTGTTGTGTTCCGGTAGTTAGAGGCTAAGTATACACGCTGAAATTTTAATCATTTGTTTCCCGCTGTGGGGTGGTTCCAATCATGATTACAAGCAACTTTTACTATAGGGCCAACTCTGATATCGCAAAAGAAAATCTGCTGTTCCATACAAAAGAGCAATACCTTAATGTATGGATCAGCTGATTTTTTTTTCGGGATATCAGAGTTGGCCCTATAGAAAAAGTTGCTCGTAATCATTAGTGGAACCACCTCACTGCGGAAACCAAATGATTCACAATGTATAGCAATTTCCTCAATGGTTGATTATCTCGGTACAGTGTGCTTCCATCTTCGGCTTTATCTAGCCAAGCACTGACCCGTTCTGGATAAAAAAGAACTATCGATAGCAGACCAACACTAATGTGGAACTGTCTATAGTCTACTCGGTATGATTTTCATTGGAAGTAAATGCGGCGCGGGTGTGTTATTTCGGTAACTGATCTGCACGTTTTCCTTGTATTACAGAAATAAAAGAAACGGAAGCGTTTATCTAGACGTCTTCTTCAATACTTTCGCTGTGTAATCTTACGATGTTTATTTTGGAACAACCATCTCGCTGTGACTTATTTCTTATTAGTTTGTTACTGCAACACATGGGCGGGAAATTACTGTGTTGTGTGAATGTCCATCAGCCATTTTTGATGTCCCCACTGCTGGGGCATAGGCCTTCCTTATGGGTGGTAAGGAGGACGGGCCGTAACCCACCACGCGGGCCCAATGCGGATTGGTGGGTGTTAACGACTGCAAATGCAGCCGGGACCAACGGCTTAACGTGCCTTCCGAAGCACGGAGGAGCTCGAGATAATACATTTTTGGTCACCCATCCCATGACCGACCCTTGCCAACGTTGCTTAACTTCCGCAATCGCTGGGCCAGGCGCTAAACCACTGCGCCACCGAGCTCCTCCGAGTGTTGTGTGAATATTTTCTTTTAATTCCCTGTAATAACAAACGCTTACAATGTTTTAAGTATTTGCTATAGTTAGGTAAGCCTTCTCTCTTCTCTTTGTATTAGAAAACTAATAAATCACTGTAGGACACATGCACATTTTTGTTATATATTTTCGAGCTTATCCTCGTATGCAAAGTGAGGCAACTAATACTATAGTTTTCAGATTTATATACCTACTTCATACGTTACCTAATCGTAACTAAAATCCAATAATATAGTAACTAATCTAATAAATGTAGGAAAATTGAAACCGATTTGTACTTATTCGGTGTGATTAGGTAATATAATGGAGAATAAAAATCTGAAAACTGGGCCATTTTGGCTGTTTTAGTTGCCTCACTTTTGACAGTGCGCTTTGTAGAGAACTATCGTTCTAGGTGTTATTATTCTAAGTTTTCGAGTAAGAAACGAAACCAAATCGAGTATTCACCTATTCACGAAGAAAATAAGACCTAATCTCATTACTGAAAAGGTTTAGGTACATTCGGAACGTTAGGTCTAATGCTGTTTGGAAATTGGATTTTATCTCGCATTACCTTTCATCCGGAGTGAATGATAAACGGATCATTCGGGTACATGTGAACGGAATGCTGGTAGCGAACCCGAGAGGAAGTTTGGTCGGCATCGAACCGTGAAAGCCACGCAAGTTTGCGATTCTGTTTCAGAGTCCGAGATAGCTATGTGATCAGAGGTCACTACATCATGTTACAAAGACAAAGATACCCTTCATTCAAGTACGCATTTACCACAAATAAATGTCTAGACTAGTATTGGAAAACACTACCTTCATTTGTTTTGTCGTGTTGCACTCTTTGGTCAAGAAAAACAGCACCGTATATGGCACCGACTGACAAAACTACCTATATAGTAAATTAAAAAACATCCTACAGCGTTTATCCTTATCTGTTCGGACATCAAAGGAATAGGGATGTTGACTAATGAATAAAATAACGAAATACTAATAAAAATCGTAAACACATTAAACTTTAAGAGTAGCTTGTATACCTCTTGGTTTTATATATTGCATATTATTTGTTTTATGACCCTTCAAAGTTGGGTGGACAAGTCCATTTAAAAAGTATAAAATTTATTAAAATAAATGATACCTTTAATTAGTCCGTAAAATGTATAGCAAATTTGTCGAAGAAACCATTTTGATAAACACAATTGTGACGCAACAGCCTACCTTGAGTTTGCCCCAACGTTCTTTTTTATTAAATTAATTAAATTAGCGTTAATCAGAATAACTAATATCGGCCCCCCCCAAAGGGGGGAGGGGGTGTTGCACCACCTACTAGAAATCTAGATTAGTATAGCCTAGATTCCCAGCTCTATCCGCAACCACTCTGTGGAACCCGGCCCAAACAATGGTTCCTCCACCGATTTAATACAAATTGTTTAGTAGTTACTTTTACCAAAGAAAAACGAATACCATAATGGTCTCTCCGAATTCGAATCGAATAGCTAGTACCTTGAACCCCGCCTTCTGTGAGGAGTCCTCACTTAGGGCGATCGGCTCCCTATGCGAACTCCTAAATGTAAGAATCCCGCTTTTCTGTGATGGCGATCGATTCTTACCTACCTTTCCTAATCTAATAAAGAATTACCCACGATTGTTATTGTGATATCGATGGGTAGGTTCCTAAGTTCCCTATCGGCACTCTTCACCGTGCCATCTCCGGTATCAGGCAGACCATTAAAAGTACATTGAACACGCGAAATAACATCATACACTTAATACACTGCGGTATGTAACGCAAGGACAACTCAAGTACTTTTACACCCTTAAATACACTAAGATAAGTCACAGTACTCAACCCTACGCCCTACACACTTAATACTATGAATAATACGCAAATTAGACTCACCAGGATAAACTCGTGTGGTTTTACGTCCACCCGTGCAACTTACTCGGTTAGCCGCTCTCTTACCCCGCACCTGCCTCAGCTCATACACACTAACACACAACACACCTAGGGCGGGATTAGTCACGGGACTCTCGTATATCTCCCCGTATACCCGTCAAGCGCGCGCGCAATTAGTAACCTACACGATTTCCTTTTACGACGGACGTCCGCTCCCTACTCTCACCGAAACTCGAATGCCTCTTCCCCGCCTATCTGTTTTTCCTATATTTTTCTAAAGCTATTGTTGTTACATCTGTGTACCTAGTTTCGTTGGACTTTCCAAACCGTCTTTTGTCCTGACTTCCTTTAACCGTTCTAAGAAGTTAAAACCCAATGTTTCCGCTTTTTATAATTGCCACATGTGAAATCCTCTTTCTTCAACAATAAGGGATACAAACTTTACATTTGTTTTAGAATCCCTTTGTCTTTTTTCTATAGAAATTTAGTTAAGACAGGAACCTTTTACAGACAAGTAACGCCGCCCCTCATAACCATTAGTGCGGGTCACTATTGTTAACAGTTCAAATATATTTTTACGTTTTTATTTTAGAAACAATAACCCCGACAAACTTTGTAAAAAAAAATATTAGCTATAGAATACTTTTTGGTTCCAAACATGTGCTATTTTAAAATGAATATTTGCTGAGCGTCACATTCCCCCCTCTGAAAATCAGACGGCGAGATAACTCGAGGCGTATGCGTTTTCACACTAGAAAACTATTATATAATTTTATTACGCTTTATTTTTCTTGAATAATTAAGGTCCCAAATGAGTTTCGTACTTTGTATGCCACCGATCCAGCCTAATGCTCCTCATATGAGACAATAATGAATACCGAATGACACCCATATTCCGTATCTTTCACAGAGCGTTTAATCTTTACGTATTGTATCCACAGAGCGTCTGTTCTAAACCTTAACATACTGGTCCATTAGTCCAATAAGAAGAGAAAAAAAAATATTTTAAAACGTTAACCTCTCAACTTATACCAATAAGAAAACCTTAAATTTTCCAATTAGGTTAATGTTTGTACCTAATTATAGACGTTATTAAATGATGTGGGTAACAGGGAGGTTCAGGTTTAAGATGATCACCCATATCCGTTGCTTACAATTAATCCGCAATGAACATTTCCAATACGATCCGTCTTCTACTACACGTTAACTTAAGACCAACACTTATTTTAAACCTTAATAAGTATGTCTATATTTTGGTTGGTATTATTAAATGAATACCTGATCAACCGATCTTTTCGTTCAACATGTGAGCACCCTCTTACTCCAACTATGCGCTAAGTCTTTCCGGAAATGGATGGTCAATCATTGTTTTCTCTAATGATCAAATATTCCGCTTCTAATATAATCTTATTAGAAAATAACCTCCATAGCTCCATATTCAAGAAAAAATGTCTATAGTTACATATATTCTTTTCCCGAATCCACGCAGAATTCAGAATAATTATTATGATCCCTAATCTACTGATTAATTTTGGAGGATCCATCAATCAATAAGACACAATTTACGCCAATACCAAATGAAGAGAGTATGAAGCGAAGGGAAGCATGCAACTTATCTGTCCTTTCCTCCGGTACTCTGTAGCTGAGTACATTCCGCACGTATAACCACGTAAGCTCCGTACTCCTACGCTGCTTCCCCTGCCTGCTACGATGAGTACGCCAGGATACCTTGACGTCGCGACTCCGTGCACCTCCACTCCAAGGTCCCGATCTCGACCTTGCGTGGCGTCCGGCAATATGGAATTGAGACAGACACTAATTGAGCATTTTACATTATAATTATGCATTTAATTATATATTATTTCTTAATCTTCAATGTAACAAAGTCAAATAAAACAGAATGGGATTGGACCTACCCACTCTAGAACTAACTACAACACACTATAATATTATAAAATAAGCATGCTTTCGACACGACACCCTTTTTCATCATTTTTTGTTTTCTTTTTTTTTCCGGTTTTCCCCTTTTCTCTTTAATAGAACTACAGCATCCGCATTATCAACTTAACTGTCATACTCTAACCTGTGATAAGTATGATCCTTAACCGCTACTAACTATAAGTATCTACTAACTATAACACACTACATCATTATAAAATAAGCTCCCTTTTCGGTACGGCATATTTCCCCCTTATTTCACACCTTTTTTATATAGTATTTACATTATTAAGTTACTACCATGCTTTGACACATGTTATGTACCATCTTTAAACGTAATATTGATGGAGGTGTATCGTAATACATAACCCAACTACCTCTTAATTTTATTATAAACTAGCGGCCGCCCGCGGTTTCACCCGCGTGGCTCCCGTTTCCGTGGAAATATCGGGACAAAAGGCATCCCATATTTTAATCTATGCTATTTTCTATCTGTGTGCCAAATTTCAACCAAATCCGTTCAATAGCTGTTGCATGATTGAGGAACAAACATCCAAACATCCAAACCCACAACCCTTCACATTTATAATCATAATAATAATTACTTTATTTGACCTTTCACAAAGATGCTGTCATATATTTAGTAGGAAGTAGTATTCACACGGTGGACTATTTTCAAACACTAAGCTAATTTTTTCTTCTGTTGGTTGTTCTGGGCCCAAGATACCAACACTTAGACGCTTCCTGAATAGTCGTTTTCACGTGCCCCGGTTTCGGTATACGAACTATCTCTCTCTCCTTCAGTCACGAACTCTAAAGCATGTACTTGTCTCCGACCTAAAGCGCGTTGCGGCTCCGGAGGCCCGGGGCCCCTTATAAACCTATTTCTGTGAGGATTTTCATTCCAACGCCCCCTCGCTACTTCTCCTGTATTTCTCAACGTATTATTACAAGTATTAGTACGAATATTTTTCTCGATACTTCGTAAAAACTCGATCCCGTCAACAAATGTACTAGCGTTACGTCTAGCAAACCAAGCTATTTGTATTTTCTCCGGAAAATGACGCATTATTTGATCGATTACATCAGTCTCTTTCGGAGGTTGAGTTAGGTATCTAGCGTTATCGACCATCTCCGCAAAATATTCTTCCATAGAGGTTAGACCAATTGGATCCCAAATGCTTAAAAAAAGTAGAACAAGAATTCGCTTACCTTTGCTAGCGGCTTACTACCCCTACTTATGATATATCTCCAGCCTTCGCCAGCGACCCGCACTTGGCTCGCTTCACACACCTATCTGTGCAGACACCCGTCGCCAGCCCGTTTCCGTGATGAAACCTGGAAGGTTTTCGCGCATTCCAAATAAGCTTTCTGTTTTCAGATACTTTAGAACCTTCAGTGAATTCATGAACTTTTTGTTTTTTTTCCCCCTCAGACCACTACTTAGTTAAATATTCTACAACTAAACATTAGATTATAATGTCACTTCTGTCATTGTACCTTTTTATACTTATAATGGCTACGATCGTTTTATACAGGACCCATACGTCATGTTAGTAAAACCCTACGGTATAAGAAATCACGATGTCCGTTGTATTGACCTGAGTCGATACATTTAATGACGGACATCCTGGTCACGGCACCATTTGTGACGCAACAGCCTACCTTGAGTTTGCCCCAACGTTCTTTTTTATTAAATTAATTAAATTAGCGTTAATCAGAATAACTAATATCGGCCCCCCCCAAAGGGGGGAGGGGGTGTTGCACCACCTACTAGAAATCTAGATTAGTATAGCCTAGATTCCCAGCTCTATCCGCAACCACTCTGTGGAACCCGGCCCAAACAATGGTTCCTCCACCGATTTAATACAAATTGTTTAGTAGTTACTTTTACCAAAGAAAAACGAATACCATAATGGTCTCTCCGAATTCGAATCGAATAGCTAGTACCTTGAACCCCGCCTTCTGTGAGGAGTCCTCACTTAGGGCGATCGGCTCCCTATGCGAACTCCTAAATGTAAGAATCCCGCTTTTCTGTGATGGCGATCGATTCTTACCTACCTTTCCTAATCTAATAAAGAATTACCCACGATTGTTATTGTGATATCGATGGGTAGGTTCCTAAGTTCCCTATCGGCACTCTTCACCGTGCCATCTCCGGTATCAGGCAGACCATTAAAAGTACATTGAACACGCGAAATAACATCATACACTTAATACACTGCGGTATGTAACGCAAGGACAACTCAAGTACTTTTACACCCTTAAATACACTAAGATAAGTCACAGTACTCAACCCTACGCCCTACACACTTAATACTATGAATAATACGCAAATTAGACTCACCAGGATAAACTCGTGTGGTTTTACGTCCACCCGTGCAACTTACTCGGTTAGCCGCTCTCTTACCCCGCACCTGCCTCAGCTCATACACACTAACACACAACACACCTAGGGCGGGATTAGTCACGGGACTCTCGTATATCTCCCCGTATACCCGTCAAGCGCGCGCGCAATTAGTAACCTACACGATTTCCTTTTACGACGGACGTCCGCTCCCTACTCTCACCGAAACTCGAATGCCTCTTCCCCGCCTATCTGTTTTTCCTATATTTTTCTAAAGCTATTGTTGTTACATCTGTGTACCTAGTTTCGTTGGACTTTCCAAACCGTCTTTTGTCCTGACTTCCTTTAACCGTTCTAAGAAGTTAAAACCCAATGTTTCCGCTTTTTATGATTGCCACATGTGAAATCCTCTTTCTTCAACAATAAGGGATACAAACTTTACATTTGTTTTAGAATCCCTTTGTCTTTTTTCTATAGAAATTTAGTTAAGACAGGAACCTTTTACAGACAAGTAACGCCGCCCCTCATAACCATTAGTGCGGGTCACTATTGTTAACAGTTCAAATATATTTTTACGTTTTTATTTTAGAAACAATAACCCCGACAAACTTTGTAAAAAAAAATATTAGCTATAGAATACTTTTTGGTTCCAAACATGTGCTATTTTAAAATGAATATTTGCTGAGCGTCACACAATATTTAATATAGCTGCTGAACAAATTTCCTATGCGTTGCATACAAACTTGTAAGACGTGACGTCATAACGTGGAAGCCATTAGTATGGAGCGTTTTTGATCGAGTCCATTTGTGTGCGTTTCACACTGTGATATCTCGGGCAGTTTTCATGCTAGCGAATTAATTCTTTTACCAATGTTTCTTTTTTTGAGAGGTAATTTATGTAACATAAAATAAAAAAAATAGTCATCATCCCTATTCTTGATCGAAGGTTGCTCTGGTAACTTATTGGTACTGCTTCTTTTTGCATTTTATTGAATCACGATGAGATCTACATTGATTTAACTGTTTGTGTATCCAAAAAGAATGTTGTTCAACTAATTTGTCCGAGATTAAAATTAGCCATAAAAATATATTTGATGATTATTTTTGGGCCAGTCGCAGAAAACAAAATTTTAAATTTATAATTGACTGAGTGCTTTTCCGTTTCTCAACCGATTCTCTTCAAATTTTGTAAGCTCCTGCTCACAAAATTGCCCAATCGCGGTAATTCCGAACGATAAAACCAAAAACGTTACGTTGTCATTTAGGTTATATTTACCTAAAAATCTTTGGTTTAGCTTCATAATTTTCACTTAAATTGTCCCAGATTGTAATCCTAGACTCCTAACACAGAGTATTCATCAATTTAAAATAAAAATAAAGCGAGTGTTTTTCTGTAAACGAAACTAAAACGGTAACGATTTAGCTTTGGTTTTATCCTTGAAAATTAGCGCGATTAGGCTCCAGGTTCTATAATTATATAGGTGTTTTTGTCGATTCAGTTATTCGAAATTTTTCAAAATGGCGGAGATATGGGGAAAATCATATTTCAGCCTTCTCATGTTCAAAAACGTCACAAACGCGAGGTCTACCTACAGTTCTACAGATCCACTAAAATTATTAATAATATTTTCAACAAGAAAATTATTTTTTAATCTAGAAAAAAGTAACTGGACGAGGTTTCTCGATAAGATTGAATTCGATTTTCTGTACATTTTGTCGAGTGCATTCAAGAAGAAATTCGTTCGCCTAGTGAGCCGTGTAACCCGCGCGTGTTTGCGATTCCCTTTGAGGGTCCCGTGATGTGGTACTTAGGGACTCAGATCACTAAGTAACGACGTGTTTGCCGAATCAAGTCGAAGTTCAATCAGAGTTAACCACAGCTAGTAAACATAAAGGAAATGGGTAACTTTTATTAATGATTCTTGTTTCATAAATATTCCGATTAGAAACTTGACGAGTAATTTCAAATTCTGTTCCATTTTTAAATTAAACCAGAAAGTTAGTGCCTATAAGTTGTGAAACAGAACACTAGCGCCGTTATGCACTGGCAACCGAACGCGGTGGCCGCGCGGTTCAATTTTAATATGAAACGCCAGTGGCGGTTGCATAGCGGGTGCAGGCGATTGCATAGCGGGTGCAGGCGATTGCATAGCGGGTGCAAGCGGTTGCATAGCGAGTGCATATAAAAATGGAAAAAGCAGCAGGTCGCTGCCGCGCCGCAACCGCCTGTGCGTGCGAGGGCTAAGTTTTTATTAGAGAAAAGTTGGAAAGGTATGGTGAAAATATTAGAGGTCCCTACACCTGCTACCCCCTCCCACCCTTCTGCTTTAAATTGAAGCGAAATAGATGCAGTAATTGTCCTATTACAGTTTTTACTACTCAATATCAAGAGCAAGAATATCTATGTACCTAATAGGAAGTCCAGTTGGCAAGTGAACCATAAAACTGGCGTGTTTGTGATTGCCTTTAACCGTCCCGTGGCGCTCTGAGCTCTGCCCCGGTCACAAAGTCACGCTCCGTTTAGAGCTTTGTGAAGGAAGCAAGTTGCCATATGCAGTGAAAGTCGTACGTGACATTGTAAGTAAGTACTGAAATAAATATACTCACTTAGTGCTTATCTTTTCTAAGAGTTACCTACTGCCAAATACATCAAGAATGAAAATATTTACGAGTATGATGTATGTACGTACCTATATAAGAAATTAGCAAGTAAACGGCGTGTTTGCGATTGCTTTTAACCGTCGTGTGGCGCTCAATTCTGCCCCAGTCACAAAGTCACGCTTCGATTGAATCTTCGTAGAGGAAGTAAGTTGACTGAATTTTGTCGAATTAACTACAATAACTAACGAACAATAATTATGAAATCATCTAAGCAGACTTTTCAAAGTACACAATGTAGATAACAAAATATCTCCATTCATGAGATACATTGTTATTGTTACCATCAATTCAGATTCAGATATTGTGGATTCGCAGAACTCATGACGCAGTCATGGAGTCAGTCAGGGTGCCCTGAATGATGCATGTCAGGAGCAGGTTGCATAATTACTGCGCTGAATTTGCCATTCCGTAGGATCGGGTCTCGTCAGTGCCATTTGCTATCACGATTAATCACAAAGGGATAATTGACATTCAAAGCAATTCGGACGTGAGTCAGCTATAAGCGAAGATTCGAGGATATTGAACTACTACTGTTTTGTAGTATTTTTTACAACTCATCCGCATTCATCGTGTTGATTAGCGTTTCTCCGTTGTTTTGTATTATAAGGTGCTCTTTATTAGAAATGTAGCTTTTTTAGCCTAAGTAGAATAGGGAAGTAAGTAGAATATATACTTTTAAACTTTCGCATTGCATTTTATTAGATTAGGAACACAGGTTTTAAACGCGTTTTTATACTAAACATAGGTGTTGGACACCTACCTTATCCCGACGTTTCGACCGAGTTGCATCGGCCGTGGTCACGGGCTGACTGGAGCTGCGGTTTAAAAACGCGTTTAAAACCTGTGTTCCTAATCTAAGTAAGTAGAATGTTAAAAATAGAGAGAGGATTAAAAATTCAAATCCATAGTTCAAATAACAATTAGCACACTAGCGTGGTTCCACATACGACTTCCCTTACGTTACGCGTTCTAAGCCAGCAGCCTTTAAAGAAAATCTTCCTAAAACAGTCTTGTTTTTGTCGTAAACATCCTCTAACTTTAATATTACCCACAGTATTACTTATAATTCCTCCATAGTAAACAGATCGCTTCATTCCGTCGACCTGAATCGAGCTCAACGTTTGTGCACTCAGCTGAGCGGCGTAGGTGTTTACTGCGATGCTGTTTGCAACAATAATACTAATAGATTGCAAACATTTTACAGAAGAAACGGGAATAGTTAACTATTTTACTATTAATATGAATTTTGCCTTAACTGTTGTGCATAAAAAAGTTTTGTATGAAAGTGTACAAACGCAGTTGAAATTTTAAATTTATTTACAGATTTATTTTCAAATAAACATAAAAATTACTTAGGATAACATTTTATTTTGCAACCTTAACTATTGCTTTTGTTAGAAACTGCTTGCAATAAGAATATAATACGTATTAATTTTGCAAGTCAAAGTGAAAATCTCTTTATTGAAATAAATTGAATAGTCTTTGTTTTCCTACCACCCGTTCAAGACTTTTTTTAACTGACAAGAAAGAAATGTTTATACACTAACCTATGACAAATAGCCTGGTCCATATTGAAACAACATTGATTATGAAAAATATACTTCAATTTTTACAATTTACCATCAAAACTTAACTGCACCTATATTTTCAAAGAATGGAAAAATATTTATCTTCTCAAAATGTGTGTTCCATTTTCTCATTAGATAATTTCCTACCATTTATGAAAAAGTTTTGATTAAAAAGTTTGGATGAGCAGAGTCGTAATTTAGTAAATTGAACGAAAGAGAATTCTTCCAATTTTTACTGAATGTGGCCGTTGAGACATGTAGGTCAACCTGATATTGAATTCGCAATAGTTCTAACAAACAACCCAAATTCTTTGATTTCCACTAAGATTTCTAATAATGAAATACTCTTACAAAGTTGGGAAATACCTGTCTCTTAATATTGGCTGTAGACAAAAGTCTATCGTACAAATGAAATGCCGCCATCAAAATATTTGCTAAAGAGAGGGAGATACGGTAAGTTTGTCTTTCTGTTTGCAAATGTAGTTTTCTTAAGAACAAGAATAAACTAATAGTTTCTGTAAAAAGTTAGTTTCTTTATTGAATATTATAGTTTCCATGTAGTGATAGTGAGGCTAAAATTCAATGTAACTTCTCCTCTAAATTATTAAATCTCTTTATTTAATTAAATCTCTTTATTTATTTTACTGTATTAAAATGAGATTATTTTTATCTCGTTAAATTATGTGTATTCAACAGGAAAAAAAATCGCACAATAATGAGAACAGAAAGAAATAACAACATTTCTTGATGAACAACTTGCAAAACCAACGGACTAAGTAAATCAAGTTGTTGTATTTCTACTAGAAAACTTTATTTCCCTCGTCGTTGTATTGTGATTCGAAACTGCTGTGAATTCAGTCACAATTCACAATTATTCATTTATGCTGTTTGTTACATGAATCGCTGATTGTCGGGCCATTCCTTGTGCTTGCCGAGTTCAGCGCATATTCATAACTTGGCAAATGCTTTTCAACAGATTGGTCATAGCAGCTGGTTCTAATGTTTATACGGGGTCAGTGACTGGACCCAGTGACTCGGAATTTCGGACCCAGTAACTGGGAACATGTAGACAGGATCGGCAGTAAGTGGTACTGTGCCCGAAAATAGAACGGGTGGCTAGTCAGCTGGACTGACTTGCGAGCGAGCACTGGACTGAGTTGAAACTAGTGTCTACACGAGCCCAGTAGCATGTCAGCGCTGGACTGGGTTACTGTACTGCCACGTTAATGGCCCCGTATAAACCAGGCATAAGACGAAGAAGAAGCAGAACTAAGTCCCCTACACAAAATCACATTCGAAAAAGCGAACGAGCTTAGCAAAGTAAACATCAACAACAGTCATTTTTAATGTCCTCACTGCTGGAGCACAGGCCTTCCTTATGGGTTGGTAAAGAGGATGGGCCATTTTACCCACAACGCAGTCCAATGCTGATTGGTGGATGTGAATGACTTCAAATGCAGCTTGACGTGCCGTGACATCCAACGGCTTGACGTGCCTTCCGAAGCACGGAGAAACCCGAGATAATACATTTTCGGTCACCCCATCACATGACCCTTGCGAAACGGGGCCAGGCGCTAAACCACTGTACCTCCTAAACTTTAAAATGATAAAAATGTTAGATTAAAAAAGCCCATAAATCTTTTCTTTGCGAATTTGTTTATCACTTCTTATGATGTAGGTATTTTTATCATAACTCGTCAATTTCATTTAAATATGTATGAAGAAGGTAATAGTTAAACAATTTTAAATAAAACTAGTATTGAACTCGTATTTCCATATCCAAAGTGCACATACGAAAAAATTCGGATGCTTCAATTGAATGTTGTACAAACATTTTAAAGGTATTTCTGTTTCCATTAGCCTCTATAAATAGACCGATCATATATATCTCGATGCATTAAGCTCAATGCCATCTCGTATTGGAATGCGTTCCTTATATCATATTAACGGGAATTCCTTCGTTCTCACAATGCCGATATATGGCTTTTGGGAAAACGTGACTCTTTGAATAGAAGTACTATAGAAGTTATTATGCCATAAATTTTTTGATCAAAACTACGTTTTTTCGATAATCGTAATTTCGATTTTCTTGATGATAAACTGTATTAATCTGTAATAAATAAATTGCAATTACTTACTCAAACCAGGGCTCTGTCACTCCGCGCCATAAAGTTAATATACCTAGCAGGTATATTAACTTTATGCTCCGCGCGCGAGTCTGAAGCGCTCGGCGTTCTCTGAGTGGACAAATTTCATACATCAGAAAAGATAAGACCTACGCGATAGAAAGAGTGGCAACTACTAAGTGAATGTTTTGGAGCGAAGGGAGCGTTGTGCGACCTGAATTGCACTTTATTGTGTCGGAGCAATAGTCGCAATTTATTTAAACGATTTTGCGGAGTGCAACTTCTGTACGCTAGTACTATTATCTATTCTGTGCTCAAACTCCTAGTACCCCCTTTTAATATACTATATCTATGCCTAGTACTTGTTGTATGGTCTGTGCTCCATATGCAAAGTGTTACAAAATTATAAGGTAGATCTACATAAAGAATAATGTAGGTTTTATTAAAAAAATAGTCAAGGCAAAAAATTCAGGTATTGGTTACAAAATTTAGTATATCCACCTTCGATCATCTATACCTGAGGATGTAGCATTTCATACAATAACAAAGCTGAAATGTGGCACATGCCGTTTGACAAATCACGCGACACTAAATGTCAAGTTGTATGACAAGTCGTGGGGGACTTTCATAGTGGGCTGCGTTTTGGGAGAGTTTGAGGTGTCCCACAAATACCACTGTCATGCAATATCTACAGGTATAGATGATCGAAGATAACCACAAATAATATAATACGTATAACACAAAACTCAATTTCTCATTATTTGAGCAAGTTTCCGCAATACTTTAAAAGTTTTTTTTTTACTCTGAATTTTTATACGCTTATTATGTTATGTAGTATGTATGTATAATGTAATATTACAAATGCTTTTACTACACAAAATGAAATTGATACTTACTGCAATATACTTAGGTTTCATTTGGCGTAATATCGTTACAGAATGCTCAATTCATTAGCTTGGCTCAACAGGATTTGAGAGATAAAGCTATAAATCTTCCACACATCCAAAACGCACAACGGATAATCGAATTTCGGGATCTAAATACACAATTTGATAACTAAAAGCTTTTGATACGTCAAATCCGCTTCGAAATTAAAATATTATTATATTTTTTTAATGGAGCACTTTAAAATATTTAGTATAAAACACGAAATTACCTACCTGCTAGTGAATTAATTTGGTAATGAGTAAAATGTTGATGACGATGCTTTGCCCACTTATGTCGCTACCCTATGTTCACTACGTTTTCCCTTTGTGGACAGTATTATGAATCTCTTAAATTCAGTAGTTCGATCTTCTGCTTAATTTCTCAGGCCAAGGGTTTTGTGTGATTTAATAGTGTACAAAGTACAAGGTTTAGGCACCGTCTTAATTTATAATATTGTGCTTTAGGTGACCCATGGTAATATGTGCCAAATGGTGATACTGTAGATCATCAGCGATATTTTTTTTATGACATAACTCTTCTGTTTATACAAAATATAAACTCCTGTGAAGAGATAACATCTTATTTTTAGTTGAAATCAGAAGCACGTGCTTTGGGGTTACTTAGGTGCGTTTTTGTGATGTGCGTTGTTTGATCATAATAACTATGGTGTAGATACACCTTACGTCTTAGAACAAATGTTTATTCGAATCACGACATTATTTTGACTTACTGACACACAGTTGGAACCGGATATCCGTTGTTATTTGACGTGTTTGCTTGCCACTATCAAAATAAATGATGGAAGATCTGCTAGGAAAATCTTTTTAGTGAGTTTGAAAAAGGTTTAACATAAATTAATTAGTTTTTCAAAAGATCAAAAATAAAAGTTATCATCATCATACAAAAAAACAGTCGGAAGTTTTTTCATCTGAAATGAAAACAATTAACAATTTTTACTTTTGATTCGTGGAATTTATTTCAAACTAGCGGCCGCCCGCGGTTTTACCCGCGTGGATCCCGTACCCGTTTGAATATCGGGATAAAAAGTATCCTATGTTTTAATATAGGCTATCTACTATCTGTGTGCCAACATCCAAACATCAAAACATCCAAACGTAGTAGTAGGATTCATCATGCATAGTGTGGTATTTCAAAAAGTTTATAAGTTTAATTATGTTATATTGATTGGGTACAATTTTTTATATAACAATAAAGCTTTAAATCAAAGGCTCATTATGCAACTTATTTCATCCTTAACGTAAAGTATAATAACCTATATCTTACTTTACGTTAAGGATGAAATAAGTTGCATTGAGTAGAAATTCATTTATCAAATCGATTTGAGACCTAAATAGTGTCAAAAAAGATGCCTTAATAGCGTTTACGTTATCGATCCCACTTCTCAAAACAGAAACATCTATTTTCATTTCAATAGCGTTTGGTAATAACTCACAGAAGACATATTACTGATACACACGAACGTATAAATCAAATTAATATTGAATTGAGGCAAAGATACCGTTGCGTTGGGGCAAACAAATTGCGTAATTCACTTTTCAATGTTTATCAATAAATCCAATGAAAAACGAACTTTGAAGAATTCATGGATATACATGACCTGCGTTGTCCAGGGGCTATAAGGCTTGGGTCGCTTTTCATCTTCATGAAACCAATTTAAGAGAAATTGAGTCGAGATGAATACTGATCTCACACTACGCGCAACTGACACATTGAAATCATTGTAATATAAAAATAAAGCACGCAGATTACAGGCTATATTTTTGTCCCCCCGCCTTATTCTTTTCAATCCCGAGATATTTTTTTTTTCGTTTCTTGAATAGCGAGCTTAAAAATAGTTTTTTGGGAAATTCTCGATCCAAGTCGGCGAAAATATTTTGTAATAATGTCAAATTTTGGAAAATCACAAAAAGTTACAGCCTGATTTTGGGAATTCAAATTGTACTTTGAAACCCTCCGGCAGACGCACATTTTGATTTAATTATAGCCAATCCGCGTACCTCTCATATTATGTCACAGACAAATGTCACAGTTTTAAAAATACACTATACTCGATCGAGTGAAAATGTTTATGTATTCGTGATCACGAATACATAAACATTTTCAATGTTAAAAATGTCTAAGAGATATTTTCTATTTGCAATCGTTTTAATATTGTTTTTTTTGATGATAAAATTAAAATCGTTGTGCTATGTACAAACTACTACTTGCCACTTTTAACTTTCAGTCAAGTTATCGTTTAAAAAAAGTAAGATAATTCAATACAACTCTGGCTAAAGTTTAGAAAGATACTGATTTAAAAACATTTTTACCTTTTAATTTACATGTGTGTTGAAAATTAATTACTTTTAGGAGATAATTAAAACTTCACTTGATTCAATCAGACGTCATTAACAAAATTTTATTAATTAACCGAAATTACCTTTTCTACAAAACAAATCGATCTTCAACAGAATAATTATTTGTACATAACAATACATTGAACAACACAGTAAAATACTGACAATTTTATTTAAATAAGCTAAGGTTTAAATATAATGTTAAACTTGTAATTTTCGTCTTGTCTGAAAAATAAATGAAGTTATTAGCTCAAAGAAAGCTATTTTTAGACAAATCCTTTAGGCAAAATGTTTCACGAGAAATTTATTATTTAAATAGAAGCATCTATTTAAATTCACGGCTCACGAGTGAAATATTTATTTCACTTGTAAGCTGTGAATAGACAAAAAACTTCATGAAAATAAACATACTTTCAATGACAACATCAGAAAAAAATATTCTGAGGCCAAAATTCGTAGTAAATTTTCATTTTGTCTAACACACATTTTGACAAAACTGCAGTAAATCGAGTGTAGTCTTTATTCATAAGTTTTTGTAAGCTACTTTTTATCGGGTAGGGTTGTGATCGGTATACTTTTGTCATAACAAAACAAGGATCGTTTCTTTTCTATGCATTGTTTCTTTTATTCAAAAAGCTCGTATTAATATTGATCATATTTGCTTCGATATAAGTGCCCGATCACACAGTAATCCGTTATACATACCCGTTTTATTGGATAACACAACATAGTATATCGGATTCAGTAAAAATACCGATCCGTTTATAGGTCCATTTTATCGGATCCGTTATTATTCGACGATGGCGTATTAGTTTAGTTGCACGAGCAGCGTGTTCGTTCACATACAACACAGTATATCGAATCCGTATCTATACTGTATCCATATGATACGATAAAACGGTCCTGTAAATGTGAAAGTCACAAAAATGGTCCTGTAAAAAATTATCTGCGGTGTGAACTCAGTTTAAAAGTAAAATTTCGTGCGCTCTTAAACTAACTAAACTCTCAGAAAGTTAATAAAATACAAAATCATTTGTTACAGATGCCGGCCTGATTCGTGATACAAATAAAACTTAGCAAATTAAAACTTCCTCGGTATAAGTGAAGTGTATAAGTATTGAAAAGTTCCATTGGGTGCTGCGCGATCTTTCAAAACTTCCCGAGAAAGGTAAGCGTTTAGTATTGAATTTAATTACTTTTTAAACTGACTGTGTTTAATTTAAGTTATTTGGATCTTATCTTGTATCTGTAAAAAGTATCTCTCGAAATGTCTAATCGTAATTACAGATTCAGGCGTAATTCAACTCCCTCTTTAAAATGTTTACATAAGTTCTCAAACTATTTGTTCGTAAGTACTTTTACTACTTGCCTCAAACTGAACTCTGGAAATTGTTTAAATGTTAATTAATAAATACTTTATACCTGCATAATTATGTTTCAATAAAATTATCCGGTTTGACATTAGGATTTTTTTATTTACTCCGATTGAATCCGAATTCAATTTTTCATATCGATGAACAAATAATTGAAATCAAAGAAAATTTATTAATTTTCGTGAAATACGTGTTCCGAGTACAGATGGGGAGATTTGAATTAATTCAAGCCTAATGGAGAACATACACGAAAATGTAATGTACGTACAATCTGCTTTTAAATAAAATGAATCCTATTTTTTAGCAAATTTTCAGATAATATTTCAAATCATTTTCGAAAGGGTTACTATTTGAACGGTTACTATTTTTAGATTTGCTTAAGGCGAGGCCAGTTCACGATCTGATGAAAAGTCTGATTTTTGAACTTCCAATGTGAAGAACTGATGTAAAATTCTACTTCACAAAAATTACTGTAGACTGAAAAAGAAACAAAGAAGCAAATTAACCGAACAGAATATTGAAAAATGGCATGGTAACTCTGTAAAAAAATCCTGAATAACACCATAAAAACTTATAAAACTAAATTTCAAATCGTCAGATTTCGTAATTTTCAACGACAGTGATATGATTTTTTATGCAAAAAGGATAGCTTTTTTATCGATCTAACACAATAACCGAGTACATTTTTAATAAATCCAGTATTTCAGAAATCAATAAAAATGTACTAAAATTCGTCAAATTTCTGGCGAAGCGTCAATTAAAGTTATGCAATATTCAACCTTATTCTAAAGACATAGTGAAAGAGTAAATTTCGTGAACTGGCCTCGCCTTAATTGTCAATCTGTATGATTGAATATATCCATTTATCTATTATTAAATACCGTTTTATGTCTTCAAAGTTTCGGATTTATCATTATACAGGATGAAAAAAGACGGTACCTAGTTGGAGGGAAATTGCCCTAAATATTGAAAAAAAAATACTAAAACTGCATTCACAGATTTTTTATCTCAGACGGGAATCGAGGGGGCTAAATTGAAAAAAAAAACATCCTATAAGTACTTTTATGATACCAATCGATAGAGTCAATGGTAAGGGTCAATTTCTTTACATAACATTATTCTTAAATTATAAGACGATCCATAACAGATAAAAAAAATATTTTAGCCCGTACAATTCCCAGTCGAGACTAGCTATTTATAAAAAAAATCTGAGTGCAGTTTTAATTATTTAAAAAATTAAGGAATGCTTCCTTTTAGTATTTTCCATAAGTGCCATCTTTTTGTCAACCCTGTATATTTTTTAAATTTTATCTATCCTATTTAACTAATAATAAAAATGTTACAGAACAACCTTCACACTTTTAAATCGTTTTATTATGTACAGTCGAGTTCAATAATAAGTACGCACCTTTTACAGTTCATCAACCTTATGCCTTTGTAATAAAAGTCAACATCTGTCAAAAATGCTTACAAGTTAGATGAACTCAACTGTATTTGAAAATAAAAAATAGACTCTACATACCTTCTGTACTTCGAGCATCGCGGCTACAGAAGCCCGTCTTCTCTAAGCTTCTGTATATACCCAAGAATTTTATATTCAAACTTTACCAAAAAGTCTTGAATGAAAAAAGTTGTTATACAAAGGAGTAATGTAGTTAATAAGGTTGTCCTTTTTTTAAAATTCCGACCTCATTTGTGGTAGGTACCTCAACAAAGTCAAACATCAAAGTTCAAGGCGGCCAGACGCTACGTAAACAAAAGTTGTAACCCCCCCTTTCCTAACCCTCCTTCTACCATACTAAAATGCTGAACGATGTATGTCAATTAACTACCTATTTCTTTATATTATGTAAGTTACCTACCCAATGTTTTTTTTTATGTATCAAATCTTATCCTTTGCTCCGATTAAATATTCAAACCTATCGTCTACTTAGTTATTCCTTGTTAACCTTTCCTACCTATAGATATAACCTACATTACTGACGTGCTTTTATGTGGTCTGAAAGGGCTCGTGATTTCTAGGGCGGTCCCTGATTGTGAATAATAGTAACCTAGATTCTTTTCAGAAGTGCAATCATTGTTTTGTCTCCCGACTATAACGCTATCATTCTTTCCTTATTCATTCCTAACTAATTCTGTTACTATGACTGTTACTAAATGATAATATCACAAATTAGCCGTTACCCTAATAAATTGTTAATAGAATTTGATATTAAATTTTACATAGATATAATCTTTATTGCACTTATAATTATTATTACCTAATTTATAACAAGACCTGTGAGTAATGAAGAGTTATCTCTAAAGAAATCTCTTTCAGCCAACCTAAGTATTTCTTTAAAGTAAAACTACCTAATTTTTACCTATATTAGAATGTTGATATTGCTTTATGGAGCTTCTTATTCTAATAACTGACTTAATTTACTGCATACTTTTAAATGGTATAGAAATTACTCTTATGTCTACCCGCTGTACTTATATGAAATTCAATATGGTACCTACTTTTTTAGGATAAGTTGCTCAGTATGTTTATAAAAGTCTAGTATGATGGAATGCTAATAGATATTACAGTAATACGAAATGAATGAAATAACCAAAAGTTATGATCACCCAAAAGTCAGATATAGAAAATTGTTCACCGCTACTAATTATGATTTTATTTTCTTACTTTCTTATTTTATTTAATTTAGGTTATCCTATGTGGTTAGTGGCTTAGGAATAGAGTAAAAGAAGGTAAAATGGTAATAAATATAGAAGTTAACGTTGTATTAATTCAGAATATAGAAAATTTATCATCGCTACTTAATAATTGTTCTAGTGTTTTTTTTCAAATATAAAATATACTATTGTGCTATAGTCAAGTACTAAGTAAACAATGGTTTCTTTGCCAGCTAGACGGAGTGCACCAATCCCCGCACTCCGTGGTGAAACTCGACATCCAGACGTGGGCATTTCTCCCCTGGCTCCACCATAATCTTTCATGACAACTTTAATCAATAAATTAATTGAATTATTTAGTCTTAGTATGTCTGTCTTAATAAAAGAGGACAAGCAAAGTGCTTCAAGTGATCTATCAGCTTTTCACAATGAAGAATTATCTTGCTATTGTGATGGCGGATTTGCACAATTTTAATTTAATTTAAAAATATATTTATTGTTAGCGAAACTGTTTAACATTATAACATTATTATGGACACAACATTACTATCCATTCAAAAGGGTCTGATAGATCCAATTTCTGAAGGAAAGACAATTTAATTCAAAGGGAATGTATTATTTGGTCGAAGACTTTCCGCATCTCAACATCGGAAACTATCATAACTTCTATGAACTATGGTAATTTCAGTTTAGTCTTCTAATGATATCTAACCTGTACATTAATTGTGTTTGTCAATAAGTACTTAAATTCAATTGTGGAATATAATTCTATTGAAACAACTTCCAATTGAATTGGTAAATGAAACTTAGCTGAAATATTGATGAAAAAGTACTTTAGTTTAACCATTTGAGAATTTGGATATATTCACTAAACAGTTTGATACTTTTATAGTACATAATTGAAGTATTGTTTCTATATTATACAAAACTATTCTATTAATAGAAAAAGTCCACTCAAACTTTTTGATCTAGCGTTCTAATAGCCGTGAATCAACCTTAGCATATATAGAAACGCAGGCTTATTTCATACACCCAGATCTAGATTTCAGTACACCTTCTAGATTACTAGAATAGAATATTTCTTTTAAAATCAGTAGTCTACACACAAAATCATCATAAATCCAATCCAATTCAAAGATAAAGGAACTTTCTTTTATAAGTAGTAATAAATTAACTTTCACTATCCACTCACTGAAGTAATTAATTAATATGTACTCACCGAAACTGGTAAAAACAACACAATTAATGCTACATTGTGAATATTCACTACACCGAGCTATAGTTTAAATGGATTTTTGTTAAGGCACCTACCTACGAATACTTGTTAAGGCATCTACCTATGGATTCCTGTTAAGGCGCCTACTTTAAGACATGGAATCTTACCTAGTGAATTTACCTGCCTAACAACTACTAAATTTTTGAATTCCTATGCGACTCCCATGATGTTTCCCGACATCTTTGACGCCCACACAGATCTCACTTCAAAGAATACCCCACCTTCTTGAAATGCTACCTTTTACTTTTGCTCAATTCACCTAATAATAATATTCCTACCTTATTAATGAATTTACCTGCCTATTTGCGTCTAAATTTAGAATTTCCTATGCGATTCTTGGATTGCTTACCCTCAATCCTGTTGCCCAATTCTCTACAGTTTGAGTGGCACTCCCTAATTTCCTAGCAACCTTTTGACGAACCCTTGGCCGAGGGGGAAGGAACGACCAAGGCCCTACATGAGGAATAAATATAACAAACACTAAGGATATGAGCGGGCCAGCGAAATCAGATTTACAACTTCCTTCTTGGAGCGGGAATCTGGCCAACTATACCACGTTTGCTACATTTATGTGACTATCTAGGTATCTTAAAAACAGAAACCCATCTAACCAGCCACATGGTTAGACTTTTCTACCTAAACCCCCCGCGAGGATCTGACAAATCGCCCCAAAAAGACACAAAACTAAATGAATACTCATCTAAAATCAACATTGTATAATAATACTAGCAAATCTAGTTAGCTTTCATCCCACAAAATAATGCAGCCCCGACCTCAACAGACTCAAGAACCAATACAGTTGTATTACCTCATGACCCCACCGAGAGAATTACATCACTCTATAGGATTTCACTAACAAATCTGCATATTTTAATTATGAACTTCAATTTCTAGTAGTCCTACTATACTAATTCAAGAATTTACAGGGAAAGCTACGTTACTTTATGATTATCGCAAACAAAATCTACATACTTTAATTATGAACTTAATTATACCAGATAAGCTCAAATTAAAGCATTTATGCAAAAGATTCGCGGGACAAATGCGGCCCTATTCGTCAGAAAACCTCGACCACTTTCTTGCTGACTTCTTGAAATTTGCTTGATTTAAAAATAAACTTTTTCAGTAACGCGATCTTACAGAGGGATGTGGAGTTTCTTCAAAAATTACGTCTTGACGCTTCGCCCGACACCGGAGAAATGATCCCCGCTTCCCTTGTTCTATCCCTTATAAAGACTAAGTTAGCGTCACCACGCACACCAAAAACGGCGCCAAGTAATTTGCGCCTTTTTCATCAAAATAGCTAAAATTTCCCGCGCTAAATTTACATTGTGCACTTTAGCCGACTCCTATTGGTGCCCTGTTTCTAACTCCTCCCCTAGTTCAGTGTTCCCAGCTTATGAAAATATTTCACTAACCCTATTAATGGAGATATTAAAAATTACTTACATTACATTTTGATAATTATCTTATTTAAATCAACAAAAACTATAAGTTTCATTTTATGTGAAGTCGTTAACAGTTTTAATAATTCGTCATAACCTCGAAACGCAACACTTTGAGAAAATCATTTTTGAATAATAAAATTTCACAATAATATTATTAAAAGTTACGTAATCAGTTTTGTCTTGTCAATCTTTAATAATACGATTAATATAATTTCCTTACATAAACTAATACCCTCAAACCAACTTCATTTAGATTTTAACTAATTAATCGTTTCACTTTGCTTTACCTAATCCCGTATAATTTAAATTGCCAAAATACCTATTGCTGAGTACTAATTAATGCAAATATTCCGCTTTTCCACCTGCTTAAAATACAGTAAACTCATTATCTCTAACTAAACACACATACAAAAATGGGTACTTTGCAATTTTAGTTAGCAACATTCTTTATTATTTTACCCCCGCGACAATCCGTCGCCATCAATCCAACGCGTCGGTGCTACCATATTGCAAATATAAATTGTGCAGATAGCCTAATCGTGATTGTGCAATCGTGCAATCCATACCATAGCTGCCAACTTACTAAACCTAATTAATCGCCAAATTTCATTCCTCTTTAAAGTATTTTTTAGAAATAAACAATTATGACGATAACTGATGAGTGCTAATAAAACTAATAATATTATCAATAATAATTACGAATGAATTATAACTTAATCCATGTTTTGAACGTCACGAGGATTAATATTTAAACCTTGGCGC
The DNA here is from genome assembly GCA_950108535.1 of Agriphila straminella. Taxonomy (NCBI): domain Eukaryota; kingdom Metazoa; phylum Arthropoda; class Insecta; order Lepidoptera; family Crambidae; genus Agriphila; species Agriphila straminella. The sequence continues at coordinate 5,623,234 of OX467314.1, forward strand.
CAAGAAAGAATTAAGAAACTTCCGCCTATTTTTATGACCTTAAATTACTCTTTAGACAGATTATTATAACAATTAATTACTTAATCATGTTCTATTTTACTAATTATTATTCAGTAAAATAAACAAACACAATTCAGCATTATTTAGTCACATTTATCTCTTGGTAAACAAACTTGAACGAGAATAAAATAGTTTCACATTTATGCAAACCAATATGTTTATTTAAGTTTTTCCCAACAATTTATGCTTTTAAACATTATTAATTTATCACATGAACTTATCTGTGGAAATGAAATTAATTCGTTTTGTTTTCCAAAATTGGCAGTAAGGTTAAAACCCTTTGCCTTTCTTACAGAAAATTCACAATTGCTAAATAGTTCCGATTTTTATCACTAGCTGTCAGATTTACGTCATCCTATCTGTCATAATCTTCTGTAATTATCTGTTATTAATTTATAACCTTCTACGCTAATATTATGTTATTCTTTCTCATCATCAAATTATGACAAACAAATTGTGAAGTACAACAATTTATGAGTCCAAGTAATGTTTAACACAAGCTCCTTTGAAAAATAATGAACATTTTATTAATTGTTGATTGACATCTGAAGTGCTTACGATTTACTACAAAACCTGTGTTTTTTTATGAATAACTGCATAATCAAATGCCGATAAGTTCCTGAGAACAAGGTCAGTGACAACCTTCCTTTAATATATTTCTTTTCTTTACAATTTAAGTAATATTTGAGATAAAAACATAACATGTTCAGTTTTGAACTGTTACAAAGTCCATTGTGAACATTACGATCAGTTCGGAACTCCTAGATAAGGCAGATAGCTGCCCCAGTTATAGCCCTCGCCCTTCAAGTATTGTGTTGTGACAGTAAGGGCTGCCGCACATTGAGCCATTAGTCGCGGCCACTAAACGCGATCACTAATGGCTCAGAAAAGCCACTAGACGCAGCCATTAATCGCAGCCGCTAGTGACTTAGTGGCCGCCGGGAAGTAGCCGGCTACTGTGGCTGAGTGTGCGCGCGATGCAAGCGACAAAACGCGGCCACAAGTAGCGAGCTCGGGTGACTCCCGTAGCTTGTGGCTCGAAACGTGGCCACTCGAATGCTCGGTTTGCGCCGATACTATACAAAGTGTATGAAAAAACTCGTCCGCAGTTTGTGGTCGCGTTTAGTGGCCGAGACTTGCGACTCAATGTGCGGGCGCTCTAAGCGGGTGCTTACTGATTATTTAGAGGAAGGAGGTTCTTTTTACCTCTCACTCATTAAAGCTAACTTAGGGGGAAAACCGGGACAAGTGTGAAGTTAACTAACTCTCTAATATACAAAAGTTGATATTAAAATTTATATTTTTGCATTTACAATACTTTTTATAGACATAAAATATATTACTAGAAAAAAAAGTCATTTCGTTTTTTTTCTAAATGTCAACGTTCAAAAATTTAATCCGCCATGCAGTGTGTTGATGATGGATGGAACCCTGAAATCTGTCATTTTATGAAAATTAATGTTATTTTTTTCCTTTTGTTAGGATATCCCATTTATGTAATAAAATTCTATTTCAATATACTTTTTGGCTCCTTTTCAAATGTCTTGTTACGCTATAATAAATAGTTCGGATACGAATCGCTATTATATCCTTTTTATATACACGTGTAGGTATTTTAATACAATAATTTCTTTAAGCAACACAAATCCAACTCTACCTATCATTGATTGTTAAAAGATTTAGATTCTGTATATCATTACTAAACAAATATTTTATCTGTCAAATTTACTATATTATAATTTCTATAGAAAGAAATAGGAGTTTCATACAAGAAAATGCGAAGTTTAACATTTTTCAATTCTTACTGACACACGGCGCGGAGGTGAAATTAACTCTTTTATATTTTTAATGATGCGAAATGCAAAGGCATTACTCGCGTCATGCCAAGAATACACTTTCAAACATTCATAAATACGGCCCTGTGCTCTCCTGAAAACTCTTTGGAGCGTAATAAAATGATAATATCGTAGAAATACGGGTAGCGAGCCGGCTCGCAGTTATGTTGTATCTCGTTATTTATTAAGGGCCGAATTTCTGTAGCCAGCGAGAGCAAGAGTTGTTTACTGTTGAACTGTTACGGCCGATAAAGTCTGTAAACATGCTCTTTAACAGTCTCAAAAAAGGTTGTTCAAGTTTTATGCTTTTTTAAGTGCTAACTGCTATCTGCTAGTAGGTAGGGTTATGAAAAATGTAAAGCGTTTTGTGCAAAACTCTGCTTTGTTCTATGTTATTGATGCGTATTTAAACTTTTATCATATTTGAACACGATTTCAACTTGCAACATTAAATTCTTTGATATATTGGCAGATGACAGCTCTTTTCATACTGTTAAAAAAATGCATATAAAAGAGGAGGTCACTTGAGAATAATGATAAGAAAAAAAAAGTACTTAATTATGTAGTCAACTAAAAATAAAATAAAACTTTACTCTTAACATCATTATAAAGTTGAATAAAAAAGCCCGCTTTCATCTGCGGTATTAGCACTAACGTTAATAATACAATAAGCAAAGGTAGAATTCACTGTGAATGAACACGCTCAGAATCCTGGAGATATTTACCTGAGCTTGAAGCTTGGACAAAGTCAAGTGAACTAACAATTTATGCATGCGACTTTAGGACCGCGCTCTTTTTCATTTTTCATAGTGAAGACAACAAAAAAGTGCTTGGATTTTGGCTGGTGTTAGATAATTTGGTACATATCTGTCCCGTTTGCCTGTTACTCAAGTTATCGTTGTACCTTAACGTAGAATAAACAAGTAGATACGAGCGTCTTGAGCCCTATTTGATAAACGTGACAATTTATCACCTGTTATGACAACTTTATAACCATTGCTTCAACCAATTTGAAAATAGAACAAACTATGTATTAAGTTACTTAATATAATTAAAAAAATACTAGAAAATATCGACTCACCCGTAGCAGCTCAGACGGGACTCGAACCCAAAATAGCATTGTGAATGCTAAAATCTAAAAATTCAATATTATATAGCTGTTTCATCTTAATCGATTGTCTGGCATCTGTAAAGATGTTGCATTCGAATGTTGTAGGTAATTCTTCACATTGATGAAATAACGCTGGCTTACAGCGAAAACGTAACAAGTACTAGAAAATTTCGCCACTCCCACTAGTGACTCGGTAGCATAATTGGTTAGTGCATTGGGCCGGAATCCTAAGGGTGCGGGTTCGAGTCCCGTCTGAGCTGCTGCGGGTGAGTCGATTTTTTCTAGTATTTTTTCAATTATATTATGTATTTTAATATATAAAAATAGCAATGTGAATGCTTAAATCTAAAAATTCAATACAAAGTATGTAGTTAAAGCTAAATCGCAACGCAAATCAAATTGTCATGTTATTAAATAGGTCCCTGGTTAATTTTTTTAACGTAAAAGATTTTCAATGAAATTACTTGTAAAGTAATTTAACTGGAACTCCAAAACCTACAAAACCTAAGTATAAAAAAGTGCGTATCGGTCTTTTTTTTTTTGTATGAAAAATTGAAAACACCACAGCACCCTTTAATCCGTTGCTCACATAATAATTCCTGCCATCTGTAATCCGGGAGCTCGGCGCAAAAACTTCTGAACTTGGTAAAAAGGTTTCTTTCTGAGGTCTTACAGCGAAAGGCTCTTTGCGGTTCTCACTGTGTACTGTCGCCCTGATTTCACACAATTTGTCCTTGTACGCAGTGAAGAATAAAAAAACACGAGTAAATCTTTTACTTTTTTTATTTACAAGCAAATCTGATGACTAAGTGATTGGTTTGATTTTTTCAAAATTATTCCTGATGTTTATTAGTAGCTTAAGGCGGTTGTATGACCGAAAGTGACGCCCTCAGAGGTTTTTATATAATAAGTTAATAATAGAAAAAGATTTTAATCATGTTTATCGTGGAGATTTTAGGCCCATGGTCTAGTATTTTTAGAAGATATGCCCTACATGCCCTCGTAGTCATTCGTAAAAGTAGATAGCAAATGTGTCAAAAACGGCCACTTTTAGCAGTTTTGCTATCTACTTCTAGCAGTGACTACGAGGGAATGTAACGATACCGTCTAAAAATACTAGACTTTGGGCCCTAAAATCTCCAAGATAAACATTTTTAGAATTGTGTATTAGAATTATAATATTAAATATAATTCACCGCGGCGCCACTTTCGCTCAGGGTACCACCTTAAATAGAAATATATTCTGCTCATCTTTCTTCATTTCATTGCTAACTTAGTGACTTTTAAATTAAGAGAATTGACTGTGTTGTTGCAAACTGTTTTCGATATACACTCATATTAACTATGAGCAGTTAATTCGATAAATTTCGATAGCGAAAATATTTTTAAGCAATTCATGGTAATGCCACAGGTAGTAAATGCCCACGTAATTAATGTATTTCAAAAGTCGTAAAGATTGTTTTGTTGTCGGTTTCCGAAAAAATGTGGGCATTTGTAATAATCTAAAGCCTGATAGACTAAGAAATAATTTTGTTATATTTCAAACAACCTCCTTGGCTTTTACATACCAAAGCTGCATTGTAGCCGTCGTAAAATAAAAATTATATCTGCCTTCACACTACCAAAGGAGTTTTTTCATACTTTTGCCTAGAAGTTTCGTTAGAACTGTTTGATTAATTCTCACCATACGTCAAGTTTGAACATAATGCTTTTGAAACAACTGACCTAAAATAAACGCGATCGGTTCACAACGGCCAAGACTCGTAAAACCGTGCAGGGAAAAAATAAAAAACGAAATCGCTCGAAGCGTTTCGTTCAAAGGAATCGTAAAGATCGTTGGCGGTCATTAATTTGGGAATGGTTGCAAAATGTCAGTTCTAAAGAAACGAGTCATGAAATTGCATCAGTATATTGCACAACAAGTATATTTCGTAACTATGGGTTGAGTATGAATAAGAGTTATTCCAACAGTACTGTCAATCAAGTACTTGTTTGATTTGGGGTTTTTCATAGATTTGTAGAGAATAAAGAGAATAAAGCTTATTCTGGATAATTCTCATTCCGCGCAAGTTTAAAGAAGTTTCGCGAGGTTTTAAAATAGAAAGTCGGAGAACTTTAGTGTATTAATTTGATAGGAACGTGTACCAACTTTTTCGAAGATCGTAATCGGTTGCTAAAATAAAGATGTTTGTAGTAACGACTGCAACGATCGACAGAGAATTTTGAAGGCTATGGCTGTGCTTTTTTTAGTATTTAAAAGTAATAAAGGCGGTGACCCACTGCACTCGGGAAACTGAAATGCAGCCCGATGCACAGTACAGGAAGGTAGATATCGCGTCGACCTCTAACCTTAATCCCAGTAGATGTAGTGCGGGGATATCCGTGAACATTTCCGTCGCTATACATGCTGAATTACAATAAAATTAAAAACTAATATTCAATTTTAGTTACCTACCTTCTACTACACAACATTTCTGATAGTATTTTGCTTTAAAGAAGGTTTAGTAATCTGCCAGTGAAAGGTATATTTAGAATTACCTACAATGATTTTAAGTTTTTTTTTATCGAAAAAGTAAACCTTAAACATGATTAATTGAAAGAAATAATGTTGGATTTAAACAAATCGATTCATCGTAGATTTCCTCTCAGATTTGTAATTAATAGCGATATAATAAAAACAAAATGACTAAGGTTATAAGAGCGACTATTTTTAGAGGAAAAATAATGGTCTCTTGATTTTGTTCCTCCATCGCGTGGCGCATCGAAATGTAGGAACGCTTCACACACAATATAAAAAAACTACTAGTTTAAAAAGCTTAGTTAAAACAAACCATACACAAACAAACACAATTAATTATTTTTAATGATAAATCTTCTCTATCCTTCTCTAAGTTGACCTTACAAATCACGTTACTAGTATTAATGGCTTAGATACAATCGTATCTATGTAAACATGTTTGTGTGTTTGTTTGATGCCTCGCTCGATCCCCTATGTTTATTCAAATGTATTGAATACACACATTTGGTTTGTAGATTTTGGTGAAGTGTATACGTACCGTCAAACTATATAATAATTTTTTTAAACAACTGAATACCTACATTATTGTTTCAATATCTAACTGTTGCGTTAACGCTAAGTTAATAATGATGTCATGGGTATGACAGCTTGATTGCTATCCGATTTGGTTATATGAATTGCTAATAAATTAGTAATTTAGGTTAATGTGGAGCATGCTGCAATGAAGTTATGCTACAGTAAATTAAATAGATTTAGGTGTATATATGAACATACCAAGAGTACGGAGGGTTTGGCTAATTAAAATTGAAATCAGTGCTTTCATTCATAATGACTGAATTTCAAAATTGCCAAGTAATTCCTAAACTTATGGGCTTGATACATCCTACTTCCTACTCATATTATAAATGTGAAAGTCTGTGGGTTTGGATGTTTAGATGTTTGGATGTTTGTGCCTCAATAGGCTTGTTTCCATTAAGAATAAATATAATGGATAGGGGTTTATAATGATTAATTATATTATGGAGAAAATAACAAACAATTTTAATTATTAAAAGCGTTAAAGATTAATAATATTTTTAAAAAATAAATTTCGTAAAATGAAACCTTTAGTCACGTGACAGTGAACACAAATCAGAAAGCGTTACGTCACGCCGTGCGAAACTCCAATCTTGTCTTTGACGTTTCGAGTATCACTACCGGAGGCGCGTTCCAAACCTACACTCCGAGTGCAACCTAACCACAACCGAACGCAAGTTTTAGCCACTTTTTCCGTATTTCTCCATTGTTTGGAACATATATAAATAACTGGTTTGGCGTTTTTATAGTTGTGCTATCACACTGGGGCACTATACAGTACTTATAATATGAGAAATTCATTTTTAAACGATAAAAACTAGCTATAACGTACGAAGACACGATCGCTCTTTGGTTTGTTTTGCACGGCGTGACGTCATTCAAGACGCCATGACAGTCTTGTGCGTTTTGGAACCACATTAAAATTGGTTTTTTAAAACGCGAAATTTATAATGTAAACGCTCGATTAAAAATAAATAAACCTTTTTTTCGATAAAATGCCTAATAAGCTAAAATATTAAGCAGTTTTTGAAATTTTGTTAACTAGCCTATCACGCAAAAACGGCTGAACAGATTTGGATGAAATTTGTCACACAGATAGTTTATATTCTGGATTAAAACATAGGATACTTTTTATCATGGTCAAAGGTTCCCTAGGGATTTTCCGAATGTCCACGCGGATGAAGTCACGGGCGTAAGCTAGTACCTACATATTTTGTAGATATACTTTCCTTAGTGTTTTTGTACCTAATCGATACGTAACATTTCACTTCACATAATATGAAAATACTTCTATGTTGTATTTATATGTAACAAAATGGATGACGGATCAACAACACTTTCAAGTTCAATTGTGAATATCGCTGTCACAAAGTTCAATTTCTGTCACGAATGAGCTTCAATTTTCCTAGCATTTTTATTTTATTTTATTGGTAAAGACATTAACCGCCAATAACATAAAACTAATTAACAACAACATTACACACAGATTAGGCCAAATACGACATCCACAGAAAAAATATCAGTGGTTTGATATACATATTATTATCCTCAAAATAAAATATTTAAGGGCCACCAGATGATTTTTCATACAAAAGAGCTAGTTTTGAAGGCTGGTTTTTTGATAAATCTAATTCAAATAAAATTAGATTGAATTTATCAGAAACTAGCGGCCGCCCGTGACTGCGTCTGCGTGGAAAGGTTTTTTGCTATCCCTTGGGAACAATACTTTTTTCGGAATGAAGTGTACCCTATGCCCTTCTCTGCACCCCTGACAACGTGTATGCAAAATTTGATGATAATCGGCTCAGTAGTTAAGACGTGAAGGCGTAACAAACAAACGGACTTTCGCTAATTTATAACTAATTATATATATATAGGACTAATTTATAATATAGTAAGGATCTGTCTTTCAGAACTTATCACTTTTCTATGAAAAATCATATGGTCCCCCTATTTTCTTTTGAGCAGATGATGTACATTATATTTGAGATTGTTTTCTTTTAGGGAAATTTTTCTATCAATATTAAAAAATAACTATTGTCTCATAATTTAAATGTTACGAATGCTATGTAGCATATTAGACTGCTAAGCTAAGGGTGTTTGAAGTAAATTTTGCGCTTCGCTAAGCCAAACTGTACATATCGCGAACAATCTGCGAAGTTCATAAGCCGCCGCATCGGAAGCGATTGCGATAAGGCCTGCTCTCGACTTGCGACACAATCTCGATTTGATTTTCCCGAAAATTGCCTGTAGGCTGGGAAATTAGATGTTGACGTAAAATATGATTTTGCTTTATTAAATCTTCGCATTTAACGTAACTCATATAAATTGTTTGTTATTATTTTTAACCGACTTCCAAAAAAGGAGGAGGTTCTATGTTCGTCTGTATATTTGTTTTTTTTTTGTGTATGTCCACCGATTACTCGAAGACGGCTGGACCGATTGAAATGATTCAAACGTTATTACATTAGGTACACTCCCAAGTTGGTCCCATTTTTTAAAATTTGGAAATCAGTTCAGTACCTTTCAATTAATTTTGAAAAAAGCACGAAAATAGTATGATTTTGTGTGAATTACCTCGATGATTGGTCGTATTACTTCTTTGTTTATGAACTGAATAAGATAATATTTTTTTTGTTGGAAGAGGGATATCTTGAGTGTAGTTTTTTAACCGACTTAAAAAAGGAGGTTCTCAGTTTGACCCGTATTTAAGTATGTTTCTCCGCGATTATCTTACGTTTGGCTGAGCCGATTTTTCTACATGTATAATATACCTTACCTACAAGGTACCTACACTAAAAATAAAAAAAATAAAAATTGTTAAAAAAACAAAAAACCGACTTCAAAAAACCTACCTCTAAAAAGCAAGAAATAATATTCGTAATAATAAAAATACGTCTATTGAAGTCGGGTGGGGCTTTTAGAATAAAAAAAAAGGAATTTGTACTCCAGCCCCACCCGACTTCAATAGACGTATTTTTATTATTACGAATATTATTTCTTGCTTTTTAGAGGTAGGTTTTTTGAAGTCGGTTTTTTGTTTTTTTTAACATAAGATTTTTATTACTATTATTAAACATAATTTATTTTGTAATATTGGTAGTCCGCTCAAAGAATGATCAAAAAGGTGGTGTAAAGTGCGTGAGCAGGGACCTAAGAAATTTCTCCAGGAATTTGTTCAGGGTGCTTAGAGAGTAAACATACTAAAAGTCCCCGCCTCTAGGAGGTGAGCCGGAGGGAGGGTTAAAGTTCCCATTTTTGAGTTTTTCGCTAATATCTTTAAAACGATGCGTCGTAGAGAAAAAATATCTGCAACGTAATAAAAGCTAATAAATACCAATTAGGTATGCCATATTTATCGCTAACGTTTTCTATTTTTATTATTGGTATCCAAAATTCACAAAAAACATCACTAATTAAACCTTTTTAACGCTTACTTTACTTTCAATTTCAATTCTATCTTCGTAAACTTTAAGAAGACGAAATCTCCCAATATAATTTCACAGTTCGGAAAAACATCGTAAAAAATAATAGAAGTATCTTGAGTGCTCTCATCGGAATAAAATCTTATAGCATCACATCTCACGCTCGAATGAGCTTTTTAGATTTATATGACCTGTGTAAGTATATGGTCTGTTTTATACTAGCTTTATAAAGCCGAATATGGTAGATAGGGTACCATGCATACAACCTCGGAAAATATTATAAACCCTTAACACCGGCCAAGAGCGAGTCGGACTCGCGCACCGAGGGCTTCCGTACCATCATAATAAATACACTGCAGAGTATAATAATAAAATTATTATTGCAATATTAGGTCAGCGCCATCTGTTGGCCGAGAGTGGAACTATTTTTTTTCTTAGGCCAGCGCCATCTCTTGACTGATAGTGGAACTAATTTGATTTTTATTAGGTCAGCGCCATCTGTTGACTGGTAGTAGAACTAATTATTTTTTGTTAGTTTTTTTAATTTCTAAAAAAGTGTGTTATATTGAGACATCGTTTTATTTTTCATGTAATCTTTGCATAAACTACTATCACATAGAATTTATTTCAGATTTTTCTCTTTGCAAACTTTGGAGATAAGGGGGGGGGCGGTATTTTTTTTTACATTTTTCATCATAAGTTGAAAACTATGCGGCCTCAAAAAAGAAAAAAATGTTTATAATGTGCAAACAGCGCTCTTTTACATGATACCCCACATAGTTGCCACACTTCAAATTTTGAAGACCCCTTTGCAGTCCCTGTTGTAAAAAAATTTTTTTTATTTTATTTCTTTCTTATTTGATTTTTACTATTTTGGTACGGAACCCTAAAAACCACTTTGTGACACACAATAACACCACTTTATCAAGTTTTAAATTATTTATAAAGAATGAATTTCTTACCTAATTGTTTATAGTCATGAGGATTTTTTAACGTAATTAGGATCATTAGTAGAAAAACAGTGGTTGCTAGTTGTACGAAAACAAGCAATTTGTAGCATACAACTGAACGACTTTTTCTAGCTTCACCAATATAATACCTAATTATTGTTTAATGTCATGAGGATTATTTGAACGTAATTAGGACCATTAGTAGAAAAACAGTGGTAGCCAGTTGTGCGATAAAAAAGCACTTTGTAGCATACAACTGAAATGCTTTTCTAACTGTACGAGTACCTATTGTGTGGAGACCTTGCAAACTCTCGTTATAACTACGTGATTACCCTAATGGACGTATTCACGTTAACGGGTGCATGTTCTAACAGCTACAAGTTAGAATGCGGTGTACGCCAAGGAGGGTTGACTTCTCCGGATCTCTTCAATTTATATGTCAATGACTTGATCGGGGAACTGAGGGGCGCTGCCATCGGCTGTCACGTTGGCAACGTTTGTGTTAATAACTTGAGCTATGCCGATGATATGGTGCTCCTCAGTCCCTCGATCAAGGGGCTCCGTAAACTTCTTTCGATCTGTGAGTATTATGCTGATACTCACGGTCTGAAATATAACGTTGCAAAAACAGAAGTTATGGTATTCAGAGCAGGGAAAGGTCAGGAGTATATACCAGATGTGTTCTTGAATGGTTCGGCACTTCGGGTGGTACAACAGTTTAAATATCTCGGGCATATTCTAACAGAAAATAGAAAAGACGACCTCGATATAGAACGAGAGAGACGAGCACTGTCTGTTCGCTGTAACATGCTCGCGCGCAAGTTCGGTAAATGTAGTGACGAAGTCAAACTAACTCTATTTGGCTCATACTGTCAATGTTTTTACACTTGCCAGCTATGGGCCAATTTTAACCGTACGTCCTACAGTTCCATAAGGGTACAATACAATGACGCGTTTCGTATCCTTATGAAACATCCAAGATACAGCAGCGCGTCGAGCATGTTCGCGGACGCCCGTACACCGGACTTTTATGCTGTTATGAGAAAGCGCATAGCTTCGTTTTGGACAAGGATATGCCATTCTGGTAATAGCATAATTAGGGCCGTAAGTCGGGGATTGGACAATCCACTATATAAGTACTGGATTTCGGTGCATCGGAGCGATAATAGAAAATAATGTTTAAACTTTTAACTTTTAATGTAAAAATTTACTAAATTATTTTATTGTATTTTAATTTTATTTATGTGTAATTTTGACTTTTAATTTGGATTTATTTTGTATTATTTTGTATTTGACTACAGTGTTTATTGGGTTTTTTATGCCTTTAAATAAATCATTATTATTATATTATATTATTATTATATTATTTAATAGCACTTTAGTGATTGTTGGTAATAATTAACGGACTAAATTAAATTTACAAAAAAGATTTAACTTTCATTCACAATTCTCATTGAATATAGCGCCACACTTGTAAATAAATTCTAGCCTGCAAAATTTATTTTACTTTGAATAATTACTATAATTATTTGGCTTCTTCTGAGGCGATTTGGTGAAAAATTATGAAACCAGGTTTTGCTTATTTCTATCAAGGTAAATAGTTTGGGGCAATAATTACGCAAAATATGCAAAACTGATCTTTTTACACAACAATTTTTTTCATGCTAATGATATTGTAGTAAAAGATTCACCCACAAAGAATGCAAAAGATTTCTGTCCTAACCCAAAATAGACTGAACACAACAGACTTGATTTATAAACTACTACAATACTATTTTATAGCTCTGGAATTCTTCGCAAATTACGCCCAGACCAGAATTTGCTGTACTCTCGACCGCAATATTTCGACCGAACGAAGCGACCTCGACAAGGACTAATCCTGTGAAACTCAACCCCATAATTCAACCTAGAGTCAACAGGTTTTGCCTTTAACAGCTTGAAAAGTGGGAATCAGTAAATTTCACTGAAGAAAGATTTTTCAGCGCACCCCTGGTTGGTGGTAATGATAAGAGATAAACTGTTAGAAACATATTACTGTGTGTGTATTTAGGCTTTAAAAGAGATTGCTATAATGATAGGAGGAGTAATCAAATTGTAGTTTAATTAAAAGCTATTTACTCTGCAAAATATAGTAGTAATAGAAAGAATCATTGCTTTCTAGAGCTTTCTAGATCATCGGCACTTATTTTTTTTTTCTATTAAAGATTGCAAAGTAGCCGAAATATGATACAGATGCTTATCAGTTTTATAATAATATTATCAGCTTTACTTAACTAATTCAAGTACGAATTAAAAAAAAATATAGATAGAGCTCTAGTTTTTGCTTCTAAATTGGAGCTACCTGAATCACATGCTATCAACTTTTTCAATCAAATCTATAAGTATTATGGTTATGGTTATAAACTATGATACAATCTTAATGATTTTCATTAAAACATTGTTCAACTAAAATCCATTATAATCTAACATTTACTAGAAAGTTTATTTCCAAGGTTTTATCTTTATTTAAAGGCCACCTTATTCCCATAATAGTGTACGCCCCTAATAGGATATTAATCCCGTTTCAAAGTTAAATGTACCATAAGCTGTAACGTGTTAACTCGATAACGGTCAGGGTTGTCAACCGCAACCGGCGGACGGCTTATCTCGTCCTTACTTAGTGAGTGGAGCTTAGTGTACAATTTGTAGATAGATAGATAGACCTTTCATTAAAAACCTTGTCAAATGCAAAAATGTGTGTAATATTTTAAGCTGGGCTACCTTACCTACATGTGTAATTATTTAGTACACAATATTAATTCAGCACTTTTTATTTTTCACAATCCAAAATACATGAGACCATAATCCCGATACCCATAGAGTTGACAGTTCTCTTTTTTCTTAAAACTAATGTTGCCATGCTTGGCACAGACATTATGACAATGTGTGTTCAATGTGTGCTTATAGTAGCGCATGACCGATCGTCGTGGAGATTCTTGGAGGAAACTTATACCCAGCAGTGGGCGTTTTCTGGCTGATATTAATGAGAGTTTATTTGCATATAAAAATTAAAAAATATATATTTACATGGTAAAAACTATCGTTTTTTTTTAATTTGCCTACATAACATAGGTAAAATCGCCAATGAAATGTATAGGTAAATCAAGTGTTGTGAAATATTTAATTTTAAAAGTCCGCAATATAACTATTTTTTACGCCGTGTGCTAAAATTACAAAACTAATAAATGACTATCAGATTTCAACACCAATTCCTTTCTCGTTACTTTTTTTTCATTCTATATTTTTCGCAGCGAGACAAAAGTGGCATTACGTGGAAGCCACGGCACAAAGCTCGCGACGCTGCGGCCTGATTCCTGCCATCAAACTGGAGCGAACCAAGCTGTATTTAATTCCAGCTCTCTTTTATATATTCTTCTTCAAACAGTGAAAAATATAGCTTTATTTCAAAAGTAGTTACAGGTTTTCGATACATCACTTTAAAACTTTCCTTTGCTAAATTTAAAATTACTTTGTGTAATAAATAACTTTTTCTCACTTATGCTCTGAAATCTTATCATTCCATTTGAAAAAGGAATGCGGGGCGTTCCACATTTCCGAGGGGGTCTGGTTCATCACATTCTAAATTTAAAATTCAGGCCAAGAATGAATTTCAATACTTACTTCCCGCACCAGCACCAGTGCGGGAAGTAGGTACAGTGCGAAGATGATCTGGGTGGTCTGCGGCATCTTCTTTTTTTTGTTTTAGCTGTTCACAAAAACAAAAAAAGCAAAGGCACATTTGCACCATACAGCCATAACTTTAGTTCCTTTTTTCTGGCACGCAAGCCAACGACAAGACAGTTAATATTATAAAGGTAAAATTATTTAATAGGTACTATAATAACGATACAATAAAAAAAATGGTGCGCACAGAGTATATTACTATAAGAATAAATAAATATTACATTGTATTGTACCAGATTTATCAGAGACAAATCCTCTAAGTAATCTTGAATTATGTACAGCGCCATCTACCGCCGAGAAGCGAAATGAGATGGGTTTTTGCTTCTCGGCGGTAGATGGCGCTGCACGTAATTAAAGATTACTCGGAGGATTTGTCTATGATAAATCTCATTTTGCTTTTCGGCGCTTCGAGCGATTAAACTGCTGGAATGCACCCAAAAAAAAAAACTGGCGGGAATTTAATTAAGTTTCAATTGAAAAGTTTTTTATTTCCTCGCATTTCTTGAGAAAAGCACTATACAAGCCTTGTTCTGGAAGCTACTTGCATTGCTAGCTTCCCGTTCACGGCTGTAATGTACTATTCTTCCAACTATGCTTTAATTTCATCACAATTAATCACAATAAATAATCACAATTAAAAAATGATTGCTGCTAACTCTGATTTAAAAATGAAAGAAATTTAAAAAAGCGATTTGGCGGGAACTTTGTTAATTTTGCTTGACAATATTTTTGGAAACGATAAAGTGTGATACTATCTGATTTTGAGTGCTTCGGCTTCGAATTAAAATGGAATCATCTAGCGACACTTAACTCCGGAAAACATTCTAAATGAAGCCGACAGTGTTATAGAAAATCTTTTACCCTTAAAATCTCGAGTACAATACGTAAAATCTTATGAGAAATTTATTGATTGGAAAGATAGAAATGGAGCAAAGTCGTTCTCAGAGAGTGTATTTTTGGCTTATTTTAGTAAACTATCGAAAAAAATTAAGCCATCTTCGTTGTGGTCCATATACTCAATGCTCAAATTAACTGTTAGCACAAGACACAATGTGCATATCAAACTTCTGTTTTAACTATTTGATATGAGTTTCTTTTATCTACTATTCCTATAGGTAATAGTTGAAAGAAAAGCAGATTATGCACCTCGCCTTAAGTAATTTATTAAATTACTTTGTGCTCGATGCAATAATCTACTATTTTATTTAACCTACTTTATCCCGATTATAGTAATTTATAACAATCGATCAATAATTTTGTACTTATCATATTATTAATAAAAAAATTGCATTTGAATGTAGGTACACGTTAACGTGATAAAAATTCTACAACCATCAATTTGACTATATTGTTATAAAATGAAATATACCTACCAACAAAATATAAAAATCACCCCTTCATTTTTTTACGCACCGCCCGCCAGTAGGTACTTTATTCTGGCTAAAAAGACAATTTATATTGAATGGTCGGACATCATTAATCTCAATATATTTGGGGCCGTGTGGGTCCTTTGGGGAACCATTAGGTACTTATTGGGTCCTCTCATTTAATATCATCTATTCTTGAAGTCCAGTGATTTTCTATACCCGATATTTTCTATTTCGTTTTATGCTGAAACGAAAACCTTTTCATATATTTTAGATTCTTTAAAAAAAATTGACTCAAACCAACAAGCTACTGAATTATATTCTTTTGTTAATGCTTTTTGATTAAGTATTATTTAGCGCCACCGCTGACGGGCGATTAATCGCTAAGCGATTTTTTGAAGCCCAGAATAGAACATATGGAGTTCAATACGTAAACGCCCACGAGCTACAAAAAGTAGCTGACACATAGTTTGGCGACTAATCGCCCACGAAATGACACTGACAAGAGTGACAAGCGGCTTTAACCCTAAAAGACACCACAATTTTTTTCGCTGGCTGACATAATTATTTTTGTAATGGTAGAGCTTGCAATAAAAAGTAAGAGAATTATTATTACATGATATATGCTTACCAATTTATATAATAATAAATAAATAAATAATAAAAATGTTTATTTTTCTCTTTACAAATAATTCTTATGCTAAAAAACAACACCAAAAATAAAAAAGCACTTATTTGTAAGGAGACTGGCACCATAAACTAGGCCGAGGCCTGTAAGATAGGTTACCAGGATCTCCACCCTCGAAAACAATATTTGGTAACGATAAATACACTTATCAATTTACATTATTTGTAAGAGTCACATATTTTGATGTTAAGCCGTCTTTAATACCTTCTGTACGTGTGTATAAAAATGTAGGTAGGTAGCATGCAAGATGTGTTAACTTTGAAGAAGTTGTAGTCGTTAGTTAAGATAATAATATAATGTGTTAAATTTAGTAAACGAAGATTAGACCAAAGTTAGTAACAGTTAGTTAAGTAGTAGTTCGGTATTCTCATAAGAGAGTTGAAGCAAATAATCTCTGACCTTGTTCTTTACTTCACGGTAACAGTTATTAACAATATTTATTTCTTTATTAATATAATTGTATAATCGACATCCTATATACGAGAAAAATCTATGCCCAAAGCTTGAGTTAACCTGAGTTGTACTGAAAACTTGATGAAACCTCCGAGTAGTAGGTTTTGATTTGTCCGGTAATGGACAAATTCGATGTTGCCGAAGTATTGTGCCAAGAATGTATAGTTGTCTAACCGACAAAACCTTAGCCTCCCGATACAGGTCAATAGTCGGATAGCGTCTATTCTTAAAGAGGCTAACTTTTAGTATGAGCCTCTGTGCCCTCTCTAATATTATCAAGTTGGTTTTAGGTGCTCCACCCCATGAAGTTACGCAATATGATATAATTGATTGAACAAAAGCATAGTAAACACTCTTAAGTATATCTGGGTCCGCAACATGTCGTAGATTTTTGAATATATATGTAAGCTTGCGAACTCTGTTTGCTACATTTATTATATGTTGGGCAAAGGATAAGTTGTGATCAATCAAAATACCAAGGTATTTGATGTTTGGAGTAAGATTAATGTTTGGACAATCACAAGATCGACTTTGTGTGGAGCAAGTGTGTGCAATTAAACAGTGATTTGGAGGAAGAATGTCGGTAGGGAAATTACGTTTAGTGAAAACCATAAACTTGGTTTTATCTGAGTTTAAAGTAAGTGAATTTGC
Organism: Agriphila straminella; assembly: GCA_950108535.1. Lineage (NCBI taxonomy): Eukaryota > Metazoa > Arthropoda > Insecta > Lepidoptera > Crambidae > Agriphila > Agriphila straminella. Next base: position 5,640,591 of record OX467314.1, read on the forward strand.
AGCTAACCAGCGGCAGACAACATTTAAGCCCTTTTGAGCAATAGACAACACATCATCCCACGAATCACCATAGAATGTTAGGGATGTATCATCAGCATAAGAGACAATGTTACAGTTTTCTAGTTGTAAATTACAGAGACCATTTATGTAACATAAAAATAATGTAGGGCCTAAAATGCTCCCTTGAGGGACACCATAAGAGACAGGTATTGCATCACTAATAAGGGTACCTATTTTCACACATTGAGTACGATTTCGGAGATAGTCAGCAAATAAATCAAGTTGATTCCCCCTGATACCCATATATTCCAATTTTTTTATAAGAAGAGGCACAGAAACTGTGTCAAAGGCCTTTTTTAGGTCAAGGAACACCGTTACACATTTCTTATTATTGTCTAATTTATCGGCTAAAAAGTTTGTAAGATTATGGACCGCATCATCCGTTGACTTTCCTTTTCTAAAGCCATATTGACCTTCAGCTAATAAGTCATGTTTTTCCAGAAATTCTACCAGTCTGATATTCATAATCCGTTCGAAAACTTTTGATAAAGAAGATAATATTGAGATAGGCCGATAATTATTTACAAAACGTTTGTCACCTTCTTTATGAATAGGATGAATGATAGATTTTTTAAGCGCATCTGGGAAAACACCTTGGTTAATACAGTTGTTAATAATATTTGTAAGTACGGGTGCAATAATTTTAACTGTGCACTTAAGTACTTCAGATGTTATAGAATCCCAACCTGATGAGCAGTTTTGTTTGAGTTTCATTATTACATTTTCGACCTCATACACATCAATCTCAAGTATAGCAAAAGATTCTAAAGGTGTTGTGCAAGATTTCAGATAGTCTTGTGTAGGTGCTGGGCTAGGAGAAATTTTACTTGCTAACTGCTCACCTATATTCGCGAAAAACTCATTCACAGAATTGATGGAGGCTTTATCGGATTCAGCCCCATTTAGAAGCTCAGTAGGTTGTGAAACTTTTTGAGTTCTGTTGGTTATCTCATTAATGGTCTTCCACAATTTTTTCGGGTTACTTTGTGAGGATTTTATTTGGTCTCGTTCATATTGACGTTTAACTCTTTTTAATATATTATTACAGTAATTCCTATACCGTTTATATGTAATAAGTAGTATTTCATTTGTAGGATGTTTTTTTAGTTTTTTGTGCATCATATCCCTATTTTTAATGCAGCGAAGTAATCCCTCAGTAATCCAGGGTTTGATGATCTGTTTTCTTTTAGCAATTTTAATCAATGTAGTATTTTTATCAATTACAGAAATTAGGAGGATAATCAGTTTATTCAATGCTACATTTGGATCATGTTCTAGGTTAATTGATGAGAAATCAAGTGCCATAGTATCACGTTTTATTCCATCCCAATCTATTTTTTGTTTAGGTTTCAATGTATTAGTTTTAAAAGAGTTTTTAGTTTGAATACATGATAACACAGCTTGATGATCAGTGACAGATGTAAGCAATGTAAAAGTATAAGTTTTCAATGAACTCTTTAATAATACGTGATCCAGACAGTTAGGTCCTCGTGTTGGGGTATTTATAGCTGGTAATAGGCCGTGGTAAGCAAGCATGTCTAGATAAGATAACGCGTCGGAAGAGTTCTTTTCAAGGATATTTATATTAATGTCACCAACAATAACAATATTTTTAAAAGAAGAAAGTTGGGATAAAAGTGAGTTTAATGACTCCAAAAAAATATCTATTTGTTTAAATGAGGGTGATCTATAGATGGCAATAATCACCGTTTCATTGTTTAGTTTAATGAGCAGGCAGCTTGCCTGATCCATATCTGGTTCTTCAACTGTAATATTTAAATTACTCTTTGCAAAAACCATTACTCCGTCATTTTGATTACGATTTTTTAAAGTTTTAAAAGAAGTATAATCCGTGATGCTAGGGGTATTGGAATTGGAAACTGCTGGTAACCAGCATTCTGATAGCACTATAAGATCACAATCCAATTTTATCCGCGCAAGTAGTGTGCATAAATCATCAAAATTACAGTTAACACTGCGGATGTTTTGTTGTAAAATTTTCAAATATTGGTTTGGGTAATTTAAATATGTATGACATTGTTCAGGGTCACATGTTATAGGAATACATACATCAAACATATCGATTTGGTTAATTAAACTGTTTATGGAATCGAATTTTATATTTAATGTAATCCTTGCACAATTCATTGGTTAGATGATAGTTAGTAAAATAAAATAATAACCCCAAACACGTCGTCTCAGTAAAACCTAGAAACAAATTGGATGCCTGAATTATATGATAATAATGCACATAATATATTATTAACCTATATTTATTTGTAAAAGATATGACCAAATAAAAACTGAGCATGTAAAAACGAGTATGTAATGAGCCAGCGACACAATGTTTAGTTATTGCTTCAGAGGTAATAAAGTAGTGACAGTATATATTAAATAGTATGTATCGTGTCATTTGTTTAATAGAATGATTTTTTTTCTTTAATATTAAAAACAGCTTTATGCATCGTAACAAGTGAGTTGATATAATTAAGTGATAATTATAGTAAATTATAGAAAAAACAGTAATATAATTTTTCCAAGCAGCTGAATAAAAATTAAGAATGAACTTCAGTACCAAAACAATAAGTAATACTAGTCATTCGGAGGCTAATTTCCGTAGATCTTCTTCCGAGTTTATGCGAATAGCCGGTTCCCCTTGTGTCTTGCGTATGTAAATATTTCCATTTGTTGTCCAAACAAATGAATAGCTACTTGTTTTCTTAAATTCTCGCGCGAGGTAAAAAAGTCTTTTAGCTCGTGGAGTAAGGTTGTCGGATATGTAGATAGGTTTTTCCGGTCCCTGTATACCTATTAAAGTTGTGTTCAATGTCGATTTTCCAGAATTTTTGTTAAAAAGCTTCAATTCATTTAGTATCTTATTTTTCAGTATGACAGTTGTAAACTCGACAATGATTGGAGGAATCTCGTTTTTTCTCTGAATTCTGAACAGGTTTTTAATCTCACTTTCTTGGATGGAGATACCCAATGCAGTGCCAATGTTTTTTACAGTTTTCGTTAAAACACTTATATTTTCTGAAGGTTGCATTGGGAGATTACGGATCTCCAAGCTGGATGAGCGGACATTTTTTTCAAGATAATCAATTTTTTCTTCCAGTGTTTTTATGTAATCCAAATGCTCTTTTTTTTCTTGCAACAATTTATTCACAGAAATTTTCATATCTTCGTATTGATTTGATATAAATTCAATCGAGGTGGTGAGTTCCGATTGTTTTTCTACCATACTAGATAGGAATGAGTCTAATTTTTTATTCTGTTCTAATTGCCATGTAGAAAACATTTTTTCCATGTTGGACATAAAGGTAGTTAACTCATTGTCTTGTTTTCTTTTGAGCGGACGGGAAGTAACATATAGTTTTTAATCCTGTTCCAAAAAAGGTAGGATCACACTACGAACCTAAGGTCGGTTATAGGCAATTATTACTATTATTATTAGCAATATTTTCCGTGAGGTCCACACCACCCATACTATTTAACCCATTTAAGGCTAACGTACTTTTAAACGGACGCTACATTATATTTTTTTAAACAAAATATAGGGACTTTTAATAAACTTTTTTATGCTGTGGCTTGACACATGTATCATTCTGTTAAATATTTCTGTGATAGAATTTTCTTTGTTTCGTGTTATGATTTTGTTGTTATTATAACTACGTGTTTTTCGAGGTATTTAATTATAATTATTCAATAACTATAACGTTCGAAAAACATGAATAAAATATTCTATTGTACTGTTAGCCGATCGGTAATTATAGGGTTTGAGGTTAGTTTTCGCACAAGTCATCACGAAAATACGAAAATGTGGTATCGATGCATTCAATACGATGCCCTGATCACAAATAAATAAGATGAAAAACGTGAAAATGGCGGGGGTAGAAACTGTGATGTCATAAAGTTTTCAGTAGGTACTTACAAAGATTTTTTTCATACCATGTGGTATATCAAATGAAAGGGCTTTGTGAGTATATTGCGAATATAAAACACACTATAACATGTCATCAAAACCTGATCATAGTAACATACACAGTAACAGTAAAACACATAAAAAATACCGTTTGTGGAACACGGCTAAAAATATTATTTTTAAATATGTCATAAAATGATGTAATACAAAAACTAGCTTATCTCTGCAAAACAAACACTTCTAGCGACTCGCAATATTTTTTATTAACCGACTTCAACAAACACTTCTAGCGACTCGCAATATTTTTTATTAACCGACTTCATCAAAAGGAGGAGGTTCTCAATTCGATTGTATGTTTTTTTTATCGTTGTTCGCGCGTATCTTCGACATTTATGGACCGATTTAGATGAATCTTTTTTGTTCGATTGAGTTTTCTTGCAAGATGGTCCCATTTTTTTTTTTTTTAAATCGGTTCAGTAGTTTACAAGTAATCCTGAAAATACTATGTTATTAAATCAACTAACTTGACAATTTTGTTATTTATGAACCGAATTAGATGTTTTTTTTGTTAGGGAAGGGACACCTTTGTGTAGTCTTTTTAACCGACTTCAAAAAAAGGAGGTATTCAGTTTGTATGTATGAATGTTTATGTTTCTCCGCGATTATCTCACGTTTGGCTGAGCCGATTTTTCTACCTAAATAATATACCAACACTACCTAATACAGAAGGTAGGTACTTACACTAAAAATAAAAAAATAAAAAAATTGTTTAAAAAACAAAAAAACCGACTTCAAAAAACCTGCCTCTAAAAAGCAAGAAATAATATACAAATCATTAGATACGCATTTTCATTGTTATAATAAAACACGTCAATTGAAGTCGGGTGGGGCTTTTAGAATAAAAAAAGGAAGATGTACTCCAGCCCCACCCGTTTTTAATAGACGTGTTTTATTATAACAATGATAATGCGTATCTAATGATTTGTATATTATTTCTTGCTTTTTAGAGGCAGGTTTTTTGAAGTCAGTTTTTTTTCCGGGTCTATATATATATATTACTGACATAAATAATTCATAAACTTTATTTTATAGAGCTTAGCAATAATAAAAGTGATTGTTCTATATTATTATTACCGGGTGCCTTTTAGGGTTAACCTACGCCAGCGACAAAAAAGCGCCGCGATTATCGCCGCGTTTATCGCCGCGATATCGCCGCGATTAACGCCGCGATTATCGCAGCTACAAAAAAGCGCCCAAAAGCGGATAGCATTACCGTCACCGCTGACGAGCGCTTAATCGCTGAGCGATTTTTTGTAGCCCAGAATAGAACATATGGAGTTCAATACGTAAACGCCCACGAGCTACAAAAAGTAGCTCACACATAGCTCGGCGCCTAATCGCCCACGAAATGACACTGACAAGAGTGACAAGCGGCTTTAACCCTAAAAGACACCACAATTTTTTTCGCTGGCTGACATAATTATTTTTGTAATGATAGAGCTTGCAATAAAAAGTAAGAGAATTATTATTACATGATATGCTTACCAATTTATATAGTTTTTTTTAATCCTGTTCCAAAAAAGGTAGGATCACACTACGAACCTAAGGTCGGTTATAGGTAATTATTGTTCTGGGATTATCATAAGTTTATAATTTACCTATATTATTATGGAAAACTTAACGTAAACGTAACAAAAGAAACATCAAGTTAGCTAAAGAATTCGACTAGTCGCTAATAAAATCGTATTGAAAGCACTGTCGTTTTGTCTAAGAACAAACATCTAGTAAATTTTATTTATTTATAAATAATGAAAATCAAAGAAGTCGCCGTTTAAATATGTTTTCCATAACAATGCCTACCTACCTACTTCTGTTTTGCGTAAAAGAATAGCAAGATTCAGTTTTTTAAGTAAGATGATTTTGGGCAGGGAATAGGGGATAATACTAAGGAAGTAATGGCGCCACATACGACTGTCCTAAATTCGTTAAATTTGTTGTTTCAGATGTAAAATGTAATTTCTGACGTATTTTAGCCAATCAAAACCATTTTTGTTTACCAGAGAGTACAATGGCGCCATCTGCGAAAAGTTTTGCGTATTATTTCCTATTGCGAGTTTTTACACAAAAAAAGAAAAACCATAAGCATTATATGGGTTCTTTATAAGGGTTCCGTAGCAAAATGGTAAAAAGCAACCCTTATGGTGTGACTCAGTCTGTCTGTCTGTCTGTCACAGCTGGATATCTCTATAACTACCTATTTATTAATATGTATCAACTTGAAATTTGGAATAGTTTAAGATGACGTGTGCCCAAATATTTTGCAAATAAGGATGTTTTTTTTACAGCAGGAATTGAAAAAGGGTCTTAAAAATTTGAAGTGAGGCTACTAGTAGGGCATGTGGGGTATCGTAATGAAAGAGTGTTGTTAGCACATTTTCAAACATTTTTCTTTTTTTAGACCGCATAGTGTTCGACTTATAATGAAAAATGTAAAAAAATACCGTTAAATTTTGTTGTTATTATAACTACGTGTTTTTCGAGTTATTTAATTATAATTATTCAATAACTATAACGTTCGAAAAACATGAATATAATATTCTATTGTTCTGTTAGCCGATCGGTAATTATAGGGTTTGAGGTTAGTTTTCGCACAAGTCATCACGAAAATACGAAAATGTGATATCGATGCATTCAATACGATGCCCTGATCACAAATATATAAGATGAAAAGCGTGAAAATGGCGGGGGTAGAAACTGTGATGTCATAAAGTTTTCAGTACTTACAAAGATTTTTTCATACCATGTGGTACCTATATCAAATGAATGGGCTTTGTGAGTATATTGCGAATATAAAACACACTATAACATGTCATCAAAATCTGATCGTAGTAACATACACATACACAGTAACAGTAAAACACATAAAAAATACCGTTTGTGGAACACGGATGAAATTATTTTTTTTTTAATATTTCATAAAATGATGTAATACAAAAACTAGCTTATCTCTGCAAAACAAACACTTCTAGCGACTCGCAATATTTTTCCTGGGTCAAACAGAACCTTCCAGTAGGTATCGAACAAATTTTTATTAATTCTTGAATTTGCGCATATAAAGTAAATGCAGAATTTTTGTTCTTCACACTATTTTGACGATAAAAGTATCTGAAGACATTTGAATCGTATACATTGTTTGCTTCATTTGTGAAAAAGTATATAATTACTGACATAAATAAATCATAAACTTTATTTTATAGAGCTTAGCAATAATAAAAGTGATTGTTCTATATTATTATTACCGGGTGCCTTTTAGGGTTAACCTACGCCCAGCGACAAAAAAGCGCCGCGATTGTCGCCGCGATTATCGCCGCGTTTATCTACAAAAAAGCGACCGTCAGCGGTAAGCCTTATGAAGTTAAACAACAGTTTAGCAAAAAACGTCCCAACTACAACCACAACATAAAAAAGTCATTCATGTTGAGTCATTATTTAAAAAAATAAAGGTTTTTATATATTTTTATGTGTCAAAAACTGCACCATCACCATTTTACACCGTATCTGAATCCAATTCCAAGCTCGCCCACAAACTAATGGCAGGTATACATTTTCATTAGTGATTAGTGCGAGTGGCTCGTTTAGTGTTTAGCAAAAAACACATTCGGACAGTCTCTGTCTGATTAGTGTTAAGTGTTTAGTGCTTAGCGAAGTACAGTGTTTATAGCGCGTTCTATTTTTTCTGCGAGTTGCTCCTCTTCCCCCCTCACTTGCAGCTAAACACGCACTATCGCACTAAACACGTCTGGACAGGACTGTTAAGTGTTTAGTTTATATAATCAAAGCCCGTTTTTGTTTCTCCTCTTGTTTGTCAGTGATAAAAACAATTAAAATAAATGTCTACCAGGTGGATCGACTTTGTAACTCACAAATTTGTGGAGCTATATGTTCAACATGCTTGTTTATATAATATAAAGTGTCCTGAATATAAAACAAACAGGCAAGAGACGCAGCTCTGCAATCCATAGCTGTTGAAATGCATTTAGAAAATATTTCGAATGCGATTATCAATTTTTTTTTTCGTCTTAATTTTTTTTACAATTAACTAAACAGCGTATGCTAAACAGTATGGGACATCACCTACTAATCACTACACACTAAACAGTGCACTAAACACTAAGCACTTAACTAATCAAAGTGTATACCAGTCTTAACGTAAACAAAGAAAATCCAAAATGACAATGCAGTAAATTACATCTATTTGTTTGAGAGAAAAACGCCATTTCCTCGGCGCGAGGGAACAAGTTGGCGCTAATTAGGAGTAACACGGCTTTAGTGGGATTGTCCCGTGTCTGTGCCAAGGCGTTAGTGGGAACACACGGGTTATATGGGAACAATGATCTGGGAATAAGGGGCGACGTGTAACTGGCAGCTGGAATAATTCCACAGACGTGTATAGAACGTTTGATTTCTTGACCTTTTTAGTTATTATTCAGCGACTGATATTTTATATTTGAAAGAGAAATAGTAAATAATAGTAGTATACAACGTGTTACGAAACAACCCGTCATGTCGAATATGATAGGGACCAACAAACTTAACAACTTTTAATATAAGACCAAAAAAAATCAGCTTTCATCTTGAAATTTTGTATGAAACAGCTGATTTTTTTTCGCGATTTCAGAGTTATAATAATTCATTGACATCAGGTATAATAATTCATTTGCCAGTGAGCTTCAACTTATTGACGTTAAGGTCAGCGCTAAAAAAGCTCGTAGTCGGAACTATTGCTACGGACTACGGATATTTTCGTAGCAAAACGGAGGTGGTTGGCGTAGCTGCCAGAATCGTCGTAACACTGATTTATTATATAGTCGAATTTAAAGCAATAAGTCTCCATAATATATGAAAAAAGTTTTCCCTAAAAATTTAGTAAGGCTTTGGCAAGTCATTTAACTGCAATGCCTAGATGCAAAAAAAACTCTATTAAGGATGTAGAAAAATTATATTATTTCAACTTGAAATTGCAAAACGAGTTTTTTCTCGTAGTTAATTAGCCGAGGCGGCTTGGTAGGATTGTTGCATAATGTTGCCAACCGACAGATTTTCCAAACTTAAAAGTTTACGTAGGTAGGTAATATAATATTTTTAAACCATTTAATGACACTGCAGTATGTGGAAGAAGTGAAGTAGGGATATACAAAAAATTGGGCGCATTTAAAATCTTGTTTAGATGACGTTATGTGATATATATTTTTTTTTATTTCAAAATCAATATTTTTTTTCTTCTGAAAAAAAAACAAAAGGAAACCATTGTCAGTTTCTCAACATTGAGACAACATGACTTACTGCACATGTTTACGCAAAAGCCACTCAGAGAAGTAAACATTTGGACACTGTTATGACTCAGGGTTATAATTATTCTCATCAACAGGTCCGGAATAAAACACACATTGACCCATTAAGAAAGTGGTTATTATGAAATGCTGTTGAAAGGAAATGTCCACTTAATATTCAGGAGTTGTTCCACTAAGTGTATCACGCGATTCAACCACTCAACGTGTATGCTTAATTATATTAACCATCGATCAAGCAGCAAAGGAATTAGTGACGTCGTCCTTATCGTGATACGAAATCAAACTCCTTGACTTTGATTAATTCCTTAATGTAGGTTAATCAGCTGAAGTACTGTTGACGTAGTAGCATGTACTAAGAGTTAGATTTTAGATATGAGTGAGTTGAAGACCAGTTAAAATCCTAAAATCTATTTACTTTTAGTTGAGCTATCGCAAAAATAATATAATAGTATTTTGCCTATATTTTAAGACATACTCAAGTCAATCACAGATTCCAAACTAAAAGCATAATTTTATTGTTATTTTTGTAAGTTTTAATTAATCGACAAGTTTGCCATTATTACATATTTATTGTTGAGTTATGTTATCATTGTAGGGGGCAGGCAGCAGCGCTCCAGTGGAACAGAAAAATAGAGTTTTAACTCAACAATAAATATGTAATTTGATAGTCTTTAATATGCGAAAAAGTCGTAGTGAGAACTTTGCCTTAGAATAGCTAGATGGGAGGGAATTTGGCAACATTTCTCAGATATTTCAACTTACATTAGATGTCTACATTCTAAGCAAAATCTAGTGCCAAGTAAATTTACCGTAAGTTAATTTATACTAGTTTTGAGCTCATTAATCCAAGTAAATTTGCCGTAAGTTTAATTTACTAGTTCTGAGCGCATTAATCAAAATGATTAATTTGATTTACGTTTAAAATTATATTTAAATCTTTCTTATAACTATGACTAACTTTTTACAAACTTAAATAATGCCGGTCTCGGCTAAGTTCCTATAAAGTAAAAATTCAGGATCTTGAAAATTAAGAAACGTTCCGTTGAATAAAATACTACGTAGTACCTACCTAAATAATATTGAATGAAAAATGAAATCTGTCATTTAACCTCGGCCAGATTTTATTACGACAAGATTTCTTCGCAGGACGAATATTGGATGTCACCTTCATATTTACATGGAGCTAAGTTATTTAACTTGACTGATACCTTCGTTCTTATATTTGTCTGTAAAAAAACGCTGTTTTGGGTTTTTTTTCTTGATCAAAATTATCTTTTTGTTGGTATTAAATATTAAATACTATTTACCGAATTCAAATATTTATTACACTTCAGTTTCATTTTTTTTTTTTTTCATTTATTTAATGACAACAAACAGTCATGTACATCGACATAAATATGCTTCAACTATTAAATTATTTAACTTATAGACCTAGAGTGCCTATTATTACTTTATGAAAATTATATGTAGGTATGTGACAAATCTTATCGAAAACGATTCGTGATAAACGAGATCAAGTGACTATACAATGAGAACCTTAATTTAATTAGCAATAAAAAAGACAAAGCAAAATTACAGCGCTAATTCACATACTTATGTGTTTTAATTTAGTTTTGTAGTGAGTGCATGCTATAACTTTTTTTTTACAATCAATCAATAATAGGCAGTAAAATCATTACTACCTTCAAAACCTCCTAAATCTGAATGAATAATTAAACTTATTATATAGTAATTAAGCAATAGTTTTTTATATATTATAAGATTTATAACTTATAAATACTAATAATACTAAAGGCTATTATAACGTACTTATAGCTTACGATTAAGCCAAATCAATCAAATCTTAAACTGTAGACCGTCTAAAGGCAAACAATTATGAATATATCAAAAGGTGTAACTAGATTAAGGGCTAAGGTAGCTTTAATCACTATTGACCCTCGGTTGTGGATCATTTGTGATCCTGAAATGTTTTTGATAATTATAATGTATTAAATTGATGTTAGCTTTTTTTTTGTTTTAGGTAATAGAAAAAAAAGTTTTAGTATAATGAATCCGTGTCAAAATACGGCAAACCGTAGAAATTTTTGCTAAGCTGTCTAACATACTTCGATTTGAATTATACTTCCTTTTTTTGATCGTTTAAACTTTCTGAATCGTCTTTACATTGATTAAAATTTTTGAAATAATAAATCACAAATCTTATAAGTAATAATAATCACTACTTTTATCGTCTGGTCTCATGGCTCGAGTGTGCTCAAGTGCCTCTTAATGTGTTTGAGCTCCGTCACCGCACATTACTTGAGCAAACATATTACTGTCCGACAGTTTGCAGAAGCTTGACTCCATCCTTCAATCAGATTCTATTTGGCTTCTAAATGAAAATGTATATTATATACTTGGAAAATATTTTGTAATTAATTGGCCGATGTTATGAATACCTAGCAATTAAATGTGTGGGGGGTTACTCCCGAAACACGAACGAGGTTCTGAGATCGAATTGGTATCGAGTAAATGTCAAAACAGTACAAAGGAAACCATGGTAACCGTTTTCAATGTATTACAATAACAGATTTTTGACGTTTATTCGATCCTGATGTGAAGTCGATCTCGTTAATTCCCGTCGAGAGTAGGGGGGCAGTTTGGTGTTGATAGGCATCGTTACCATAGTGACACACCCACTTTGTTTTTACACAAGTGTTTAACAGGTTAAATTAAACGTTCAGCACATTAAATTATATTTATATATTTATACACTATCTTTCGCCGAATCGTTCATCGCACTATCGTCGTTTGAGCTTCCGTTACACACTCGGGCTAAAAAGTCAGTTGGGACGAGATCGAGTTCAAGTTCAAATCGAATAAACGTCAGACAGAACAGTACAATGGAAACCATGGCAACCGCCTCCAAAGTACCGAAATAACAGTTTTTTTACCTTAATTCGATCCTGATGGGATTTCGATCCTGTGCCCTTAGCACGAACAGCTATCGGAAAAAAATAACGCGCGTAAAACTACTCGAAAGAGTAATTTTGTATGGGAAATTTGCATCTATCGCCGTAAAGCGAAATGAAATTTCCCATAGAGAATACTCTATCGAGTACTTTTACGCGCGTTATTTTTCTCGATAGCTGTTCGTACTAAGGGTAGTTCGTCGAGAGTAGAGGGGCTGGTCGATCAAATTACCCTCTACCATTGACATCAAAATCTTAGTGCCATAATCATAACTAAACAATCCGCCAAAGGCGACATTTCGGAGCTCACATTTCCAGCTACCCAGCCAAGAGACTGGGATCAAATTGAAGCGCGACGTGGCTTGTAACATTGGCAAGGCATCCCGGCAGCATAATAATTATCGTCCATAAAGTAAGTAAATATCCATTTGAAACAATAAAACGTATCACTTTAAAAGACCGCGCAGTATTCTAAATTGAATCGTTTTAACTGATGAACCTGAACCACATAAAACTGATATAAACGTTGGGAGAATACCAGCGACCAGATACGTCAGTCTCGACCCAGCTGTTTATCTAAACCGGCCGTTACCATGATTCATGGCGATTCTGCCCAACGAGCTTCGCAGAAACAAAATGTGCACTCGATAAATCAAGCATCATAACAATTGGTTCTGCCGACCGTCGATCGAAAAAACTTTGGACGACCTTGGTACACGGCTAACACAGTGCTAGTACGTGTTCTAGAGAGCTAATTTTAGTTAGATTATATTAAAGTAATCTACATGAAAAGAATCGAGTTAATGAAATATTGGTGAATATCATCGTCTGAATATAACCAGGGCTCTGTCACTCCGCGCGCGAGTCTGAACCGCTCGGCGTCCTCTGAGAGGACAAATTTCATACATCAGAAAAGATAAGACCTACGCGATAGAAAGAGAGGCAACTACTAAGTGAATGTTTTGGAGCGAATGGAGCGCTGTGCGACCTGAATTGCACCTTATTGTGTCGGAGCAAGAGTCACAATTTATTTAAACGGTTTTTCGCCGTGCAACTTCTGTACGTTACGTTACCAGATCTGGTGCGAGTCGTATTTTTTCTAGTATATTATTTAGTATTGTGTAAAAATAGCATTGTGAATGCAAAAATCTCAAATTTAAAAATTATATAGCTATTTCATCTTAATCGATTGCCAAATATCTGGAAAGATATTTCAATTGAATTTCGAGGTAATTCCTCACATTGGTGAAATTACGCTGGCTTGCAGCGTAAGAGTAGGATATACTAGAAGAAATTCGGCGATGTCACTAGTGACTCGGTAGCTCAGCGGTCAGAGCATTGGACCGGATATCCAAAGGTCGCGGGTTCGATTCCCGTCTGAGTATTGATCTGGTGCGAGTCGTATTTTTTCTAGTATATTATTTAGTATTGTGTAAAAATAGCATTGTGAATGCAAAAATCTCAAATTTAAAAATTACTGAAGCAAGATTAATTTTGATTATAAAAATAATTAGAACGGTAAATATGGTCAAATAATAGCATATTCCAATGAGCAAAAGGATTTCAATACGATTTTCTTTAGAGAATTACTCTATCGAGTATAATGTACTTTTACGCGCGTTTTATTCTCGGTAGATGTTCGTGCTGAGCCCAATCGCGGTAATTCTGAACGATAAAACCAAAAACGTTACGTTGTCATTTAGGTTATATTTACCTAAAAATCTTTGGTTTAGCTTCATAATTTTCACTTAAATTGTCCCAGATTGTAATCCTAGACTCCTTAGGCAGAGTATTCAACAAAAAAAATTAACAAAACTAAAGCGAGTATTTTTCTTAGTTACCGTTTCAGTTTTTTGTTGTCGTTTGTTTTGTCGTTGAAAATTAGCGCGAATAGGCCCCTGACAATGTCCACGTGGGCGATGTTGCAGGCGGTCGCTTGTTTTCTGTAATTCCATTTTCAAAATATTTTTACGAAAGAATGATAAATTATTGTAATAAAACGTACGTTTTCTCGAAATTCAGGGCAACATACAAATTGGTACAGCACATGGAGTATTGTCGCAAGCAAATGAATGTTGTTGCGGTGCGGTGCGGAAAAGGGACGCGCGCTCCGGAACACAGACTCGGAAATGAACATGTATTGAAAAATATCAGTACCCTTAGCACGAACAGCTATCGAAAAAAATAACTCGCGTAAAATCATTCGATAGATAAATTTTGTATTGGAAATTTGTACAGCGCCATCTATCGCCGATAAGCGAAATGAAATTTTCCATAGAGAATTGTCTATCGAGTAATTTTACGTGCGTTTTTTTTCTCGATAGCTGTTCGTGCTAAGGGTACAGAATACTGAATGCATGTCTCAGCATACACAAAAATGTTTTTAAATGAAATGCTATTTCAATTTTATTTTTTTTAATAAACTCTTTTGAGAAATTTAAAAATACCAACTGATTTATTGAACAATAATTAAGTTACTGTTACAATTCTATTGTTTGTCATTCACGTAATTAATATGCCAACCGCTTGGTTTTGTAACTATGTTGCAATCAACTCTGACAGAAACCGCAGTTACATTGCTGCTTTAGTAAGAACCAATGTGACAACTGTCTTACTTAAAGCAGCAATGTAACTGTGTGCAATCGCAATGTTTCAATCGATTTCTGTCGAGAATTGTTAGCAACAGAGTTACGTAATCAGCCCCCAGGTTTTGCAATAAGCTCAATATTTCAATTTTCTTTAACAAGTAAGTATAATTTTATTGCTGCATTATATAGTTTTGGTTTACCGAACAAGCTAAAGCTTTTGTTTATTCTCTCCACAGGGTTTTCATATTATGCTCCTTTGATCATTGATCGAAGTTATGCTCATACCAATTTTACCGAATTACGTACTGCCTCGCTCGCTTGATCGAAAATTGGACATCTCGAAAATGGGAAAACCATGACCATTTGATATCCTACCTAGACCTAGTAGGTACTTACAGAATTGTTTCAGTTTCATGTACTGTGAACGAGGGACTGTAACTGGTTTGCTAGTAAAAGACATTATGTATTCTGTGGTAAAAGATAGCTACGTAATGGGATGGAATTTTATTATAAATATAAAGGCAAAAAGAGGCAAACTTTCAGATAATTTACACGTTTGACAATCAAACTACAAAGGCAAAACGCCGACGTCAATGTCACGTTTTAAATAGATAATAGTTTATAAAAAAGGTGCGTATGGACATGTACCTACTTCTTTACAAGTTTCACAAAGGTTTGCTATCGTACTAACAATATATTTTTTAACACACTTGCTCGTAAAGTAAGCCCTAATACATCGCTTTTACGGCCATAAACCGAGCTATAACAAACGCGTCCAATAATATATAAAACACTAGTACGTAATAGAATTAACCCAACAAAGTTAAATTAGTACCTTACTGCAAGTTCTATGCGAGTAAACAGAGCATTCCCAATTTAGCCGGGTAATACAGTTATTTTTTTCGTTACAACAAAGAGGTTTTATGCTGCTGAAACTTCATACACATTTTTGGAATAAATAAATGTGTAAGTCATTAATTAAGTCAAACAAATATTTATTATTATCAAATTATTCATAATTCACAATATTTTGTCATAAAATATTAAATTATTTGCATTTTATCACTTAAAATTATAATTATGAAGTAGGCTGTATATGCTCACTCACCCCTTTCTTCGCAAAATATTCTAGCGTTGGGCGTGTGAAAAAAAACAAAAAAAACCTGCGCGCCTTTTCCCATAATTATCATATTTTGTTTTTGTCGTATTTGTTGCTGTGTGGTAAATTACTTTGTTTTTTCCTCGCAAATGTGTTGAAAAACGTCGTATGAAACTCGTGAGCTCTTGCTTATTGCACACTCGGCTGAGTTACGTCCTCGCCTGCGGCTCGGGCTGCAACCCACAGCCTCATGTGCAATGAGCAACCTAAGCTAACTTGTCTCATAATGTACTATTGTACCATATAAAGTTACCTTACCAGAGGAGCTCGGTGGCGCAGTGGTTTAGCGCCTGGCCCAGCGATTGTGGAAGTTAAGCAACGTTCGCAAGGGTCGGTCATGGGATGGGTGACCAAAAATGTATTATCTCGAGCTCCTCCGTGCTTCGGAAGGCACGTTAAGCCGTTGGTCCCGACTGCATTTGCAGTCGTTAACACCCACCAATCCGCATTGAGCCCGCGTGTTGGGTTATGGCCCGTCCTCCTTACCACCCATAAGGAAGGCCTGTGCCCCAGCAGTGGGGACATCAAAAATGGCTGATGGACAAGGTTACCTTTCCCATAATCTTTGTTGTATTTTGACTCAAATATTCAACCCGTTGGCCTCCATATTCCAGTTTGCTGCCAAACGCAGCCTGCCGAACTAATTACCATAAAGTTTTACTTCTATTGCGCGCGGTGAAACAAGATTGAGCGCAATTTCCCCGCCCTACTCTAAGTAATTGGTTATTGTTAAACGGCTGTGCTGGATTTTGTCACGAAAAATGCTAATGTTCTTTGTTACAAGGTTTCCTGGAAGAACAGTCACTCCTTAGTAAAAGTAAACGAGAAATTGTTTCATTACAACATCGGGCGTAATTTAAGCCAATATTCAAGTCTCCATTAAATATAAGCCCATAAACAAGTCTCTAATAAATACAAATACCTAGTACTTAAATGAAAGTTATCAAAATATAATAGGGCTTTAAAGTATTATAAAAAATAGGGACTTATCTTTTTTAAATAATAAAAAGTATGAAATTGACGATTTTTGCTCACACACTTCAGTTGGTTGTTATTATTTCGAAATTTATGATCATGTCGGCCAACTGTCAGCCACAAAAATATTTCTGATTGAAGTACCTTATAATTTACTTCTTTTTTGGAAGCATAAATAACTTAGCCGATACTTTGGATCTAGGACACTTTCGTCAGATTCCTTTTTCGTCAGAACAAATCACTTGACACATGTGGCATTAGTTATCTGAGTGTGCATAAAAGTTTTGAAACAGCGTTCATGATTTTTAAATACCTAAATTAATAAAAAAAAATAGCATGGGAAATGCAAATTCCTTAAAATTATCCATACAAAATGGCAATAAAAATAATTATTATAGATTCACAATGTACATAAATAAAGAAGTTTTGATAGTTAGATCCAAGCAATAGAAAAATAAATATAAAAGTGACTCTGTTACACTTATGTTATTTAGCCAAGACAGAAAACATTAAAATTTTACTTACTAAGTACTAAAACCAATTCCTAAATAGATGTTTTTTTTCCAAAATAATAGTGATTGAAAGCTATAAATATTTTCTCTAGTAAAATATAAAAGTAAAACATATCCTTTGTTGTTTCGATATAAGCGACGTTTCATTTTTACCATGAATCATTGAAAATCGAAGAACGAAGCGATGATTCTATCGCAACTCACGTCAAATATTTCGACACAATCTTTTTACAAGAATTGATAAACAAAGAAAACGGATATTTATTTTTCTTTGTTTCAGATCTCTCTATTAGAACACAAACGATTGATTTCTATATGCAAAACGTACTCTTCAACGATACAACAATTGGTTTATGAAATAAAACGAATATGTTTATTAAAACTTTGATTTTTTTCATTCAAAATGCTATTCATGTTGAGCTGATAAAGAGTCGTTTTTTCTAGTATATTAACTATTTACCTTACGTATTTTATAATTTTGGCATTGAAAGAGTCACTTTGACTCGATGACTTTGTTTCTATAAATAATTACTGTTTGTACTGATTGAAGAACAAAATAATTATTTCGTTAATTTTCCGCGACTTTGTCCGCCTATACTCTTTTTCCGGAGAAATTTTTCCAAAACTAGGTATTGTTTCCCAAAAAAAAAACATGTAAGTAATGTGATATTTTTTTTACGCGTTAGTCAATAACGACTTTGACAGAGATATTCCAGCGTGCTAACTTGAAACAAAAGATAGCCAAAAGCTCACCCTGGCATAAGGTTATCACCTGTTATTTAATTTTTTTTTATAGTTTGTTTAATTATACCTGGTAAAATCTTACTGCCTGGAGAACTGCCCCCTGGGGGCTGATTATGTAAATTTGTTGCAATCTTTCTGACAGAAATCGCAGATAGATTGCTGCTTTAGTAAGAATCAATTTGACAACCATATGCAACTGCAGTTTCAATCGAGAATTGTTAGCAACAGAGTTACGTAATCTTGGGGCTGATTACGTAACTCTGTTGCTAACAATTTTCGATCGAAATCGATTGAAACCGTTAAATCAATTGAAATCAATGAAATTTGTTAGTTTCAGTTGCTAATAGAGTACTCTGTCAGCACTCTGTTAACACTTTGTTGGCACCCTGAAACTGACAAACATTAATTACAAATGATTTCAAACGGTTTCAATCGATTTCAAACGATAATAAAATTGTTAGCAACAGAATTACGTAATCAGGGGGCCGGTGTCTGCTACTTAATTTTATTTTATTTTATTTTAAGCGCTCTAACAAAAGCTTTAGTAGCAAAATTGGTTAGATTTAAAAGGTCCAATTTCACCTGAAGCAACTAAAGTCTTTCTTTTTACAGAGATATAAATTAAGAATTTCAACTTCTCCTTTCAATGTTAGTTCAGAAACTTATGTATAAATAAAAAATATAGTAATTCGTAAATAACTATCTTGCTTTCTAAACAACTCAAGCGAGTAATTTAAGCATAATTATATTTATTCACTGAGCACAAATAACATAAATATGTAGACCTTTTTTCTTAAACGAATGATATTATTTTGTGAAGTTAATAACATTTGCGAACCTTTTAGAGCTTTGATATTCAAACATAATTATAAGCAATGCCGTTCCAAATATTCACAAAGAAAATGTGTGTATCTGAAACATAACACTAAACATGTTTTAATTTGTTCACAGGTACGATTACTGAGGAATGAGGATTATTCCTACCTTCAGATACTTTGGTAACATACATATTTGTGTTTCCCACACACCTATTTCTGTATTTAACGCCAAACATTTCATTGATACAATATTCCTACATATTAATATTAATGCGTTCTATCTAAAGCTTATATCGATAAGAATAAAGGTCAGAGTTGAATGGCGCAACTTCGTTTGTATAATATTCTGTAGAGTTCTGTTCCGTACACGCTCCGACTCACAGGAATGCAATATTTGCTTCTGTGTTTACGGAATTTCCATCCTGTGCAATTTATAATAAGTTCTAAAATTATGTACCGAGTGTATTTTACGAAATAATAAATTGAATGAACAAATTATTATTATTTGCTTATGGAATCGCTATTACCTTGACCCATAGCAGTAGTTCAGTTTATGTTCACCGGTCATTACTAATATATTTTTAGCTATTACATTCTGTTGAAATTATTAGTATGATAAAAAATAGGTTAAACTATTATGATAAAGCTTTTGCTCTAACAGAGCTTCCAAATGAAACCTTCACCAAAAAGATAAGTACCGACGTATTATAGAATAAATAAATGAAATTTTCTTAATGTTTTCAATAAAACTGTATTGTAATAACTCGAGCAGATCAATTCCAAAAGACGATACCCATTCACGAGCATGAACAAGTAAGATACCTAATAGTAGGTATTATAATATTCACTAAAATGCTGAGTTTGAAAAATAACCTAAGTGTCTGCAATCCACCGCATTGTTACGCAAACGACAAGGTACCTATTTACGAGGTACGCAAAGAAAGATATTCAGAAAATCTGAATTCGCAACCTGGCACAGTGACGATGCATAGGTACCACAAAGCGAGTTGAAGCTAGTTCATTCCCGGGGCGAAAAAACCGTCACTGTGCGGTTTTCAGCCTTCTGCTTACCGCAAAAGGCGGTTCCGGCCGCAAACCACTGTCCGTCCATCGCACTCCGTAAACACTGCTAACAATGGCCAGATGATGGACAACTAAAATAGAACGTAACGTAAACAATTGCGGACAAAGCGATGCGAGTTCGTGAGATAAACCAACGCGAGCGAGCTTTTGATATCGCAGTGCGCACGTTGCACAAACCTTACAAGTATCACAAAATATAAAAGTCTGTGTTTTAAGTATACCTACTTCACAGAAGCGGCGCTCGGCAGTCCGTTTCCATAACATGTTTTTCGCTGTCAATTTTCGATTCATCTAGTTTGACAGATATATTTTCATCCGTTACTGAGTCACCAGGCAAAATATCATATTCTCATTATTAGTAAACTCTTTGGGGAGTTCACCTGGAGCCCTATCGGCTAACTTTTCGAATTTCGAAGAGTCTGCCGAGCTTCAACTTAAAACAGAGAAATCAAAGTAAGGAATTTCGTAGTGTACTATTTGTCGAAGTTATTTAGAAGATATCGATGTTCTTGTGACATCATAAATTGGAGTTCGCTATTTTGGCCCGACTGTGGCTCGATTTAGCTGTTTTAATTTGAAGCCCAGCAGAATTTTCGAAGTTCGATGCGTTAGCCGGTACGGCCCCAGTAGTCGGAATATGACACCTGTCAGACAACGCTGCCACAGCGACGAACTCGACGCAAGGCTCTAAGGAATGGCATAGCTGGCCGCGCTAGTAAAAACTGAGGAACGTCATTTGTTTTGTTGCACTAGCTAGATTAATATGGCCCAGATTGGTCCGAGATTTCCTGAGTACGAGATCGACGCAATGGTGCCTTTGAATGTATGCACGGAAAACCGCGATTTTCACGAGACAACTCTTCTGTTCACTTTTTAATTCGTGCAAGTGCCCTGATCTTGTTATGTTTACTAATTATTTTTACACTGTTGATGCTACGAAGTGAGTCATGGGAACGTGAGCTCACCTGTAGATTGTGTTATTCAGGAAAAAAACGCAGAGTTGCATCAACCAATCGCTTTCTGATTTCCGATTCAAATGTATGCCATTTTTATTATCAATTATTCAGCGGATATGTTGATGAACTGCGACAGTGGTAGGGATAGATTTATTTATGAATACCAATTGAAAGCTTTAGGTAGGTACTGAAAAATAACAGAAGTAATAAGATTGAATTTTTAGATTTTAGCATTCACAATGCTATTTTTATATATAAAGTTACTTAATATAACTGAAAAAATATTAGAAAAAGTTAGAAAAAAATCGAAGTTTTAGAAAATTTCGCCACTCCCACTAGCGACTCGGTAGCATAATTGGTTAGTGCATTGGGCCGGAATCCTAAGGGTGCGGGTTCGAGTCCCGTCTGAGCTGCTACGGGTGAGTCGATTTTTTCTAATATTTTTTCAGTTAGTTAGTGAAAGTAACTTAAGAAGTAATAAGTTTTCACAGTGTTCATACTTCGATAGTCGTTTTGTGCAGCAGTAGTGAACTCATGTGCCAAAACTTGCGGGTTGGTATCCGGTTATGGAAATTTGGTTATTTGGTTGCATGATGGGCACAATCACGGTTGTTTACACATTCGATGTACGTACGCATTATTTAAGTATTCTTTACGCTATTCAGTGTCTATATAAACTATAAATTACTTTCAAATCATGAATGCTGAATGATTAATATTATTTTCACTCCTCTTGCTCAAAAAGTGCGTCATTGTAACGTACAAGAGTCGAGATAAAATAGCATAATAACCCCTAGGGGATAAAGTTTTTTCTTTTTTAATGTTTGTCTATTACCAATGAGCCTACTAAAACGAAAAAGTCTTTATTCATAATCACGAATAAAAACTCGCTTGACTTAATAGGTACTGGGGGTCTATTACGAAAAGTTTAATACGATACACGCAGCTGCGTCCGTGCTTCGTTTTGATTGATTCCTATTACAAAACACTTGCGTATGCAATATTGCAAAGTGATTGCGTAAATTTGACAGTTTCTCTCTAGTGGATCCGTCATTATTCGTTCAATAGACTATGGACTACGATAGCTACATTGAAAATATTTGTAATAACTACAACCGACGAACTGCGGACGACTATCGTGACCAAGTTTCGTAATAGGCCCCCAGTTTCTCATTCTTATTTTTGAAAATGGAACTAAAAGCATCTCTTCGGTGAAATCATAGACTTATTTATACTCTGTGTACAGAGTGAATCGTAGAATGCGTGTTTGTGTTGCTTAGCTGCTGTAGCAGAAATTAAAAAAGGTACCATGGCGCGAAATCTTTAGAATTTTTCTATAATTACAAACTGATTGAATTGTGTGACTGTAATAGGAAAGAAATAATTTTAATCTTTTGCCGCCAAGCACAAATCATTTATTTAAATATTGTACAAAAAGTTTATGAAGTGGAGGATAGAAAAACGAGTGTACCTATTCGTTTACGGAAGTAGGTATAAACTATTTAATATTGTATTTTTTTTCTCGCAATCGTAGTGAAAAGTATAGTGTAACACACGACGCTAAAACCCATTGTAACTCGGTTTCTATTTATTCCCTCGCTAAAGCTCGGGAATAAAACTACCTCGTATGCAATGGATAATTTTAGCGTCTTGTATAACAATCTACTATTTAAGGCAGTTTAATGAAGTATGCTTCCGGGCCGACTTTTCAATCCTCATAATTACAGTCCGCTAAAATTCAACATATATTTGGCCGTATAATACCATATCATAGATGTTATCTTGGCATTAAAAAAATCAGCCCGCGCCTCAAGCAAACTAAAATACTATTTGTCAAAAAGAAAACCTAAAACCTAACGCAAACTTCAGCAATTTCCTCCAGCAAACCCAAAAAGACAATTCCATTGAGTCATCACATCACAGCTTCGCATGAGTCACTACGTCGACAGTTCGGTAACAATACTCTGCTAGATCGTTTGCGGGCGCCACACCAATCTATCAACGCGGTGGAACTACCCAACTAGCTTACTCGTAGATCCATGCGTCGAGCCGAGTCATTTCTTTTAGAAAACTCTAGACACTTGCTCACTTCTTACCTAAGTGTTTTTATATCATTTTATTAGAGTAAAAAACAGAGCAAACCTGGAGAATTCAAAGAAATAATTCGTATGTACTGTTAGGTTAGGATTTTAGTTCTTACAAAAACTTCATAAATCTATCAACGCTGTAATGACTTCAAGACATTTATTTTTAAACTGGCAACTTTGATGCCTCGGTAGGTATATCCTTTTTATATATATTCTTTATTGCACTTGTAACATAATTACACAGGTAAATATGAAAGTTGTTTACAAAGGTGGGCTTATCTCTAAAAGAGATCTCTTCCAGCCAACCCAGCATTGTCTGAGATTTTTAAGTAAACAGGTAATAGAAAGTGCATAGTAAGATGGAGATAAGTGAAATCCTAAATAAAACTTTATCTAGATCATTTTATACACATACATAAACTTATAAATAAACTTTATAGTAGGTATAAACTTAACATAATTAAATAAATATAAATATGAATAAATACATACATACATACATAACATAATACATATACATAAAATAATATATACCTTATAATTTTAAAAATATTCTATATTATTTATTATTTAAAAAAAGGAGTGCATGCCTGGAAATGTCTCATCCACTTTTAAAGGAATAAATTCGTATGAGTACAGCCATTCTGAGTAAAATTGGACCTGCGGTATAACATTGGACCACAACCTGAAAAAACGATTTTCATTATTTTTAATCTGTTAACCTCATTACCCTTAGACGTTTCCAATGAAATGGGTCCTTTAGCTTAATCCAGCTCGTTAGTATTAATTTTTACATCTGTTGTAGTAAAACTTTGTTGAAAATGTAAACTTGATAATCTTAGTAGCAATTACGATGGTCTCATGTTACCCAGAGCGTAAAAAAAGCAATAAAATTGATTTTTAAGGTGAGAAAAAACGATGGTACAATGTTACCCCAAAATCAATGTAACTTTGGACCACGACTATTTCTGTCTCTATCTCAGGATTTACACATAATTTATATATTTTTTAATGTAATTGGTATTAACAACATAAAAGATCACATAAATCACAGCTACTGAATAGTCAATTAATATACATTTTATTTTATTCATTTATTAGTTCTGTACACACACAATTACAAACGGAAAAGAAATGGACAGAAGAATTGTACAAGGGCACAACTTATTTCACATTGAAATTTCTTCCAGCAGGCCCGGGACAGGGAAAACATTGAGAAGGGCAGACAGTGTGTACCTCAAAAATATATGATAAGTATATATATTATAAACATACATATACATAATATTATCTATAAATAAATACACATACACAAATAATTAATATAATAATAAATACCTACATATAAATATACTACACAATAATAATTATGATGAGGACAGATGAAAATATAATTAAATCGAACTATGCTAAGAACAAGTAGTTAGGTAATGCTCCTTTACACGTTTTTTGAAAAGAGAAAGCGTTTCACTGTCTCGTATCTCAGCTGGTAGCGAGTTCCAGAGACGGACGGCATGTACGGAAAAGGAATAGGAAGCAAAGTTTATTGACTAACTAACGGAAATTGTCTCTTAAGTGGTCCAAAGTTACCCAGACATTACATTATTTTATTTATTTTCTAAAAAACTAAAATTAAAAGATTTTTTAAATTAAAATTAAAAGATTTATAGAAATTCCATAAGTATTTTTACATGATTGAGTTGAGTTTAAGTTCATAGTTCTTTCGAAAATGTCATCAATAAAAAAGAAGTGCAATAAAAGCGCTGTGTGTGTGTGTATGTTTGTGTGTGAGTTTGTTTGTTTTCCTAGGCAAACCTTAACAAAGCAATACCACTGATTCATCACATCACACAACAAAAAACAAAAAGTGTAAAGATTATAACCTTACATCAATTTCAACACCACAAATATTGTCTAATATGTGTGACGCTCAAAATCTGGAGTCTTGGCAAATGTGCATAGTTTGCGGTGATTGGCTCGTAAATCGATATCCTGTGGATCATAAAAATTAACCTTCGTTTTACGGTTGCACAGTCACGGCCACTCGGAAATTCAATTTTCTAGCTGAATCCAGTTAACTGAAAAAAGGAAAAAGCAATTTATATTCTCACTAAAGGGCTCTCGCTACTTACTTTACTTTAAAACTTGCAGTTTCATTAAGAATACCGAGTACCGAGCATTAGAGACTCGAAAGGTGATTTAATAAGACCAGTAAAGTCAATCAGTACCCTTAGCACGAACAGCTGTCGAGAAAAAAAACGCGCGTAAAATTACTCGATAGAGAATTATCTATGGAAATTTTAATTTCGCTATTCGGCGGTAGATGGCGTTGTACAAATTTCCAATACAAAATTGCACTATCGAATTATTTTACGCGCGTTATTTTTTTCGATAGCTGTTCGTGCTAAGGGTACTGATTGAGAAAGGTCAAAAGTTTCCAAAGCTATTTTAATATAAATTAATCTTTAAGTATTTCTATCTTTAGTCTAATGCTACGGCTCCACCTGCGTTAATGCTAACGTTAATGGTAATGTACAACTACGCGTTAGCTAAGGCATTATATATTTTAAGTACTGTCGTTTATAAACTACACGTTAAAGTGTTGGCCACATCTGCGTAACGCCTAGTTTAACGTGTTAGGCTACGCGTTAAGACACAGGTTTTATGATTTCCAGAAATGTTATCAATGCAAAAAGCTAATTACTAAGTCGAATAGAAGACACCTTAGTTTATCACGTATAATTATTATGTTCTTTTATGTTGCCCGTAAATAATAACCTTTTCGTAACCGAGTCGAAAACAATATAGGGCTTATTGCGTTATTTTTATTCAAATGAACAGTTTTCAGTGGGCTTATAAAAAATAAGAATGAGCGACTGCGGTGAACCACGAATATCATAGTTGCTATAAACAACAGAACACAATCTGATGATTTTACTAAATTATCTAAAATTTATTTAATTCTTCTTTTAAAAATAAGAATGAGCGACTATTATCTTAAGTATAGCTTTTTACTCTACTTACCTTGTAGGTATAGATACCTAGTTTAATTGTAACTATACGCCCATTAAGCCTTTTATTTAATAAACATGGAACCAAATTATTAAGTCTATAGTGTTTGTATTTTTGTATTTGTATTTATTTTCTTTATTGAGACAGGCATAAACATTTACAATAACAGTGTCCTGCAAAACTGTTTGAACAGTTTGACTGCGGGATCATAATGAGTCTCTAATATATTATGATACTATTAACTATAATTACTTGATACATCTAGATGTTATTGTTGTTAAGTCTACACGACACGACACGAGTCTTCTACAAAGCCAAAACAGCAGCGATATCCCAAATTGTTATTAATACGAACGACAACCCACCAATGTATGCTCTAATAACGTCGTGTAAGCAAGAAAGTGCAGCCATTCGTCACGTCCCATCTCGACTCTTATCGTGGCGGCCATCATTAATCACAACATAGAAAGGGTATAGCCTTCAGCGGGTACAGAGAACTGTTAGTGTTTTTGCTGGGAAAGCAAATGATGCGATTATCACTGGCGTTTAGCAATGATGAGTATCTTTGCGTTTAACAATGAAGAATAAGTATCATGGCATTAGTAATGACAAACATGTATTTGCGAGTGTCTTTCTTTACGTATAGCGTCAAGCAGTCACTTAAAATTTATCATACGAATGAATAAAGTTATTTTTGTGTCTTGTTTATGCACTACGGGATAATGTTTGGCCTCACTTCACCTGATGTTAAGTGACGATAAGGCCGAAGGTGGAAGTGCACTACACCCGGAATCCTCATCACTAAGAGGAACTGCCTATCTTACCTCTAACTGCCGGAACACAACAATTTTTAAATGTGGGCGAACCACTTCACCACAGAGGCGGTTGAAGACATAGAGGTAGACTTGAGCATTACATAACAATTATGGAACTAGTTTAAGGCCTAGCTTCTGCAATTATTTTCCTATTACAATTATTTTCCTAATAAAATAATCCGAGTACAAAATGAGAAATAAAACTATCTCATTATAAATAATAAAATAGATTCCAAATAATCAAAAACTCCAAAACATTGTCCATGTCAGATATTTCTTAGCAAAATATTTTCAGACTCAGACTAGCGGAATGATTTAACTTGAGCCTTACCCTTGCTACTAAATGATTGTTAGTTTAATAAAGAAGCTAAAACGATGATAGATACTTACTTAAATCCTACTATATTTACTTCCCAACCACGATTTACTTAACAACAGCAACAAGTAAAATTAATTTTGGTCTGAGAAACAACTCTGATTTACCTGTTACCGGGCCAGTACAAAATTAGCTCTTAGCACAGCGGCATTAAGGTATAAACTTAAAACGTTAATTTATGTATTTTAAACATAACGACCTATAGAATGTTTCGGTCTATCGCGCAATAAAATCGATCATAAGTTTGGGCTTACACGCACCGAGTTCATGAATGAATTATAAACTCTTTAGTGTGTGTGCGTGGAGTTTGCGTTCAAGTAAAATTATTTATTCTGTGGTTCAGGCCAAGGATTTATTTTCAAACGAACGGAAAATATCTGGTTTAACTTTTTTCCTCTTTTCTTAGAACTATGTATAGTTCTACGTGGTTTGATGACTGTATTTCATAATGTACATACTCGTACTATCTTAGTATTGTAGAGTGGGTGGCTTTGGATTGTGGAATTTGACACCATGTATTATACATAAAACTTTCCTCTGGAATCACTCTATTAAAAAACCGCATCAAAATCCGTTGCGTAGTTTAAAAGATATACCTACATAGGGACAGACAGCGGGAAGCGACTTTGTTTTATACTATGTAGTGAAGTTTGAATTGCTAATAGAACCATATACGTCAAATAGGTATGATGGTAAATTGCCTAGTTTGTGCGCTGTGGCAGGATACACAAATAAATGCTGATTTCGAAACACACAGTACATTTGGCGGGGCTGTTTGTAAATTGGTGTATGCAAAGTGACGAGCTAATGAAAACCACTCTCATTGCAATTTGCTTTGTGACGCATCGTGTCGTGCGTAATGTCAGTGCTTAGAATAATAATATTAAATAACGTTATTATTCTAAGACCCGAGTTCACCAACTACCTAAACAACTGATTAATTTTTAACCATCTGTTTTTGACATTTTCTCCATACATAAAAACGTCAAAAACAGAGGGTTAAAACTTAATCACCTGTTTTAGTGTTGGTGAACTTCAGCCGTGATTCAAGACACCTTTGCGAGAATAGCAAAGCTTTACCATGTTTTGAAAGCAACTTAGTCGCTGCAAGACAAGC
Organism: Agriphila straminella; assembly: GCA_950108535.1. Taxonomy (NCBI): domain Eukaryota; kingdom Metazoa; phylum Arthropoda; class Insecta; order Lepidoptera; family Crambidae; genus Agriphila; species Agriphila straminella. Next base: position 5,669,117 of record OX467314.1, read on the forward strand.
CCTTGTTTTTTATACTCTGACCCATAATTAGATTCAGTGCCTACTGCACTTTGACCTGTCGGTTGTGATATTTGTTTCCAAACAAAAACCAATCTTGATAGTTGGTTGCGTCGGAAAAGCTCTCTGTGTGTTGTGAATTTGACGAGTAGGTGTATTATTTAACAGACATTATTATAAAGGAAAACAGATCTCTAATTAAGAACACTTGCTAGAAAAAATAGTGAAATTAATATGATTTCTAGACTTCTAGATAAATAAATTCCTAGACAGATATCAAACGCGTACGTTGATGATAGGTATTTTGACACCTATCTATTTTCCCGACGACGTCTTAATTAAATACAATACAATGCAACACATTCGCGTTCACTAATGACTAAAGGTACCCCTTACTTGTCCATCAGCCATTTTTTAATGTCCCCACTGCTGGGGCACAGGCCTTCCTTATGGGTGGTAAGGACGATGGGCCATAACCCACCACGCGGGCCCAATGCGGATTGGTGGGTAAACAAAGGTACCCCTTACTTAGTATGCATAAAAGTGTTTTATTTCAATTTATATTCGCTCACTCTCTCTCTTCTTCTTTCTCTCACTCGGAAAGGACGGAAGATAAGTGTCGAGTAATAAAAATTTTAACTATACTAGCTAAATAGTTCACATCAATCACCATTTGAAGAGTTCAACACGATCGAATGCCGCTTGTTATAAAAATAATGTGACATTTAGGTACAGTACCTACATACCTATCGCAGGAAGTAATGGTGTCGTGTCCCCTTTTAATATACTATATCTATGTGTCGTGTCGATGTTTATTTATTTCAACTGTCATTATCATTCCTTTCTGACGTAACTTTAGAGGATTGGTGGTGTGGAGTTGTGGACATGATCCTACATATTATTATAAATGTGAAAGTTTAGATGTTTCTAACTTAATCACGCAAAACAGCTGATTTGGATAAATTACTTAGTTAGTTTATAGGTAAGTACCTATAGCCTGGATTAAAACATACGACTTTTTATCTTCGTCAAAGGTTTCCTAGAGATATTCCGAATGGCCACGCGGACGAAGTAGCGGGCGGAAACTAGTAGAATAATACAAAGAAGACATACATAGGTACATCTCCAAAAAAAATATTGTTATCACTAATGCTCTGAAATGTTAATATTCCATTTGAAAAAGGAATGCGGGGTGTTCCACATTTCCGTGGGGTTCTGGTTCACATGCTAAATTTGAAATCCAGGGGCCGAACCGGCTAACTTACATGGCTATCGTAATCGCTTTCATTTGACAGATGGATTCACATCCATTGCTGCTTCTATTTGGCATAAATAAAAACTTACCATATAAAGTAGCGATGTGTCACATCCATCTGTCAAATGAAAACGATTACGATAGCCATGTAAGTTAGCCGGTACGGCCCCTGGTTGGAAATGAATTTCAATACTTACTTCCTGCACTAGTGCGGGAAGTAGTATTCCAAATTCAAATATCAGCTTGAATTATTTTTATAAAACTTTATGGTTTCATGACTGGTCATAATGGCCACACTGCACGAACCAATACAAAAAAAATGTTTACTAAGTTAAAAATAATTCCTCGCATTTCTTCAGAAAAGTTTTATACAAGCCTTGTACGGGAAGCTATTTGCATTGCCTCGAATGATTAAACCATCTTTGACAATGCAAATGCTAGCTTCCCGTTCTCGGCTGTAATGTATTATTGCCTGATAGTAATAGATAATACCTATATCTAGTACCTATCTGCGAAATGAAAAATTTGTTGCTGTAAATGATAGTTGTTTCATTCGTTCTGTAAGTTTTAAAATCCATTTTAGCTCAAAGTGGCCACTTTTGGCAATTATGGATTTTAAAACTTACAGAATGAATGATAACAGTTCTAAAGTTATTCAAAAAATATTAGAGACAATTTAAGAAATTATTACATGAGCTTTTTTAAATATTGACTTGGTTTACGAGTAATAAAAATAAATGTAGTGGCGGCGCTAGTTTCACTTCCACCGCGCTATAATTAAATAGAAAACAGCCGTAGTTAGTATACAACCCTCGCAGATAGTGAATAGGATTAGAAATGGCGTCGTCCATATTTACTTCTCGCTCACACACTAAACGCCACACCTTTCGCTCTCTCAGTCACACACACTCGTTGTGATAAGCGCGATGAGCCGCCAGTTTCAATCCCATTCTTTATCTGCGCGGTTTGTATTACTTTTACTTCCCGTTTGACAGCTGATATTACTTAATAAAAATAATTTCGATAGTTTTTTTTGTCCACTCTCCTTTTTAACTTTCGGCTTCGGATAGAATTATCCAGTGTTACAAGAATAGATGAGTGTTCGAGCCACGTGTGATTCTAAATCAAATTGAATATTGCCAGAGGCGAATTCGCGAACGGTATTGTTTTGGAATGAGCGGAATGACTATAAATAAGTTTTGTACTTTACCTATTGTTAAGGGTGAAGATTGTGTGACATATACAGGATGGATTTGTAACCACTCTCCAAATTTTAAAGATGTGTTCAGTCCATGAAACTGAACAACTTTCTCCATGAAACATGTGCCGAAATACGAAAAAAAATTTTGGTCATCCCATACTAAACTGATCACGTGATCTCTTTGATTTGTATGAAAAGTCATTTTTTTTTACATATTTACCTATGTTTCATGGAGAAAGTTGTTCAGTTTCATGGACTGTACCCTTAGCACGAACCGCTATCGAGTAAAAAAACGCGCGTAAAATTACTCGATAGAGAATTATCTATGGAAATTTTAATATCACTATTCGGCTGTAGATGGCGTTGTACAAATTTCCAATACAAAATTGCACTATCGAATGATTTTACGCGCGTTATTATTTTCGATAGCTGTTCGTGCTAAGGGTACTGAACACATCCTTAAAATTTGGAGAGTGGTTAATACAAATACACCTTGTATATTACGATTAACTAATTTTTGAAGATTCATGCCTGAAAAGGGAAAACGTTTTCCTATGTATCATCTTTTAAGGCTGCTATATCTCTAAAGTGGCGCCCTCATCTTGATTTTTATTGCTCGCTAAGTACTTATTTACATAATGTATCGAAAATTCACATGTAGAGATTGAAGCTAAGGTACTATAGTTTATTCACTTCTCAAGCTTACGCGCTCACTAGACATGAAATAAAACACTTTTAACGGATACTAGCGCGGTTTTTAACCGACTTCAGCAAAAGGAGGAGGTTCTCAATTCGATTGTATGTTTTTTTTTTTTTTTTTTTTTTTTTTTTTTTTATCGTTGTTCGCGCGTATCTTCGACATTTATGGACCGATTTAGATAATTCTTTTTTTGTTCGATTGAGTTTTCTTGCGAGATGGTCCCATTTATTTTTTTTTCAAATCGGTTCAGTAGTTTACAAGTAATCCTGAAAATACTATGAAATTAAATCAACTAACTTGACAATTTTGTTATTTATGAACCGAATTAGATGATTTTTTTTGTTGGGGAAGGGATACCTTTGTGTACTCTTTTTAACCGACTTCAAAAAAAGGAGGTATTGTATGTATGTTTCTCCGCGATTATCTCACGTTTGGCTAGGCCGATTTTTCTACCTAAATAATATACTTACCTACACTACCTAATACAGAAGGTACTTACACTAAAAATAAAAAAATAAAAAAATTGTTTAAAAAACAAAAAACCGACTTCAAAAAACCTGCCTCTAAAAAGCAAGAAATAATATTCAAATCATTAGATACGCATTATCATTGTTATAATAAAACATGTCTATTAAAGTCGGGTGGGGCTGCAGTACATATTCCTTTTTTTATTCTATAAGCCCCACCCGACTTCAATAGACATGTTTTATTATAACAATGATAATGCGTATCTAATGATTTGAATATTATTTCTTGCTTTTTAGAGGCAGGTTTTTTGAAGTCGGTTTTTTGTGTGTGAATTACCTCGATGATTGGTCGTATTTGTTTATGAACTGGATAAGATAATATTTTTTTTGTTGGAAGAGGGATATCTTAAGTGTAGTTTTTTAACAGACTTAAAAAAGGAGGTTCTCAGTTTGACCCGTATTTAAGTATGTTTCTCCGCGATTATCTTACGTTTGGCTGAGCCGATTTTTCTACATGTATAATATACCTTACCTACAAGGTACCACTACAAATAAAAAAATTGTTTAAAAAAAAACAAAAAACCGACTTCAAAAAACCTACCTCTAAAAAGCAAGAAATAATATTCGTAATAATAAAAATACGTCTATTGAAGTCGGGTGGGGCTTTTAGAATTAAAAAAAGGAAATTGTACTCCAGCCCCACCCGACTTCAATAGACGTATTTTTATTATTACGAATATTATTTCTTGCTTTTTAGAGGTAGGTTTTTTGAAGTCGGTTTTTTGTTTTTTTTTAAACAATTTTATTGAAAGTACTTTGGTAATTAGTTGGTATTTGGTTTGATTTTTTATTTTCCCGACGTTTCGGCACCTTTGCAGCTGCCGTGGTCACGGGGGACTGAAGCTACTTGTGAGGCTACCCACAGCGATAATTTTTTTAAGACGTTCAGAAATTAAAATTAAACAATTTTTTAATTGGTTACTATAGTTTATTTACAAATAGTTATTATTTGTAAATAAACTATAGCACATTAGCTTAGTAAAATATAGTTCGTTGCAGTATTATAGGCAAAAGAGCAAAAAGTGGACAATGAATACATTTTACTGAGGTTATTGCTTGTAAATAAAGTAAAGAACCTTAGCTTCAATCTGTACATGTGAATTTTAAATAAACTATGTACTTAGCGAGCAATAAAAAATTAAGATGAGGGCGCCGCTATTTTCGTACCGCTATTTTGACCGAAAATTACATCATGAGGTGAAAGATTAAAATGTTTACTCATCGAAAGAGAAACATTTGGAGGTCAGAACCCGCATGGGTTGCCAGCCCCTACCCTGGCAGGTTTCAAGATCAGCCAAGTTTTATGATAAAATCTAAAATCCAGTGTTCCTAAGTAACATCTATTTAATTGCTGTAACACATGTCTGCTGTTCCACCTTATAAGGTAAGGTTTCATGCAGTGGGAGCTTGGTCTATCAGTCCGAAATAGGCGTCCAGCGTAGGCGTAAGTCTCATGACTAGTGACTATTAAAGTAAATTTGTATATTAGGTGAAGAAATTATATTTAAAAATATGTAATAATATAAGCTCCTAGTTATGTACTACAAATAAATTATTGTAAACTAAAGAGAGGGGCCTCTTCTAATACAGAGGGCCTATTACAAAATTGCATCGTCTCATGACTAGTGACTATTAATGTAAATTTGTATATTAGGTGAAGAAATTATATTTAAAAATATGTAATAATATAAGCTCCTAGTTATGTACTACAATAAATTATTGTGAACTAAAGAGAGGGGCCTCTTCTAATACAGAGGGCCTATTACAAAAATCATCGCGATAAGCGTACGATGTTCGTCCCAATCCGTGGCACTATATCACCTCACGAATAGGGTTCAATATCAAGTAAATTAACCGACTATCGTGATTCTGTTTTGTAATAGGCCCTCTGGTTTTTTCAAACTTAAAGGAAGAGACCCACACATTGTTAAATATTACTTGTAGCATGAACGATGCTTGTAGTAAATAATAAAGTTTTTATTATTTAAAGTATGTGCAAATCAACCAATTCATAAATGTCTAACACAATTTAGTAATAGAACTATACCTACGTTCAAAATCTTGTTCGCATTCCTTCCACTGCACTAGTCAATATAGATACACAGTCATTATGGTGCCCAAGTTAATATAGATATTACGGGCATGTATCGGCATCGGCAGACGCCAGACTAAAATAAACCTAACCTATTGTGCCGGTTCGATACTACACATTGGCATGCAGGGCTGCCACTCGCCTTCCAGTGACCTTCCATAAATAAATAAATGGCGCGATCAACTATTTACATCGGTTACTTAGCTTTTGGCTGGTAGGTCAGGCTTTTTACATAGCTCCAAGTATAGTTTAACACACTTAAAAGAAAACAAAATCCCTTCAAAACATTGATTTTTATAAGAACACCTTTAAAATAATAAAATGTTAATTATTTATGTCGTTTATCCGAATTTGGGTGCATGGTTTTTCCTGATAGTAAATAAGCAAATTCGAGTAAAAAAAAGCAACATCGTGGTTGTTACAAGAAGATAGAGACTCAAGTTTCAGGTACCCGAATTCGGTTCGACCAAATGTTATTGCGCCATAAGTAATTTCATGCTAAATCTTTCAAGATGTTTTTCTTTTTCTTTCTTTTTTTTATACTCGATAAAATATTTATCCGAAGAAGTTCGATCAAAGTTATATCAAAAGACTTGTGTCAGTGCGCCAAAGTGTGAAGATATTTATATTTCTCTTGCTCTCAAAATACCTCAGAAGCAATTTTATTGTAGAGAGGAACCGAGAGCACTCAATATTTTATTTTACGCCCGAAAAAATAACCGCTAAGTGGCTGAGAAATGTTTTATGTTAAAAACTTAGTCAAACTACTTCAAGTTTTCTATTATTTCCATTGGCAAAGGATATATTTTCGATCTATGAAATTTTAGTCAATTTAATTTTTCTTTAAATAAAATTCAAATAAATTATCAATCCATCCTATCTTATTTTTAACATTATTTATCGAATTCTCTTGAATTCAGCTGATGACTTCTAAAAATAATAATTTTAACATGAATAGATATTTCATTGCCAAACTGAAACAACAAATATTGTAGTCATAAATTTTAAAATCAAAAGAAAAGAAAATGCCCAGCCCTAATTCAGAATCGCTTTGATCTGTTTTCGCGTGGTTTCAGGCCCAGGTATGCTGTGAGCCACGATCTTTGTTAATTTATGATTCATTTTGTGGCCGCGTGTCTGTGTCATTAGACAGTCGTTAAAGATATAAAGACTGTCTAATCTAGTCTTTATAGTGCTCATACTAATTAGGCCTGTCCATATTATTAACTAGTGGCTCTGTGAGCTCTAGACTGCGCGTTTGTAACATTTTTGGATATTTTTCAAAATGGCTGAAATTCAACTTTTTTATAATTTCGAAAAACTGAATCCACAAAAATATCTATACTTATAATTTTCGAACTTGCTCAGAAAATTTCACGAGAATCGGTTTAGAAATACGACCAGGGGCCCTACCGTCTAACATTTCTAACTTCGGCGGGTCTGCCGAGCTTCAACTTAAAACAGATAAATCGAAGTCAGGTAGGTATTTTGTATTGTACTATTTGCCGAAGTTATTTGGAAGATATCGACGTTCGTGTAAAATCAAAATTGAGGCTAGATTTATCTGTTATAATTTGAAACCCGACAGACTTGCCGAAGTTCGATGAATTAGCCGGTACGGCCCCTGGTCGTATTTCTAAACCGATTCTCGTGAAATTTTCTGAGCAAGTTCGAAAATTATAAGTATAGATATTTTTGTGGATTCAGTTTTTCGAAATTATAAAAAAGTTGACCCGCCGAAGTTAGAAATGTTAGACGGTAGGGCCCCTGTTGCCCCCTCTTCTCTACAGGGGCCCTACCGTCTAAAATTCGCTTAACATCGTCAAAAATTCGCTAAATACCGCCCTTTCTACTTGGGCAAAAAGACATACGGAAGCATTATTGCCCAAGCTGAAACGGAAGAGCTTCGCGTTCACTCGGTCAATACACGTAGTAGGCACTCAAAACTGAAGATAGGATCCTCCTTGCAAGCTTTAATTTATTCCACATCAAAGCTTGCAAGGACGAGTACTGGTCTAAGGAATGCACTTAATATCGATGCTCAGCCAATGGAGGACACGGTAACTACGCAATCAGGTTTAGGATGGGCATTGTATAGCAATTTAACAACCGTTAAAAATATACCGAAACTTTTCCGTTTGTATCTTCGTACTATTTGTACTTTCCTATCCTATTAATATCGATGCTCAGCCAATGGAGGACACGGTAACTACGCAATCAGGTTTAGGATGGGCATTGTATAGTAATTTAACAACCGTTAAAAATATACCTAACCTTTTCCGTTTGTATCTTCATACTATTTGTACTTTCCTATCCTACTAAACGTTCATTTGCTGCAAGGCTGGCATATCTCAAAATTGGCGAGTTTTTAGTTAATAATATAGTTATGTAGAAAAAATGGAGCTCTGTTTACTGTAAAAACGCCATTTCTCTAAACTCTATAGTAAGAGAGAGAGAGAGCAACTATTTTTATACAATACTAAATAATATACTAGAAAAAATACGACTCGCACCAGATCAATACTCAGGCGGGAATCGGTCTAATGCTCTGACCGCTGAGCTACCGAGTCACTAGTGACATCGTCGAATTTCCTCTAGTATATCCAACTCTTACGCTGCAAGCCAGCGTTATTCCATCAATGTGAGGAATTCCTCGACATTCAATTGAAATATCTTGTCATATTTCAATTGTCATGTGTTTTCCTGAATAAACTGATTTTTATTTTTTATTTTTATTTTTTATCTTTCCAGATATTTTGACAACTGATAAAGATGAAATATTAGCCTTATAATTTTTAATTTTAAGATTTTTGCATTCACAATGCTATTTTTATACAATACTAAATAATATACTCTAATATATGTTAGAATAGGGTCTTCTCCACTAACGCAGTCCACTAACGAAGAGCTTAACAATACTTAACTATTTATGCTCATTAGGTGTAATTATTTGTCTTAAATAAATGTTATTTTTCTACATACTCCATTTGTCGTGAATTTTGTTTTTGTGATATTAAATATTCATAGCTAATTCAAATTATGTCCCTTTATGTTAATTGATATATGTACAATTTTACTTATCTATTAAGTATTTGATTTAACTTCGTTTGCATTATGTGCATGCACCCTACCAATTTCCCTGTCCATTGAGCACTGCTCTGCTACCAAACTAGGAATTTCATTTGAGTATGGGGTTGAATAGTGTCCCTAGCATCTCATATCGGATATTAACAAGATGCTTTAGAGTCCCTAGCATCTCATATCGGATATTGACAAGATGCTTGTTAACAAGCCAAATACTCAAACGTTACTTAAAGTTAAGGCCACCTTGAATACATAAAAGTTGTCAGATTTGACAGAAACTCTATGAAACTGACAGCTTCCTTAAAGTTAAGGAGACCTTAACTTAAGATTTTAGCTAAGAAGCCTTTGAGTATTCGGCCGTTAAGTGCTGAGCGTTGTGACAACTATTATTAATTCTGTGATCTGTAAGTGGCTTATCTATACTTATTTAACTTTTAAATCAGTCATAATTAAGAGCAGTTTAAAAAATCAGTATTATATAAAATAGGAATTAACGGTAAAATGATTTATGTCGTAAAATGACAAAGGTAAAATGTACGTTTTAACGCGATAATTTAAACAGCCCAGATATCCGTGTGAAAACTCTACCTTTTTTATCTTTTTTCATTTCTAAACCTACCTGAACCTAATAAATCAACTAGATATGTTTTTTGTTTAAAAATTAAAATCATAATAATTTATTAAGGAATTGCAAAGTTAGTAACCAAATTGGACTTTATTATTCATTACGCCAGGAAATATTACGTTCAGCTAATTTCAAAGTAATATCTTTCAGAAATTGTCATTAAATTATACGAAACTGGAGATAACGAGACGGTGAAATTTGATATCGAAAATAATCATTATTGCATATTACTTTGGAGCAATAATCATTTGAAGTTGGCGACATTAAAAATACATTATCAATATACTTATAACAATTTTTATATTTCATTTTTGATGGCTATTGTCAATTAAAGAATCGTGAGGAAATTAATATAGATTTGTCAACAAACCCATTTTCATAGTAGTTATGATGAAAACTTTTGTTTATTGTTTAGCTCTCACAAGTTTAGCCCTTTTCGTTGTAGAAAAACATCAAAAATCTAATAAAAATAATACAATCATAAATAATTTTAAGTAATAATTCAACATGCGTGTAAAAAACTTTCACATGGAACTTTTCTATGGTTTAAAAATACATCTTAAACAACTGCGACTGTGATTTTTAACTTGGTTTTTTACTTTCGACGAAGTGCCGCGCAAAGTTCAATATAAATCCCATTTGCTCGTGTTTGGAACGGTCGTGCCTGGCACGGAGGGATATCGAGAAAACAATACAACACGAAATATTAGCGCTTTCTCAGCTTTATTGAGAAAGAGCGGCGGACTTAGCGACTGGGGAGAACTCCTCGTAATTTATTATTGAGATTTGATTGGATAGGTGAGAAGTGATTTGAGCAATTTGAGCATCCATTTTCTTGGTTTTCTTTTGTTTACTTTGAAGTAGGGTCTCCTTTAAGACTTTACCTCCTACTTATTCAGAATTTGTAGCATTGTTTTGTTCGTGTCATTTGAATGTTGTATTGGAGTAAAACAAAACATAATAAGTATACCTACTAATTACCTCTGCAATATTTATAAACATTGCCTATATACAACGTGTTACAACGGAGAATATGGTATATAGGGACCATCAAACTGAATAACTTTTCCTATGGGACCAACTCTGAAATCGTGAAAAGACCAGCTGTTTCATACATATTGATATTTCCGTTATTAATTTTTGTATGATACAGCTGTTTTTTTTTGCGATTTCAGAGTTGGTCCCATAGTAAAAGTTGTTCAGTTTGATAGTCCCTATATCTGTTAAAAGACCAGCTGTTTCATACATATTATTGATATTTCCGTTATTAATTTTTGTATGATACAGCTGATTTTTTTCGCGATTTCAGAGTTGGCCCTATAATAAAAGTTGTTCAGTTTGATGGCCCCTATATCTGTTAAAAGACCAGCTGTTTCATACATATTGATATTTCCGTTATTACTTTTGTATGACAGCTGATTTTTTTTTGCGATTTCAGAGTTGGTCTCATAGTAAAAGTTGTTCAGTTTGATGGTCCCTATATCTGTTAAATGACCAGCTGTTTCATGTCTATCAGCCATTTTTTGATGTCTCCACTGCTGGGGCACAGGCCTTCCTTATGGGTGGTAAGGAGGATGGGCCATAACCCACCACGCGGGCCCAATGCGGATTGGTGGGTGTTAACGACTGCAAATGCAGCCGGGACCAACGGCTTAACGTGCCTCCCGAAGCACGGAGGAGCTCAAGATAATAAATTTTTGGTCACCCATCCCATGACCGACCCTTGCGAACGTTGCTTAACTTCCGCAATCGCTGGGCCAGGCGCTAAACCACTGCGCCACCGAACTCCTCTGTTTCATACATATTGATATTTCCGTTATTAATTTTTGTATGATACAGCTGATTTTATTTCGCGATTTCAGAGTTGGTCCTATAGTAAAAGTTGTTCAGTTTGATGGTCCCTATCTACCATATTCGGCATAAGGGGTTATTTTGTAACACGTTGAATATACTATTCAAGCATATTTTTATTTAAATCTATTTGAAACAATTGGTTTTAAGTACCTAAACGTTAATCGAATAAAATATTGAAATAAAATATTTTATTTGCCATTTAGAATTTGACTAAAAAGCTGAATTTATTTACTTGCAATACTAAATGGTCTCATGTTGATGGCAAATGCTTTTAACGATGCTCTTTTTATCTTAATATTTTAGTCATAGAGATAATCATAGTCGTTTTAATAGCGATGTTCGAACTGTTTTTAAAATCAAACAAAATATGTTAAAAAATGTATCCAAAAAGCTTGCAATGCACAAGCTTGCTGCACTGTGTTGGAACAGTATAATGCTCGTTTTAAATAATAATTACCTACTGCAGAGCGGTTCAGTGAAATATTAAAATAACCTTAGTGTTGTTTCTTCTTTAAGTCTCATTTTTTCCATGCAAATCTCAGAGTGAACCAAAAATAGCAAATAGCTCGATATTATATTCTCTTATATAAAAGTGAAGGGGTGACTGACAGACTATTGCCCAGCCCAAACCACTGAACATATAGACTTGAAACTTTGTACATAGATACTTTATTCAATGTAAACACCCACTAAGAAGGGATTTTTGGAAAATTTACCCCTAAAGGGTTGAAATGGGGGTACAAAATTTGTATGAAAAAAAAATAGACATTTCAAATTGAAACTTCGTAGAAGTACTTCTAAAAACAAATAAGCAAACACGTGTTTCGTGGTTTTCCGAAACTCAACCCTTTAGGGGGTAAATGGGGTAAAAAAGCCGAACATCGATATGGGTGTCGTTATCGTCGCACTAAATAAAAACTTTTTGGTCAAAGGCATTCGTTTCCTTGCCGTTTCCAATGAACTATTGTTCAGTGTTCTATTGTTGAAATACTTAATTTAAATTTGTATTTTTTAACACATAGATAATAAATTATTACTATAATGAGACTTTGTAACGATTCGGCTGACGTAACAAGTGCAACTAAATATCATTTAGTAGACAGTCCCAAGAAACTGTGAAAATAACGCGTTACCTCGTGTCGCGTTACATCATTAGTTCTCAACATTTACACAGAGCCTGTCCAATGGAACTTCGCATTGATTTATTACTCGGACTAACGGGGCGACTCGGATGAAGTTGTTAGTATGTCACGCGTGTGATTAATAAGTCGCTTCTAGCAACATCTGCGAACTTAAGATAAATGAACTCCGAAGAAATCTACTGTATAACACAATTGCACTAGGCAAAATGTCATAATTGCACATTTTGTCTAGTGACAGTACCTACTAAATGACACACCTGCCAAAAACTTGACACCGAAGTTGGACTTCAGAAAATTAAGAAGAGATTTTTTTTTTAGGATCGTGGGCAAACACAATGGGCGCCTGCAGTGAAAATGCATTCCTTCGCGTACACGGCGTGATATAGAATGGTCTCTACGGAATGTCTAGGTATCTGTATAGGTACTGAAATTACTAAATTCTTGTACGTACACCACACCTCATCTTTTACTCAATACGACAATAAGAGTGTTCGAATTATAATAATGAAGTGTTTATAACAATGTAAGTTATATTCAGTCAACTGGCTCAGCTCTTACTAACTGCTCACCAGGGAAATTAATACTTTGTACGAAAACCATGCGATGAAATAAAAACAATACACGTTTCATCTCATCCATAAAGATCTGTCAAAATGAAGAGTTCTCTTCAATTTGGCATACAGTCTATTGAGTTAGATAGGTACCTACATCTGAAAGCCATTCATTCTGGAAAATACCGTAGAGTAATTTAGCATTCACTTTGATGTTGACAAACAGAAATAGGACATGACGAACGACTCCTGAACAATTCATTCATATTTAAATATGATATGATGATACTTCAGACATGTAGTTACTTACTCTTCCTTTTGTGTAGAGAAAGCGTTTTAGTATTTAAGATGCTGTGCGGTGGAATAAAACAGTAACTTTTCATGTGATCAATAGAAAAACACACATTTTGTTTTAATTTTACCTAATAGTTGTACATATTAATAATTTTCACACAGAAATAGAAAATAATAAATTTATTGCTAAACTATCGCGGATTTCAAGATGTAATTGCAAGATAATATCCAAGATTATTATTGTCTGTATCTTCTTCTAACATTATTATACGTTTCTGCTATAGTATCACTATTATTGTATACTCTATAATTATTATTTGTGAGGGGGAATAAACCTTACCCTATAAACCTATACGAAAGGAACTTGATTCTACCTATATTTATCAATATTTGGCAAATGCCAAACATTGCTCTATCAAAGGTATGGTATCTCTTTTATCCATAACTAGCGGCCGCCCGCGGTTCCACCCGCATGGTTTCCTTTCCCGTGGAAATATCGAGATAAAAAGTATTCTATGTTTTAATCTAGGATATCTACTATCTGTGTGCCAAATTTCAACCAAATCCAAATATCCAAACCCACAAACTTTCATATTTATAATATTAGTAGGAAAATAGTAAAAGATGAATTAAAATTAGTTGACGTTTCTGAGTGCGGTGGATAGTAAGTTTCTAAAGTTAAAAAAATTGCTTTGCTTTTTAGGGTTCCGTACCAAAATGGTAAAAAGGAACCCTTATGGTGTGACTAAGTCCGTCTGTCTGTCCGTCTGTCTGTCCGTCTGTCTGTCCGTCTGTCTGTCCGTCTGTCTGTCTGTCTGTCCGTCTGTCTGTCTGTCTGTCCGTCTGTCTGTCACAGCTGGATATCTCGAGAACTACTAATGGTATCAACTTGAAATTTGGAATAGTTAAAGATGACCTTTGTCCAACTATTTTGCAAATAAGAAAGAAATAAAAAAAAATAGTTTTTTTACAACAGGGACTGAAAAGAGGTCTTAATTTTTTTAAGTGGGGCGACTAGGTCATGTGGGGTATTATATAAAAGAGCGCCGTTTGCACATTTTAAAACATTTTTTTCTTTTTTTTAGGCCGCATAGTTTTCGACTTATGATGAAAAATGTAAAAAAAAACCGTCCCCCCCCCCCTTTATCTCCGAAGTTTGCAAAGAGAAAAATCTGAAATAATTCTATGTTATAGTAATTTGTGTAAAGATTACAGGAAAAATAAAACGATGTCTCAATATAACACACTTTTTTAGAAATTCAAAAAACAAACAAAAAAATATTTAGTTCCTCTACCAGTCAACAGATGGCCCTGACCTAAGAAAAAATTATTTAGTTCTACTATCGGTCAAGAGATGGCGCTGGCCTAAGAAAAAAAATAGTGTCACTATAGGCCAAAAGATGGTGCTGACCTCATACTGCAATAACATTTTTTTTATTATTCTAACGCTCTGCAGTGTATTTATTATGATGGTACGGAAACCCTCGGTGCGCGAGTTCGACTCGCTCTTGCTTGACCGGTTTTTTTAATTACAGAGTAGGTACTCAACTACAAAAATACATTCGGCCACAGAATATCGATTGATACTAATTGGTTCTAGAACTACAATGGAACCGATGGAAGCTAAACAAAAGTATCCAATTTTAACATTTTAACCTACATTAACCACTTTATGTAAGCAAAATAGTCCTATACCCTTTATACACACGGTACAAAGAGAATCGATAATATTATTTGACGTTAATTTTACACAATACTAAATAATATACAAAATTAAGTTAATTTTACGTTCAAATCGTTTATGAAAAGATTTATAATAATTAACTACAAATAATATTTTTTTTTAGTTGTTACAATTTAATTACTTTAGTGTGTTTCAGCATATAGGGCTCAATTGGAACAAAAACCAAGCATGCCTGCTCCGAGGCATAAAATTCCTGTCTGTCCCACTAGTCCCATTGACCCAGTCCCATGATGGGACAAGTGGGATGATTATGTCCCACTAGTCCCATGGGACAACTGATACTAATACTATTATTTTTTATTTATGTCCTAGTAGTCCCATGGGACGATGATACTGATATTGAAGTCCCGCTACTCCCATTACCTTATACATTTTTAGGGTTCCGTAGCCTAAATTCCAAAAAACGGAACCCTTATAGATTCTTCATGTCTGTCTGTCTGTCTGTCCTTCCGTATGTCACAGCCACTTTATTCCGAAAGTATTAGGACTACACAGTTGAAACTTAGCAGGAAGATGTGTTCTGTAAACCGCTTTACGATATTTACACAAAAATAAAATAAAAAAAGATTAATTTATTTATTTAACCATTTATTTCAGGCTACTAGGCCCATACAATATATACCTTACAGACTAACATACATAATTATTAAATAAAAATAAAAATAATCTATTTGTTTACACGTATCGAAGGCGGCGACGTGTTGCGCAATGCAGTGTCCGGTATCCGACCGCGAAAGCGTCGGAACAAGACACCCTTCGGCCAAAAATCTTCTTTCATGAAGGTCGACAGATGTTCAGTCGGTACCCTCACCACGAATTAAGGTGAGGCCTACCCATACATGGAACTGAAACTGAAAAAAAATGTTTTCATCAAACCAATACGTACGTGGTGTCTATAGATAGGTCTTCAACAATGACATTGAGGTTTCTAAGACTATTTTTTCTCATTGCAACCGTTTGAAAGATAAACACTGACAAAGTGGTAAAATTTGTGTCCCCGCCCCCCTCTAACTTTTGAAATAAGAGTGAAAAATCAAAAAAATATATATGCTATAAATCTTAATTAACACTTTCAACGAAAATTGGTTTGAACGAGATATAACTATCAGTTTTTGAGATATAGTACATTTTCCAAAACCGCAAATATAACTTTGTCATTCATACAAACACTGTGAAAAACAAAGTTATTTTTGCAGACAAAAAATATAGTGGTATTAAAATTAAATATGGTATGGTATAAAGTAACTACGGAACCCTACTGCACGTGGCCCGACACGCACCTGGCCGGTTTTTTCAATATTGCGCCATACAAAATGACAAGGCAGTTTAAACTCTTTTTCAATTAAAACTTTTCCCGAGGCCGATACGTTTTTAATCCCACTGTAACTATACCGGTTTATGTTTACCGCGATGGCGCTGATCCTATTATGGTCTGTAGGAGCTTTGAGGGATTTTAATGTTTTAATGCTAATTGCATTTACTGTTTACCGTGAGTGAACCATAAAATTTTATTATCATAGTCCTATTATTTTTACGACCTTTGTGGCTGAGCCAGACCGAAACTAAGGCAAGTTCTGAGTTTGCTACCATAATAGAACCGAGTTCTTTATCAATTTTCTTTTTCTTTTTATGTAATAGAATGCGATGTAATCATCATCTAAATAGTTTAGTCTTATTCATGACCATCAGCCATTTTAATGTCCCCATTGCTGGGCACAAGCCTTCCTTATGGGTGGATAAGGAGGTCAGGCCATAACCCACCACGCGGGCCCAATGCGGATTGGTGGGCGTTAACGACTGCAAATGCAACCGGGGACCAACGGCTTAACGTGCCTTCCGAAGCACGGAGGAGCTCGAGATAATAAATTTTTGGTCACCCATCCTATGACCAACCCTTGAGAAAGTTGCTTTACCTCCGCAATCGCTGGGCCAGGCGCTAAACCACTGCGCCACCGAGCTACTCTTCGAGTATTATATATTCATGAATGAGCATAAATATTTTTTTTTAATCTTTGGTGTCCTCTATCTTAACAAAAACCACTACGACGAGCAAAGATATTGTTTTTTTATTACACTTCCGTTCCGATCTCGATTCGTTTACAAAAGACACGCCGAGTGAAAGAATTTATCGAAGATTGATTTCCAACAAAGACCTCGGGGTCCATTCTACAAACAAATTAAATTCATAGTTGCGCTATTAATAATAACACGAGTTACGTGGTATCATATTATATTTTCTGGACCATAATAGTATCATGTCAATTTTTATAAAATAAAATCCTATGTAATGTTTAAGATTGTGACAAAAGTGCATAATTATTCTATAAGAAAAAACGAATTGTCCATAGTGATAGTGTTGCAGATAACGTGTAGTTACTAAGTACTTTAGGATAGATTACCAAGAGTGTTTCTTTCATTTTCTTTTTCGTAATACTTTTAAACGAAAATAAAGATCAGACAATTATTTTGATCTAGGTCTTTGACAAATATATGTGCTATCTATCTTTAAATAGTTCTATCGCCAATATAATAGTCTGCAACTTTTCAAAGATATTTTTGATAGAAATAGTCTGTAATAGGGTTATTATCGGACCTCGATTTATGGAACTGTTTTCGATTGAAACCTTATTGAAACGTTTTGTCACGAAATCGAATAAAGTTATTAAAGGCTTTAAAATATTTTTACGGTAATATGGATTTTTGATAGAAATTGGATAAATTCACGTATAACAATAGCTTTGTCAATGTACCTATTCTATTACAATACTATTTCGATCTATCAATACGAAATAATAGAAACAATATTTTGGTTGTATCTTTAGAAAGTTTTGAAAAACGTCATGAAAATTTTTCTTTCTGACACTCATAGCGTTTACTGTTGAATGTCTGACAATTTCTAACGGTTCTTCGCTTTTTCTTTTGAGACACTACTATGCTTTCGGTGAATTTCTAAAAACAATATTCTTATTATTTGCTATAGTTTTCATGAAATAAAACACTGATCCTGTGTACAAGATAGATTAGGTATTTCGATGTAACAGAACCTTTTTTATTGAATCATAATTTAAGCCGAATATTGTGGCGGGATGGTGGATTAAAGCAGTGTTTTTAATAATAATAATAATAAAATGCTTTATTGTATAGATAATTTGTAACAATAATTCGATTCATCTGTCTTCCACAATAGACATTTGTCTGTGTGATGGAAAACAAAGTTCTCTCTCTTAGCATACCTAATACATTTGACAATAACATTTGTGATGGTTTATTAAACATTAGTCATGTTTAATAAACCATCACCAACAAAAATTTTAAAATACTTTATAATTACTACTTTACCAATTACATATTAAAAAAAACTAAATTCCAAATCTAAGAAAAGTTTTGAAGAAATTCAGTGAAAAACTTACTCAGCATTATTAGTCAGAAACATTTGAAAAATTCACTAGCTCTCATTTTAACGTGAAATGCACCTTTTAGAGGTCGGTGACTAGCAAAAAAGTTGTATTTTTTTTCGATGTCAGGAATTTTGATATGGGTAGAGGTCGTTTTGAGTTCGTTGCAGTACAATCAATAAAAGTAACATCTCTACATTCAAACCTACATAATGTAAGAAATGTTGATTTAATATTATGAAACGTATGAAAAAATTATATATTTGTGTATAAATCTCCTTTAGGTGGTAATTTATATTTTAGAGTCAAGTTTCAGAGTTTTATTGAACTTTTATATTTTAGCATTCACAATGCTATTTTTATATTTAAGTTACTTAATTTATTTGAAAAAATACAAAAAAAATCGACTCACCCGTAGCAGCTCAGACGGGACTCGAACCCGCACCCTTAGGATTCCGGCCCAATGCGCTAACCATCTTAATCGATTGTCTGGCATCTGTAAAGATGTTGCATTCGAATGTTGAAGGTAATTCTTCACATTGATGAAATAACTGGCTTACAGCGAAAACGTAAAAAGTACTATAAAATTTCGCCACTCCCACTAGCGACTCGGTAGCATAATTGGTTAGTGCATTGAGCCGGAATCCTAAGGGTTCGAGTCCCGTTTGAGCTGCAACGGGTGAGTCGATTTTTTCTAGTATTTTTTCAATTATATTTCAGAGTTTTGTTAAACTATAAATCTATTGACGTCTCTTCGTCGTCGTAGCAAAAATACTTTTTTATGAGTAATGTTGACAATAAAATGGTACTGCGAATGAAAACATTGATAGCTTATTAATTTCGTCAACGCTTACATAAAAATACAAAGTTAAGTGTACACGCACTTGATTCTAAAATATAAATTACTACACTAAAAAATATTATATGGAGGGAAATACATCAAAAATATTTTGACGCGCAGTTATCTGCCCATCATTTAACGGGGCTAGAAAAATACCGTAAAAGATTTTCATGACTGTTACAAATGTTTTAACCCTCAAAACGGAGGAAATGAGATATTCATAAAAGATAACACGCGATAAATATAAACCTTATAGTCAGGCTGATAGCGAACATTTGACCATACTATATTTTTTTTATGTAGGCATGGATACACACTTGAAGGCGAATCTCACCAACCCTAACATTACGAACTAGAGAAGGATTTTATCAACTTCGAATGTCAGAAATGGCATCCCAATGTCGACAAATCTATTGTTTCTCTGTCAAAATGACATTTCGATGTTGAGATTTTTTTTTCGGTTTATCAGCTTTCGGTATGCTTTCGGTACCGCGTATACATAGCATGCTGATTTATTAATGTCGTACCGATGCTGCGCCGACATATCAGTAAAAGGCCCTAGGTCGACTCATGTAGCATGAACGATTAGACCATGGGTTGCGGACCAACTTATAGTATTTTCAATAGGTGCTGGACAAATGGGTCGAAAAAGCGGCTGAAATAAGTGCTAATTAACATGATTACGAACCTAACAATTTTTTTCTGTTTTTTTGTTTCTGTATTGTATATAATATACTCGTTTATTCCCGTTTTTCCAAAACACAAAAATGGGAACAGCTAATTTGTTTTGACGTCATGAAAAACATGTGAAAAATGGCGCTGGGCGCTATATGGCTAGTTATACCCAAAGATCTTATTTTTTCATCCACCGTTAGAGAAATTATAAAATTGCCTTGTAAAGAATATTCATAGTATCCGCACCAAAGTCGTTTTAATTTTTTATCACGTTCGTTTGACAAATGTGAGTGCACATGTACACTGACTTTATGACCGCAATTCTGGCGCCATATTACAAGATTACGTTCATATAAAACTTTTATAGCTTTTGAAGAGAGGTCCCGAGTAATTTACATCTAAACATTCCACTAAAATAGACCGGAATAGGTTTTACTTAAATAATATAATTTTATGAATCTCGTGCGTTATTGCAGTTTTATATGGCTAAAGTTATTGCCCAGTTATTACATTGGTGTAATTTTGAAAGTTTCGCTCAAATAGGTAATTTATTATTGTAAAACGAGTAAAGTTTAGTTGCAAGACTTTACTACAGTCTGGTTTCGGTTTTATGCTAACTTAATCTATCTCTTTTTAAATTTGAGATTTTTGCATTCACAATGCTATTTTTATACATGTAACTCGGTAGCTCAGCGGTCAGAGCATTGGACCGGATATCCAAAGGTCGCGGGTTCGATTCCCGTCTGAGTATTGATCTGGTGCGAGTCGTATTTTTTCTAGTATATTATTTAGTATTATTAATTTATCTCGTAATTATGAAATTACGCTTGGGCTATAATAAGGATTTTTCTAATTTGGCGTAGTCATTCTTAGCTCTTGTGAACAGCACCTTTCGTTTTTTTTTTTTTCAAAAACTAACTGCTGTAAGTGCAATGAGCTGATTCAGAGAGCTCTCAGAGGATCAGCTCATTGCCTAAGAGGTAGTAGTTTAATAATTTTGTATTAAACGGTGTTGATCTTTCACCTTATAAATATATTTTTTTAATGATTGGACAAAGTATTATTATGACAGATTATAATAATAATTCATTTATTCATAAGATAACATTGATCCATATTTGTTAGTAACAATTTGGTACTTATAAACTATGTTAGTATTATATTATGGGGTAGTTTACTCATTGAAACTTTTACTGTAAACGCAATTAAATTAAATTATTTTAATGAAAACTGTTCCCATTATAAATTTCTGGAACTCGTTAAATTCATTATATGCTCCTCATGGAAATACGCTCCAAGAATACGTTATACCGGATCCATTAAATTTACTTACATATGCCTGTATATTACCTACACAGAAAAAGTTAGAGATATTGTTTAAGTGATCCGCAAAAAGTTGTATCGAGAGAGAATAATAACAAAAAATGTAGGTTCTGGGGCTATTTTATGCTTAATTTATTTTATTTTATTTTCTTTAGAAAACATACAGTATTGATATAACTAGTAGCATAACTAAATAGGTATGGTACAAATTTACTCATTTTTTTTTTCGTTACCTATAAGAATTGCTAATATTAAGTTGTTTTAAAAATAACATAGAACTAATAAAACAGTTATGCTTCTAAAAGTCACTTTCAGAATTATAATGTTACATTACTACGCTTCTTACAAAAACACAAAATTCCACCTTTCTGATTTATGAAAGTTAAATTGAATCGTGGGTCCAACTTTTTACCGCTATTCCAATTTCGCGTCATAACACAATTTGCTTGAGGTCACATGTTATTTCAACTCGTACATTGGCTGTGCAAAATTTGCCGCTTTTGTGCGCAAATAAACCTTTAAAACTTCACGAACGAGTAGTACGTTTATGGTGCAAAATGTATTTTCGTTCCAATTTCACCACCTACTTACATCCGTAATAAGTTCCACGGGGATAAATTGGATCAGGCAGCGATTGTGAGAGAGTTATATTGAAATCTCCATATTTTATAAGATGTTGAAGATGTTACTGAATTTCACTTATCCGCTTTACTTCTAAAGTAGTTGGTAAATCTATTTCGTTAATACTCCGGGGAGAATAGATAAAAACGCTTCTGATGTTAATATTGTGAGAAATGTGCATTTTCTTCTTTCCAATTTGTAATGGTTTTTCATTGCCTATTGATTTGTTAGATGATCGAATAACACAGTAAAAGAATTCGAAATGTGAAATAAAATCTCTTTTTGATTGATTTTTCCCTCAACCTACACTTTCAAACTCCATTGCTTGTTCGCTGTTTAGCTCCGATTCCGTTTTTTTATTACATTATCTATCTTATTGTAACTTTTATCCTCAAAGCATGCATGTTACGTAAAGCAATGTAAAACTTACCTAAAAACACATTCATCGTTTTTCTTTCAAAAAGTACACGTACCTACAACGCGTAACAGAATTAATAATGAATGGCTAAACCAGAATAATGGTAGATAGAGTAGAGACCATCAAATTAAACAACTTTTAGTATGGGACCAACTCTGAAATAGCAAAAAACTAATTCTGTTACACGTTGTATATTTTTGAACGGCTCTATAAAATCGTCGGTGAAAATAAAAATAGCAGTAAGTTCTCGCTTTTATTGGCTGGGTTCATCATCATCATCATCATCAGCCTATCATCGTCCACTGCTGAACATAGGCCTCTCCGAGAGCACGCCACTGAGCACGATCCGCGGCTATACTCATCTAGTTTTTGCCAGCCACCTTGCGAAGATCATCGCTCCACCTTGTCTGAGGGCGTCCCACACTACGTTAATAAAGTTGACTGGGTTAATTTTTTATATTATTATTATTTATATTTTACTTTTATTTTGCCACAAGTGACAATAAAGCGGCATAAAATCCCAAGCAGCCCGGTTTGATCGAATAATCCAGGGTGAGCAAGTGATATTTAACTATTTTCTATGTTTACCCGCGCCCGGGTCTCGTAGCTGACAGCTCGAAGATTAATATTCTCGGCGTTTGACCCGGATATTGATGCACTGTTTTGATATTTTATAGCTTTAGAATAAAACACTTTTACCTACAGCAATAATTTTTTGTTGTTGTTTCGATTGGGATTTTTATTTGATATATTATTTCCCGAGGTAAAAGTGAATATTCCAATTTCCTTTATTTAACTGGCAAGAAGATAGTTTATAGCTGTTGTAATTTGAAATAATTTACTGTAAAATAAATAAAAAAATAAAGCCATCTGTACTTTAGTATATTTTGGGTTAATCTGACGGGTTACAAATGACAATCGAGCCAATCCCATCATTTATGAAAAAAGAGTGAAGGCGTGACATAAAAACACTTAATTTAATTGTATCTTTTCCTTGTTACAGATTTCCAAGCAGTGCCACCTTCCATCATGCATCAATCTTCCAGCCGGTTGTCTAAGCAGTTAGCTCCTTCACTGCGAATCCAAACCGACACCTATCTGTATAGTTGAACCGCTAAAATGGTTAAGTAGCATAAGACTGTTAAGTGATAAAATGAGCTTATAATTTAAGTTGATGTCGGGAGAGAGGATGCCTTACTACGGGTACAGAGAAGGGTCAGGATCGAGCGGGGCCTGCTCCGAGTCCGAAGGCGGTTCTGACTCGGAGGGGGGCTTGAGCACGGAGAGTACGGTGGGGCAAGGCCTCCCGTTCCCCGGGTTCACGCCGGTCGCCCTCCGGTACCTCACGCAGGAGACGAGGCCGAGGAGTTGGTGCCTCAGGCTGATCACCAATCCATATCCTTTTCAATAGTTGATGTAACTTTAGTTTGATAAACGGAGGAGGTTCCTTAACTTCTTTATTGGACCTACATGTACTAATTGTTTATCATGTTCTTGTTCTGTACCCTTAGCACGAACAGCTATCGAGAAAAAAAACGCACGTAAAATTACTCGATAGACAATTCTCTATGGAAAATTTAATTTCGCTTATCGGCGATAGATGGCGCTGTCAAATTTCCAATACAAAATTTATCTATCGAATGATTTTACGTGCGTTATTTTTTTCGATAGCTGTTCGTGCTAAGGGTACTGTTCACCCTCAGAACGCCGTCAAGTATCAATCAATGAATTAATGTTGTTGCGTCAAACAACGTACGTTTTTTTTAAGGATTGATATCAGAGATTTGAAAAAATCTGAAAATTATAGATACAAAAAACGGACGAGCGTCGTCGTTCGTTTGCCGTAGTGTTTTTTTTTTCATTGATAAGTAAACGATTTATTAAAATTATTAGATATAAAATCTCCAAGAAAATTTTCTTCTAATAAAAATCTTTTCTCCTAAAAAAAGATCATAATGTCATCGCCTTGAACCGAAAGCCTTGAAACCTAAACGAGCGTTTTAGAGCTCGTACGTCGGAGATTTATTCTCACTCCATATTTTTCTGTGACATAAGTAATGTTTTACTTTACGTATATCTGTACTTATCATGTCACAGGTTTTTTTTCTACAGCGATCTCACATTACGGTGTTTTTGCTACATGAATATCTCTTTCATCCATTTTAACTTCACTTACATACATGAAAACATTTTGTTCGATATTTCTTCAAGTAGTTAATAGCGGCCCCCTTGTCACTACTATGCATATGATTATTATAGTAAAAAACCTAGAGACTTTGCATGGATATGCATATGATTATTATAGTAAAAAACCTAGAGACTTTGCATGGATATGCATATGATTATTATAGTAAAAAACCTAGAGACTTTGCATGGATATGAACGTTGCATAGATAATATTATATCTTTTTGAGTATTCGCTGTTCAAAACACTTGCATCGTTTTATTAAAGAGGTTTATGAGATTGTCGATTGCAAAGTCCAGCTATTCGTTCTGCTTAAATTTCACTTAGACTGAACTGAAGCGAAGCAAAGGTTAAAGCTCTGAAAGCATGAGCGCAACCGCTTGAGCGTACCGCGTACATGTAAATTTATTAAAAGCGAGCTGGAGTCGCTCACGGACTGTTTGCCTTTAGTACGAGGTTGTATGGACACAATAATTCCATCTATTGGGGCAAAACACTGTACTGAAAATACGGAATACTTGACATTGAAGCGCAAACCACACGGTCGCCAAACAGTCTCGGCCCTAGTTACTTATCTGCCAACTAAATATGTCATATAGTAGGTATAAGTAAAGGAGTCGTTCTTTCCTGGGTTTACTTTTTTTCAATTTTCCTACACCCATAATAATTGTTTTTCTAGTAGATTTTTTTCGTGGGACAAGGTTTCCAAAAAGAAAAAAAATATTAATCCCTGCAAACATTAATAAAAAAATATTTAAAAACTCGAATAATGGTGCTCTTCATCGTGTATTTCTAAATGTTTTCGCTTTAAAATGAAAGTGTCTTACTATTAATTTTACTCTCCCGAGTATATCAATAAATTTTAATGCTTGTTACAAGTTTTTACTGTTGATTCAATCCTGAAAATCCATTTTGTGCGGCTGCCGGCTGTTAAGGAATATTCCTTTGCATTTTTATTTCTATTAAAATGACTGCATTGGCTGTTGATATGTCATTTGTCATTTTATTTGACATCTGACAGCATCAATGTGACATATGACAGTAAAAAATCCATGTTGCCAAGGTAGAAAAACGTTTTGGGTTGCTGTTTTATTAACTTTAACTATCCAACTTTTAAAATAAAATAAAAAAAATTGCAGGTTTAAAAAAAAAATACATGGACTGATTCCTTTTTTGTTCTCATTCCATAAAATAAAATTTTATGGCTGTAGGCCACGGGTTACCCAAATGGGCCCAGCCTCCATACAACATTAAAAATTGCTTCCAACCCAGCTAAGAACTTTTACCGTGGTCTCACAGAATAAATAATTTTACTATTAAAACCGACTACAACCAAACATAATTATAAACTTAACTTTATATTAAATAACTTTAGACCGTGTAATATATTGCCACTAGTTAAAAAATATAACTGATATCTTTTTATGTAGCTAGGTATATTTTATAAATGCTAACGATGTAAAAAAAACGTTTAAAAATCTGTCTGTATCTAACTAGCTTTTGCATAGATTTTTGTCCACGTGAAAATTCGTATAGTAGCCTTGTTCTTAAAAAAACGTAAAATACGAGTTTTTACAGGTATAGCACATAATAATATTATAACTAGTAGAATTTTCATTTAAGGAGCATCCAGCTGTTCGCCACAAATTTGGGTGATTTTGTAAACCACGTCTACCACTTAAATATTAAAGTGTAGGTACTTTAAGTCTTAACTAATTAACCAGCTCATTCAACGCAGTCTCAGAAACAAATATATCAGTGTAATAAGCAAACATTCGTTGACATTCATTCCATTCTCGTAAGGGAATTTATCGCCGACGCATGGAGGCATCTCCGCTCCTAAGTAATGTAATTTAACTCCGAACGTACCGTCAGATTTGTTATAAATTCTTCCCAACAAATTGGTTAACAGAATTAATGTGACATTCCAATTAAAATATTCCAGTGAACATTTTAAACAGTTTAGTCTTCTACTAATGCTATTTTTTATAAAGACCAGAGGAGAAAAATTAACTTTGATAAAATAATGATAATTTTCTTGAATCAAGATAATCGGTGATTGTGTACGCAGTGACAAAAACCGCAGGGCATGTATGAAAAGATTGATGGATGTTAATGAAGTGAAAGAAGTGTGCATGCAAGGATCGTAGCAGGTGGCGATCCATAGTCTCTGCCTACCCCCATGGGAAACAGGCGTGAGTATATGTATATGAGTATATGTATGTATGAAATTTCATAAAATCTATTTTCTACTCTACACTATAAAAAGTCAGTTTGATAGGTCCTGGTAAAGTTCCGATAAAATTACTTGACTTGGTAGTATCATATAAAAATTAGGTAAGTACTGTGAAAGAAACTGTACCTTGTAAAGTAAGCTACACGCTTTGAATCATTAATTTATTCAGAGGGAGTCATATGCAGAGAATTAATGAAACTGTACCTTATAAAGCAAGCTACACGCTTTGAATCATTAATTTATTCAGAGGGAGTCATATGCAGAGAATTAATGAAACTGTACCTTATAAAGTAAGCTACACGCTTTGAATCATTAATTTATTCAGAGGGAGTCATATGCAGAGAATTAATGAAACTGTACCTTATAAAGTAAGCTACACGCTTTGAATCATTAATTTATTCAGAGGGAGTCATATGCAGAGAATTAATGAAACTGTACCTTATAAAGCAAGCTACACGCTTTGAATCATTAATTTATTCAGAGGGAGTCATATGCAGAGAATTAATGAAACTGTACCTTATAAAGTAAGCTACACGCTTTGAATCATTATTTTATTCAGAGGGAGTCATATGCAGAGAATTAATGAAACTGTACCTTATAAAGTAAGCTACACGCTTTGAATCATTAATTTATTCAGAGGGAGTCATATGCAGAGAATTAATGAAACTGTACCTTATAAAGTAAGCTACACGCTTTGAATCATTAATTTATTCAGAGGGAGTCATATGCAGAGAATTAATGAAACTGTACCTTATAAAGTAAGCTACACGCTTTGAATCATTAATTTATTCAGAGGGAGTCATATGCAGAGAATTAATGAAACTGTACCTTATAAAGTAAGCTACACGCTTTGAATCATTAATTTATTCAGAGGGAGTCATATGCAGAGAATTAATGAAACGGTACCTTATAAAGCAAGCTACACGCTTTGAATCATTAATTTATTCAGAGGGAGTCATATGCAGAGAATTAATGAAACTGTACCTTATAAAGTAAGCTACACGCTTTGAATCATTAATTTATTCAGAGGGAGTCATATGCAGAGAATTAATGAAACTGTACCTTATAAAGTAAGCTACACGCTTTGAATCATTAATTTATTCAGAGGGAGTCATATGCAGAGAATTAATGAAACTGTACCTTATAAAGTAAGCTACACGCTTTGAATC
Organism: Agriphila straminella; assembly: GCA_950108535.1. NCBI lineage: Eukaryota > Metazoa > Arthropoda > Insecta > Lepidoptera > Crambidae > Agriphila > Agriphila straminella. The sequence goes on from OX467314.1 coordinate 5,697,046, forward strand.
ATTAATTTATTCAGAGGGAGTCATATGCAGAGAATTAATGAAACTGTACCTTATAAAGTAAGCTACACGCTTTGAATCATTAATTTATTCAGAGGGAGTCATATGCAGAGAATTAATGAAACTGTACCTTATAAAGTAAGCTACACGCTTTGAATCATTAATTTATTCAGAGGGAGTCATATGCAGAGAATTAATGAAACTGTACCTTATAAAGTAAGCTACACGCTTTGAATCATTAATTTATTCAGAGGGAGTCATATGCAGAGAATTAATGAAACTGTACCTTATAAAGCAAGCTACACGCTTAAAACATTAATTTATTCAGAGGCAGTCATATGCAGAGAATTACACGATGATAACTTCGAGCCGCGAGTGTCATATCCCGGGCCATTTAATGTGGAGACAAACAAGCCCATGCTAATTGTGAAAATTAAAATTGGCGTTGACACGTCCTTGTATTATAATTAATTCAGAAAAATTATAATTTTGTTAAAACTGACGACTCAACATTTCAACATTTACCCAGTGGAATTTGATTTTTAAACGAATTTTGGCGTTGCGGCATAGCGTGTGCCTCACGTTTGTTGAAATCGTTACTTAATGAATATTATAAATATTTGTATATTCAATAATTTAGAGATCAATCTCTAAATTAAAAACCTCAAAATGAAAGGTATTCATTTTGGTCCCCCATACCCATAGCTCACCTGATGTAAAAATAACCCTAACTAACATGCAGGCATTGCAAGTTATTATTAATTAGATAATGTTTTATTCATACCATTTGAATATGAATGCTATATTATTATGACTGTGCAATGTGTTTCTGAACTGTTGGTCTATAAAAATAGTACAGTATCGTCTAATGTCACTTTTATTCGCCACACTCTCGGTTTTATCGTGTTTGCGAACACTGCTTCCCCGAAAGCGAAACCACGATAAACCAATAGCGAAACCGTAATTGCTATTGAATTTTACATACACAGATCGCAGCCTTCACTAGCATTTAAGATAAATGTGGAGCCGCCATAAGCGAGAAGTTGGCATAAAACAAACGATCCCTGAAATCGGCTTAGTCCAATTACATGTTGAGGTTTGATATTTCCGTGTGTACTTAAGTGACAACGTTTCATATCTTCTGAGAAATTGTAAATAGAGAACATACAGACTTATTATTTTGTGAGGAAACTGTACACAAGGGCTGATGTAAGTAGAGTTATTTTTTGCGTCTTGATTTTAGTGAAAGGCACTATCGGAAAAAGTCTATAAATAGATTTTTCACCTCTCCAGCACGAAAAGGGCGCTAGCTAAAAACTCGCAGCATCGATTTTTGCTGCGAGCGTGAGGCAAAGTGCTTTTTAATTTCTAACACCAACTTTAAAAAAAATAAAGAAAAAAAATAAAGTGACAAGGATAAGACTTGAAAAATTGATATGTCAGAAAAGGATAAATAGAGTGCTTTATGGTGTCATACATGGATTAAAAAAGAAAAAAAATAAATGCACGGATATATCAAGGAGTTTTAAATAAGGATTGTTAAAAAAGAAAGTTGATAATTCGAAATAATGAGTATGGACGAAATGAGGTCGCATGTATGAAGTAAATATAAAATAAGAAAAATTAATGAAATTTACTAACAAATTAGTGTTTTATGATTATAAATAAATAAATAAGATAGGATATTAATGAATAAGAAAAAAACACAAAGTACCTAATTTAAAACAAAACGACGGGAATCTAGGTACTTTATGAATAAAAAAAATCAGTATAGGTTTGATCGAACTATTTTTGTGATAAATTACAAAAAATGAGTGCGTCCAACGATGACGATAGTTGTCTAACTCCAAAATAGTTGAGTTAACATGTTTCTAATGCTGAATTGAGCTTTTTACTAAGAAAGTCACGTGAAAATTTTCTCGCTGGTAGAGGTGAAAAGTTGTATGTTTTACACGAGACCAAAATTTTGTTCTGCTTCGTGCCTTTAAATCACTCACTGTGCTCAGTAGTCTATATTAGAATCACTCGCTACGCTCGTGATTCAATTCTAAACTACTTCGCTAGTTCGTGATTTAAAGTTGGAACTCGCAGCACAAATTGCTTTTGGTCACTTGTATAACAAATAACTATTGCTGGTCAATCTTTGGACCGAATTTGAAGTTTCTAACTTTTTATGGATGGATATAAGTGTAAAATAAAGAAATAATAGTCAAAAAATTCGCCAGTGACAACCTATATTCCGCGGAAATTTTGTGTGACAAAATGCCGTATTTAAACCGACTCTTTATCAGCGTAAAGTTAAGTTGTAAGTATTCAAAATCATTCTGTGACCTCAAAATCGAACGAGCGCAACTTTATGTGACATATCAATACCCATAAAAGTGTTGCGATAAGCTGGTAAATCTGTATTTTGCAGCGGCACCTACGTGACTCACGTACTCACGTTGGACTATAAAATCCGACATTGAGTTTAATCAATAAAAAGCTTATGGCCTCGAAGTTAGGCTTATAACAACATAGTTGCACTTCTTTTGGAAACATGGAAACTTATTACAGCACAATTTTAGTACGAATTGTGAAACAAGTTGCATTTTACTACATAATATTGATTGATATATTTATTTAGAATTCTTTTATAGTTAAGAATATTCATCAATAGTCAATCGCAACAAAAGAGAGTATATTACATTTTTAAAGTAGACACTTGAAAATACATTTTCAAGTGTCTACACACATTTTCTAATTTATGTATACAGCGTGAAATTTTAATCATTTGGTTCCCGCCGTGGGATGGTTCCACTCATGATTATAAGCAACTTTTACTATGGGGCCAACTCTCCTCCTCGCAAAAAAAACCAGCTGTTCAATACAAAAGTGCAGTATCTACTCGAGCTTAATGTATGGAACAGCTGGTTTTTTTTGCGAGGAGGAGAGTTGGCCCCATAGTAAAAGTTGCTTGTAATCATGAGTGGAACCACCCCACGGCGGGAACCAAATGATTAAAATTTCAGCGTGTATGGGTAAGGAATAATCGCGTCTAATTTTGTATCTAAAAGTGGCTTGAAAAAGCTGTCTATTTATATGCCACTTAAACATTAAGTCGATAAATTGCTTTTAAACTACTTAAAAAGTATTATAGAACTAAAATCTTTCTTTTAAAAGTATTTGATTAGGAGTTTTTTTATTCAGAGAGGTGAGCAACGAAGACTACGGTTGGATAAATTTTTATTTTATTAAAACTTCTCAGTCGGTAATCTTTTCAACGTCAAAAGTTAATGAACTGCGGGCTACATTTACAACCAGACTCGCTTAATGTGATTATGCCATCAAATCTTTGGAGGTGCTAAAACAACGCGAAGAATTACGCATTTCTTAAAATTTTACTTGTTGTGTCCTTTTGGAAGAAGCCAAGATATTACGATTTAGTGAAACCTTAAAATAAAGACTTATATCATTACAACTCTTGGCTTTATAATATTATCATTGGTCTGAATGATATTATACATCTAGTAATTACTTTGTGTTTTTGGTATTTACGATACAGTAATTTATCTTTTATTAGGTACCTACTATATACTGTTCTACTACCGTTCAGTAAATAAAATTATTGTTTTATGCTGTTTAGTCAAATTCAAGTTTTATTCAAATCAAACCAAATTTTAACTAAATACCTCAACGACAAAACAATTTTACAAATTATTAAACAACATCCGTACAATAGGGATGTTGACTATTTTTTTTATTGTATGTTACATAAATTACCTCTTAAAAAAAGAAACATTGGTAAAAGAATTAATTCGCTAGCATGAAAACTGCCCGAGATATCATAGTGTGAAATGCACACAAATGGACTCGATCAAAAACGCTCCATACTAATGGCTTGCACGTTGTGACGTCACGCCTTGCAAGTTTGTATGCAACGCATAGGAAATTTGTTCAGCAGCTATATTAAATATTGTGTTTATCAAAATGGTTTCTTTGACAAATTTGCTATACATTTTACGGACTAATTAAAGGTATCATTTATTTTAATAAATTTTATACTTTTTAAATGGACTTGTCCACCCAACTTTGAAGGGTCATAAAACAAATAATATGCAATATATAAAACCAAGAGGTATACAAGCTACTCTAAAAGTTTAATATGTTTACGATTTTTATTAGTATTTCGTTATTTTATTCATTGGTCAACATCCCTATTCACACATTTACAAATTCAATCGTTGCCAACAACAATTGAATTATAAATGCGGATTTACTAGAGGTAAACTTTATTTTTACACATCTGGCCGCTCCATAAAATTGTCCATAATAAATAAACAAGGCGGTTGGCTTGAATCCAACGCGAAAAATCCCTGTTTCAGAATATTTGGTGTATATAAACCAATGTTTGACATTAAACCTTCAGTTTACTCTTGATATTAAGTCCATCTTAATATCAAGAGTAAACTGAAGGTGATAGATTGTTTGAAGTGATGAGAGCTGTGATGAATGATGTATTACGAAAAGCGCTCCCAAGTTTTATAGAGGTCAGTTTTCTTTTAGTTAGGTGCAATGGTAGTTGAAACAATATTTAGCAACTGGGACATGTAACTTGATTATAAGTAGGTACGGTGTTTTATATTGTTTCAATCCATAAAACCCCTTGAAACAAGATTATTAAAGATTTTCTTCAGAATTTAACCATGAACACAATACAGTTAAATGAATACTTCTTTAAGCAACTCTTCAACCGAGTAAGAGCTCGTGGCCCGAAGCCCAAGAAAATTAAATTAAATGTTCAGAACAACTTTGTCTTTGCCGTATCATTACAGACGACAAAATGAGCATAACTCGATTTTCCCGTTTCAACTACAAAATCTAATTTATTCAGTACCGTACGAAATTGAAGTTAGCTTGACATTGCTGAACGCGCTGAAGTTTGCCAACTAAAACTATGTTTTGGGAACCTGAAAATAGAGTTGATATTAAGAAGTGGCTGCAGAGTGTGGTCAACTAGATCGTCGGGAAATTCATGAATAAATTTTAAAATTTGAATGCACCGTGTCTACCACGTTGTTTGATAGGTTCATTGAAATTTCATGACTAGACTAGGGTTAGAGGTGTTAAATTAATCTGTACTTTCAAGTTTAATTTTAATTATGTTATATTGAAAATATAATTAAGTGTTTAAATTTTAGAAAAAGATTAACACAAACAACAATACTGCAAATGATCGTAACACACAAACAAATTAAGCGGGGTTTCTTTCTAAACTTTCTCAAATTTTAATTGTGTCCATGTAATGTCAATGTTAATTACTGATTATATAACCTAGATGTATTTTAACATAAAATACTTACCGATTTAAATTTTGTCATGAATAGAAAAAATGGCACAACATTACGCGAAATTCTATATTTGTCCCCCAAAGTAACCCTCAGGGTTAACACAACCCGCTGCTTCAAAATCAGGTATACAGAATAAACTTTTGGAGGTAACCTCCACTCTAGGGAGCTGTCCAGATACTATAAAGATTCAAACGGTATTTTTCCAGTTGGAGAATTGCCCAAACTGCTATCAAACTGTTGTATTGGGAGTAACCGAGTAACTTGCAAAACATATATGGCATGTTTTTTCATGGCTATCGGATTTTGTTTTTGATAAACTGATTTCAATGTTTTTTATGTGAAAACAGATCCATTGTAAGTCATTGGTCTACTTTTGCTCAACTAGCTATATTATAAACAAGACTGTGTCTCATCATTTTAACTACTTGTGCAGATCTTTTAAATAATAGTAGATTGTTATACAAGACGCTAAAAAGACCCATTGCATACGAGGTAGTTTTATTCCCGAATTTTAGCGAGGGAATAAATAGAAACCGAGTTACAATGGGTTTTAGCGTCGTGTGTTACACTATACTTTTCACTATGATTGCGAGAAAATAAAATACAATATTAAATAGTTTATACCTACTTCCGTAAACGAATCCACTCGTTTTTCTATCCACCACTTCATAAACTTTTTGTACACTATTTAAATAAATGATTTGTGCTTGACGGCAAAAGATTAAAAATATTTCTTTCCTATTACAGTCACACAATTCAATCAGTTTGTAATTATAGAAAAATTCTAAAGATTTCGCGCCATGGTACCTTTTTTAAATTTCTGCTGTAGCAGCTAAGCAACACAAACACGCATTCTACGATTCATTCTGTGCACAGAGTATAAATATTAAGAGATGCTTTTAGTTCCATTTTCAAAAATAAGAATGAGAAACTGGGGGCCTATTACGAAAATAACGTACGCAACTGCGATGTGATACGGTACGAACATGATAGTCGTCAGCAGTTCGTCGGTTGTAGTTATTACAAACATTTTCCATGTAGCTATCGTAGTCCATAGACTCTTGAACGAATAATGACGGATCTGCTACAGAGAAACTGTCAAATTCACGCAGTCACTTTGCAATATCGCATACGCAAGTGCTTTGTAATAGGAAACAATAAGAACGAAGCACGGACGCAGCTGCGTGTATCGCATAAAACTTTTCGTAATAGACCCCCAGTATTAAGTCGAGCGAGTTTTTATTCGTGATTATGAATAAAGACTCTTTAGTTTTAGTAGGCTCATTGGTAATAGACAAACATTAAAAAAGAAAAAACTTTATCCCCTAGGGGTTATTATGCTATTTTATCTCGGCTCTTGTACGTTACAATGACGGACTTTTTGAGCAAGAGGAGTGAAAACAATTATGTACCACGTCTAAGTTAAACAAAAAATAAATATTTGAACTTATACATAAGCTCACGGTACTAAAATACTTTTTAGTTCCTGTTTTCAAAGTTAATACCGATTTACGTTTCTCTAAATGATCTGAAAGCCCGTAAAACTAGCATAAAAACTCTCAACAGCTTTTATACAAGTGAATGCTTGTATTATAATCCACACAAACCAAAAGAAGTTCTTCATTAGATGGCAAGAAAAAAAATCCTTTCATTAAAACACAGGAAAAAAATAAAAATTCCCGGTCCCTTCATTGCAAACGTATTGTTACCGTCAAGAACTTTCCCTTGTCATATTACTGGGCTTTGTTGGGAAATAATCACTTTTTAAACTGGACCCTTTTATAATCAATGACTATCGACCCTTTTCGATTATTTCCTCTTTTGCCTTTTAAAGAAAATCGTAAGCCACAAAAAATTTTTTGTAGGCTACGCTAATAATTGGATTGAAAATCAACCGAATTACATACTTTACGTAACATAACATAAGGGGGCAAGTGTAACAAACCCCCACATGTATGGACTTGTTAGTACCACCTCTATGGGCCATGATAAATTGGTTAGCAGCATTTTCCGATTAAACGGTACAACACTATGATCTCCAATTCACCTGCCAAATTAGAAACATCCTTCCATGGGAAAGGCCTTCATCCTCTCATCATATCAGACACAACACCCATTGCTGGGTATAGGCCTCCCCCAAGAATCTCCCCGACGATCGGTCCTGCGCTGCCCGCATCCAGCGGCTTCCCGCGACCTTCACCAGATCGTCGGTCCACCTTGTAGAGGACCTAACGGAGCGTCGTCCGGTGCGCGCGAGCCATTCTACAACCTCCATCCTCTAGTGGTTTGTAATGTGTTATAACGATGACCTTTTAAAAACATTTTTTGTTTTACATTACCGTATCACTTCAGGAACTCTAGTGTTTGAAATAATGATATAATTATAAATATTGTTTGCAGTCTCTTTGAATATGTAACACACACATTGCTCGTGAAACACATACATTTTTAAAACACTAGATATTCTTCACTTTCCACAAGCGTCCATTCAAGCTAAGATGCGTTTACCGTAAAACACGAAAAGAAAACAGTTCAGTTCAACGATACATGTAACTGGTTTTAAGACCTTTTGCGAACCAAATAGTGTTGAATTTGGCTTGTGAAAACTTTTTTCAGAACAAGGTTGAAAACGTGTAGACACAAAACGTTTGTCCATGTGCGGCAGACAGCCCTTTGATGCAGCGAGCACCTTCAAAGTCTTTATTGTTGGATTGAAACTTACACGAGTTTAATTAAACCATACAAACAGATTATAAGTATTTAAGTTTTTTTTTTATTTATTTAATTAACAAAATACAAATTTAATATTTGAAAAAACACACCATAAACCACAGAGATTTGTCTGGCGTGCTACAAAGTTGAGTTCGCTACAGCTATTTCATATGATTAATACTATATAGATTCGTAACGTAATACAATATTCTATTGTCTCATAATATGTCGTGTACCCAAGTCTTAGCATAACCCAAGTAAGTAAACAAGTATGAACCGCATCGGGCCAAGCAAATATTCTTTGCGTGAGGGAGATAGTGAGTTGACGCGGGCGAGCGATTAAAGGTCACGCGCAATGTGCAAAATGCACAGGCATGATGCATCGCTGCTACAGGCTGTTCAAGAAGTGTAACTTTAATTTATTTTTTATAATAATATAAGTAATCAGCCTACAGTCGGTTCTAAATTGACTGTTTGGTTCAATACGTATTTCAAACAATAATAATATTGTTTACAGTTTCCGTATTTGATTTATGATTTCACTTCATAAACAATTTAATGGTAATGGAACTACTTAGTGTCATCGTTAGGAAGTCAATAACTAGGCCTCACATTAATAGCACATAAATACAACGTGTCACAAAAATACCCCTAATGCCCAATATGGTAGATAGGGACAATCAAACTAAACAACTTTTACTATGGGACCAACTCTGAAATCGCAAAAAAAATCAGCTGTATCATACAAAAATTAATAACGGAAATATCAATATGTATGAAACAGCTGGTCTTTTAACAGATATAGGGACCATCAATCTGAACAACTTTTATTATGGGACCAACTCTGAAATCGCGAAAAAAATCTGCTGTTTCACACAAAAATTGATCACGTTTACAAATAATTTAATTCGTTCTAATAATATTAATTTCATTTTAACAGTACCTTATTTAGAGGTAGCAACAAAAACATAAAATCAAAATCAATATCAACCCTATCAAGTTAAAGTATCGTCAGAAACCAACAGTAAAAAACTTCGTTAAAAATAAATCTGTAAAATTCCGTCGCTTTTCGAGACTTCGTGAAAGCATCCCCTCTCTCCCAGACGAGAAATAAAAGATCCCGTTTTCAACGTTAATGAACCCAAATTCGTGGATGGAGCCTCGTTTAATTGCTCCGGGCAATCTTCATTTAAATTTCGATAGTTGGGACCATTTATCTGGCATTCATCCCTATTTTAATACGGGAATTTCTACTACTTACCTTATGTAATGCTTTCACATTAATAGAGTTAAAGTTGATGACAGTGCCATATTTCTTTTATTTTGGTGCAAAAGTAAAGTTTCGAAACACTTTCGCTTTACTAATCAACGTTGTAAAAATTTAACACTAGTTGGCTCTGCTTAAACATATCTCCGCCATTTTGAAAAAAATCTAAAATCTGATTTGACAAAAAAAAACATATAATTATCGAACCTGCTCATAAAATTTCACGAGAATCGCTTGAGAAATGCGATCTGTAAAGGAGAAGAAGGAGGAGATGTACATATGAAAGCATTTTGCCCTAGCTAAAGCAAAGACGCAGCCGCTCGCGTTCACACGATTCGCTCGGTCAATAAATAATACATTAAGTACTGTATTAGCTAAAGACTAAAAGCAGACCTTCATTTCGATGATGAAATTCAAAAACTAGAACCTTCCAAATTACCTTATATTATTTTAATAATTATATATACACTTCCTATGTTTTGGCTGCGTAATTTAAGAATTCATTGAATTTTCTTTTGGAATTGTCTAGCATTTTTAATAACGAAAACTTCTGTTATCTGGAATGTAATAAAATCATAGGAAAAAAATAACAGTGTTGACTTTCCGCGTTCCATTTCAGCAGAATTCATTCGGCAACGTCAGTCCATTTGTAAAGAATGAAATATTAAAGCGAAGAGTCTCGATGATATGGCATCGCTGCCGTCGCCATGTCACCCTCAAGACAGTGAGACGCTTACGCCAAGTTACTGGCTTGAAAATGGATAAAAATATTGAAAATGTTTTACCAAATAAACACAAACAAAGGGATAGTTTTACAAATAGGTATTATAAACAGACGGATACACTTTTTGATAGAAAAATTGTAAATCAAGTCCTTCAAAGATTGAAATTATAAGTCAGAAGTAAAACTTTTATAGTAAAATCATATTACTGAATAAAGACTGAATAGAGTTTTACCGCTTGGAGGGTATGGATTCATGAATATGTTGTATAATTATTAACTGCAGTTTACTTCAAAAATCCGAATCGTGCTACTCATACTCGTACATAACCTTTAGATCAAACTAGGAAGCCGAGATACCACATTGTAATATAAACATCGATTTGAAACCTGGCCACTTTGCAGAGTTACATTGTAAAGCCATAATGGTATTGGCCGGTGCAAACGAGGCTTCGAGGCTTGGCTGTTTGTACGAACAATAGATAGGCGACCGTCCCCGAGTACAAAACCTTTTGAAGCGGGCTGCGAGTCCGGTCGTAATACAATGAGATCTGATATTCATTTAATCTAACCGAGTCGAGACGGCTAGAATCGACAACTAAATAGCGCGGCATCGCCTTTGATGGATTAAGTCAAGGGAAGTTTAGAGATTCACCTTTTGAGTTGCGTTGATGTTGTTGGTGACAGCGTTTTTTATCGAATTGAAGTTGACGTTTTAAGATGCGAATAAAATTGGTACAACACTAACATCACTACAAAATCATGATTCATGCATTAGTGACATGCGCGCCTGTGACGAGTGTGCCCGCCAGCTGTCAGCGCGACTTTGCTGCTGTTGCTGCTACTAAATCAAGTTTGCGGACGCAGCAGCAAACTCTCGTCGATAGGAACGCCCCTTCGCTGAATGCCGTCGTACCAGGCCAAGATGAAGACGGTTTCCTCGAGGTTCGGAACAAAAAGCGACGTCGTCAGCGAGAGAGCAAGAACCACCAACCACCATGGCACCGCACCGACAGGGCCCAACTTCCTGCTGCGAGCTGCCATACCGACCACGGCCGTGTACCTGTCCCGCCTGCACCATACCACCACAGTGAAGGACGTGATCGAGTACATACAGAAGAAATCCAACTTTTGTTTGAGAGTTCAGCCACTGGAGTCGCGCCATAATACCAATTTTAAGGCGTTTGTGGTGCGCATCCCAACAGCAAGGCTGGACCTCTTCATGAAGGAGGACTTCTGGCCGCAGGGCGTGGTGTACAGGTGCTTCAGAGGGACGCTGCCTTGTGCCACCGATTCGACACACAAAGTGTCTACATGATTTTTTACTAACATATGTTTTTAAGTTATTTACTAACAACATTGTTTTATAATTAATATATGTTTAGTTTTTAAGGTATATATCTATGGGCCATCGATGCCTGAATATAAATAAATAAATTAGTAAAAGGAATTCGGAAGGTTAAGTTAACATCTAAGGTCACCTAAAAATAAGGGGTCTGGTCTGGACCGTCCGAGACCATAAAAATGGACGTAACAAAAATCGAGAGCCGCGAAAATTTTATTAATGGAATGGTAGGTACTACAGCTCGAACTGAATAAAACATGCATATAATAGTAAATTATAAACAGAATCAGACTTGCCTAAGCTCAAATGCTTATTCAAGCTAAAAATAAAACATGTCAAAAACGATGATACCACACCACCTCATACCCACCAAACTTTTTATGTATAAGAAATGGACATCACTGTTTTGAAACAATAAACACAAAATTTAATACCTATGCGTTAGATCAAAATCGTTAAACCGCGTACAGCAGTTGTTACTTAGACAAGAGTTTCATCTAAAAGATATGAGGAAAAATATAAACATTATAATAACACATAAAAAACATATTACATAATTGGGATCTGTGAGAGGTTTGCCATAACTCACAACTTAACTTACAACACCAAAAAGACCGAGATGGTGGTGTTTAGAGCCGGTTCGGGTCCAGAAAGCATCCCTGAAGTATTTTTAAATGGACAAAAAGTAAATATAGTGAATAGTTTCAGGTACCTCGGTCACATAGTAACATCTGGCCTTAAAGATGACGCCGACATGGAGCGACAGCGTAGATCGTTGTGTATAGTTGGAAACATGATAATTAGAAAATTTGCGAAATCAGCACCTGACGTGAAGATTACACTGTTTAAATCCTTCTGCCAGTGTTTTTACACTTGTCAACTCTGGACAAATTACACCAACAAATCGCATGATGGAATTAGAGTTGCCTATAACAACATCTTTAGGCAGCTAATGGGTCTCACGAGATATTGCAGTGCTTCAGAAATGTATGCGCAAGCGCATGTAGACTCATTTAATTCCATACAAAGAAAGCGAATAGCTTCTTTTATGTCCAGAGTTGTCAAGTGTAAAAACAAAATTGTCACGAGTTTGGCGGAAAGACTAATGACGACTGATATGTATAGACACTGGGTAAAAATTACCCATTAATGCTTTTTTATAAATTTATTTTATTTTTATTTTAATTGTAATTGTGTTTGTGTTGATATTGATATGGATCTCGTGTCTGTAATAAAGAATTTTATTATTATTATTATTATTATTATTAAATGTAGCACCTGCTACATGTCATTTATAAATGTGTAAGTCATCTCGTGTAAAAGTCTAAGGTTATTTTATTTTTCCCTTCGTGTTATGAAGCGTGAAGGGTCATGAGGGCGTTGGGTTTAATTTTACAGGTCATTTAAGTAAAAAGGGTAAACAAATTTGCGGCAGCAACCAGTGGACTTAGAATAAGGGTTTGGATTACTGCTGTAATCTGCAATTGATCGTTTTGGTTTACTGATGAATTGAAGATTCTTATTGGAAAGAGCTTGACTTTCATCGCCAATCTAAAATGAATATATGTATAGATGAGAGTATACTTCACCGCAGGAGTTAGGGCTAACCATAACTGCTAAAATACAACAATGCCAATATTCTTTTAGAACACTGAGAGCAATTATCAGGTGGTCCAACTTTGGCTTTGATGAATGAAATATTAGATTGCAGACGCTATTTAGTTTAAGATCATTATTTAGGAGAGTAACTTAATTTTTTAATAAGAACTTTAAAATATCTGACTACATAATATTTTGTTTGTAGCTATTATTAAACTTGTTTTAAAAATTTTGAAGCAGACAAAAATATTTTGATTTGATTTACGAATTGTTAAGACATTTTTCTAATAAATTCGTAGTTAAATTAACTGTTATGTAGCTTTCATTCTGCGGGAAATTCTCAGCATTTGGTACTTGAAACTTTAGGTATCTGAGTGCTCCGCTTGTTTCTTTTGTTCTTGGCCCTTAGCTCGTTTGTGGGATTACAGAACATGGAACAAAAGACGTTTTTTTCTAATGTATGCTTCAACGAATTTCCTTCTTTAGAGAAGGAATTTTATTTCAATTTTATCTTGATAGACCATATACTTACCTATTTTTTAAAAGAATAAAATTATTATCACCATTATTGGTAGTAATAATATCAGATTTATAAATAACACTTTATAAACGCTGGAATAGACACCTATATAAAAGCTTCACATACAAGGTACAGTAGGCCAACAAAACAGACGTAGCCACATAATACCTAAAGGTGAACCACATAATTTATGCACGTTGACATCGACAAAGTCCTTTTCGCTAGCACGGATGTGAATACGCGATTCCTATGTAGCATGATAAAAAAGTATTTTTTGTGTTAGTGATCTTACCTAACAAAGAAATCAAGCTTATAAAAGTTACAACTTACAAAGCTGCTTGAGCTACAAATTGGCAATCATATTACCTTTCTAACCGGCTTCGATTAAATCCATCGGAACGACATTTCAAAATATTGTAGCTCCCAATTTAGTAACTAATAAAGTTTCGGTAAAACCAATTTCATCTAAAAACAACAAAAGGTCATGGACAGCCAATAAATGACAGTGGCCATGCTATAAATGATCGGTGGGACATTTTGGCGCAGCCCGCGCGTGTCCGAGAAATAACGCGAGACGTAAACATCCTTTCCATAAAACGAACGTTCGGTTTGTGTTTGCAAAACTTTCTGGTTAATCGCCGTAATACTACAAATGTAAAAGATTGAATAACAGTGATGAAGGACGACGAAACGCTTGTAAAAAAGTATGACATTTTCCGAAAGAACATATTATAGGAGAGATTCAAAATCTATTTCAGAACAAACTAAAACGAATCCATTGCTGACAAAGATTTCATAACCCCATTAAATACCAATTGTCAGACTAATTAAGTATTTAAATAAATGTCTTAAATGGTTGCGAAAGTAAGCAGACAAATTCACAACAACAAAAAACATACAGAAGTTATCTTAATTTTTAAACAAACATTAAAATTGAAAACAGCGGGACACTTCAGTGCACCAGTCTGCGAAATAACGTGAAACGTAAACATCCTTCGACGAATCGACGGCGGGTTGTGTTTTCAAAACGGTCGATGCATAATCTGGATTCAGCGCATGCTTTCAGTCAAGGCTGCCAGTGCAATTCTGGAATGACAAGGTACGAAACACAGGGGAACTTCAGTTATAATTACATTCTGTGTGCCCGTTTGAAGCTACGGGACCATATAGGTACCACTAGTGCTCCCAAAATATTACAATAAGAGACAGTTGGGATCTTGTTTCTGTAAAAAAAATTGAGAATCAATCGAACTTACCAAGTGAAGTTCGATAACAATTTATGTGATCAGCTTCATTAGAAGAAATTTACTCTACTTCTCAAATCTTATATTCTTAATAATGTGGTTTTATTTTATAGACACACATACAGTCATACACTGATTTAGGTACAACAACATCACATGTATGAAACAAACAATATCTTAATTACGTATAGAAAACCTAAACAGCTTTCTTCATCTTTCTATTTACAAGTATATTTAACTTTTAAATGTAAGGTATTTTAAAATAATATCACACAAAACTTGTTATAAAATTGGACCATTGAATCGGTTTCATCGAGACTACCTAGTATCTAATCCACTGCGGTACTAATGTGGTTACATCATAAATTTCGAACTGTTTAATTTTAGCATTAACGCGACCAGAGTGAATAAATGTTGATTGGACTGATAGTATAATATTATAGGTACAATGTCTTTGGTCTTGTACTAGCGATAATTTAAAGGCTTGAAATATAGCTAATTTTATCGACAAAAACACCCACATGTTGGGGTTGATCCCCTCTCCTTTTGGTATGACCGCCATTGAAAATTTATTGTTTGTTTTAGTTGGCCCTGCCAAAAAAAAAAATTCTCCGGATCAAAAAGTCCTACAGATATAAAAAAACTTTTTAAAAGGTAATATAATAATATCAAGTTAAGAAAAATTAGCTTTAATACGTCATAAAAAAAATACTTACCTAAAGTATGCTCCTTCTTTTACCTACTTGTCCTATTTCAAAGACCATTTTTGGCATTTCTTTACGTTATCTAGCTACTATGTGTGGATATCAATAAGTTTTTCAATTTTCTCATTCGAATCAACTTTGAAAACCTAAAGCTACCAAAAAATGTATAAGAGTATCATAAAAGTACATATGCTAAGAAATGTGTCAAGGTTATAGGTGAATCGCTACTTCGAGCGCCCTTAATCTTGGATTATCTGCACTGAACGTCGGAAACAAGTTAAACTCCATAAAATAAAATACTCATATTAATAAAAAAAAATACTGAAATACTACAAAAAATATTTACTATTTGTGTATAATTATTTCATTATTATTTATGACTCATCTCATATCACGGGTAGCTAATCTTAATATTTATTTATAACTTAAATTAGAATGGGAAATTGTTAAAACGTCTTTTAAATTAGTCAATTGCTTTCAAATGTGGCTGGCACTGAAAATAACAACATCAGAGATGTTGATGCAAGATCTGACAATTACTTCAAGTTGCTGTTGACACCATCCATACAGATTTTTCCCTTTTTATTCAAGGAGTTAAGCGCACGCAACGACACTGGCGTTCAACGGGTAGACATACGCGAATCCAGATATTTTAACGACACTTTTACGACCGGCTGGAGCCGCTGACTCAACGTCCAGATCAATTCCGCAACCGGGGACGCTTGACCCCGAAGTTCCTCTATTCTAATGAATGACAAACTTTCGAATCGTTGAACGCTGAAAACTTAACGATAAGCAACAACCTACAAAATTATGAGACAAAATACCGACAATGCAAGTTCTTCGTGATAAAATTATATTCTTATCTATCAGCGGTTTTTTTCTTTCTGGTAATACCTATTTCCTTTAAAACTATTTAATGATTTTTAATGTATATCAGCCATTTTTAGGGTTCCGTACAAAATGGTAAAAAGGATCCCTTATGGTGTGACTCAGTCTGTCTCTCTGTCTGTCTGTCTGTCACAGCTGGATATCTCGAAGAACTACTAATGGTATCAACTTGAAATTTGGAATAGTTAAAGATGACGTTTGTCCAACTATTTTGCAAATAAGAAAGAAATAAAAAAATAAATATTTTTTTACAACAGGGATTGAAAAGGGGTCTTAAAAATTTTAAGTAGGGCGACTAGAGCATGTAGGGTATCATATGAAAGAGCGCTGTTTGCACATTTTAAAACCTTTTTTTCTTTTTTTTTATGCCGCATAGTTTTCGTCTTATGATGAAAAATGTAAAAAAAATACCGTTCCCCCCCCCTGAAATAATCCTATGTGATAGTAGTTTATGTAAAGATTACAGGAAAAATAAAACGATATCTCAATATAACACACTTTTTTAGAAATTCAAAAAACAACAACAAAAAATTTATTTGATCCTCTACCAGTCAACAGATGGCCCTGACACAAGAAAAAATAATTTAGTTCCACTAATGGTCAAGAGATGGCGCTGGACTAAGAAAAAAAATTGTTCCACTATCGGCTAAGAGATGGTGCTGACCTAATACTGCAATAATAATTTTATTATTCTACAGCAGGTGAACTGAAGTGTATTTATTATGATGGTACGGAAACCCTCGGTGCGCGAGTCCGACTCGCTCTTGCTCTTGATCGGTTTTTTTTTAATGTTACCACTGCTATGGCACAGACCTTTCTTATGGATAGATATAAGATGGACGGGGGGCCATCAGGCGAGCCCAGTGCGAATTGGTGGGTGACTTGGTAATACTTCAATGTAGAGGGCTATGCGTTCCACATTTCCTGGGAGACCCTTTGCTGAAATAAAATACACCAATCCGGTTATAAATAATTTAAGGCCCAAACCGAAAGATTCCTTTTATACCGATATTGCGGAAGAAGGATCATCTAATTTGATAGCATAAATCCTGTATACTCGACATTTACACGGTACTATAAAATGAGCGAACCAGATTCTTTTAAATTCATGTAGACAGTTAATAAGATCAAATTCATCCAGATTTAGGTTAAGGTGAACATTCCCTTTGTCTAGATCTACCAGATAATTAAGAATTCCACTCCAAAGCGACTCATTAATTCGAACAAAATGTTTTAGAACCTGGCTAAGCTACGATTAAATTTTAATATCTTCCATCGCATTGAGTGAAGCTGCTGTTCGCGTTAAATCGTAATCAGCAGAATTGAGATTTCAGACATAATTTTCTTAAGCAAAGCATGAAAGATATAAATCAAGTACAGGAATTGAAATTGATTGATTATCTTAATCGAAATGTTTTAATCAATCTTATTTACGGAGCTAGAGCGAAATGGCCTTCGTTATGGTAGGTACATACTACAAAATATACTCGTAATACTTATAATAACAGTATCAGTAATAAAATCGAAGCAATCAGCATGTCTGTTGGTCGACTTTTAAAAGTTAGTTTAAGGAAAACAAACCTTGTAATGTGGGATTCAGTAATACAGGCATATTTAAAACAAACAGTAAACGCAATAATAAAAAAACTTGTCGAAACTTTTATTATTACCTCTATAAATTTTAAGACAACAAATACGTAAATACATGTTCATATTTTGTTCTATTGTTTCTACAGTTAGACCACTGGTAAGTTTTTACTTACCCGTTAGGTCATTATGTTAGCTTTTACCCATAATTTTGTCTCTTCCACTATAACCATTCAGTGTCGTAAACCAAACATAGCCTAACCATTAAAAGCTACTCTGTGATATAAGGGTTTGGTCCCACCTTCCAAAACATAAACTTGGAAGCGGCAAGACACGTATGTTTGAGACATTGACCTAAATCATAGTGGTCGGTTTACGAGCTAGAAGCAAGTTTGTCGCCATTAGCCAACGCGTATATCTCCTCAATAGCCCATCGCAAGGATGTAACGGCAAACCGTGGGGTGTGACGGAATTATAGGGGTGATCGGAAAGTAAGGGACCGGATGTTAGGTATTGAGTAAATACAAAGAATTTCAGGAGAGTGTCTAAACTGGGAGATCTTTCTTTTTAGAGGCAATATCGAAAAGTATGGACATTTTCAAAAAAGTTTAAGAGTTTTATATATTAAGAGTTTTAGACTTGCAAAATTAGCACGTCAGTAATTTTTAATGTCCCCCGCTGCAAGTAAGAAGCAAATTATTACAAAATAATTATAATCGTTTTATAATCCAATAAATATTTTAGAAGCAAGTTTGTCGCCATTAACCATTGCGTATATTATATATCTTAAATAGTTAATAGCAAGCATGATTATTCCAAGCCAGCATTGCTGTCGTAATCGCTCTGATTTCATTTGAAATTGCAATACATTGCTATTTTTCTTTGGTAAGTTTTGAATTGTGCCAAAACGAAGTAGCAATGTATCACAATATGCATCTGTCAAATCACAGTTTACATTAACGTCATTGTTTTAGCTGATATAGACCTGCTGGTGTGACGGAATTTTAGAGTAAGTTAAAGGACCATTTCATGTTATAATTAAGTTATAATTATTTAATCTAGTGTAAGAATGATAGTAAGGATAATCTTTCAGAAACAAGTTTAACTTTTGAATATTCCGGTTTTTTTTCTTGTATGATATAATTATTTAATCTGAAATCTAAATAAATCCTTACTGTCTTCCTTTCTTATTGGATTTGCTCGAAAATGCTATTTCCTCAGTTCTCTTAGATAGGAAACCTAATATCAAAAGTTTTGATTATTATGACGTTATTTTTAAATGTAACGTTATTTCTTACTTTTTTTACCGTTAATTTTAACATTAACGTTATGTCAATAAATAACGTTACTTTAGATAACGTTACATTGAAATTAACGTTATTTACTGAAGTAACGTTAATTTTAACGAAATTAACGTTATTTCAGTAAATAACGTTAATTTTAACGTTATTTCTTACTTTTTGTTACCGTTACTTTAAAAATAACGTTATTCCAATTAATAACGTTACTTTTTTAGCGGTACTATTGTACCGGTAAAGTTTAACGCTTTATTTAACGGTAATTTTACCGGTACAATATTTTTAACGTTATTTTTACCGGTAAATTTACCGATAAAATGTTTTAACGTTATTTTTTTAGGAACGTTATTTTTTTAACGGTATTTCAATCCCTGATCAAAACCATCAAAAAACTTACAAGAAAAGTTTTACGAAAATTGGTCTTCAATATCAGCTTTCAGTAAAAAAGTCAGCCATTGTTAATATTACGGTAATCCTGAATTCTCCGGAGATTTCGTATTTATATTTTTGAGATGAAATACCGATTCCATTAGGTATTCTATAAAAAATTTATGAACTGAGTATTTTTCGCGATGAATTTTTGTATCATTCCATGTTCCAAGGAAACGATTAAATCAATCATTATTCTTTGGGGAACAAGTCCTCTATACTTGCTTGACTTTGAAGAGTATTCTACTGGGCTTTGACTCCAGAAGACTCTCAGTAGCTCTATGAATAAAATAGGGTTGATAAACTGAAGATTCTTATCTAAAATAAATGATTATTATTTCAGATAAGAATATTCAGTTTTTCAACACTAAAGCAGATGGCGGCAGCACGTTGTTTTTGTTTGTTGATTAAAAAAAATACTTTCGAGGCCTTATTCAGACGATTGATGACCCTGATTGATGAGGTAAAATGGCGAAAAGTTGCCCATTGCCCGTTAAAGCTCGTGAAAATACTTTTGTAATGCAAGCATCTAGGATAAAGATCCTGAACACCTCTAATATTTGGAACAATTTTGTGGTTCGACTTACAAAGAAAAGTATATATGATGCACTTCCGGCAAAATGATAATTTTATATAAAAATTATGTGGGACTCGATCAAATATCTAACCTAGTTGGACAATTATTTAATAATTACTTTGGAACTAGTACCTACATTATATATTCTATGAGAATAATACGAGTAACACGCAACGACGTAATTTTACTTCTACGAAAGTTTGAGTTTTACGATGTTTATGATTCATTACAATTTTAACGGTGTTTCGCGAATATACTCTACAAGAGATCTACTAAAATAAACTAAAAATGTTCCAAAACGGTGTTCAATCTAAAAATACATGATTAATAAACAGCCCCAAATTAACTTGGGTGTTAAAGGTCAAAATATCGTAACAACTTCTTAGCATTTTCTTCATAGAAAAAGGTATTAATTACTTAAACATAATTTAATTCATTTCAAGCTTTATGCTCAGTCGTAACCGCGTGCGTGAAATTGTTATGATGTGATAAAAGCATTTACCGTGTTTTGATTGGCATCGTACATTTGAAAGCCCCATAAATTCTGACACGACAAACAATGTTATACAAATTAACTGAAATTAAACAGTATTCCATTATGCAATATAATATTTTACGTGTATCGTGTTTGATGAATGAACATGAAAATGCAAGTCAGACCAAATTGCCTTAGCTCCACAATCTTGCCGATTTCAAATTACTCGATTCGACGGTGACGATACGTCAGATCCGTACTTTTTCATAACCTGTGAAATGATTCAAGTGGACGTGTATTTCTCTTCTGTTACTTTTGAGCAAAAGAGACTGACAGGAACTGATTGCATTTGAAAAATGTTGACTTATTTTCTATATTACATAATAAAGGGATATAGGTATCTATTTACAGCAATAATTTTGTATCCTACTATTTATAATAAAATTAATCCTCAAATAATTAGATTATTGAAACAACTATATAATGGAAATCAGGACCAAATATGTGAGACACTGGAACTGTTTGAAACCGATTTTCTACATTAAGCCATCTTGCAACCAGGGATAACACAATTGCAACGCAAGTATTGTTTATAGTAGTTTTGATCTGCACTTTACAATTCGCAAACAAGACAAGAACTACATTACAAACTAGCTATATGAGCTATAAACTTCCATAAAACGACACAACAAGTTATTGTCCCTAAGCGACACTTGGAGACGACTGTCTCGGTCACATTCTAAATTCCACGAGACACGCTTTCAACTTGTAAAGTCAATTTACTTCGTTATAACTTCCACATTTTCATAAGAAGGAAAATTGCGCCTATACAGAGATGTGTATAGGCGCAATTTTCCTTCTTCCTACTACCTTCTACCTCTACCTTCCTTCTACCTTCAAGGGCGTGTACACAAAAAAGTAGCTACATTTCTCGTCGTTTCAATTAGCAACACGTGTTCCACTTACGCCACGGGCGGGCGGAGGGGAAAATAAAATATTCTCTTTGTTCTATAAAGTTTAATATCCCCGCTATTTGGGTTTGCGCCTCGGTTTACTCCATTGTTGTAGCGGATGTAGACGGTAATGTGTACGCAGCATATAATTCCGGAACAATGTACGTAAATAGACGAGTAGCTACTTTGCTGTCTCACGATCTTATTTCTAACACCCGTTTCCGGTTAGTTGGTATTAAACTTCATTGAAGGATGAAAACATACAGAGGCATTTCCTATAGAGAGGTAACTTGTTAATCTCGGCGATAAATGCAGACAAATGACTACTTTTACAGTACCGCACTTTCAGTAGTGAAAAGTTAGGTACGGCTTGCCTGCGAGTAAGCGATGGTGGGATGCCACCCTGTCCCGCACCCAACCTAATCGTTGCCCTGTAAACACCGAGTTACCCCCTATATTAATCATACGCTATGGTAGAGGTGGTATACTTGAGTAATGATACTTAATATCTAAGACATGAAGCTTTGTTACTGTTACCGTACGAGCCCAACGATCTATAAGTCGGCCTTGGCTTCCCTCAGAGTGTAATCAATCAAAGATGAAAACTTTCTAGAGCTTCAGTCTAGACTAACTTTTATGGTAGGCAGGAAAGTACAAACAAAGTTCGTGTATTAAGTCGACTTCTATAACAAATTGTGTTTTAAAGATATATTCTTTTTTACGAGTTTTCCATTAGTCAGCTTATAAAACCGCTCAAGCTGTGGTTTTTTTAATATTTGTACTTATAGAATATTACAGCTAATATTTATTTTTCAAGGTTTAACGAAAATACATTTTGCGGAATAAAATTATGTAATATTCGATCATAACTTTGCATGTTAAAATATTTTATAAAATTCCATAATTCATATATGAATTAAGGAATTTTATAAAGTCTTCGCAGAACTTAGTATTCCTGCGATGATACTAAATGGCCGTGATATTAATAATAGATGAGTAACTCCAGGGTCGATTATTTGCCTTTATAATAATTCCTACTGAGAAATAATGTTTACTTCGGATCTGCTACTTATTTCATTACATATTCTCATTCATCAAGTATTTCAGTAAATAAATAACATATCACAAGCATTTCATTCTTCTGAGAGCTTTATATTAATTTGTATGCAAACGGTGTATGACAGTATGTTTATTTGTTTCATTACTCAGCAATCTCAACATAATTGAAAAAGACTTGTCTATAAAGAGTATAATGAACCTTGTAGTTGTAAAATGTTTTATCAGTATCTCTCTAATACAAAATGATATTGATCAAGATAAGATATTTTATAATAGACGTAGGTTCTTACAATGCTTAAAATTAAAAAAGGGAACAGAAGGGAACTCTAAAAAACTTGAAACGCATCATACTGATGATAGCCTTTGGAAAAAAAAACAATTGCGGTTTAGAAGACGTTACTCCTTACCTACTAACTACTTATATTGATTGTGTACTTACAGTGTGATAAACTTAAAAGAAAAAAAATCACTTGGTTTCACATGCATACATGATATTTTGAATTATATTTCGCAGCTTCATTCGACGCGATTTCTTCTTATTTAACATATTGTAGCTATGTCTCCACGTAACAGCCTTTACACGAATATTTAAAGTAAAAGGAACAAATAAAAAGTTACTCATTTGACAGTTCCCGTCTTCGCCCGATGCGCCATTTTCTTTTCATTCTTTGTTTTCGTGTCATAGCCTTTTACACGTTCCGCTCGAATAAAAATTTTATTTTGCCTTTTTATTATAATTATAACTATTTAATATCAATAATGGGTAAAAGAAAAAGTGTAGAAATGTGTGACAATAGAAAAAAGTGCCGTCGTCGACGTTTTATATCAAGTTCGTCATCCGAGGATGAAACTAGCGGTAAGGATTCAATTGAATAATAATAAACTGTGATAGTGAGAAAGTTCTTGTTACAAATAATTTTAAAACAACTTATGTTTTCTTTCTAAATCTACCCGTAAAACGGGGTTTTATCGTGAATATCTATTCTAATTCCTTAAGGATTACATAGCGTAGAACCTACCCACACCAGTGATGCGGATTAGCCACCAGGGCTCTTCCTGTCACGTTAATAGTGTGTACTACGACGAGTTCCTAAACATTTAATGCGGGCTAGCCACCAGGGCTTTCCCTGTTATATTTAATGTGCTGTTTGATGGCGAGTAGGTACCTACACAAGTGATGCGGAATAGCCACCAGGGCTATTCCTGTTACGTAAATAGTGTGTATGGCCTGTGCTGTTTTATTGGCGGGTATCCTATTACTAGTGATGCGGGTTAGCCACCAGGGCTATCCCTTTCACAATTTTTATGTCCTACGTGACTAGTACTTACACAAGTGATGCGGATTAACCATCAGGGTTATTCCTGTCACGTTAAATGTGTACTTTATTTTTTAAGTATTAGTAGTACAGTCATTAATTATTCTAAGGTTAATTGGAATTAACCTAATGAATGTTTTACATGATTTTGGTTGTATCTATCCGCAGATCCTGCGATAAATAATCGACATAGCTCTTTGACGCCGCTAGATGTCAGTGCAACTAGAGCTCAGCCATTATCTACGGTGTCAGCACCAGCAGCTGACGAACCGGTCGCCTCCACTTCCGCGGCCGCAGCTGTCCTACCGGAACCACAATTAGATGACGAGATTTTACAATTATTGGGAGACGCCCCAAAAACTGATGTCGATTTAGGACCGGCTATTCATAAGGATATCGCTGATCGCTGGCGAGAGATACTGTCCAAAGGTCTCACAAAAGAGATAAAAGAGAAGCTTTTTAAGGAACATCTCATACCCGCCAACTGTGAACTTCTGATACCACCTCTCTTAAACCCTGAAGTGAAAGCGGCAATTCCTGATGCACTGATTAAGAGAGATAACATCTTGGTCGACAGACAAAAGCAAATCGGTATTGCGGTGGCAGCTCTTGCAGAAGCCATGCAATTACTTATAACTAAAGGAGAACATAGCAGAGTTCTTAAAGCAGTGAGTGATGCTTGCCGCATATTGTGCGACACGCATTTCAACGAAACAAAAACTAGAAGAAGCTTTGCCATATCCGCTACTAACGCAAACCTGAAAGATACATTGATAGAAGCCAAAAGAGATAAATATCTTTTTGGCGACAACATGTCTGACAAATTAAAGTCTGCTAAGAATATTCAAAAATCTGGCGCCGACCTTAAACAAAACCAAAAGAATACCAAGTTTAATAAATCTAACTTTTATAAAAACAAATCTTTAAACACAAGGGCCCTGCAGCGGAAGACCAGCGGCAAACCGGATGCAGGGAGGAGACGCAACGTGCCGACAGGAGTGCAGACACGTGCCACAGCCGCCAGGACGATGACGTCATCAACTCGATCGCGCTCACCACCTCCGCCACCATCTCGCCGTCCGTATCGGCGAACCTAGACTCCGAGGTAACCGCAGGTCGTCTTTCTCTTTTTTATGAGGCCTGGTCAGATATGACCGACAATCACACTATATTGTCTTGGATACGTGGATACAAAATTCCTTTTATATGCAGACCTACTCGAGTCGACTGTCCAAATACTTTACCTAAATCACCTGCTGAAATGTTACATTTTGACAAAGCCATTAAAAATTTACTTCAAATTGGTGCTATTTCAAAATGTGACCATGAACAAGACGAGTTTGTATCTCACGTCTTCCTGGTCCAAAAGCCTAATGGCGATTATAGGTTTATTTTAAACTTGAAGTGCTTAAATAAGTTTGTGCGTACGTCCCATTTTAAAATGGAAGATTATCGAACGGCAGCAAAGTTAATAACTAAAAATTGCCATATGGCTACCGTCGATATGAAAGATGCTTACTTTTCTATACCAATTCATAAAGACCATAGAAAATATTTAAAATTTAAATTCAACCATACATTATATCAATTTAACTGTTTACCATTTGGCCTTTCGTCAGCTCCTTTTGTATTTACAAAAATACTCAAACCAGTAATGGAATTTTTGCGGTCAAAAAATCATATGATTTCTGTTATTTATTTAGATGACATCCTTTGCCTAGGAAGAAATTATGTAGAATGCCAAAACAATGTTTTACTCACTATTAAGTTACTGGAACAATTGGGGTTTATAATAAATTACGAAAAAAGCCAAATCGAACCTAGTATGGAGTGTAAATTTTTAGGGTTTATTTTTAATTCTCATCGTATGATTTTGGAATTACCAGAAGACAAAAAAGTAAAAATTTAAGATATATTATGTCATTATTTAAATGTAAAAAATTGCAAGTTGAGAGACTTTGCAAAATTTATTGGTCTTCTGTCATCGGCTTGTCCTGCTTTTGAATACTCTAGACTATATACAAAACAATTTGAGTACGACATAAATACTTATGTTTATTAGAAAATGATTCTTACGAACAAATTATTCACCTACCATCCTCTTTAAGTAAAGATTGTAGATGGTGGATTAATCACATTGATGAAGGGTGTAATCCGTTAAGATTTAATGATTTTAAAATCGAAATTTTCTCTGACGCGTCTGCTACTGGTTGGGGGGCTTTTAGTGATGGTAAAAAAGCTTATGGTCATTGGCAAGAAAATGAAAAACATTTGCATATCAATGTTTTAGAACTAAAGGCCGCCTTTTTTGCTCTTAAGATATTCGCTAATAATCTGTATGATTGTGAAGTTTTAATGCGAATTGATAATGTTACTGCAATATCTTGTATTAATAAAATGGGAAGTATTCAGTATCCACATTTAAACGAGATCACACAAGCAATTTGGCAGTGGTGTGAATCCCGCAAAATTATGATATTTGCCTCTTACATAAACACAAAAGAAAATACAGAGGCAGATAGATTATCGCGCGTTACTAATGTGGATACTGAATGGGAAATAAACGATGATTCTTATCGAGAGATTGTAAATGCTTTTGGACAACCGAATATTGATCTATTTGCAGCGAGACAAAATGCAAAATGCAGAGACTATGTTTCCTGGAAACAAGACCCTGATTCAGTGGCTGTCGATGCATTTACAATTTCTTGGTCGAATTTATCGTTTTATGCATTTCCACCCTTTTCTATTGTCTTAAAAATGTTGCAAAAAATTATTTACGACAAGGCTGAAGGTGTAGTTGTAGTACCGTACTGGCCAATGCAGCCATGGTATCCCATATTTAAAAAATTGTTAACTGAGGAACCAATTTATTTTAAACCTTCTACAAACCTTCTTATCTCACCTTTCAGGTCGCCTCACAGTCTACACAAGGAACTTACATTGGTTGCCGGGAAATTATCCGGCAAACTCTATTAAAAAGATCGCTCTCAACCGGTGCTATTGAGATAATGCTGTCGTCGCTGTCCCCTAACACAGTGAGACAATACGACAGTTCATTTAAACATTGGTTTTTGTTTTGCAAACAATTCAATCATAATTACTTAGAACCTACGATTCCTTTAGTTATAGATTTTTTAACATATGTGTTCAATGGTGGTGCAAAATACGGTACAATTAACTCACACAAGTCGGCCATTATGTTGATTATGAGTCCAAAAGTCTCAGATAGTGATTTGATTAAACGTTTTATGAAAGGGGTATTTCGATTGAAGCCTCCATTACCAAGATATAATCTCACATGGGACCCAAATATTGTACTCAATTATTTGTCTAGTTTGTGGCCCAACGAAGAGATTAACTTAGAAATGCTTTCTAAGAAAACACTTACTCTGCTGGCACTAGTGACCGCGCATCGCGTGCAGACTTTTTCTTTGATAAAATTAGATAATGTTAGCATACAACATGGGGCTGAAATTACAATAATGATACCGGATTTAATAAAAACATCAAAAATTAATTCAAATCAACCAATACTAAGACTACCATTTTATAATACACATCCGGAAATCTGTCCTGCTCGCGCTATTAATGCTTATATAGAAAAATCTAGATTAATTCGAGGCAATAATTCTAATTTATTCATCAGTTTTAAAAGACCGTACAATAAGGTGACATCGCAAACTCTTAGCCGTTGGATCAAAGACATTCTTCAAGCTAGTGGCATAAACGTATCATTATTTTCAGCTCACAGCACGCGCCACGCGGCTACCTCTACTGCCAGCAGAAAAGGTGTTAGTTTAGATTTAATTAGAAAAACAGCCGGATGGGCTAACGCGTCGAAAGTGTTCGCAAAATTTTATCAAAGAGAAATTTTTGATGATCCTAACAAATTCGCAAATGCAATTCTAAATCAGTAAAAATAATTATTCGCTGTAATATGAATAAATGTTGATTGACATTCTCATATTTTTCTTTTCTTTTAATCTCTTTAAACTCTGAACATCCTACAATATGTTAAATAAGAAGAAATCGCGTCGAATGAAGCTGCGAAATATAATTGATGATCAAACGAACTTACCTGTACGTGAAGTTCGATCACAATTATATGAGCAGCTTCATTCGACGCGATTAACAATAACCCACCCATAGGAAAATAATAGGCAATGATATAATGTACTTTTAATTATTTACCCAACCCTCATAAAAGAAGAAGAAAAATATTTCAACAGTAGGTAAGTACACTTTAAACATAATGAAAAGAAAATGGCGCATCGGGCGAAGACGGGAACTGTCAAATGAGTAACTTTTTATTTGTTCCTTTTACTTTAAATATTCGTGTAAAGGCTGTTACGTGGAGACATAGCTACAATATGTTAAATAAGAAGAAATCGCGTCGAATGAAGCTGCTCATATAATTGTGATCGAACTTCACGTACAGGTAAGTTCGTTTGATCATCAATTATGCTCGTTTCCCAACATATTGGGTGCATTATTTTCCAGTTTTTTTTTATTTCAATATTACATTCTAGACACACTTTTATAGTAGGTAGCTACTCGTTTAAGTAACAGGTAGTAAGTTCCACTCTGCACTCACAGTTAATAATACAACAAGCTGTTTTCCCCAAAATAACTGTTCTGTCCTGAAGCGGTGGCCACAGAGCGCTGCGAACTGTAATCAGCCTTCCGTTCCACTAATTAATGCAGGCAAATCCAGCTCGTAATCATAGGCAACAACGTAACTTCCTGCCGGATACACCAGAGTCGTGTGTAATGGTTGTACGGTACAATTTGTGGCACGCGATTTGGTGTACCCACGAGTATGAGTGAAATGTTTGAAGATAAAAAGTTGGCTGACTGTCGTGGACCTATTTATCTTTTCCGTTTAATCACAACGACAAAATGATGAAAATTTGGCTGGCTTACGTATTCGTAACTTTGAGTCGGTCTGTCTGTCAAAGTTTTATACAGATAGACTGACTCAAAGTGAGTCAAAGAAAAAGAGCTCTGCATTTTGGTGTACTTACTTAGCTCTTTTGCTAAATTATAATCTGATGATAACTAAAATCAAAGGCATAAACGGACTAGTAAATAACAACGCCTTTTTATCGCAAAATAAAATCTTTTATTTTTAATTGGAGCTTAAAATAATTTGTGAAAAATTACAGTATTCCGCTAAGTGAACCTTATTTAAAAAAGAATGAAGAAGAAGAGGATTATTTTTGATAAGAGTTATTTGTAATCACAGGCCACACGAATTTCATACTCAAAGATAAAAAAGTTCCACGCAAAGTATTGGAGGTGAAATGGAAATCATCGTGCGTTATTTTGCGTTTATATCGTTTCATTAGGACCACGGGTACATAGTGTTAGTGGCATACCGTGGTCCAACCAGTAGGTTAAATCGGTGGTACCACGGGCCCTCAATGGAAATTGTATCCAATAGCCAATTTACAATACAAGGTGGTACCAAATAAACCCTAATGGTAGAGGGACCATCAAACTGAAAAACTTTTACTATGGGACCAACTTAAATCGCGAAAAAGCTGCTGATTTTTTTTTTCGCGATTTCAGAGTTGGTCCATTGTAAAAGTTGTAAGTTGTAAAAGCTTATCTAATCTACCATATTCGGCATTACCTAGAGGTTATTTTGTAACACGTATATTATCACATCTCTATTTTCAGTGGGGAAATAGTTATATGCCACTTCGATTTTGGTCACTTGTACAGTGACCAAAATCGATGTGTGCTGCGAGTTCCGACTTCAAATCACGATCTAGCGAAGTAGTCTAGAATTGAATCACGAGCGTAGCGAGTTTTTATTTAAAACTTCTTTGAATATCCGTGCATTTATTTTTTTAATTTTTTATTCATGTATGACACCATAAAGCACTCTACCTATCCTTTTCTGAGATATCAATTTTAAAAGTCTCATCCTTGTCACTTTATTTTTTTCTTTATTATTTTAAAAGTTGGTGTTAGAAATTTAAAAAAGAACTTTGCCTCACGCTCGCAGCAAAAATCGATTTTGCTGCGAGTTTTTACGCGCCAAAAGCGCCCTTTTCGTACTGGAGAGGTGAAAAGTAAATGACTCCCAATCTCCCAAATAAGGACACCTTGAGGTCGCATTGTTCCTCCAAATTTGTTCACCCACAACTCCTGGCTCACCCGAAATGACGGAGCATTGTGCGTCCATTCTCCGCTGGTGGAATAATAGCGGGGATATCCGTTTAGCAGCCTATTATTTAAACACCAATGAATACACCATGGCTATTGTGCGAACAAGTAATTACGAGGTTTTGTTCTTCGGAGCCACGATTATTTTCATTTTATTTCATTGTCTGGCTTTATCGTGTTTTTGTTAGAGAAATGGAGTATAAAACAGTGCTGTTTAAAACATCTGTCGTTTGAAGTAATAAGATAGAAAATATAAGACAAGTTTCGCAGCACTTTTGAAAAATTCTTAAATCTTCCTTTACTTGAAAATGAGTTATTAACAAAAGTAATTTGAGCAAGTATATGAGATAGGTAGTAGCATATTGTACATATTTATACACTCAAGTAGGTATCTTGGTTTCCCCATTCCAATTAATACCATACCATACGCCATAAACTTCCCATTTCTATCTAGTATCTTTATCCAGCTCAAGTCATGGTTGCCTGGAAGAAATTGCTTTTTAGCGATAAGGCCGCCAATTCTTCTTTGTGTATTTCTGTACAATAAAGAATATTTTATCTTATCTTAATTGCGTCTTCCAAATTACCTGCTGTCAATAATGTCCATAACTCAGAATGCACGTGGTTCGAGCGGATATCAATGTTGGTGATCCTGTTCAACTGCATCACCCTCGGCATGTACCAGCCCTGCGTGGACGACCAATGTATTACCAACAGATGTAAAATATTACAGGTAAGCCCTTACATTTAAATCACAAGCATAATAATCGACATTAAATATTGTCATTAATTGTATCATCATTATTGTCATGCGACGACACCTAGATCTGGATACCTTCTTAAATAATGCACAAAATTTAAGGGGGTCAATGTACTCATACATACAAACTGCTTTTACTATGGGACCAACATTGAAATCGAGAAAAAAAATCAGCAGTTCCATAGAAAATTTAAAACCGAATAGATCAAAATGTATGGAACAGCTGATTTTTTTTCTCGATTTCAATGTTGGTCCCATAGTAAAAGTTGTTTGTATGCATGAGTACATTGACCCCTTAAAATTTTGTGCACTATTTATGTACAGTGTAGGAAATGAAGCGATCTTTTTTTTGTATGGAGACCCCGACATTAAATCCTCAGTCGTTGAAACTTTGCAGGGATGTAATATAGTATGAACCAAAACCTTTGTACATATTCCAAAAACAACAAAAAAATTGAATAAGTAATTAAAAAATATGTTTTATTTATGACTTATTTATTATTACTTTATCATACTGTAAAGTTTCGTCTACTGAGGATTTACTGTGGGGGTCCCTACCCAACAAACAATTTTACGCAGTACAATGGTCGTACAAACGTTATCTTATTACCACTGGTAGCAAAAGATAGGTCACACTAACGTTATAATAACGTTTGCTCAACGCGAAAAGGGCCCCATTTATACGACCTGCATTGTCGTTTAATGGTCATACAAAAGTCACAAGATTACCCACTTTCATCGTACAGTAGTCGCATCAAAACTTTACAACGACTCTTTCGTTATATTGTGGTCGTACAGATGTTTTTGAATGACTGTAACTACGACTACGACTAACTGTACGACTGATTTTTGATGTTCGTTAGTGACTCGTGTTTGTGGTTATGTTTCGAGATCTGAGTAAAAATTACACATTTTTTTGCACTGACAGCATAGTTACATAGATATTGTGAAAGTTGGTTACAAACGTGGGCTTATCTCTAAATGAGATCTCTTCCAGCCAACCCATGATTATTTGGGATTTTTTAAAGTAAACAGGTCACAGGCAGTGCAAAATTGTTAACTACTACTTAAAATAAGTATAGATAAATATAATTTTATTATTTAAATGCAATGAAAATCAATTGACATAGGTACCGCAAAGTTTATTATAGCGAAGTTCGTTATAACACCTCGTAAAAAGTAACTCAATTGTCTTGCCAATCTATCTTCCGATCTTCTTTTGTTCCTCCAGGCCATTTTCGGCGGTAATGAAATTGAATAAAAGCAAACAGGTTGACGTTTACTTTCGCCATCGTGTCTTCTGACTTTTAAATGTTTTGTTTAAAACACTATGTTGAAGTTAAAAATATTATCAGCATCAGAATTGTCATACAATATCATCTAGTGCACACGTACAACCGCTCTGAAGTTGTTCACTTCTGTTGTACATTGCAAATAATATATTAACAGGTAATATTATGCGGCTAGGTTATACGCAAAAGTTTAATTTCAATAGATAAAACGAACTTATAGAAATATGTACATACAAATACAAAAAGTAATAATAAGTACAGGGTTATTTGTAAAACACCAACAACAAGAGATAACTATCCTTACATATAAAACAAAGTCCCTCGCCGCGTCTGTCTGTCTGTCTGTTCGCGATAAACTCGGAAACTACTGAACGGATTTTCAAGCGCTTTTCATCAATTAATAGAGTAATTCCTGAGAAAGGATATAGTGTAAAATTAATTGAGGTTTTATGTAAATTGATAGAAATATGACGATAATTGTTGAAGGAGTCGGCAAAAATTAAGCCGTCCGGGGGCTTGCATCGAAAACGCTGCCTAAACCTTTCGAGCTGTAACAAATTAATGTACAAGGGAATTGTTTCTCTGTTATAGGTCTACAAAAAAATTCGCAACGGTATATGTCTATCTTTTAAGGATAGCTAACTATAGCCATTTCAACTTTTTTTTAAATGGTCACAAAAAATGTGATAATTGGAAAGGTATTTAGACGGAAACAGTATTAATCCTTATCAAATAAAATGCGTTCGTTACCATAAGCGTTCCATGCACATAATTTTAGCTCTTTACACTATATAGTTTAAATAAATATCTTAGGAGTTATCGCAAAAAGTTTACGCGCGCGAAAATAAATTCAAGCGCGTTTCTCATACCGATGATGACGGGACTCGATCTTACAGACAGACTTTTGTAGCGAAAAGAAAGGAAACCGAAGCGAAGCGAGGGCGGGGCGCTAGTATAGGTATATATTAAAATGTTTACGATAGAAAAATCTTAATCCTAAATATTTACAAATAATACAACTTTTCTGAAAACAAACAAAAAAATCTACTTTCCATACAAATGTCCGAACAGCTAATCGAGTTTTGTATGAAAAGTAGTTTTTTTGTCTGTTTTCGGAAAAGCAGTAGAACAAAAGTTGTTGTTTTATGATATCAGTAATCTACTCTTGTGAAGTTGTTGGTGGGTGTTTACAGTACAATTACTATTATCTATTAATGTTTAATGATATTTTTTTTCAACAGGTATTTGATGACATAATATTCGCATTTTTCACATTGGAGCTGACAATCAAGATGGTGGCCATGGGAGTGTGGGGCCACGGGACCTATCTGGCAGACTCCTGGAATAGACTGGATTTTTTCATCGTAATGGCCGGGTAAGATTTTTATACTTACTTATTCTTGTTAATTATTTTGTGTGAGAATGGAAGATATACACTTTTATACAAGGTGTATTTGTAACCACTCTCTAAATTTCAAGGATGTGTTCAGTCCATGAAACTGAACAACTTTCTTTAAGGAACATAAGGTCGAAAATGTTAAAAAAAATACTTTTCATACAAATCACGTCACGTCACAATCAAAGAGATCACGTGGTCAGTTTAGTTTTTTGGCGTATTTCGACACATGTTTCATGGAGAAAGTTGTTCAGTTTCATGGACTGAACACATCCATAAATTTGGAGAGTGGTTACAAATACACCTTGTATAGCTCTATTTATTGACTAGAAAATTTTAGGATGATATTATAAAAGTACTCGTTAGGCGTTTTATATAAAGTTTGAAATTGAAAATCTAAGAAACGAATACTCAAATGGCCAAAATTCCATACGTTTGAACTCTACGCTTACTATTAAAGCTTAAATATGAGCAATACACTATCAAATCACATGTCGCAAACTTATGTAAAGCATAGACTTTGTTTTATGCTTACCGCTGACGGGCGCTATTTTGTAGCTGCGATAAGCGCGACGTTAATCGCGGCGATATCGCTGCGATAAACGCGGCGATAATCGCGGCGACAATCACGGCGCTTTTTAGTCGCTGACGTAGGTTAACCCTAAAAGGCACCCGGTAATAATATTATAGAATAATCACTTTTATTATTGCTAAGCTCTATAAAATAAAGTTTATGATTTATTTATGTCAGTAATTATATACTTTTCACAAATGAAGCAAACAATGTATACGATTCAAATGTCTTCAGTACCCTTAGCACGAACAGCTATCGAGAAAAAAAACGCACGTAAAATTACTCGATAGACAATAGGGATGTTGACTATTTTTTTTATTTTATGTTACATAAATTACCTCTCAAAAAAAGAAACATTGGTAAAAGAATTAATTCGCTAGCATGAAAACTGCCCGAGATATCACAGTGTGAAATGCACACAAATGGACTCGATCAAAAACGCTCCATACTAATGGCTTGCACGTTATGACGTCACGCCGTGCTAGTTTGTATGCAACGCATAGGAAATTTGTTCAGCAGCTATATTAAATATTGTGTTTATCAAAATGGTTTCTTCGACAAATTTGCTATACATTTTACGGACTAATTAATGGTATCATTTATTTTAATAAATTGTATACTTTTTAAATGGACTTGTCCACCCAACTTTGAAGGGTCATAAAACAAATAATATGCAATATATAAAACCAAGAGGTATACAAGCTACTCTAAAAGTTTTATATGTTTACGATTTTTATTAGTATTTCGTTATTTTATTCGTTAGTCAACATCCCTATTCTCTATGGAAAATTTCATTTCGCTTATCGGCGACAGATGGCGTTGTACAAATTTCCAATACAAAATTTATCTATCGAATGATTATTTTTTTGATAGCTGTTCGTGCTAAGGGTACAGATCCTTTTATCGTCAAAATAGTGTGAAGAACAAAAATTCTGCATTTACTTTATATGCGCAAATTCAAGAATTATATAAATTGGTAAGCATATCATGTAATAATAATTCTCTTACTTTTTATTGCAAACTCTACCATTACAAAAATAATTATGTCAGCCAGCGAAAAAAATTGTGGTGTCTTTTAGGGTTAAAGCCGCTTGTCACTCTTGTCAGTGTCATTTCGTGGGCGATTAGTCGCCGAGCTATGTGTGAGCTACTTTTTGTAGCTCGTGGGCGTTTACGTATTGAACTCCATATGTTCTATTCTGGGCTACAAAAAATCGCTCGGCGATTAAGCGCCCGTGAGCGGTGGCGCTTATTGTTTGAAATTGACAAGCTACGGCACGTTATCTGCTTATTAGCTGTAATAGTAAGCGTAGCGTTCAAATGCATAGAATGTTGGCCATTTGAGTAGGAGGCCAGGAGGCGTACCGGCTAACGCATCGAACTTCGCAAAGTCTGCCGGGTTTCAAATTAAAACCGATAAATCGAGCCCCAATCGGGCCAAAATGGCGAACCCCGATTCATGATGTCACATGATCATCAATATCTTCCAAATAACTTCAACAAATAGTACAATACGAAATTCGTTACTTCGATTTAACTGTTTTAAGTTGAAGCTCGGCAGACCCGCCGAAGTTCGAAATGTTAGCCGGTGGGGCCCTGGTCTGCCTCTCGTCCCTATGCTGCCATCGTATCCCCTCTAATGAAACTATTTTAAAAACAATTTTCATAGATTGAAAACGCTATTTATTTCAAAAATTTAGAAATTCTCTACGTACGGTCACTCTTAGCTCTCTATTATGATATTTTTAAGCATATAGAATATTGAAAGCTGGATGACATTACTATAAAAGGGTATTATTATTAGGTCCAAAAGGATTTATGTAAATGAATATCTTGGGTGTGAACGACTCGTAACTTCTGGTTCAAAATTATAGATAGCCAAAATGAAATTAGAATGAGATTTTCAGAAAATTATGTTCGTCACTTTGAATAATTATAACTTCTTGACGTTCCACCTTCAGGAATTTCAAAGTTATCTTAAAGTTTTCATTAAAACAACATCTAAGCCCTTGAACATTAAAAGTTCTAATTAGTTATTTAAAATTTAATTCGTCTTATTATCAGGCGTCGTCTGTGAAAAGTGGATTCATGTAAAGTCCGTACTTTTATTATTTTATGTCTTAATATTACATATTTCCATCTATTTAGTTTTTATTAATGTAAGTATTTATATGTATTCGATATCCGTGTTCCGGGTTCAAATTCTGGGCTAGTCAAAATATACAGGGTGAAATCGAAAACACTCGACAAATTTTGTGGTGTGGCTTAGACCAGGGGTCTCCAAACTACGGCCCGCGGGCCACATCCGGCCCGCGAGCACCAACAATCCGGCCCGCGAAAGCAGGCTGGATCGTACCAACAATACTGTAATTTATTGTATGTTGGTACATACAATGAGCTAGCTAAGTCCTGGCCCTTGGGACTTCGTAGAGGAGTTAATCTGGCCCTTATGCTTAAAAGTTTGGAGACCCATGGCTTAGACCGTCAAACTAAACAACTTTGTCTATGGAACCAACTTAATCAGACTAAAAACTGTTCTGATGTTCCATACATTTTGATCGAGTATACATTGACGTGTTCTATAGAACAGCTGATTATTTTTTGCGCTAATTACCTAATAGACAAAGTTGTTCAGTTATCTTCAGTTTGACGGTATATCACACTCTTTTCACCTCTCTTCACACCACATTTGTCGACTGTTCAAAAATCACCCTGTCGAAAATAGTTTTTGTGATTTTTGTATAATGAATATGAAATAATTCATCACTTATTTAAAAAAAAAACGTTGTCCGCACTAGAAATTCTATTCCATTTTCAAACCAAGTATGTGCCAGACGATATTTCCACATGAGTAAATTTACTTATGTTACATTTCTGTCCGGAGCCTATAAAACGTTAAGTCCCTTAAATATTTAAGATAGGAAATTTCAGCAAAAGAAGACTTCATTTTATCTTTAATTATAATTGGTACAGCATTCAAAATTTAAAAAAAAACCGCATACAATACCAATACAATACGTTATACTTAATTTTCAATGTTAAATTTCATTGTCTTCATTTTGTTTAAAATGCTGTGTTATTTGAGAAAAAATAACCCTTTCGATCGGTATCGTAAAAATAAAACATTGTTTTTTTTTCATATTTGGTGGGTTCGATTCCTGGTTAAGGCAGGTGATTTTTCAAAAATCTTTGAATGCAATAGGGATGTTGACTAATGAATAAAATAACGAAATACTAATAAAAATTGTAAACATATTAAACTTTTAGAGTAGCTTGTATACCTCTTGGTTTTATATATTGCATATTATTTGTTTTATGACCCTTCAAAGTTGGGTGGACAAGTCCATTTAAAAAGTATACAATTTATTAAAATAAATGATACCTTTAATTAGTCCGTAAAATGTATTGCAAATTTTTCGAAGAAACCATTTTGATAAACACAATATTTAATATAGCTGCTGAACAAATTTCCTATGCGTTGCATACAAACTAGCACGGCGTGACGTCATAACGTGCAAGCCAATTAGTATGGAGCGTTTTTGATCGAGTCCATTTGTGTGCATTTCACACTGTGATATCTCGGGCAGTTTTCATGCTAGCGAATTAATTCTTTTACCAATGTTTCTTTTTTTGAGAGGTAATTTATGTAACATAAAATAAAAAAAATAGTCAACATCCCTATTCCAATTATTTTAAAAATCAAAATGAAATTCTTTTTCGGTACTTACCTATACTTATAATATATAAGGTAAGTACTTTCCCTTCATGTGGCGAAGTTTTGGTACACCCACACCCTGAATAATATAATAATTAGTCGATTCTTAATTATGCTTTGGCAATATACCGAATGCGCAAGCCGCAGAACTGACTGGTCTGTTCATCTTAGGAACTCACTTTGTTTTATTATTTATGGCAATGTTAAATTTTAATGACTCTACTGCGGAACTCTGCTTTAAAGGAAGGTGTACAATCAACAAATTATATAGTTACTTACTTGCTTGTAAGTATTTATTTGTCGTTTCAAGAAAATCATTTTCTTTTAACAAGATACCGGAGGTACTACAAGTGTGTTACCTTAAATTGAGTGGAATAAAAACTAAAAACTAAACTTGGTAGAACATTCTGTTTTCCATACAACATTTGAGAAATATTTTTTTATTCGTTTGTATAACCTATAAACTCGTTACTCGATAGTAGCGGTATCTTAATTTAAAATCACAATCATTTCAGAGTTTTCCCCACTATCATTCGTTAGGGATGAATCATACTAGATGAATTTGTGCGTACCTACGTGTCTTATACTAAATCAGTATTTTAACGTCGTTTGTAAGCGTGAGGCACGGATATAAATATCACGTAACTAATACAAAACTTTCTTACATTTTTAAAAACGATCGTCAACCGCTCTTACAAATAAACAATAACCTATAATCTCCTTCAGATAATTCTGCAATAGGTACGACTTGACAAAAATTATAATTTCTAATCTTTATTATAATCATATTTATTTTGTTTGTTCACAGCGCCCTGGAATATGCACTGAACGTGGAGAACATAAACCTGTCCGCTATCAGAACGATACGAGTGTTGCGGCCTTTGAGAGCTATCAACCGAATACCAAGTAAGTTACACACACATTTATGTATGAAGACTGGCATACCTACCTGTCCGCCATTTTGAAAAAAGGTGATTTTGGAGGCCTGTGATAAAAGTGGTGTCAATCGATAGAATAAATCATTACAAACAAAAAGTAATAAATAAAACAATCTCGTAAGTGATATACTTACTGAGACATTTTAGTTTGAAGTTAAAAATTAAAAGCGTGAAATCAAGGCTACGACCTCTAATCTACTTAAGAGATTAGCTAAGTGAGGAAGAAGTTAATGGTTTCTTAAGTTACCTTTCCCCTGGAATCACAAATTTACAATACGCCGCCGCTTCGCTACTTAAGAAGCCGGTGAACAGTGAACTTCCTATACAAACGTATTACCAAAAAAATAATTTGCAATTTGATCATAATTAACTCTTTTTTATGTTATTCGGATTAAGACAGCATTTGTCTAGGGTTCTATCAAACAAAAAATCCAAAATACGCAACCAAATAAAAATTAATGTGAATTACAGTTTTGTAAAAAATAATAATGACATTCATTTTGAATTGGGTTAGTATTTTGGATTTTTTATTTAATAGAACCCTATACTAATACTGTCTTAATCCGAATAACATCACAAGAATAGTTATTAAGCTCAAATTGCAAATCATTTTGGTATTACGTTTGTTTAGGAAGTTCACTGTTCGCCGGCCTCTTTAACTTGTAAACCGATTAAGTAATAAGTTACTGTGCCATCGAGGACGATCCAGGTGGAATGAAAAAGTTGGAGGCTCAACTTGGTTAGCTTGGATACTTTGATCCAATGCGGATAAACATTTTACATATTTTGAAGAGTTCACATTTTGTAAATTATTATTTAATTGTTTTATGTAGAAATACTTTAGCTAAAACTTTTGTGCATGGAGTGTAAACTGAGGACGATATATTTTTATAAAAAAAAATAGTTCCTCTTTTACTTAATGTGATTTTTTTAATAACGTAAATATTGTTTTTTGAAGCAGATTTACGTCTCAACAAAAACCAATTTAGGTCAATAAAATGCAAAACAACAACGATTCAGTTCTGAATACAAAATAATTAAATGATTTTTTTTTATTTTTTTTACTATTTTTGTCTTTTGTAGAGATACTCTCAAAAAAAAGACGCAAAAATTAATTGATAGAAGTTTTTGAAGCTCTATTTCGATGTTGTAATTAATGCCTAATTATCTATTACACACGTTTTCATTAGGGTGAAGCGCGTTTAATAAAGGATTTATATAGGAGAGGCAATTATTAAGGGAACATTATAATTATTCTAGTACCCGAGCGATAGGTACGACCTTTATAATATTTCAGGATTTCAGGTAGCTGTGCAAATTTATAGTGAGTAATTTTTAATGATATTAGGTAGAAGGTAAGTAGAGTATTTTTAAACACACTTCTACAATACTGCAATTTAACACATTTTAACTATTGTAAACGCTTTGTTTTAATGTCAAATTTGATATTACCGTACACCCAGTCAGCCCTTCTATAAGCGTCCTTACCAAAGGGTGATGAAGGCCCAAACTTTCCTTTTGGTGAAGAGTCCTTTCAGAAACTCCTGTATTTTAATCGCCGCATAGCACGAAAATTATCTATGGATTTTATAGCAAGATTAAAAAAAAGGTTGGAAGAAAGTGAACTTGAACCCTTGTTGTTTAAACAATTTTATAACGTTGAACCACAGAATACATAATATGGTTGAACTATCAATTTTTGATAATTATGGAAAACGTTTTATATTTT
Source organism: Agriphila straminella (assembly GCA_950108535.1). Lineage (NCBI taxonomy): Eukaryota > Metazoa > Arthropoda > Insecta > Lepidoptera > Crambidae > Agriphila > Agriphila straminella. The sequence goes on from OX467314.1 coordinate 5,737,651, forward strand.
TTTACCTGTTTCAACATCCAATCCGTTAATATAGAACTCATCAATGTCCCATTATGGACCTTTCGAATTCGTAAACGAGAACCCATTAAAAAGAATGAAATCGCCCCGTTGTAAATTGGCAGTCAAGGATCAATTTTCGAAAGGCTGACGGAACAATCAGCTACCTGAGATCAACCAGCGGCACCCACCGAAAACAATATTTTATTATAATCAAAAATCATCCAGTGTCTTACAATTTGTAAAAACCTTTTGTCTCAAAACTTAAAAAAGTTATTAATTTACGGAAGGACTCATAAATATCTCATTTAGAAGTGGTCTTTCACACATTTAACAGAATAAAGGTGAACGGAGCGCAGACTGAGGAACCTTAGCGAAATAGTTTCTTTGGCCACTCCACTTCAGTGACAAAACAGTGGCCCTACCATGAGTTGATGCAAACTGTTTACGTTACCGTAAACTATCATCTTAACTCTTTCACTCGCACTAACTGTGAGCAGTATATCCGACAGTTACGGTAACGTAAAGAGTTTGTATCAACTCATGGTAGAGCCACAGTACGAGGTTATGTTTTGCGTTTATGGGGTTATACGTAGTTGGTATTTTACGTATTTTTTTCTACAAATCCGCAAAACACCACAAAATCTCGAGTTGGTATTTTGCGTATGTGGTATTAACTATGCGTCTAAAGGAATCAAATCACACCGATGTAAAAAGACAACCGTGACAGAATCAATGTTCGTAAGACTGACGGAACAATCAGCTATCTGAGATCAACCAGCAGCACTCACAGAGATGAATCCGGGCGGGAAGCGTAGGCGCTATCGATCGCGCAACAGGTGAGCTCGGCCTATCGCGACCCGAGCTCGACATCATTGTGAAACCTGAAAATAATTGTAGGACATAATCATTTTGATATGTAGTGGTGCTACAGATTGTATGAAATATTGAAAACTTCGGCTAAGTGCAATGGCACCCCGCTATTAAATCTGTCGAGTAAACATGTGAATAAAAACACTTTGTTCTCAGTCAGTAAAGTGACACAAAAACAGTGCCTGTTTCACAGCCTATGGTTAGTAATTCTGGGTTGTACACGGTACTATTATATTTTGTAGTTGCACAAAATTATCTTATGCGTATCGTGTCAATATTCACTAGCCTATTATCAGATTACAGATTCATGAAGTGTGGAATCTCGACGCTAGGTGGCTTTATGAAAAGAAGAGATGCAAATAGCTAGACATCACTGCCAGAATGAAAGGGCGTATATATATTTGGATACTTACTCGTGGTACTAGTTCCGCTATTCCTCGCAAGATTGAGCCAATGGTCCGAGAATTATGATGTTTATGCTGATAAAATTAAAATGTCATACGTCAGATCGAACAATAGTTCGATCTGACGTATGACATTTTAATTAAATGACTTAAATTCATCAACAAACAATAGTTTGTTGATGAATTTAAGTCTACATAAGATGTAAGAAAAACTAGCAATTATTGCGTGGAATTGAATTAATTAAAATGTATGTACCTTGCAATGTGGGATGTATAAAAAAATGTTGTGTGATGATGTAAAATATTGGATAAAAAAAACATAAATAAAGGTTGGTATCGTCAAAGTATATTACGAATGTAACATATCAAAAATGATATGTTACAACACGAGCATTGCGTCTTTTCTAAATTAGAGTACTTAATTGTATAAACAGACAACTTAGAAGCAACTGTCACTTGGGGACTGAATAGTTAAAGGAACTATGCAAACGGCACTTTTCAAGTGTAGTAAGAACATTAGTAGATGACAAAGCAGTTTTTAGTTGTCAACGTTTTAAAAGGTAGAAATTATCAAAATTAATATTTTTACTCGGGCCTTCGAAAGACTAACCACCTTATTGACAAATAGTTAATAAGCTTTTTAGATATCATTTTTAGTTTATCTCATTGAATGATATTTTTTTGCATCGGAGTAAAAGCGTCAAAACACTTTATAACTGATCATGAAAAATTAAAACTGTCTTCTAGTAACTTTAAGTAACTTAACTTTAAGCTTTTAATAATTCTACCTTAAGCTCACATTTCAAAGTTCAAACATTATCAGACATTATTATAATACCTACCTATTTGAAGCTCACGTTTCGCTTCGTTTTAACATGATCAGCACATGCTGATATAAAATGCTGAAGTCAAAAAGCTTACAGCATTTTAAAACCAGTGACACACATCCAGATGTAACACAATCGGCTAGAATCGATCCGTGCAACAAGTGAGCATGTTCTACGCGATCTCGAGAAGAGGTGGAGTTTTAGTTTTAGCGTTGGTTATAGAAGTACCTAAGTAAAAATATGACTAAAAAATAAAATGGTATAATAAATAGACAAAAAGAAACGTATTAGAAAATTTTAAATATTCTTTGACAAGAAGAAAAGAAAAGAATATAAAATAAATAGAGCCCTTCAGGCAAATTACGGAAAAGGGTAAAAAACAATGCAAACAAAACAAAAAAGGCAAACAAGTTTTAAAGCGGGGAGCAGCTGAATAAAAAAAATAAAACAATCTGCCGGAATCGATCCGCGCAACAAGTGACGGTCTACTCCCTCTCGAGCTGAGGTGGCATTTTAGCTACGATAACATTAAGTACCTACACGGTAGCCGTGTTAGGGATTTGTGAGGTGTATATTTTATAGCAACGTAGGTGAAAGTCATGTAGGTGTAAGGATAGTTGAGAACCTACATTTTCAAAGTATGTTTTTAAAAGGAAAATACTTACATACCTATGTTAATTATATTAATTGACAGAGGCTACTTAATTAATTTTTCAACACACTTGCTCGAAAAGTGAGCCCTAATATATCGCTTTTAGGGCCATAAACCGAGCTATAACAAACGTGGGCAATAATATATAAAACACTAGTACGTAATAGAATTAACCCTACAAAGTTAAATTAGTACCTTAATGCAAGTTCTATGCGAGTAAACAGAGTATTCCCAATTTAGCCGGGTAATACAGTTATTTTTTTAGTAACAACAAAAAGGTTTTGTGCTGCTGAAAATTTATATACATTTTGGAATAAATAAATGTGTAAGTCCTTAATTAAGTCAAACAAATATTTATTATTATCAAATTATTCACAATATTTTGTTATAAAATATTAAAATATTTGCATTTTATCACTTAAAATTATAATTTTGAAGTAGGCTGTATGCTCACTCACCCTTTGTTCGCAAAATATTCTTGCATTGGGCGTGTGAAAAAAAACAAACAAAAAAAACTGGGCGCCTTTTCCCATAATTATCATATTTTGTTTTTGTCGTATTTGTTGCTGTGTGGTAAATTACTTTGTTTTTTCCTCGCAAATGTGTTGAAAAACGTCGTATGAAACTCGTGAGCTCTTGCTTATTGCACACTCGGCTGAGTTACGCCCTCGCCTGCGGCTCGGGCTGCTACCCACAACCTTGTATGCAATGAGCAACCTAAGCCTAACTTGTCTCATAATGTACTATTAATTGACAGAAGCTACTTAATTAATTTTATAACCAGGAGGTGTATTACAAACTCTTAAACCTGTTATAACCCTATAATTAAAAACTAATCGAATGCTTGCTCTAAATCTGCTAATGTAATACCTACTACCTACATTGATATTTTTAAGAGTTCCGTACCCAATGGTTAAAAACGGGACCCAATTACTAAGACTCCACTGTCCGTCTGTCTGTTTTTATATCAACCTCTATTTGCGCACGAACAGATTAAATTACAGGTTAGATTTAGAACAAAAGAAGTTACGAACCTAATTAATCTCATTACTATTCAGAGATAGTTAACAATCTTTGCCAAGAATACTTTTATAACTAATTTTTGTTTTCTTATTTAACATAGCTAGTAATGAAAGATATTTATGTTTGTTATTATCTGGCGATAAACAAACACCATAAAAGATTTCAGATGACCTCCGGATATTAGCCGTCGGTCGTAGTCGTAAGGCCAACGACAGTAAAAACAAAACACGCACGCAACGCAAACAAAACTAATTTACGTAAAACTCAACATAAAACTGTAGTAAACAAATATATTTTTCAGAAGCTTCTGGTTACCCACAAAAATTGCTTGGGGAACACTAGGACTTAACGTATATGTCTGAAAATAATAAATCTTATTAGTTTTTGATAACCATATGGGAACTGTGTTTGAAATTCATATAAACATATTTTTGCTTTAGATCTGTATTGTATATTCATTATAATAGTACAGGATGCCCTAAAGTCTTTGAATTCACTTATTCCATTCCATCAAGCCCAAAATATTTACCATAAGGTTTAAAAAAATATCAAATACTCACATTACTTTTGTACTACTTGGTTAAAGCCTGCTTATTTCACAAAATAACTTTTAGTAATAATGACAATGTAAGAGAAAACTAACCAATACTTAAAACCTCGTTAGCGGTACTTAATGGTGGTAGAGAGAAAAGATATGACCATCGAAAAATAACTTATATTTTGATAAAATACGGCTAATGGTTTTCTTTTCTGAACAAACCATTTCAACGTTTTGGAAATGGTTCTAGTTTTCCCATTTCTTAAAGGTTTTTACGCTCATATTGTAAAGGTATCTTCCTCACTTCGAGCTTCTAAATATAACAAAACTTTATGCCATTCGTCGTGGTAACGTCGTCGTTCTACAAATCAGCGTTCCACGACGGCGGCTCTGAACCTCGAAACTTAGGAGTTGCCTTATTTAAACAAAAGAGTCTAGCTCCATGATCTATGTGACTCTCGCAACTGGGGTAATACAACCCGTCGTAAATTAATTTCGACTGAGCTTTCTGCACAAACCGCAATAAATAGTTTGTCGACGTTAAACATCTAAGTTCGGTTTAAACCTGGAAGTTTACTTTACGTTATTTTATTACGTAGTTAGTGTTAGTTTACTACTAGCATCTATGCCTCTAGATTAAGTAATAACCTTATGGTACTTGGCATGCTGTTCTAAATTATGACTTTACGTAAAATTTTCTTAAATATGTGCTGAATATATTAGTAACCAGTGACGTCACATTTCTGCAAACATAGCGATAAGTTGTAAACGCATTCAAACAAAAGACAACTCTCTAGTGTCGTCACACAAAAGCCATATGGGGCTCACAAACAACCGGCACAATGCAAAGTCGCAATGAGAGCTTTTCAAAATGACAAAAAAATTTCAGTCTCGATAGGTAGCGTTGATAAACAGACTAGTGTCAAGCAGAAAACGTAGGCAAAAGAAATAGTACATTACAGCCGTGAACGGGAAGCTAGCGATTGCATTGTCGAGGATGGTTTGAAGCCCGAGCCGCAGGCGAGGGCTTTAATCATTCGAGGCAATGCAAGTAGCTTCCAGAACAAGGCTTGTATAGTGCTTTTCTCAAGAAATGCGAGGAAATAAAAAATTAAAAAAACTTTTTCCAGTTTTCCAAACCATGAACTGGTTATAGCATTTGATATATCTTTCTTTTGATTTTGATGGCAGTAAGTTTTCTATTATTAATTTTGCTTCTGCTCTCAAACTTGGTGGCGTACATTCAATTGCCGTATCTATTTCACTGTCAGAACTCATTTTGTTATTTATTACACAATATAAACTGTATCGATATCAAATATACCGCTGAAAATTATTCCCGCCAGTTTTTTTTTTTTGGGTGCATTCCAGCAGTTTAATCGCTCGAAGCGCCGAAAAGCAAAATGAGATTTATCATAGACAAATCCTCTGAGTAATCTTGAATTACGTGCAGCGCCATCTACCGCCGAGAAGCAAAAACCCATCTCATTTCGCTTCTCGGCGGTAGATGGCGCTGTACATAATTCAAGATTACTTAGAGGATTTTTGTCTCTGATAAATCTGGTACAATACAATGTAATATTTATTTATTCTTATAGTAATATACTCTGTGCGCACCATTTTTTTATTGTATCGTTATTATAGTACCTATTAAATAATTTTACCTTTATAATATTAACTGTCTTGTCGTTGGCTTGCGTGCCAGAAAAAAGGAACTAAAGTTATGGCTGTATGGTGCAAATGTGCCTTTGCTTTTTTTGTTTTTGTGAACAGCTAAAACAAAAAAAAGAAGTTGCCGCAGACCACCCAGATCATCTTCGCACTGTACCTACTTCCCGCACTGGTTTCTGGTGCGGGAAGTAAGTATTGAAATTCATTCCTGGTCTGAATTTTAAATTTAGAATGTGATGAACCAGACCCCCTCGGAAATGTGGAACGCCCCGCATTCCTTTTTCAAACGGAATGATAAGATTTCAGAGCATAAGTGAGAAAACACAATTTACAGAAAATCACCGTTAAGAAACACCAAAGAACGCCAAGAAATGAAAAGACCATTTATTTTTCAAAGCCAATTTTGACAATTGTCCATCAATGCCATAGATGGCGTTGATTTAAACCGAGAAACACCTGCAAAAATAGTGTATGAAAAATATCAGGGGCCTATTACAAAAATAATGTACGCAATCGCGTAACACAGTCACTTGGCCACGAAAGTCTTACGCAGTTCGTTGGTTGTAGTTATAACAAACATTTTGAAGCTGGCTATCGTAGCCCATAGACTACTAAACGAACGATGTCGAATACGCTAGAGAGAAACTGTCAAACTCACGCAATCAATTCGCAATATCACATACAAAAGTGGTTTGTGATAGGAAACAATCAAAACAAAGCACGGACGCAGCTGCGTGTATCGCATTAAACTTTTCGTAATAGACCCCCTGTGGTCATTACATTCACCAAGCAACGTCACATTTCTGTAAACATATAGCAACTTAAAACGCATTCAAACAAAAGACAGCCGCTCTAGTGTCGCACAAAACCCATATGGGGCTCACGAACAACCGGCACGATACAATGCAAGCCGCAAATTAAATCGGGAACGCGCAACCACGGTAGACAGACATACATCGGCACTAATTTGCCCCGCCCGCAATTTATTGCTCCCTCGTGCATTTTTGTTCCGCTAAATTGAAATATAAATTCTGGTTTAGATTCTCACGGCCGTTCGTTTTTATAAAGATACGTAAGTGTAAAACATTTGAAAATAAGGACTTAGGTTATCTGGCCGGTGCGTTAAGCTTGTCTACTACTAGTTATAGTACTAATAGTGTTTTTTGCCTGAAAGTGTTTTTTTTTTTTCAATTATAGCTTTACCTACTACAATCACTTAATCAGGTAAAGTGTATAATTTATAAAATTCGTTTATAAACTATTAAGGCTTTCTATGTTAAGTTTGAAAAACTATTTATGAAATAATTATTAATTAATAATTACCTATAAATAAAGATTTTCACTAATATCTATACTAGCAATTATTTTACGCTACTTTTAAAAACCAAATATTTCAAACATTTTTGTACTTTAATTGAATTAACAAAGTGAAAGTATGTACCTATCTCATTAATTTTCAACTGTCATAACAATTGAAAGTCGATTAAAATTAAATGTTGCCCGAAAATTTCGGCAATATTTCTCACAACCTACGCTTACTGGTATAATATCCCATTTAAATGATTTACGGTTTGCAAAGTTTGGGGTTCGATGCCAATTTCAATTGACCCCAATTGTTGCGCTTCTAATTAATGTGAATATTGATGAGAAAGCGTATTTTGGTGCGAATCTTCATTGGTCTGATACACCAATCAGCTGTAGGGCTTTATTGGGATCCAATATTGCTCTCTTGAAGCGGTACTTCAATAGTGTAAACAAAGCTTTTCTTATATTTTATATCTTCCTGTACTAAGTAAAGCTGCAGTTCCACTCAAGATAGAGAACTAAATTCATGTAATCGTAGTATCAAGTTACAGCGTTATTAAAAAAGTCAATATTTCAGTCAACACGTTACAGTACAATTAACCTATCAAAATCGCGTTTGTTACAATCTCTAGACTTATCGACTGTGTTCTCGTTTCCTGTAATTTTCGTAGCAATTTGCTGCACGAAAGCTCATTGGGATTCCCTATCTAGTAATTGTACTTTATTAAGTATTTCCAAGAAGGAAATATTATTTTGGACAAGTTTGTAGGGTCTCGTTTACTGTTTGAAACTTTAAAATTTATCAGCTTATATAGTGCCTTCAAAAATATTAATTTAGTGGGAATAAAAATGTAATCCTTACAAATTCAGCCTCCTATATATTATTGTTTCCGACGTGATTTAATCGTCTATTGCTCTTAATTAAGCTTAATAGTAAGCGTAGTGTTCAAACGTATAGAATGTTGGCCATTTTAGCAGGGGGCTGATCTTTCAAATTATTTAATTCACATTTTATATAAAGTAAAAATTCACATTGTTAAAAATTAGTTTTATTGTTCACAGGTATGCGCATTTTAGTAATGTTGCTTCTCGACACGTTGCCAATGCTCGGCAACGTTCTGCTGCTGTGTTTCTTCGTCTTCTTCATATTCGGCATCGTGGGCGTCCAGCTTTGGGAAGGCATACTCAGGCAGCGCTGTGAACTTGTTCTGCCTCCAAACGTTTTTCGACCAAAGTATGTTATTCAATATATCAACCACTAATTTAAATTGAGAAGGCACAATGAGACTCTTCGATTCATAAAATTCAAACAATCCCATTTTGCCTTCACCGGTAGCTCATAATTAGTAAGCGTTAATTAGTATTGAATAAGTAAATAACCCAAATTGGCTGATGAAATATTGGTTGGAAATGTTAAAAGTTTCATAGATGAAATGGCAGTTGAAATGTCTTTTTCGTTTTGTTCCATTTGCTCGAGAGCGCTCGTCTTAGCAGCACGTCCCACTGCTAATGTTGACTGCATGCAATATTTAACGCTTACATCGTACGAGCACATTTGTGGCTGCTCTTATCATAATCTACGTACATTTTTGTCTTTGCATTATTGTTTTCAGTGTTATTCACATTTTAAAGCCGCATGTAAATTCGATCAGCTTCTCAAATAACATCAACACATGTAAAAATATTGCATTCCGTCAACACTCACATGAAATTACCATAGGTACACGCATGTTGTAGCATTACCATTTAACAACAGTAATTATTCAACAATATTAATATTCATAATGATCTTTTACTGTTGCTACATTATTATTGATATGGAACATTTCAACCCAGACATAGTACAAAGTAGCATTGTCATCATATCCAACAAGAACAATGATAGCCATAGTAAACATCCCCACAACATAGATTTAGATAAATAACCCTACACTGTAACTTGAGGATGTGATAAGAACTTGAAGCAACACTTTTATGGTTATAATCAAGCATTACATGCTCTGGTTACAGTACTGTGTAGGCTACCTACTCTCGGTACATACATAACTCCCGTCACCGCTTCCTAACTTTGTGTTCCAGAGACCTGTCCGATTGGTACAGAGTGCGCGTCAGACTGAACTCGTAAGGATTTGCGATCAAAATTTAATGTGTTTCTATCGAGGACATTGAGAACTGTTGTATCGTGTACCTTCACACATCTGCCGTCCAGATGTGCTGTTTGTTTCCCTTCACGAACTGGCAGTTTTGTTTCAGTCTTAGGCTGACAGCTAGAAGAACATTATATTTAGTTGACCATTATTGCATTAGAAGAACTGCCAGTTTGTATCTATGACCGAACAAGATATGAGTAGTTCTATCTACTTCCTATACAACATGACCTATGACACTTTCATTTCTAATATACATAGTACCTACATTTTTTTTCTGCTCCGAACTAAGCACATTCAGAAATTAGAACTTACATCTACGATTCACATCTAGTAAACTGTACCACACGGTACTTGCATCTAAACTAACTTACTTAACATTAATAAACAATCGCATTTAACATCTCATTAATTTAAATAAAGCTTTATCATTATATACGAAATCTCATCTAATTCACGAGATGTTACATCTATATCGTATATCAATAGATGTTTACGTCAAATTCTCTTTGTAGACGTAAGTAGTAAAACGTTTTTCAAAGCTTACGTAGCCTTTTAGAACGGCAGAACAAAAACGTTATTGCTATCATCAAGGCAACAAGGGTCCTTACAATCGAGCCCTAATGGCGTGGGCTTCTATGTAAGAAGTATTGTGTGAAGTCCTACGCCTTAGCTTATTTTAAGTTCTAAGTTTAACAAGTAATGAAGGTGTACTATTACCATTGTTACAGTTTTGTATAATTATATCGTTATTGTCATAATGATCTCTTTTTGAAGCAAGATATTCTTCATTTTCATTTCAACATACCTTGCATGTGATAGATGTAAAATTACTAACTAGATGATTTTGCATGGATGTAATTTCCATTATGAAAATGGTTAAGGAATGCATTGTTATTTTGAATGTGTATAATTTATTGTAGACGACTGCTTTATTCATCGTAACATTTTTATTCCGTTTTTTATAATAGTCACATTATTAATAGCACAAGAAGCGTAAAATATTGCTTCAAGTTCATTATATAAAAAAGTTTTTATCAAAGACTTAGTTCAAGAGCTATCCAACTTCGAGTGAACTAAGACCGATAGTGGAGGAATTCCTCAAACTTTTACTAAGCTATCAAACTTAAGAGTCAGTGTCAAAACAATGGCTGTTTGCTTGTTCTTGGCAGAGTAACTTATTGCTTCATGTGACTAATCAGTCCATGTAATGATTTTGTTTAATAGACACAACTGAATAAACAACAAACATAATATACGATAAAACGTTAATTTGCAACAAAGTTCACTAAAATCTACCTCTAATTCACTAACAATGCTCCACGCAACATTAAAAAATTTAGTGACGTAAGAATGAACAGTCTCAAATTCAAATAGTTGGCCGCAGAAAAAAAAATAACCGTTTTAATTACAATATTGTTTATTTTGATGCAGCATATCATTCTACTACGAATTCTCGAAAGAATTGGACTACATCTGCACGACACCAGAAGACAGTGGAATGCATTATTGCGGGGACTTCCCTCCATATCGTTATGGTCCCCTGGTTTGCAATGAGACGGCCAAACCATACTCCTACAACACTCCAACAAACACGTCTTGCGTGAATTGGAACCAGTATTACACGAATTGCACACAGAGAGGATCAAATCCATTTCAAGGGACGATATCATTTGATAACATCGGTCTCGCGTGGGTTGCTATTTTCTTGGTAAGTATTTTCTGTGAAAATCTTTTTGAAAAGTCCATATTCTGTAAAGTCACTGAAGAAGCATTCATTTCATGCGAAATTCTCATCCATTTAAATTGAATTGAACTGCAACTTTGTGTAACTGTATTCAGGGGTACTTACCCAATATTGTTCAGGTTTAAACTGTGAATTTTTGCTCGTTTTTCCCCGTTGGATGGGTGGCAAACGTTTTTCATCAAAGCCCAATTTTCAGCGCACGTCATTTGCACTCCAACCGATAGCCAATTTACATACCGTAAATATCATCCATCACTTTAGTAACTGTTACACTGAACGAGGCCTGTTATTTTTTATTTCGAAGTAGACTAAAACCTTAAAACTCCTAATCAAACGTATTTTCATCGAATACCTAGATGACATTCATGTCCATCAGCCATTTTTAATGTCCCCACTGCTGGGGCACAGGCCTTCCTTAAGGGTGGATAAGGAGGACGGGCCATAACCCACCACGCGGGCCCAATGCGGATTGGTGGGTGTTAACGACTGCAAATGCAGCCGGGACCAACAGCTTAACGTGCCGTGAAGCACGGAGGAGCTCGAGATAATAATTTTTGGTCACCCATCCCAAGACTGACCCTTGCGAACATTGCTTAACTTCCGCAATCGCTGGGCCAAGCGCTAAAATACTGCGCCACCGAGCTCCCCAATGATGACAGTCATAAATAGTTTCAATTTGTATTACATTTTGTACAATATGGGTAGTACTCGTACTCAACTCATGTACTTCGTAACGTAATATTACTTCTAAACTTTATCATCAGCAAAAACAGCCTTCAAACATTCTCATAATACATCAAACACACAAGTTAGAAGTTATCTTATTTGCGATGTTGAGGGTTTCCTGAATAATTCAAAATTGTAGATCATATTTTCGGGCAGACGGCGGCGGCGGTAATCATTTTTTTTTTCTTTTTAGGTGATTTCATTGGAGGGATGGACGGATATAATGTATTATGTACAAGACGCGCACAGTTTCTGGGATTGGATTTATTTTGTGCTACTTATTGTGGTGAGTTATATCAAGTTCGTGACGTGAGGACTAACTTTACAAAAGAGCAAAAGCCATAGTGAGTTAGTTCCAAGAATAATAATTCTCTTGCGAGTTGTATTGATGAAAGAAGACTATTCTTTATTCACAAAGTTACGTTTTTTATTATTTTACGGACCAACTTGTAGTATTTCCATTGTGAGTACGGAAATCGAAAACTGACTCAATAAATCAACGTTTTACTTTTTACTAAGGAATAAAAATAAATCATCAATCTTTTTTCAGATCGGTTCATTTTTTATGATCAACCTTTGCCTGGTCGTCATCGCCACGCAGTTCAGTGAGACCAAAAAGAGGGAGATGGAACGAATGAGGGTCGAGAGGGCTCGCTTCACATCCACTTCCACATTAGCCTCGTCGACCAATAACAGCGAGCCTGCCACGTGCTATGCTGAAATAGTGAAGTATGTCGCACATCTTTGGAGGAGGTTCAAAAGAAGAATGGCCAAGAAGATCAGGTATGTAAAATCTATTAGAAGGTTATTTTTAACTACAAATCTTTATTATCACTTGGTCGGATTCTACTAATAAATAATAGAGTGCACCCCAACAGCATTAATGATGGTAAAACAAAATATTCATGGGTATAAAATGTTTGTTATCCTTAGACTATTTCACAAATAACATTGGTCTGAAAATTTATCAGTCACAACAAACATTTAAAGCAATATTCACTTTACTAAACTATGGCACTTATCGCCGTTAGTGCACTTATCGTGGCCAGGCCAGCAAACGGACAGTATCGACTACTATGCCATTTGCGCCAATTGATATGCATATTGCAGTTATATGAGCCTCTCGCGTTATCGGCTTACTGGGAGAGCAACTAAGTAGTGACCTACTAACTGAAATACTAAAGTAGCAGACGACGTTATCACCTACCACGAGGTTATTTCATCTATAATTTAAAATTCTAATTTGAAAATCGTACCTTTTGTACTTTAACATTTTGGAGATACCGACTTGCCACATCAGTATTAAGTTACAAACTCATCACTCTGTCCCTCAATGTGTGTGTCCTCATCAATGTAACCCAAGTTTTTCCCTTCCTCTTCTGCGTGATACGTAACAGTTTGTGAAACATTATACAACTTTAGCCTACAACTTTATCTTGTCATGCGAAGCTAAAAATGTATAAACCATAAGTACTAAGCCCGATACATAAAAGGACAATATCAATCTATATATACAATTCAATCAATACCAGTCAGGCACATGTGAATTCACCGTAATAGAGATAACATAATTGTGAGTCGTGTTTGTGAAAATTTTGATGGAGGAATTACTTAATGGACACCTTTCCACCTTAACATAAAAGACGCTTTGTTAATTTTTAAAATACACTTTATCTTTAAAGAAAATGCAAAATTTTGTGTTAATACCTCATTATGCTGTCACAGAGTTTGATAAGGGGGTCCACTTTTAACAAGGCAACTGTTAAAATTGTTATCTTTTTGCGACGCCGAGCATCTTTGGCTTTCTGAAATTCTGTGAAGAACTTTGGTTAGCTCTATTGTTCGGGAAAATACTAACGATAACGGGTTGGTCTTATGAACTTTGATTATTTCACTATAGCAGCCTTTTCTTAAGACTAATAAAAGCAAGAATCTTATAAACTTTATTGCCAGGTTTAATTAGAGTTCAATATTAGATAGATAGATAGATAAAAAGTTTATTTGCTAAAACACACACATTCATACTAATAACAATACATAGGTAGGTACATTAAGTGAATAATTCATAAAAAGAAAAAAGGATATTTATATATATATAAAGGATATTCTAGACCCAATAGCTTAAGTTCATATAATAAGATCTTTAAACCTTTTATACACCGTTAATTTTTGAGTAACTATATCTAAAAATGAAATGGGGATTTCAGACCACGTGAATAAACAACTTTTACTATGGGGCCAACCACGGAATCGCGAAAAAAAATCAGCTGTTCCATACATTATAGTCGAGTCGATGTTGCACTTTTCTATGGAACAGCTGATTTTTTTTTCGAGATTCCGTGGTTGGCCTCATAGTAAAATTAAGTTGTTTATTCACGTGGTCTGAAACGGTATTTATATACCGTTAACTTTTAAGTATGTCTATAAGGCTATCTCGCTCTTATGAGCGAGTCAATTGATTACTCTCAGTTGGCGTAGTTGTTTTGAAGATACCTATTGAGTATAAAGTAGGGATGTCTTTATAGTAGCAACTGCTTTGCTTCGTTATTGTATGAATAACAAAATAACAGTTCTTAAATTCCAGAAAAGTATACTTTTAATATTCGATATGAGATTCGCGACGATTAAATTCGTCCCACAACAAGAAATGCCATAACTGACGCCAGCTCAAAATTATGATGCAACATTATAAATTGTCCTTCTTTCGCAGGGTATACCGATACCAACGGGCCCAAATGCGATGGCGGACCAGCCGGGAAACCCTGCAGCTGCCCTCGAACAAGCCGAAACAACATCACCCGTGCTGCCCGAGAGTCCATCCGCAGGTATTTGAACCGTCAGTGGCGAATGGTCCATACAAGCCGATTCCCATCGGCTTACCTTTTAGAAATTCCACCCCACCCATTCACTATGCAGATCATAACATTTTTGTAGAACGGCTTACCTTCGCCATAGCTTCACCCCTCGCCACTGGAACCGATGTATATTTCTCAACACTAGTGAGTATTAATTTAATAAGATTTATTTTGTTACTAAAATAAAATGGATGACGGGAAACAAGATCTTTTTGTAACGATTTTTTTTGTTTGCCGTCAAGCACAAATCATTTATTTAAATATTGTACAAAAAGTTTATGAAGTGGAGGATAGAAAAACGAGTGAATTCGTTTATGGCAGTAGGTAGGTATAAACTATTTAATATTGTATTTTATTTTCTCGCAATCGTAGTGAAAAGTACCTATAGTGTAACACACGATGCTACGACGATTTAACAGCCTAGTGTGTAGAGAAACCCCTTTGTAGAATCTTAGGCTAAGATTCTTAGCCAAGAGATTTGTACATAAATGAACATCTAAGGCCTTACTTAGAATGACTCCGTCCGGTATCTATACTGCTATATACTCAAACGCGGATTCGTGAGACAAGCTTTATTATGATTGATGTATAAATTGAAGACATCCGAATAATAAGATACCTACATCAAACAATTACAACGTTAACTTATCGAAAATATTTATAACAAAAAGTAATACGTTTTCAAGGAAATTCATGTGCCTAAATACTCCATTAAGTGACTCCAAAAATTCCTGTGCTAATTCTCGTATAATTATGTTAAGCTACAGTTTCATTATCACCTTCGCGTTAATAACTTTACACGTTAAACCGTGGTCTTTACTATAATAAACTGTCACGGTTCTATGGAAGTTTATTAGGGATTTTAGAGACACATGCCATCCAAGGATAATGAAACTATGTTAGTAATTATGAGACCATAACTATGGCTTTGTTATTATTATGCAGCCAACGCAATGTAAGTATATTCGGTCCAGATATTGTAAAATTCTGTTTATAAAAGCATAATGGACCTGTTGGTTGGTTGGCCAACAAAAGTTCAAAAATACGATTATTTTTCATTTATACTACACTTCATACAAGAAAGTTGAAAGTGTAGAGGTAGGTTATATTTTTTTCGTGAAAAAATATTAAATTTGTAATTCGAGCAAAAGAGACAAAAAAATGAACTATTATATGCTTACGCTGTGTTTATTTGTAAGAGGGTGTGTTTAATGGAGCATGTAATGCTTCTGTGAAACAATGTCGGCAAACAATTTAAGCAAATAAGGAGCCCGCAATTCGTATTTATCTGAGCATTATTGATAATGGTATTTAATCACTTATATCATTATTTAAAGTAAATAATATGATGTAGGTATTGAAATAAATAATATGATGTAAATAATATGATGTAGGTAGGATGAGGAGCTCGGTGGCGCAGTGGTTAAGTGCCTGGCCCAGCGATTGCGGAAGTTAAGCAACGTTCGCAAGGGTCGGTCATGGGATGGGTGACCAAAAATTTATTATCTCGAGCTCCACCGTGCTTTGGAAGGCACGTTAAGCCGTTGGTCCCGGCTGCATTTGTAGTCGTTAACACCCACCAATCCGCATTGGGCCCGCGTGGTGGGTTATGGCCCATCCTCCTTACCACCCATAAGGAAGGCCTGTGCCCCAGCAGTGGGGACATCAAAAATGGCTTATGGAGGTATTGAAATGTCATTTTATTATAGCAACCTAATGGAGGGAAGAGTGAAGAAATCGCGGGAACCGAGGAGCCAGTAAGCAGACCAAGTTTGCTACGCGTGCCATCGCTATCGGCCGCTGATCTTGAGGTAAACTATAGAATTAATTATAAAAGGATTAGATTTAATTCATCAGTTTACGTCTGCCTATTTATAGCATACCTACCATAGTCAACATCCATAGAACGCCAAAAGATGATAACCCAATAGTCCTCGCGATTTTACCACATACTAAAAACACCACCTTTACGCAATATTACTAAATAAATCTTTTATATACCTTATTTACCTAATACTAGTCAAAATGCTCTCTCAAATATTATTCCTCTGTTTTAGCCTAAATAAATAAATTCATCCATAAATATTACAATTTGCGGGCGCCCCATCGTAAGTATTTTGAAAATCTATATTCGAGAGAAGGAAAGGGGCCGCCCACAGTCTCCCGGCCAGCCTGTTGCTTGTTTCCCAGTTGTGTTGCCAGTCGCGAATAAAAAAACCCGCTTGGGTATTAGCTTTTTACAGAAAAATTGTGTATTGACATAATTTTTAATCTGATGAATATTTTTTTTTTGTAAATGACAATTATTATGTACAACTATACGCTGCTCTTACTTAAGGATATACAACTGACAGACAGACAAATTGATTTATATTTCAAACCACTTCACTCAGTCTTTAATATTTTGAGTTTAGAGAATCCATAAAGGCTGTTTATGTTGTTAGGGCCTCACAAAAAAAAATTGAGTTAACTAATAATAAATAAAAGACCCGCAACAAGTCACCAAATAAACTTAATAAATACGAGTCCTGAATTCAGTAAGGAAACTGGCAACACAGCCGCAGTGAGACCAAAGAAAGGTGGCGACATAAAAACACGAGTTATCAAATTGTAACTGAACGCGAGGACGCTTCAGACACACGTACAAATAACATTATTACGAATTATGCCCCTTTTCTTCTGCTCGCGACAGAACATAGAATCTCTTTGAAATATCTTTCTGAAGAATTCTCTTAGTTACTTATTCTTATTCACCAAACAAATACGTCTTTTTAGGGTTCTTGAATTTCTTAGAAATATTTTGAAGAAGAACTCTTTTACTTACTCTGAGATTCTTTTAATATGTTGACCTACTAGCCCCGGCCCTGTTGTATTTTCATAATCTTTAAAAAATACTGTAAAATGTAAATAATTAAATCCCTTCAATGTCCGAAAATTGTTTTTAACCTAAAAGCTTCAAAGCTTTTTGTCCAAAATTTATTTCACGAGTCGTGCTAGGTATATGTTATCCCCAAATTAAAAATGTAAAGAGAGCAATGTATGTTTACAGAATTTAATTCCCGTACACTTTTCGCACCTGATACCGTAGGCTATTAGTACTGTACGCGATATAATGGGGTTCCAAAAGCCATTACTAAGGATTTACTTTTCATGTGTATTCATAAACAGGAAAGGCGTTTAAATATTTGATGTTAATCAAACTGTTATAATATTAGAACAGTACTGTACCAAATATTGTCTTTTGATATAGTACCTACTCGTGTAAATCTTGATAAACATAAATAAATTGAAGTTTTATTGTTATTTCTCCTTCGATTTTGGTTTTGATCGTTGTTTTGAGCTCACAATTTAGAATTTTGTTAAAGAGTTAATTGCTAAAAACTCCCTATTCCTTCTCTTTATTTGGTTAATGTAACAATTTTGCAAAATCTAGTTTTTGTTTAGAATGCATCGAATCTATCGCTCTTATCACCACCCTCTCTGGCACGTCGAAGATCATCGGTGATGTTCAGCGACACAGTTCTGCTCCACGCACCGAACGCACCACACGTCGCCCATCCTCACAATGTATGCTCTTCAGAGAAGATGACCCAAACAGGTATTTACAACATCGTCAACAGACTCCAAAAAACTAAGACGACTGAATTTTACAGACGCCTAATCTTTACTAACCTCTTCAATCTTAAATTTCCCCAAAATATAATCGGGTTTATGAATCTGTTAACAATTTAAATCAATATTTGTAGATTCATTATGTCAACGCAATTGGCTTAAGAGCCAAAGTGGTGAGTCTAGAGACGGTAGATCTAGACGGTATTAGCGGGGCATGTCAATCTGGTCTAATTCTCTCGCTTCTTTCTGTTACTCTTCAAGTCAAGACTAGGCGAACTGGACTTGGCTGACTTAATTTCTTTCTCTATTTCGCTTTCACTTTTTCGATATAGGTTAGTTTCTACTTGTTTCTACTCTTGATGTGACGTCTTCAATCTATACCTACGTTTATACCTCGAACGCATACACACTTAGAATGTTCGTCCATAAGAATATGTGCGTCACTAAAAAGTGGTTATGCTCAAAATTTGCACTCTTTGTCATCCCTAAAACAATGATAATCTAAACCTGATCCTGAATCTAATATCCCAACATGCTTTCGAGGTAAAATTAAATAGCAAAATCGCACTGTAGTGACACTTATGTTGGGGGCGTAGAATTCGACCTGCCAACAGGCGAGACGGCCGAAGAAAGAGCAGCTGCGGGAGGCACTATGTCGTGTCAAGAACTACTAGCCCTCTCTGGAGCACTGTCCGCTGCCCTGCCTACTGGACAAGTGGCCTTAGACTCGTTCTTCGAAGAACTTACTAAAGGAATCAGCAAGAGAGCAGGTGATGAGAAAAATGATACAAAGGTAATATTGCAACTGTTGGCGTATTTCATTGTCTTTCTATATCATAGACAGTAAAGCTACATATTTTCTGTCCTTCTCCCAGACTATAGATATAGAAGACTTTTCATGCTGTGCCGAGTTGTTGGCAGCAGAAGCGCTAGCAAAAGAAACAAGAAAAAATAGATTTGCCAATTCATGTTCCGTATTTTGGAAAAGGATATCCAAGTTTCTATCATGGCTACGAAAACACATAAAAAAAATTGTCGATCAAAAATATTTCCAACAAGGTAAGACGCAAGTCCCAAAAGTTAGTATAATTTTATTTCGCAAACTTCGTGATTTTGGTACTGTAACGAGATGTGAAGAAAATTTTATATAGAGTTCTTGGGCAAATTGATACTTATCATTTTATGTATCTTTAACGACTTGTTTCAATAAAGAAAAGTTTAAAAAGTTTGCTAGATGAATCATCAAAGAAACATGAAAAAAAGTATTTGAGAATCGTGGATCTAATTAAATTGTTTACTCGAGTTGATACCCAAATAAATTAGCTTTGTTCTGTCATTCACGACTGAAAACGTTTAAATACAGTTACACCTTAATAATTCTTTTCATTTCAAAGTGACAAATGAACGATGTTTCTGCGGGTTGTGCCTAAAAGTTCCAAAGTAAAGAATGCCTACAAAGCAAAGCGTTATCTTTTTGTTACAATCAATTAAACTTTACCAATAATACTCAAATGAAATACCTATTATATTTTGTCATTGGAATTAACTGTTATAGACAGTCATCACGCCTTTTTTACAACTTTTATTTTGTTTCTTATTCAACAGGTATCCTGTTAGCAATCCTTATAAATACACTATCGATGGGCATCGAATACCATAACCAGCCCGAAGAGCTAACAGTAATAGTAGAGATCAGTAACATCGTTTTCTCCGCAATATTCGGCGTCGAAATGATTCTCAAAATTATCGCCGAGGGACCCTTCAAATACATTTCCAACGGATTTAACGTTTTTGATGGTGTTATCGTGATTCTCAGGTAAAATATATTATGTTCCCGTGTTAAAGGGTGGACCCTTTTGAAATCCACTTTATATCTTTTATGTCTATCAATAGCGACTAAAAATTACAGCTTCAAATGGAATTCCTTTCAGGCGAGTGTTAAATTTTTTCAAACTGCCATTTTAAATGTTTTATTTTCTGTGCCTAATTTTAGGAAGCTAATGAAATGTAACATTGTGGTTGTGGACATTAAACTATGCCTTTTCTGGTGAAAATAATCGAATGCAATTTTCACTTATCTGGGATGGAAATAGATTCCATCTGTTATAAAATAGATTATAAATAATGTACTTCTTTATTTATTTATTTTTCCGCTTTAATACAGTGCATTCGAATTAGCTCAAAGCCTAGGACACGAGAGAGATCAAGCCGGCAGCTCCGGTCTTTCTGTGTTGCGCACATTTCGACTCCTGCGCATACTGAAGCTAGTTCGATTCATGCCGAATCTGCGACGACAGCTATTCGTAATGCTACGAACCATGGACAATGTAGCGGTGTTCTTCTCGCTACTCGTACTTTTCATCTTTATTTTCAGGTAATTATGCAATACTTATGGTTTAGACTTATGAAAAACTCCAGACCAACGTTTAACTACAGTATACCTATAGACCTGATTTAAATAAATATCGTAAAATTCTATTTAAATTGCATGAGTTAAATAAAGATACATATTAAGTAAATTAATCCTGAAATAAATTTTAAAATATTGAGGTGCTATTTGTTTAAAAAAATGTAATTTTATTTTTTCTTGCAATCATTTTTTATGTAAAAGGAATCACAGGAATATAAAATACCTATAAAAAGTTAAAACTAAAGTAATTTTCATTTTATTTTTTTTGTTTCTCTGAAATAATTTTCTTCAGTCAACTTTTAATAAAGTACTGTTATCTTACTGAACTAATCCTGAGAATCTTCTAAGCCTATCGTTTTAAAATCTCGTTTATCTTTTTGATATCTCATACCCCGTAGCCATCGTACCCGAGTAGAAAACATCATTATTCAAGGCAATCACTCGTAGATTGCTCAACCCTATTTTTCATTTTTCCCGTAGCAAAGAAGATTTATTCGACTCCATAAAATATGAAATTCTGAATGTTTCTACTTAACTGTCACACCCGCATCCCTTAACCCGTGCACTAACTGTGAGTGATTTCTCCTTTTTCTTTTCAATCTTTCCTTATTTGTATCTCGATCACTTCTGTCCACCTGACATTTGACCCACTACACACTACCACTGTCCACACTTTCACAACTTTTCTCTTCTATATTATATTATATTATATTATCTTTTTAAAGTCTTTCTCGCTTCTGTGCTTTTTTGTCCACCTCAGTTTATCTACACCTGCACTATATCACAGTCATTTAGAATTTATAGTCACCTTTATATGTGTATTGTATTGTATATATGTCATCTCTCCTTCTCTATATGTGGAAGAGACTTGGGTGACAGCTATTATCTAATCGTATATTGCGTGGTAACGTTCAGCATCCTCGGTATGAACATCTTCGGGTGCAAATTCTGCGAGAAAGATGAAGAGGGCGACCCAGATTGCGACAGAAAAAACTTTGATACTCTCTTGTGGGCCTTTGTCACGGTGTTTCAGGTATTAAACATTTTAAATTAACGTACCTAACAGACAAACCAGAAACAAACTGAACTTGCAAAACATTACTAAACGCTTACCCTCAGGTCCGTCAGCAGTAAACACTCATGTCAATGTGACAGTCCCATTAACAAAGATATGTATTTGTGACGGCTAATCAACTAACCACGCGAGTACACATTTGACTGTCCACTTTGCTGCAAGAAAATAGTCTTCTTTAATAGTATTAACAGAAGCATCCTGTCGTATGAAGAACTTTGCTTGCAGTACGGTGTGTTGTCAGACAAGCGTTGTCGCGTAACCGCTACCCTAGTACCTGCATAGTGAGATCTAGTACCATCGTAACAAATTGATCCAACATCATTTTAGTGTCACGTTCACCATGTTGTGTCGTACAGTACTCCAACCAAAAATCGTCAAGAGCACATTATTATAGTCAGAAGCTTGATTGAATTGTAGGTTAGCTTAAGGTCGATCGATGCCGTGTCGCGGGTTAACCTGGTCGTCAGCTCCTCTACTCCCACCACTACAATGCACTCAGTTGAAACAGTATCTCTATCACTTTGCATGCTGCTTCTATTATTTAGATATCTTTATTCACTTGAACCGAAACCAGTGAAGTGATTTATGTGAGATCCGTTATCAAATTGTGATTCTATTACACCGATATTTAGCATCCTTTCCTTATCTAAAGTTTTCACTGGTTTCGTTGTCTTTGTTTTAACTTCAGTAACGAACTATTTTTCTATAACTTCCCCTTTTCTTAACTTTTACTTTCAATTTTTTCTGCTAGTATGATTGATCTGGCCCACTTATCTTAATTTCCTTATCTCTTTTTTAAATCGCATTATTCTGAATAAAAAATATTTTTAAATAATGCATTTAATTTGAATGGAAAAGTAATTTGAGAACCTTAAACAACAAGAATGATATTTTACTTTCTTTTTGCACTTTTCTTTGGCCTAATTTTCTCTTTCAGATTATTTTTATAGCATTTTAAATTTAACTTTATATCATTGTTAAATCATGAGGCAGTATATAAAGAATGATTTTTAATATTGTTCATAAGCATATGCTTATATAATATGCATAAGCATATCGAAGAACTTAATTGCACTATAAATAACACGATGTAATTACGTTGACTTTATTTAGATTTATTAACAAGCTCCTCAGGCGAGCGCGGCCTAGCGGCGGTAACACTGCTTAACCAATTAGGCTTTTAATTGCTGGTAATTATAATGTTAGATCAACTGCTAAGTTGTTAAACACACTTCTAGAAATGTAACTACTTTTACGCTTTATATAAATTAAAAGTAATGTGTTAGAAATAGATAAATAGAACGACAACAAACCTCACTATAGTTGTCATTGATATGACGCTTACAGCTCACATAATACGTAAGATTAGTTTCATTTCGTAGAGGAAGGTTGCAGTGTTAACGTCGGGTACGCATTGAGAGTGTCGTCAGGAAGACTCGGTCGCGGCGTATGCGCATAGCATTTTGTTTTTCTTTCATTTTTTCATCGGCTCCAACGGCGAACAGTATTCTGGGCATGTATCTATTCGGTGGTAAGTTTTGCAAGTATGTGGAAGACAATGGCACCGAGCGGGACTGTACGTGCCCCGAAATCATCTCCCACCACCCCAAGTGTGAGTGCGACAGAAAACATTTTAATAACATCCTCTGGGCTACCGTCACCGTCTTCCAGGTAAGCCTTTGAGAATGGTGTTAGACAAGGTACACAATAGTCGGTTTATTTGCGATCCCGTTTGAATTATAAACATAGAGCGTAGACGCCGCGTGTTTCTCGTACCGACCAATCAAAATCGATTCTCGTGTCTTATTTGACAACATATTGATCAACTGTTGTGAAAAAAGACATTTAATTTAATTGGTCATGTTTGTAACAAATTTGGCACAAGCGAGAGATTCGCTGTAGTAGATTAGTTAGAACTTTAGCCGTAGTTTAGTTTGTATGTAATGCATCTTCAAGGAGCGCTCCGTAATTACTGCATACTTTAGTAGTGCTTTAGAGGATTAGATTATGCTGGATCCTAGAATGCCTGTGTACTCGAATGGCCGTTTATGTGTTCCCTCCATTACTTAATACCCTGCATATTAGTGTACACTCACACGACGACATTACACTAATTAACACTAACACGCTGGTTTTTTGACAATTTTGTATTTATTGTTTACATTAATTTGTTAACATTGGATTACAAACACTAAGGCACGACTTGAATACAATATGACAGCACACCTTGCTTATTTTGATTTATTAAAGAGATTCATATTTGATGATGAATATTTGATGTGGTAGCGTTGTTGGTGCTAATTTGTTGAATGCTGACTTTGATGTTAATCTTTCAGGTTTTGACTCAGGAAGATTGGAATGTGGTATTGTTTAACGGAATGGAAAAGACGAGTCACTGGGCCGCTTTGTATTTTGTAGCACTCATGACCTTTGGCAATTACGTCCTCTTCAACTTGCTAGTTGCTATACTAGTGGAAGGATTTAGTTCTGAGGTATCTAAACTACGTAATAATATATAATTTGATAACTACATTACCTTTGACATAACCTGAGCATCTTTCCAAATCACAGAAAGTGATAAATAAAAAATATGTAAATTGCCCAAAAAAATATACTTATATTGGTATCAATTCGGTGCAGCGACTTACCTAAATTGACAGAACTAAACTAAGTTTGCATCCTTTTCTTCCCGTATCGAAAAAACAAGAACAGAATGCTGATAAATTAAGTTAAGTCCTGTCAATTTAGTTTAGTCGTCTATTTACCTACTCCATACCGAAACGACACCATTACCTGTGCTTTGTTATGGTTAAAAATTGCTGTAGGTACAATTTGCAAATTGTAAAGTAGTTCTATCTCACTCACATGCATATTATTTAGTGTGCGTTATACGAGAGCGTGCAATTGCACACTAAAATACTGAGCATGTGCGTACAATATTCATAGCCGAACAGACTTTGTGAGATAGAAGAACTTATATCAACTGTCTTACAGCGCAATGAGAGGCGAGAACGTGAGCAACGCGAATTAGCGAAATCCAAGTTGTCCAGCGATTGTTTCTCGGACAACAATGAGATGCACTACGACGACACCAATTCTGGATCGCATTCCAGTGACAGCTTCTCTCAGGTAAGCATTTATTATCACTTTTTTTTATAGGAACATTTACAACAAATACGCAAAAGTAAAATCAGATAAATGAAAACTGGGACAAAAATTTATGGAAAATTAAAATTTACTCTAAACAAGAGAATTACTTAATTGTTCATTTTCCTTGTTCGACGTTATATAAGTTTACCTTTATTTTTGTATACCTGGTCTCCATGGATACTCCAGGGGGTATCAAGTGGAAGGAAGGGTATCTACAAGAAGGGTGACGGGCGTTAAAATGCGATTGCAGCTAAAACACTACATACCTAATTATACAATTTTTTAAGTGCTGGCACTTTTTTCTGACGTACGTGCGTACGTGTGAATACGTGTCAACACGCCGTATTTTATATGGACGTGTTATAAGATAAGTGTGCTTCTAGTTCATTCATTTACTTTGAAAACCGTTGTCATCTGTCGGGCGTGTTAGATTTCAATAATAGTTTTTTGATTGTTACTATTTTAATATCTATCAACTATATAATAAGAACATCTACGACGACAGCAAAAAACAGAGATACAGTAGTGTTTCACCAACTAGGGTTATAATGAAATTTGCTGATAATAAAATTTAAATAGCATTCTCGTTATTTGATACTTCTTTCATGCTGTTTGATGTCTGTAACGACGTCATTAATTCAGTATTTAGAGCTTCGGTTTAATTAAAAAATTACGATATATTTTTTAATTTAGAAACAGTTACGTAACATAATATTGTTGGCTTTGTCGAAACGAATATAACTGAAATCCCATTATCGTTAGTACCATAAAAATAATAAAAATAATGAACCAATTTGAGTCTAAACATTAAATTAACTTTCAGCAATATTGAATATTAAAATATTTTCAATTTAATGCCTTCGGGTTTATGAAAAAGAACAGTGTGTTTACATTGTAGGTATTAATTATTTGAAATGGGTTTATAAAAGGAACTTTATGTTATGTGCTCACATTTTATTATTTTTAAATGTCCTCTATCTACATGCATTTAAAAGAGCTTTTAAAATCAATGCAACTGTTAACATTCATAATACGTCTAGCTAGACATTCATGATTATGTTCATAAAAAAGTTGATTTCCTTCACAATATTTCTAAGCAAAATTCTCCAATACAGAATGAAATAAAAAACTACTGGCGATCCGCGGACGATGTAAGAAGAGCCAAAGAGGAGAAAGATGTGAATGGTCATAAAGATAAAGTGGCAAAGTCAAAACGCAAACAAAAGTCTTCGACGCACCACCCGACGCTCTGCAAAGATTGCGCACAATCAAACAAATGCAATATACAAAAGGTAAGATTAGAAAACAATATTGCCACTTGTTCAATGGAAATGTTAATGAAAAGATAAATAAAAGAAACTGTTTTCTTTTCTCTAAATATAAAAAATACTTAGCTGCAAATCCGTGAAAAAACAATGTTTGATTCTTCCAAGAACAAATGTAGAACACTGATTGTGACTTTCCTTACATTTTTGTGTACTGTGAAATATTAACCCTCGTATTCTAAAACTAAGTATAACTAAAGTTAGACCTTTTTTTAAACTGATCCTGTCTCCGTCTTCCTTTTAACAAATTAAGACAGCAGCAGTTTTAAACCAGGTCTAAACATTTTAGAATAAGTGAATAGACTTCTTCTAGGCAAGCTCGCTCTTGGCTTCTTCTTAGCCTTGAAGCAGTATAAAAAGGGGCTAGTTTAGTCTTATTCAATAAAAAGAAACCTATAGTTAATGTGCAATTTAAACCTTATTTCTGTCTGATGAGTTAAACGAACTATAAATGTGTCATTAAAGAACTTCTTCTCCAGGAGTCAAAAATGTTGGCAAGCGGGGCAACGAACGAGTCGACAGTAGTTCCAATGATAACGCACACCGCAGCGACTCCACAGGACTCCCCGTCTACCACCTTAGAGCCGGGAGCTTCCTTCAGAGACTTCAACCTCGCTCTGACTCTAGAGCGGTCTTCCATGTTATCCAGTTTAGATAGCATCGATCGGACCTCTGTACGTATAAATTCAATAAAATTAATCCGGAACTTTTTCTAGACTGCAAAAAAGTTCCAGTTTGCGGCAAGTTGATTAAAAACAGGGTTTCTGAACTTACAAAAAATTGGGGCCTGCTAATTATTTCCATACAAAGGACGCTCGTCGGCGGCCCTGCACTTGACAACAGCTGCTTGCCTAGTACCACGAAACTCAGTGCACGCGGCGATAAAGCAATGCCCGTCATACATATTGCAATAATTAAGCGACACTTTATTCTGAGACGTTTTCAAAACATTTTATCAACCAGACTAGAATCACAGGAAATAATGGTAAAAAAATGATTTTACCCTGTGCTTTAATTATATAGATTTTTATCAACACACACTTATCGTGACAGTGATGAGTTGATTGTTAGAGCTATTACAATAATGAGTCTGCATATAAAACAATAGTATTCGTGACTGGAAACCATTCAAAAAGAGTGTTAATAGAACATAAAAACGGTTTTAAGATTATTTGAATTTGTTTTTTTTTTAATATAAAGGATAGAGTTCGTAAGCGAAATAAAGCTTGATTTATGAATTGTAACAACTTTACCTACGTACAAAAGTGTTCAAATTCAAATTAGTAACCAAATAAGTTATTCGAATTGATACTAACGCTAGCTTTGTCAGTACACTCGTATTTAAAAAATCATAATGCTAAACAAAAGACGATCAATAAACTTAGCAAATATTTCAGGTAGATCCTTATAAAGTTTTATATTTCAGTGCACAAGTATACCAGGGCTACTGAAACCACCGAACAGCTACACG
The DNA here is from genome assembly GCA_950108535.1 of Agriphila straminella. NCBI lineage: Eukaryota > Metazoa > Arthropoda > Insecta > Lepidoptera > Crambidae > Agriphila > Agriphila straminella. The sequence continues at coordinate 5,765,459 of OX467314.1, forward strand.
CTCACTCTCCATTCAGCCGCAGCTCAGTTGGGGACAGAAAAAGCTCGTCTTCCACCCAGGACCCTCGCCCCACCACCACTAACTTTAGCCCCTCCACCAATCAGATCAGCTTCCTCAGGCTCCACATCACCCAGTACCCCTAAACCAATAGCTTCTCCCCTTTTGCCGGAAAAAAATGTACAGATCACAATCGTAAAAGACGACCATTGTTTGAATACTAGTGATAAATCAAGCCTTCTAAGTTCTCAGAAGTAAGTACTTTTATTTATTTCAAACTGTTAGTTTAATCTTTGAGTTTTAAAAATATTTCTACCTGGCAACTTAGTTTTAACAATAAACTTGTTTATACTAAGTGGAATATTAAGTTTATGGTTTTAACTCGGCTGTATTTAAATTATATTGGTTATAAACTTAGTACAAAAAAATATCGATAAATGTGCCATTGAAATGCTGATGTTTAGAATACAGGATAATGGAATAGATAATTTGTATGCTTATGAACTGACGATGTAGCATACAAAATACATCGCTAAAGTGTTGTTATTGTAAGAACTGCAAATATTAAGTAACCTTTTTATTAGGAGTCTAACCGCCTCATGTGCTGGAGTGAGCGGAGACGAAAAGTGTCGCGTACAGCGCGGCTACAGCTGGCGAATCTCGCGGCCTAGTCTACGCCGTAAGCCGAAACAACGCACTGGGTCTGACTCGGACGCGGTCGTGTTAAACAATGGGAGAGACCACGCTACTTGCAATGGTAAATACTTTAGAGCTATTGCTTCTAGTCTCTGTGTCAGCGTTCAAAGCCGAAACAGAGCATCATCGGGTCCAAATTGAAACGAACGAAGTGCTACAACTGACGTGCTAGCGTGTAACCCTCGATTATTAACCTTCGCTTTTTAAGTTTCGGGATTTAGTCTTTTTGGTAAAATGTATTTTCGTGATTTTAAACGTCCATTCGACCTTTTAATTTTAGGACTTTCGTCCATAGGTCTTGTAAATTTCGGTCTTTTCAACTAACGGCATCGTAATACATACCCAAATTCAGTTGGAACTGAACAACCGATCTATGTATCTTACAAATTTCTAGCATATTTCTTTATAAAATCCTGTCTCCGAAGCGGATCACCAATTCTTTGAAATTTATTCATATTTCTTATTAGGTTCCGGTCTCCGTAAAAACGAGCTCCTGCTATCATCATCAATGGTAATCAAGAACGACACTCAATCGGAGCTTCCGAACAACCGGACGCGGTCACAGCTGCCGGCGCCGCGCGTGTTGGCCCAGCCCGCAAGGCGGGTGTCGGCCCACACTGCGCCGTTGCTGCCTGATGTGAGTGCTTATCACTTTGGATTGGATTCCACCACACGGGTCACTGACCACAACCACAAAACGCCGCCACTGACCTATTCCTATAGTTTTCATACTTTATATGAACTAGGCGCACACGGTTGACGCCGGTTGTCGCCATACGCATATTCGTCCATGCCATACGCTACAAATCATCGCTGCTCGCGTCTTGTGACCGGCACCCGCCACTAACGCCAACACAAACGAGACACACGCCACTTGCGCGATACCCCACCCCACTCTTCTCTGTCCCTCTTTCCCTTCGCTTTAGTCAACCATTCCAATTGGAATAATAACGACCACCGATCGCAAGTGTCTACTACCGACCACAAGAGTGTCGCGCACTTCAGCTACATTTGTAGCCGCTTCTAGCTCCAGGTTTTTGCATTTATGGCTGTGGTTTAGTGACCCGTGTGTGAAGGGTCTCCCTTTATGCCAAAAAGACATGTAACGCTCAATCACTACTTGAAATATCGATAGAGCACAATGTTGCTCATTAGTCATTTTTAATGTCCCCACTGCTGGGGGATAGATAGATAGGTCTTCCTTCTGACTGGATAAGAAAGGATGGGCCATAAATAACCAACCACGAGGGTCCAATACAGATTGCGGTTGGTGGTAGAGGCCGATGTTGTGAGAAAACATTTCGTGAAATCAGTGCTTCTAATTATGACGCAGCACTTGTATTCTCGTAACGGGAGCTAGCAACATGTTCCACGTCACGTTATGCGTACTGCACGGCATATGAAAATGTTTATTATCCTGTGTGATACGCATTTAACAATCATCGCTATTTCGTTTAAAGATAAAAATATGAATCTCTATATAAAACAATGCACCACACAAACATGATTATTTGTCTCCTCTTATGTATTTTCCTCCAGTAATCCATAGCAAGCCTTCGGCCGTTACTGTTAATTTTCATTTTCAAACAAGGTATCATGGAAAGCGCCAGAGGCAGGATTCTCAGCTGACTCGACAATTCGACTAGATACTGTCAAACCTCCTCACAGGCTTTCCCTCACCAATGAATACCTCACAGGTAAGTTTGAGTCAATATTATAATAGCTATAATACATGACGTTATTCTTTCTTTCATTTATTGACTTCATGGGTTACATACCTAGGTAGGTACATAGTTATGTTATGATCAGTCGTATAAAGTTCTTATTCAATTCAAAATATTAAGAAATAACCTAATTTATTTCGTGTATTATGTCTACACGTCTCTTGATAAAGTAAATCGTGCATCATGATAAAGTAAAAACGACGTCAAAACAAAGCCGTTTTTACAAAAATACTACAGAAAATTATCGGAATAAAATAAATATCCGTGACCTAAAACCTTATTTCCTATTTCTGTAAGAATAAAACCTTTCACTATTTGTAAAGGTTCAAACGCAATGACCACACACATTAGGGCTGAGCCGAAACAAGTAGCAATCCCAAGACAAATATCCAAACTTCAACTGTACAACACGGCCCTGCTAAGGGTGGAACAAACATTTGTAAATAGCCGGCCTTGTGAAGGGTTACCATACGTCCGCAGTTATCCGGACATATCCTGACTTGTGCTTCTGTTCGGTGTTTTGATATATCCGAACTTTTCGTTTATATTAAATATTTATTTTCAATTTTCTTATTTATTTACTGAAAATCCGTAAACAAATGCTTGTAATTTTTTTATTGTCCGGTTTTTTGTCCGGGCTTTTTAATTTTTGATATGGTCACCCTACTCATGTTATTTATTCAAACGATTAGTGTGCCGGAATACGAGAGCCTTATTAATTTGGGAGAATAAATATCAACTGCGCCTTCATCTGGAGTCATGACAAAGTTGTTTGTTTCGCGAATTACATTCAGTTGGCGATATTTTCATTTCATTTTCTAGGCTCTCTTATTAGCTTACGAACTGAAATTTCTACCCCAATTTATTTTGCTTTGCACAAAGTTTTGTGAATTATAATTATATTTTATGGTTGTTTTAAGTGTACTACTATATCAAAAGACAAGTTGGCAAGACACGACAAAGTTGTAATAACATCTCGTAGCCAACTCGTCGTAGCTGTTCGTAGCGAATGTAGCGTCGTAGCTTTTCGTAGCGATCGTAGTAAACCAAAGAGCACCTTTTGTATGAAATAATTGTACGTAATGGTCCACTCAAATGGCCAACATGATACGTTTGAACGCTACGCTTACTATTAAAACTTAAATATGAGCAATAGATGATTAAATCACAATGTCGCAAACTTATGTAAATCACAGACTTTTATGTATCGGTATTGTATGGAATTGACAAGCTTACGGTACGTTATTTTATAGTTTATTGCTTATTTTAAAGCCTTTCAAACGCATAGAATGTTGCGATGGTCATTAGAGTAGGGGGCAAGGCGGTCTACGTCTCACGAGGCCACATTCTCACTCTATAGTGACGTCAGTGTCAGAAGTCAAGGCCAGCAACCTCACTACTCCAGCGCCGCTGCCCGCGGCACGACCGCCGCGCGGCGAGGCGCCCGCGCTGCCACCGCGATCCAACCAGCCGCTGCCGCTCATCAAGCAAATCAATGAAGAAGTAAGACTGAACTGACAACAATATTGACCTAACCATACAACGTGTTACAAAAAACCCCTGAAGCCGAATATGGTAGATAGGGACCATTAACCTGAACAACTTTAACTACAAATAAAAACCGGCCAAGTGCGAGTCGGACTCGCGCACGAAGGGTTCCGTACCAAAAAATGGCAAAAAAAAAAAAACACGTTTGTTGTATGAGAGCCCCCCTCAAATATTTATTTTATTCTGTTTTTATTTGTTGTTATAGCGGCAACAGAAATACATCATCTGTGAAAATTTCAACTGTCTAGCTATCACGGTTCATGAGATACAGCCTGGTGACCGACAGACGGACAGACAGACAGACAGACAGCGGAGTCTAAGCAATAGGGTCCCGTTTTTACCCTTTGGGTATGGAACCCTAAAAATCAGCTATCACATTTTGATATTATTTTACATTTTGATATTTTCGCTATAATTTTTTTAATGAAACAGCTAATTTTGTTTCGCGATTTCAGAGATGGTCCTTTAGTAAAAGTTGTTCAGATCGATGGTCCCTATCTACTATATTCTGCTTTAGGGGATTTTCTGAACAAGTTGTATAATTATATCCATAGCTGTGACTGGTCAAGAACAACATTGATCAACGGCGTCCGACGGTTTTTCTATACAAAAAGGTCAATGGAAAAACGTGCGCCACAACAATGCAAAATGATGCGAGTGGTTTCCTTAACTTTTAGTTTTTTTTGTATGGACAAACCGTCGATCGCCGTCGATCAAGTGTCTTGACTCTAACGCATTACTAACAATCGTTGTAGCAAGTGACATAATCATGTTTTTTGTCTTTCTTTCAATGTGAAACTTAGTTGTTCTAGTTTTATAAAGAGATATTGGAATCAACTATAAATTTGGTAAGATAACCATTATTAGTAAATATCTAAATCAGATACTTTGGTTCATACTTTTCACCTGCTAATTTAATTAGTCGCAATCACACGATAGAGATTATTTACACACATCAGAGGCTTTTTAGTCAGTTTGAGGCTATGTATACCTCTATCACAAAGATGATGTTGGACACATAGAAGAACAAGACAAACCCCTAATATAGAATGGCACCCAAAGACACTTACGGCCTTATTAATTAACGAAGAGTAATTTTACATTTGGTTTAACTAAAAATATTTCTTGGCAATGACTCCTTACGTGTGACGTCTCATAGCGTCATATTCCTTTTTGGTTAAACTAATTAGGTGCTATCTTATTACCCTTTGTTTATTAATAAGGGAGTAGACTATATTATATTACTCAATCATACTTTGTTAACAATTCAAAATCTCTGAATATGAAAGTTTTATTTTATTTTAGGTAGCAATTAACAACAATGTTTGTATACTGTCGGGGAGGTTTGACAGGCGGACGTTCAAAATAAAAGACCTTTTTCGGTTTATGGAACCGACGGGATGCCTCAAGGAAAAAGAAGACTATTCGATGTATATTTTCTCTCCTAGCAATAAGTAAGTTTGATTTTTATTATTTTGGGCACATTTATTATATTAGAGCTATTCTGAGACACCATACCATGCTATGCACAAAATCGATTGATATTATATTATAATTATAACAGTAAAGCCTAATTTGCGAACTAATATAATTTTGAAAACATCACTATATTAAAATTCAAATCTACTGGTTTTCAACAGTTTAATTTGTTCTATTTATCACTATAAGCCAGACTCATTGCTAAACAATTTTAAACTATGTCACAAACTCACAACAGCTATTGTACATACACTTGTTGTTCAATAATTTGCAACTCTACAATATAAAATTGACGAGACAAGGTTCCTACAGAAAGCACATAATATGTAAAGTTACTTATACTAAGCTATTAAAACCAAATAGGGTTGCCAGATATGAATTTCAAACTTTCCCTAGTAGCTCTACCATGAGTTAATGCAAACTGTTTCCATTACCATAAACTATCGGATATACTGCTCACAGTCAATGCAAGTAAAAGAGAGAAAACGATAGTTTACTGTAGCGAAAACAGTTGAATCAACTCATGGTAGGTTGGTAGGGGCACAGATCTCATTTTATTTTCCCGAAAAATAATACATTTGTATAAAGAGATAAATTCCCCAAAACAAAATTCCCCAAACGTTTTTTTTCCACAATGATACGTTTTGTATGAAGAGAAGATTTTCTTTTCTCCGCAATAATAAAATTTTTGGGGAAAAAATTCCCAATCTATCAGCCTTGAAACCAAAACTACTTTTAATCTAGGATGAGGCGCCTCTGCACTTGGATGGTGACAAGAAGCTGGTTCGACAACATAGTGCTGTTATTCATAGCCCTAAACTGCATCACGCTGGCGATGGAGAGACCCAACATTCCACCAGACTCTAAGGAGAGGGCGTTCCTCTCCACCGCGAATTACGTGTTCACTGTTGTGTTCGCCGTCGAAATGTTCATTAAGGTCAGTGGAAGTAAACCTTAATTAGTTCTTATCTGAAATACCGACAACTAAGACGAGTTGAGAATGGTGACAGCCCTAGTTCCCTAGTTCAGTAATTAAATAATAAAATAATAGTACAGAGTAGCATACATAGTAGGCGGGCATCCCACCCGTTACAGAAAGAATGTGGATGAGTAGTAGAAAGATAAAGAATGCAGCATAAAATTACGAGAGGTATACTTGATATAACTAGTATGGATGAGAAATCAGATATACAAAGGCCTGGACCTCATGTCTGGGGAGTAGTAGAAAAAAAGGTAACAGCAAACAAAGTTAATAAGTTAATTAGACAGAAAAGTTAGGATACAAAGTATAAGTATTAATTTAGCCTCAGATAAAGCAAACTTTCAGAATCACTTAAAAATGTTTTTTTTAATAGAAGTGTTTTTTCCTAAATCTAATAATTGTTCGCAGGTTGTGGCTTCAGGAATGTTTTACGGCCATGCAGCATACTTCACATCAGGGTGGAACATAATGGACGGCTCATTAGTTATTATTTCCATTATCGATCTACTAATGTCTCTGGTCTCAGAGTCGAGTCCAAGAATATTCGGAATTCTCAGGGTAAAGCATCTTTTGGCGTGCTATAAATTATGGTCTTGGAGTAATTACTCACTGGAATTATTCAATTTACAGGTATTTAGGCTATTAAGGTCGTTACGGCCGCTAAGAGTAATAAATCGAGCACCCGGCTTGAAACTCGTAGTTCAGACGCTACTGTCTTCATTAAGACCCATAGGAAATATTGTACTGATATGCTGTACTTTCTTCATCATATTCGGCATTTTGGGTGTACAGGTAAGTACTAAACAAATTCCTGAAACATATTTTGTAACTTGATTTGCTTGATCATAATACCCTAAGCAATGGTCATTTGAAATAACTAGAAAAAAAGGAAATCTTTAAAATGGTTCAATATTTTATTGTACGAAATGATTCCAGTTATTCAAAGGAGCATTTTTCTATTGTGAGGGTGCACAAATAAAGAATGTGAAGAACAAAACTGACTGCCTCGCGATTGAAGGCAATGTGTGGGTGAATCGCAAGTACAACTTTGATGACCTCGGAAAAGCGTTGATGTCGCTTTTTGTACTTAGCTCAAGGGATGGATGGGTTAACATTATGTACACGGGGCTTGATGCAGTTGGTGTTGATCAACAGGTAACAAGAAATAACTAATTCACAAAAGTATTATTAGTCGTGAAGATGTAGGTAGCCTTAACTGAGATTCTAATCATTCATTTTATAACATTGCTATATACTTTTATAAGTAATTGATATAAAAAACATACTGAAAATGATATTTTTTTGCTTCCTTCATTTTAATGATAAATGAAAAGATACGATAACGATACTTCAGACTATTTTAAAAATAATTTAAGTGTAAGTACATTATAATTCATGAGATTTTTTATTAGGTAATCCAATAACAAATAACAGCTATAAATTGTGATTGTACAACAACAGCTATAAAAATGTTTCTCAAAATAAACTAAGTAAAAAATACAAAAATTAACACTACTTTTCCTCACAGCCAATAGTGAACTATTCGGAATGGCGTCTCCTATACTTCATCGCGTTCATTCTGCTAGTGGGATTCTTTGTACTGAACATGTTCGTGGGGGTTGTGGTGGAGAACTTCCATCGCTGTAGGGAAGAACAGGAGAAGGAGGAGAGAGTCCGGAGGGCTGCGAAGAGGGCACTGCAAATGGAGAAGAAAAGGAGAAGTGAGTATCAGCACTAGGAGCGCAAAGACAGGATAAGAATGAGATTATAAAAATATTTAAGATTGCAATACAAACACATAAAAACCCACATGTTGTTGATCTATTTATAAAATATATGAAATCAGATAACTTAAATTATGTTATTCAATTTTCAGAAATGCACCAAAGACCCTATTATGCAGATTACTGCCAAACACGACTTTTTGTACACAATGTCGTGACCTCTAAATATTTCGATTTGGCTATAGCTGGAGTGATCGGTTTGAATGTAGTAACTATGGCCATTGAATACTACAGAATGCCTCCAGCCTTGCAGTATGCATTGAAGATATTCAATTACTTCTTCACAGCTGTTTTTATACTTGAAGCACTGATGAAACTCGTAGCGCTAGGTTTTAAAATTTACTTAAAAGACAAATGGAATCAGCTGGATGTAATTATCGTGATTTTATCAATTGTGGGGATAGTGTTAGAGGAGTTGGAGACAAATATAATTCCAATAAACCCGACTATAATGAGGGTGATGAGAGTGTTAAGGATAGCAAGAGTGCTAAAGCTATTGAAGATGGCGAAGGGTATAAGGGCCTTGCTGGACACAGTCATGCAGGCTCTACCTCAAGTTGGAAACTTGGGGCTTTTGTTTTTTCTATTGTTTTTCATATTTGCCGCTTTGGGTGTCGAACTGTTTGGAAGGTTGGAATGCTCTGATGAAATTCCTTGTCAAGGTGAGTTTTACAATTTATAAATAAGTGTAATCTGAGATCATTTGATGTATTTTGTGTGATTTATTTATGTGCGTTTTTTAGGACTTGGAGAACATGCCCATTTCGCCAACTTCGGTATGGCCTTCCTCACATTATTTCGGGTGGCGACGGGCGACAACTGGAATGGGATCATGAAGGACACACTTCGAGAAGATTGCGACAGTACAGTGGACTGTGTGCGGAACTGCTGCGTCTCAACTATAATAGCACCAATTTTCTTCGTGGTGTTTGTTTTGATGGCGCAATTTGTTTTGGTCAACGTTGTTGTTGCTGTAAGTCTGATGTTATTATTCTGTAAATTGCTTTTTTAATATCTTCTCTGAAGTGATTACATTATAATACAATATTACAGGTACTAATGAAACACTTGGAAGAATCACACAAACAAATGGAAGACGAAAATGACATGGACGTGGAACTAGAGCGAGAGTTAGAAAGAGAAGCCGATGACGAGGAAGATAGGGCTTTATGTCGGGCATTAGAGCAATGCACTTCACCACCTCGACCGCTAAACAAGGTACCATCCCTTCCAGCAAACTTTACGTACAGCGAACCGAAGCACCCACAAGCACTGTCCCCCGCACGCAGGAGACGCACGATGCACTCCCACCACGCTTTACTACCAGCGGCACTACCACCAAGACGAGCCTCACTTTCTCCTCATGCCTTCGGTCGCCGTCGACAGGACTCAACATCGGACCCACCCGCGGCCTTGTACGAGGAAGACGCAAGATTCATAGACGCCGATGACATCGAGGAGCTGGAACCAGGCAGTCCACCTCATAGAGATTCATTCGCGCAAAATAGGAGACAAAGAGTTGACAAACGAAATTCTCTACGGGGCGAGGAAGCCAGACTACTACGACCCGTCCTTCTCGCCGTGCCATCAATGAGACAGAACATGAGGATGACTTCTAAAAGAAGGGCATCCACTGAGTCAGCTACCGCGAGCGACATTAGCCACGCCTCTGCGCGCTCTCAGGCTCAACCACCAACAGAAGTAGTGGATCAACCGATTAGCGAACAAGAAAAAATAAGAATTGTGATTGCTGAAAGACGTAAAATAGAAGGAATGAGGCCGGAAACTGATGATGTGGTGGAGCTAGCGGAAAGAGGCTCCTAGTCCAGGCGGAGCCGGCCGCAGCAACACCATGAAGTGTACATCTAAAAGCGTACGAAACGCTAATAGATGTCGCTGGAACTCTTCCTCTCTCTTTACCTCGAGTGCTAAAGGAAAGATGAATGTTGGAACTCGGTTGCGCTACAGTGTTTCAGTAACTTTTCTTAGTGTTATATTTCTAGATATTCAGTGATGTGGACTCAACCGACAGAGTGGAAAGTGTCTGACGTTTAATGTGGTGATTTCCTTTTCCTAACGACACCCTTAAGAACTTCACCCAACAATCCTTACTTTTCCAAATGCGGCCGGTTCAACGACTTTATAAAGAGACTTTAATAAATTTAAACTAATGTGAATAAACTTAGGTAGATAGGTATTAGAACTAGTCAATTTGTTGTGGTGAAATGTTTTCTACGAGAGCTATGTTCACTTCAAAATTATTTTATTATGTAATTTTAATTAGTGCGGTGCTTGCTGTTAAAGTTTTATTCGTTATTTATAAATTATAGAATAGAAAGTACTCTAGGAGTCTCAAAACAACCTCAACGAACAATTGGTTTGTATAAACTGTTGAAATAGTATTCGTTCGTTGTTCTCAGCGAACTTGTTATATGTGAGTCAATTTAAATGTTAGAATTTATTTACAGTGTAAGAAAAGGTTTCAAATCATTGAAAATTATAATGTAGGTTATTTTATTCATTCTATCCAACGATATGACAAAAAGCCTATAACGGTATAATTTAATTGTGCCTATTTAGTATCATTTTAATTTCAAGATAAACTTCTAGTCAACGACTGTGTAGCCTCGTAGTAAATTGTTGATAGATAGATCTTCAATCTATTAAGGCCCGTAGCGATTTTGTCGCTGACTACTGCTCTCACGCGCGCACATTTCATGTTTCTCAAGATTTCTTAAATCTATGAGTCTCGGTCACTTTTCGCAATATAGATATACGGACATTTCAACATAAATTTCAGTTTCGAGTTGCTGAAGTACAAAAAGTTATCGTATTTGCCAGTTCAAATAACTGTTAGAAACGACAACTTTTTGTATTTTTGCAATATATTTTAAAATGTCTGTAATCTTATATTGGGAAAAGTGGCCGAGACACATTTTTTAATTGCGCACTCAGTTTTAAGAAATCTTGAGAAAACATGAAATGTGCGAGCGAGAGAACCGCAGTCAGCGGCAAAATCGCTACGGGGAATCTGATCAGAACCAATCGTTCGTGAATTGAGTATTAATCTCTCTAAAGATAATAAAAGTATTTTCTGAATATAAAAGAATCATATTTTCTTACAGAATCGTACCTACGTAATTTAGACGTGTATCTGGCAATACGCACATAATGATAGATGATTAGACTAATTAAAGTAATGTAGTGAAGTGAATTACAGAAATTAGTGGTCAAGAATAGTGGCCCTACATTTATCTAAGCTGTTTTGTGTTAAGCTCAGTCTGTCAGCCGTGCCAAATCTTTGTACCTTTTCTAGAGATATTTTTTTTTTATTTTATTTGAGATATTGCTCGACTATGTACAATTTTAAGCTTACAGCTAAGATAATTAAAATAGTAATTTAGTAGAATGATTTATTCTATTATTCCAGAATCATTCACTTTCATCATTATTTAAGTATTGCCTGTGCATTTCAAGATATATACACTAATGAAAGACTAGTTAGGGAAGTCAGCAATAAATTTTATACTTCGACTGTGCCTTTCCTATTTCTAATGTACTAGCTTGTGAAGTTGATTGTGGGTAGATTCTGATCTTAAATGTATACTGTAGGGGTTGAAGGTTAGATACATGCGTATAATTCTTGTTGAGTCTATTAAGTTTGTAAGTCATGTCATATTATGAAAAGTTTTGTAAGTTTAACATAAATCTGATGGTAATGTCATTTTACCCATCATTCCTATATAAAATAAATCACAATGTTATGTATGTTTAAATGGCTTTATTATTAGATTTAATATATTATTATTATTCTACGTTACATTGCATTTCATAGATCATTTGGATTACTGTCTTTTTGTTATCTATCTACTGGTTTACTCAAAGTCTTCCATATTTTATCTTTATTGATGATTTTTTGCTATCAGACAATCATTTAGAAGCAGAATAAATTTATTGATTATCTAAACTTATTAAAAAGAATTGACTAAATGGAATTTAGTAAACTATAAGAATAGTGTTTTCGTGATAAAAGTAAATTTCGTGATAATGATGAATAATTGTTTTCCGATACTGACTGTATTATAATTTTTAAGAGGTATGAACAATGTTCATTAGTTGAGTACACCTGTTAAAATTAGCTGGTGGTCTGTCAAGTTAAAAAAGTTACGACAGTGTTAGGTTGAAAAAAATAAATCTAAACTCTGATTCTTTCTTTTATTTCTCGAATTCACCTTGTTAAATATTAATCGAATGCGGATTGAACTAAGAAGGTCTCGAAAAGTAGAGGATTTATATATTTGATTTGCAAAGCAAACGGATCCTCGTACAATGCGTAGAGGTACAAAGGGGGAGCAACAGGCGAGTCGAATTGAGTTTAGCAACAATCTTTGTGAGCGCCTATCTTGTTAGTGAGCGCTTACAATCTCATTTGCATAATTCCTCGAAACGAATTTTAATGGGTTCTTTATTGCGTTGAACAACATAATGCCGCATTCGCAAAAAGGTGAAGGCCCAACGCCATTATGAGAAAGGATTTATTTGTCAAGTAATTAAGTCTAGAGAACGGTGGAGCTGGCGGTAGGTACCCTATAATTTGAAATTCAGTTTTGATCAAATCCTGCCACTCAGAATTTTAAAAAAGGGCTAAATGGTAACAGAGATCAAACAAATTGGTAATTAGGTACTCTTCAAAACAAGGCAAGGTTTTTATTTTGTGTTTTTAAACTAAATAAAAAAAATATGAACTGACCGCTTTGCCTACCTAGGCAAATACTCTATCACCGCATATTAGGTACTTATGCATAAGTAGGTATACCTACTTAAGTATTAATTAAGGGGATAGGTACATCTAAAATAAAGCGTAAAGCGAGATAGCAATGAGAAAACGCCGCGCGCAGGAGCGAGGCCAATTCGGCAGATTTGACGCAAAAATCACTAAATCAATTCGTACAGATTTGACGCAAAAATCACTAAATCAATTCGTACAGATTTGACGCAAAAATCACTAAATCAATTCGTACAGATTTGACGCAAAAATCACTAAATCAATTCGTACAGATTTGACGCAAAAATCACTAAATCAATTCGTACAGATTTGACGAAAAATTGCTAAATCAATTCGTACAGATTTGACGCAAAAATTACTAAATCAATTCGTACAGATTTGACGCAAAAATCACTAAATCAATTCGTACAGATTTGACGCAAAAATCACTAAATCAATTCGTATAGATTTGACGCAAAAATCACTAAATCAATTCGCACAGATTTGACGCAAAAATCACTAAATCAATTTGTACAGATTTGACGCAAAAATCACTAAATCAATTCGTACAGATTTGACGCAAAAATCACTAAATCAATTCGTACAGATTTGACGCAAAAATCACTAAATCAATTCGTACAGATTTGACGCAAAAATCACTAAATCAATTCGTACAGATTTGACGCAAAAATCGCTAAATCAATTCGTAGATAGCGATTAAAGAGAAATGCTTCTACATGATTCTGAACATTGATGTACAAATTATTTAAAGCAATTTTGACATTGAATAACTAATGTTGTTTCTAAATAATTTCGGTTTTAAGAATTTTTAAGAAGTATTTTCGCAATTAAAATATATCGAGCCACAATCTAATCACTGAATCGTGTTTCTGGTTCTATAAGTGTCTGGAGAAAGATATAAAGAAATATCTCTAATATAAATATCTCTAGGATCTTTCCGCGACCTATGGCATTACATCAAAAAGTGCCATTTTTTTTATGTATCCCCTAAGCATGCATTGGTATTATTATAATGCCAATGGATGTGATTTAAGACGAAGCTGATTTTATGGAGCAAGCTATTTACTTGACCCATTTTCACAAAAACTTATCGCAAAACTTCCGCACAGCACTCCCCTCGCGGAAGATCGCGTTATAAATAAACGGAACACAAAAACTCTCAAATAGGCCTTGGGCGTTGTGCACGCTGGGGCGGCCTTGGAACTTAAAACACATAACAACGGTTGTTTTCTTTTCACTGTCGGCCATTCCAAGAATGTCCCCCATCATATTCGCGATTTGTCAAGGCTTATTTGTCAGTCGTCGCGCCCGCGCGGAGCCATTGTGACCTAAAAACTCTAATAACGAATATATTTCATAAAATCCCCATTGGAAAACAACGAAGTCTTCATTTATTATCCGATGAGTTATTGTGGAAACTTCGCACAGAACAATTCAAGTCGAAACTGAAAACTGACATCTTAATTAAAATTAATGAGCTTCTGCGTTTCACCATCGCTCAGATAATTTTACAATTACCTGATTGCGCCATGAAATTGAAGTCTCCTATTTTCAATAAATCTTAATTACGAGTAACTGTGATTTCTCTAAGAACTATGCAATAGCGTGACCTATTAACAGAGCACACGGGTCCAATGGGAATATAAAGGGGGTAGTCGACCGCCAAATCATTATCAACAGCATAATGAGATACTATTCGAAGACCTCAACCTCGAACAATTCCTGGGTTCCCTTCTACAGCTACAGCTAGGTGCAGGCTAAAAAATGTGTTACGTTTACGTAATTGACAGCATATCTTGATATACATATACTTGATTTATCATAATGATAATTTTTCCGATGAAATTAATAAAAAACATCTGAGAGCTAAGTCGAAATCAGAAATAAGAAAAGATTTAAACTAAATCATTTATCACAAGGCCTTCTTCTAATGACTTACTAGAAAGTTTTCTTATTTAACACCGAAGATTTATTCCAATTATTTATAACGAACTCAGATTTATACCAATGCTTCACAGTAACAATTATCTGAGAACTTATCAAAACTACTCGCTGGAAAGATACATCTCTGCATAAGCAAAGCTCTACCCAAAGTAGAGCTTACCAAAAAGTAACAAAGTTGAATATTGCAAAACTTGCTCCACCGCAATCAAAAGGAAACTCCATTCAACTATTTTGATATAAGTACTCAAAAATTGATTACATAGCTTACGAATGCAGAGCAATATATTCCAACTTCCAACAAATACCACTTCAAAAACAGGCCGATAGACTGTGCAAACAATATCCGACGTAAACTAAAAACAGTTTACCTTTGAATATGCTCGTTGGAAAACTCCATTTACCTATCAACTATTTTGTTTTCCACTCCGAATCTCCAAAATGGAACGGTGGAATTGTAATTAAATACGGCCCAATTCAGACTTTATTTCAATTTTGTTTTAGATTTGATAAAAAAGGGCTTCGGCTTTCTATAGGGTAGCTATATAGCTGGCAAGAACCTAACTAGTGAGTTTTTAGAACGAGGTGTTCACAGTAAATACATAGATTTCGATCGCAAAGTTCCATCTGGAGCGATAGAATCATAGAACCTTTGGCACACATATAGATTACTAGCAGCCGCCCGCGGTTTCTCCCGCGTGGTTCCCGTTCCCGTGGGAATATCGGGATAAAATGTATCCTATGTTTTAATCCAGGTTATAAACTATCTGTGTGTCAAATTTCATCGAAATCTGTTCAGCCGTTTTTATGTGATTGAGGAACAAACATCCAAACCCACGAACTTTCACATTTATAATATAACCTGGACTGG
Organism: Agriphila straminella; assembly: GCA_950108535.1. NCBI lineage: Eukaryota > Metazoa > Arthropoda > Insecta > Lepidoptera > Crambidae > Agriphila > Agriphila straminella. Next base: position 5,781,267 of record OX467314.1, read on the forward strand.
ATAAAAATGAGATTTTGGAGTTTCGTCTGATGAATGAAGACATTTACATTCACCAAAAATATTACGCATAAAAATTTTAATTGGTAAAGTTTTTTACTAGGATTAGTAATACAGAACCATTGCAGCCGTTTTTAATTTCTCCACTGCTCAATAACACTCCTACATAGGCAGAATGTGCCATAAAGTCATCATAACATAACCCACCACGCTGGCCTAGTGCAGTTTGGCGAATGTATAATTTATACTAAAAATCAATCGTTAAAATTGTGGACAAGATCAACCCTTATTACCTTATCATCTTATTTTGATTTTCACAGCCTGAGCATTAGATTATATGTTCCGCGCAGTCACACGAGGCCGGTAATAGCTAACCTGGAACGTCGATATCGGCAGGGCCACACTTGATCACGGTGGGCCGCTGCCAAATTAATTGATGGAGAAATTCAATCGGCCCCACTCTAAATTAATCCCTACACGGTTACTTTACATTCGTTATTGGAAATCGCTCCAGATGAAGCTTTGATTACAAGTTGTTTATAAACGCTTAGTATTAACTAAAACAATTATATTACCTAAAATTACTCGGTAAATTATTTTAAACGACTTAGTTTTTAGGAACCTACTTCTATTGCGCATTGGTTTAACGCCTGGCCCAGCGATTGCGGATGTTAAGCAACTTTCGCAAGGGTCGGTCATGGGATGGGTGACCAAAAAATTTACTGTCTCGAGCTCCTCCGTGCTTCGGAAAGCACGTTAAACCGTTGGGCCCAGCTGCATTTGCAGTCGTTAACATCCGTCAATCCGCATTGGGCCCGCGTGGTGGATTATGGCCCATCCTCCTTATCCACACCCGTAAGGTAGGCCAGTGCCCCAGCAGTGGGGACATTAAAAATGGCGGATGGTAAAATAAATATTTTTCATTTCTCATATTCGGAAAGTGATGTATATTTGAACTGAGCAGCGGGTCCAAAACTCTTTGTTCCACCCTAGGGTGGAAAAGTAATTTAAAAATAGAACTGAATTTGGCAATGAAAAAGTTAACAATAGTTAAATACAAATGGTTTAAAAAAAGTTGCAGCCTTGTAGGGCGCATTCACGAACAACAACAAAACATGGTATAAACAGCCAGTGCAAAATTAAAAACATTGGGCGAAGCGGCCGGCGACGCGACGTTTAAATAAGAAAAACTATAAAATATTGGAGGGAGACTTACCTAAATCTGTGACGTTGAGCTGCGTGTGCCGTATTAAAGTTTTGTGTTGATTTTGTATTTACTAAAAATGAGTTTAAAACTAAAACAAAAACTAAAAATAAAAGAAACAATAAAACTACGCTGTAATTCGCCTACAAGAAACAACTACTTCAAGAGAGTCTCTGCCATGGACTTACCGTCTTATCAAAGACCAAAGAATATCGCCAACTTTTACAGGCATCCAACAAAGCCAAATCAGTCATCATAATAATTTATATCAAACTGTAAATATTCCAAGCAAGAATTTAACTTTAAATTTCACAAATTGTTCTAATTTTTCTAGGTTTTTAAAGGTAAGTTGGTATAGGTAATAATTATAAGGTCTACCAATGTAGTTACTAAGTAGGTAGGTACATGTTTTTATTAATAAAAAATTTGGAATAACTAAGACTTTTTTACTTTCCTGAAATTCGAAATGAAAAGTAAAGTGTTTTAGTGTGCACGGGTAAAAGTCATCAATTCCTTTTGACCCTCGTATAACAATCTACTATTTATGCGTTTCTAAACCATTCATTCGTACGGAGCATTACAAAGTAGGTAGGTATGCCAGGTGCCGGATAAATACAAACTACAGCTATATTACAAACCATTCATCACTTCAAGTCACACTTGAATATAGCCTCATTTGGACAAAAGCTGTGAGAGTATTGTAACTGCATGAATAGTCGGCAGTCGGCACTATTTAGATGCGTGTATGAGACGAGTACATAAAGCTCTATAGACCATTGCCACTGTTAATACTTGTATATGTTATGTAATCGGAGCATAGCTACAAATAATACAGTTTGTGGGCCTTATGTTACAGACAATATTAATAAGAAATTATTTACACCAAACCTGATCAGACCTTGATTTATCTATCATTTAAGAAAAGTGTTTTTCATGTAAATTTTTCTTTACTTCATTTAGGGCTGAATTTTCAATTGGTACCTAGAATCTAGAGAGCTTTATCCGTTTGATAGCGTATCTGAGAAAGCAGTCATTACGGGAAGTGGACGATCTGGGAATGGTCATTCTGGGATGTGGTCCTTTTGGGAAGTGGTCATTTTAAGAAGTGGACATTATGGTCCTAAAGGGTATTATACAGCCAAATTATTAAAATAGTTATCTCTACTAGGCACAGCATACCTATTACCTTAAGTATTTAAAACGAATACAGTGGTTTAATCAGAAAAGAAACAAAAAATCTATAGATCTATAACTCTAAATTGATTGACTGATTGTTTGTCTAGTTAGTATAAAGCTAGTATTAACATACAAGGATGTTTCTTTGGAATATGCCTCCCGACAAGACGTGAGCGCTTTCAACGGCAAACGTAAGATGACTTTATCTTTTGATGTTCTAAATGTGACTTTGATAAAAACTGACACCTTTTTGGTCCTTAACTTAATTTCGAGTAGAGAGAACCTCTAATCTAATCATTTCGGATCTCGTATAAATCCTTGCGTAAAGGCGAAATCGTAATGAATTCTCTTTTAAAACCTTATGTCACGTTCAGACAGCTTATCGTTAAGAGAATCGTTGAGGATTTTATAATCCCACAACGAAATTAACAAGCAGCTCTCAGAATGTGTTGACGTAGGTACGTGATCATTTCTAACAGACAAAAAAGGTTGAATTTTTAATGTCGTGTGGTTCTAATAGCATTTTCATGTTACAGTGAAAATTAAGTTAATTAACCCCTAGAGGTGCAAAAGTATCTTTGACAGTTAGTCACTCTGGAATAGAGTTGTTAGACTGATTTAAATGTGAATTACATTTGAATATTTTTTGTGTTGGTTCCATAAGCATGATTGTAAAGTCTTTAACAATTGTCTATTAATTATTTACAGTGTTCCCTTAGCTCAAAATTGGCTCGCAACTACTACAGCTTGTTAATTCCTTTAAAATAACATGTTTGGACAAGGCCGCCCGCATCAACTAGTGGAAGGCAAACATTTCAAAATTAACCCGATACACCGGCCATAAATGTTGTGATACCGACCTAACCCTTTGATGGAGTACAGCCCGCCCCTACTATGTAAATAAGCGAGGAAGTTGTGATCCAAGTGTTATCTTATTAAACATTGGCAGAAGTTTCAAGAGACATGTCTTTGGGATAGCCGTGTAAGTGAGATTAATGTTCAATTATATAAGTAGTCTGCTACATTTAGTTATAGCGTAGCGTAGGTCCAGGGGGGGTATTACAATTTCTTAAAACTTGCCAGGTTTATGAATTGCTGTAGTTACATCTCTTTCTCACTGTATAGCAAATACAAGAAAATAAAGTTAATAAAAAAAAACCGGTCACGAGCGAGTCGGACTCGCGCACCGAGGGTTTCCGTACCATCATACATAACAGACCATACAACAAGTAACAGCTGTGCATCATAATAAATACACTGCAGAGCTGTAGCATAATAAAATTATTATTGCAGTATGAGGTCAGCACCATCTCTTGGCCGATAGTGGAACTATTTATTTTCTTAGAACAGCGCCATCTTTTGCCCGATAGTAGGACTAAATATTTTTTTCTTAGGTCAGGGCCATCTGTTGACTGGTAGAGGAACTAAATAATGTTTTGTTTGTTTTTTGAATTTCTAAAAAAGTGTTTTATATTGAGACATCGTTTTATTTTTCCTGTAATCTTTACATAACCTACTATCACATAGAATTATTTCAGATTTTTTCTCTAAGAAAACTTCGGAGATAAAGGGGGGGGAACGGTATTTTTTTTACATTTTTCATCATAAGTCGAAAACTATGCGGCCTAAAAAAAATGAAAAAAATGTTTTAAAATGTGCAAACAGCGCTCTTTCATATGATACCCCACATGCCCTAGTCGCCCCACTTAAAATTTTTAAGACCCCTTTTCAGTCCCTGTTGTAAAAAAATATATTTACCTTAACTTAACTTAAACTATTCCAAATTTTAAGTTGATACCATTAGTAGTTCTCGAGATATCCAGCTGTAACAGACAGACAGACAGACTTAGTCACACCATAAGGGTTCCTTTTTACCATTTTGGTACGGAACCCTAAAAAGTTGAATTTCTGAATGAAATATTTAAGATTCAACGACGAAGCTTTATTCAATTCATCTTAGAACAGAAAGGAATCCGAGTGTCAGTCCTAATCACACAATATTAAACCAGCTATAATAGAATGTAAAAATCCCGAAAACCTTCCGAAAGTCTCATTAAAACATAAAAGGCAAATTGAATTAGGAAAGTCAGCTTTAAGTGAAAAGGGGATACTTGGTGCTCCAAAATTCATTATTACATTTTGACCTCTTGTGCGAAAATGATAAGACTTGCCACGACGTTTCATTGGAGGTCTGCGGAGTGTAAGGTTTTGATTTTGCCGTCTTGTCACGTAGCACTGAGTGTTTGCGAGAGGGTGACCTGAAGGTCGACCCTTGACATTCCTGGAGATCTCATGCTCACTTCGTGGACGCGATTCCGCAGAGACAGTCACAAACGGAATAAGTATTATATTTTTTTATGAATTCGACACAATTCACTTTAGCCTTGAGAGGCAATAAGAAAGGTATACAATTAGGCATTGACATCTTTATTGTTTAACTTGCAAATGGAAAAAAATATCTTTAATAGTATTAAAGCACACTTGAGGGCAAAAAGGTGAGCTAATTATTTTGAGTCGAATAAAATATATTGTTTTATCTATTTTGATAATTACATAAACTCTTTCAGTATTTTGATTAATGCTGTGATTAGTAGAGGAGTCAATAACATGTTTAAACTGTATCACTTTTGTTTCAACATGTATTGACTCTAATCTGTTTGTGTACCAAAACCAAATAAATATTATATTAACCTTTAATCCAAAATATTCTTACTGAATGACACCTGATTAGGTATGTTATTTTTTGATTCACAACTGGACACATTTAATCAAAAAGTTTTTAAATACCTAATTATTTACTAAAACCAAACAAACTCAAAGTAGAATAGGAAAGGAAGGTAATAGACCCCCTCAGTTGACGGAACTTTACAGTATGATAAAGTGTATGAATAAAACGTATTTTGCAAATTACCAAAAAATATATCGTTGATGTCTTTTTTAGGAAAAACATCTGCTTACTTCTTTACCAAAAGTACTCATGTAAGCTATGAAAACAATATGTGAAATATCCAAAAAAAAATATCTGAACAGAAGACACTTAATTTTGAAACATAAATTATATGAGGTAGGTATGAATACCTAAGTTTGTTTTTTTTTCTTTTGGATATTTCATTGACTGAGGATTCAATGTTGGGGTATTCAAACAAAAAATCGCTTCATTTCCTATACTACAGTGACTACGGCAAAGAATTTCACAGTGATACTAAGAACCTTTAAATGAAAAAAGGTTTACTTATTTGCTTCTCAAAAAAATTAAATATTTACAAAAAAATGATACAAAAAACAAAATTAGCTTACCCACCACAGGGATTAGAAAAGAAAGAACTCTTGTATAGGTTTCCTTTACAGAAAAGTGTAGCAATTTCCACCGAACACTTTGAATTAAGTGCCTAACTGACAACCATTAACGAAACAAAGTTGCAAACGTTTGAGAACAACATTCACCTGCAAATGCTTGCATTTTTCAAAGCAAACAAACAAGACCATTTGTAGATTTCCGCTAACGGAACTAGCTTACGTGAAAAGCTTAGCATTAAAAGAGTTTGCGATTCAACGGCGAACACAGCTAATTTTTACGGTGGAGTGTACTCGGCAAAGAGTAACCTCGTATCCCTATGGATACGAGGTCCCTATGGATACGTCTATATACGTAAGGAATAACTTGAGTAAAACTCACACACATGCTATTAACTCGTATATATAGTATGAAATAATTAATCTTAAATGCAGATTAGGGGCAGTTTTGGTACATTTAATATTAAATTGCATAAAATACCTAATAGAAGCATTTGAAAATTGCAAGTTTTACTCAAGTCATTACTTACTAGTCTAAAGATAAGGGTAAGCGCCATTCTGTATAGCTAATCTTCAAACAATCACGTAGTTTTGGAACAATATTCCGAAGATGCCTCCTTTATTAATAGTACCTACTATAGTTTCAAGTATACTCTAGAAATTACCAACAGTTTAACATTTTTTTATATCATTTATATCATTATTACCTATTGATATTTCGGAACGAAATTTTAATTTCAAATCCCTTGCGACAGAAATTCTGAACTTCCAATAATTAACAAAGTTATCAAAAAGAAGAAGTAAAATTAAGCACGGCTAATGTTTTCAAGGAAATTAAATAATGAAACTTGCCGGAGCTTCAATGAAAAGTACTTGAACCGCTGTGTTCTATTCAGTAAATATTTTATTTCGTTCAACTTCGCCAGGAAATTAAAAAGACCGTCAAATGAAAGAGGCTCATTACTTATTCGCTGCGTCTGCCACGCCACGTAGCATCGGGAACAGAAAAATAAATAACAGGATTTCGCCAACAACAAATAAACGGGACATTAAGAGACCACATTTATAAGAGAACGCACAGTAACACTCGTCTAAATAGTTTTTCTATTAGATGAGTCTGCGGAACTTATCGTGTTCTGTTAGTTTCATTAGTTTGATAGAGTATAGGTACTCGTACTCATAACCTGTTGTAATTATATCATCAGCTACATTGTTATTGCTGACATCAAAATACGTGATTTTTCTTCTTGAGGCAAATGGGTGTTGAATATCTCATAAGAAAAAGTGAATAAGATAGGACATAATAGAACTTCGTATATAAATCACTACTTAAATAAAAAAATATAGAAAACTCATACAAATTGTTCAATTCTGAACTGAAAAAACACGTAAAATAAATTCAAGTTTGCCATCAAATCAATAAATCAGTGACCTCAAACGGATGCCATTCCTCACCGAAATTAGGTATACGTTATTGAATTTGTTCAGGAGGTAACCTCGGGCAAACAAACTTTATCGTCGACCCAACAACTGGCGACATTTTCAACAGCGTGTTTATCCTTTCCACTGGAAAACGTGAATTCCTCTCAAATGTTAAAGTTGCGGGAAGCTTTGTGCATATATTCGGGATGCAGCGCGGAACTAAGTCCTCATTTGGGAGCTTAAGAAAGAAAGCTGTCTGCTGAAATATTTTTTTGAGTGCGAATATAGACTATATTAGGAGGAGAAATGTGCGAGGTAGGTACACACCGCGCACCGTTTTTTTTCGATAAATTTTTCACGAGTTTGTTTTGGTTTCTCGAGTGATAACCGCAGATTAAAATATACCTGCTTGCTTATACCATGTTTTTTTACTTCTTCACGAGTAGTACAATTCGTGTTTACCGAGTATGAAGATTCAGACATTTAGGAAAGGTTTTAGTTAGTAGAAAAAAGTCTCAAACCGTTGATTTAATAGCGGGGTGCCTCTATCGTACTTAGCCGAATCTTTCAATATTTTAAATTCAAGATGACGTCATTTAAATAAATGAACGACTTGTGAAAAATCATCTAACGAACAAGAAATTCCAGGCGGTTGTAAAGTTGTAACAGCTTAGTTCCCCGTCGAGGCAGTAAGCACAAACGTGACGCAGCCGGCTACGGCTGGTCAGCGCGGTCGGCTGAACGGACTTAGCCGAGTTTACAAAGGCATTCTTTCCTTCTTTTTGTACCCGCGTTTTTTTCCCAAGAGGAAGCAAAAGTGAGATCAACAGGTTCTTCGTTGTGCATTGTTCATGTAACACAATCCTCTTTATTGTGATTAACTTTTCCTATTTTTCTATAGATTTTCCTACTATGGCGCAATATTGATACAAAGAGTTAATAAACTTAATTATTTCAGCCCTTGATGTTGAAACTTCGATTCGAAACAGATCATAGTTTAACACACTGTTGTTCAATTTCCCATCTTCAACCAGTCCTTTGATCAAATTGATTGATTGACAGTTTAAGCATGTGAATGCCACATTTTCCACTACTCCCTCTCGTGACTGCGAAATTTATCTATGTACATTATATTACTTATAGATACCTGCAATAAAATTATAAGCTGCGAGCGATTGTCGCCACATTCGTTGTTGCTTGATCAGTAGGTACTAAAATTATTAATGCGATGGTATATAGGTTATTTTATTCTATTCGTTTGTAAGTATAACGTTTTCATGCCTTAGCCGCTGAAACAATATTATAAAGTACGTTCGCAAAATTCTCACGGCACACTTATATTAGTAGTCCAATAAAATTGTCGCCTGAAATTAAGTTTTCAATTTTTGACTTAGTTGCTTTCGGCGCTCGAGGTCACAAACTTGGATTATTCATTGGGTTAACATCATAAACAAGTCTGCAAAAAATCAGAACTACCGGATTTACCGCAAGGTCCGATGTATAATTTTACTGGGTTATGTTATGTTACGTGGAGTTATCTCCATGTGTATAAATTCGCGGACAAACGCTACTAATGTAATGAAATGTGTGTCAACCGCAATGAATTGGTAGGTGTAAGTGCTTCTTTTACCGCCGAAAAGCGCACGTTTATACTATCTCTCCTATCCTGCACCATTTCCTTATGAAACACTTTATGGCCAAGTCTCGGCAGACATGAGCTGTAATTTCCAAGCGGGTCGTCTTAATGCTGATCGACGTTTTATGCCGCTCTGAGACAGACGGTATCTACAATATTATCTCGTTTTATATCCTCGGAGAATATGCCTGACATATGGACAGGATAACATGATAAAATATCTAGACTAAATAAGACTAAGGAAATATGGGCGATAGTTAAATTTCTTTCCGTTTTATGTTAGAAGAAACAAATTCTGGCGGATTTTAGGATTTGGCTTGGCACTAGAAACCTTAGTTGACTATCGGTCACACGAATAAAATTTTCGATATTTCGGGCTTGCAGACGTTTAGGAATCCATTAAGCGACCGACATACGCCTCACCGGAAATTATAGACTGGAAACTCGATCTACATCACTAGTCCAGAGACGCGCGAATAGTCACCATAGACTTAAAATAAACAACACGATAACAACTTAAAATATTTTTTATGCGAAGGCCTGGTAATAATATTTAGGGTTACGAGATGGTATACCTATGACATCCTGACAAAAAGCCTGATTTCTACTAAAAATTCCTGACATTAAAAAAAGTTTCATTGATACATTATGTTGTTTTAGTTGTGTTGATTGTTGATCAAAGAAAAAAATGTAACCAAAACTTAAAAGATTTGTTTGTTTTAACAGTCGGACGGACAGACAGACATGGTAAAATTATAAGGGTTCCTTGTTTTGTTACCCTAAAAAATTCGCTACTCCATTTTAAAGACAAAATCACTAAAACTACAACAAATCCCGTAATAGTACATTATGAGACAAGTTAGCTTAGGTTGCTCATTGCACACAAGGCTGTGGGTTGCAGCCCGAGCCGCAGGCGAGGGCGTAACTCAGCCGAGTGTGCAATAAGCAAGAGCTCACGAGTTTCATACGACGTTTTTCAACACATTTGCAAGGAAAAAACAAAGTAATGTACCACACAGCAACAAATACAACAAAAACAAAATATATTATGATAATTATGGGAAAAGGCGCGCATGTTTTTTTTTGTTTTTTTCACACGCCCAACGCAAGAATATTTTGCGAACAAAGGGGTGAGTGAGCATACAGCCTACTTCAAAATTATAATTTTAAGTGATAAAATGCAAATATTTTAATATTTTATAACAAAATATTATGAATTATGAATAATTTGATAATAATAAATATTTGTTTGATTTAATTAAGGCCTTACACATTTATTTATTCAAAAAATGTATATGAATTTTCAGCAGCATAAAACCTCTTTGTTGTTACAAAAAAAATAACTGTATTACCCGGCTAAATTGGGAATCCTCTGTTTACTCGCATAGAACTTGCAGTAAGGTACTAATTTAACTTTGTAGGGTTAATTCTATTACGTACTAGTGTTTTATATATTATTGCACGCGTTTGTTATAGCTCGGTTTATGGCCCTAAAAGCGATGTATTAGGACTCACTTTACGAGCAAGTGTGTTGAAAAACTATATTATACTACTAGTGTTATGACTGGTCTAGTATAAGACTTAAGTCTGTGGTCTAGTTACACACTCAGTTGACGTGTTTACCTACCAATAATTATCACTTGAATATCTTATTTTAGGCCACACTAATGGATGACGGTCATGAATATTATACACTAAACATATGTAAAGTTATCATAGCTTGTTCAAATAATTATAGGCTCGCTCGAGGTCGAAAAAATAAAGTATGTGTCACAAACGATGATTATTAAGTAAAACGAAGTGATGACAGACAAGAACAATAGCCTCCAATCATAAAACAAGAAAACGACTACGATCTTGCCTCTTAAAAACATTTTATGGTCACAGAAACTTTCTATCTGACGATCATACAACATAATTTAGAAAAAGCGACGACTGACTGTTGTCATTAAAGTATGAATTGAAAGATAATATAATTAGCGAAGTTGATGAGTATTATTTTTCATAATAACATAGGTAGGTACTAAAATTTTGCGTGCGACTATTTCACGTGGAAATTAGTTTCCCGTCTGAGTTTCGATTCGTTAGCCTATCCCTATGTGACCTTACCAAATTAATTCAGTGGTTTTAGCGTGAAAATGAAACACACACCAAAAAAGACAGAGAACTTTCTCATTTATAATAACGGATTAGAACTATTATTATCTGTGCAATATGGTGACTGGTGTAGATTAAAGATGCTGTCTGTAAGAAGCTCTAGCTAGAATCTGTGTTGATCAACAAGTTCTTGCTTATTCACATCATAAGTAATTCAGCTCATTTTCGTGGCGGAAGCAAGGTTGCCCATTAAATATGCAGGCTACGGCCTTTCTATTCGCAAGCGGTGCCCTTTGCCCTGTTTACTCCGTTAAGAAAAATACAGTGCTAGTTCCTCCAGGAAAAACAGATGTTTCTTAATTTAAAGGAAAAATTACGTTGAACTAGAAAATACTGTATCCGTTCTTCTATTGGCTGGTGAGTCTAATACTTTTTATCAGTGAACCGAAATATCAGTGAACCGGAATTCCCGATAACTTAATTTATCTCCATGAGCCGAGAAGTTACAACAGCATATTTGGTAGATTGGACTTCATTCGATTAATCAGTGAGGGAACCATGTTATATTAAAACAAGTGATAGTGTTGCATAAACTGAACAACATTCTCCAAGGAACATAGGTCGAAAAACGAAAAAAATATTCATATACCCTTACAAAATGCGTAAAAGGTCCGCTGAGCTAACCGACTCACTATGGAAAGGCGAAAAAAAATATTTTTTTTGACCTAATGTTCCTTGGAGAAAATTGTTCAATTTAAGCAACACTCACCTGTTTCAGTATTGTTTAAAATAATTTGGTTCCACCTACATATAGGTAAGAAGTACAACACCCGTAGCATGACCAGCGAAACATTGATCATTATCATGTCAAAATCTATTGTATTTTGACAGTCAAGTATTCATCAATTGCTATTATGAATGCTGTGCTGTGGTCATGCTAAATACGTCGCCGGGGACAGAAGTAGAGCTAAATGCTCACTTTGTCAAACTAACTTTATTTCTTGCCTTGTAAATTGCAATCCAAACATGAAAGCAGTCAATAGTGCAACTTGATACTTTAGTGTTCAGCTGAATCTATACCTACCCGGTTTAAGTTCTGTAGTTATGCGGCAGTACGTTACTACGTCGATTTTAATGTCGCTCGTGAAGTCTGCGTAATGTCTTGTAAATGACGAATCATTCAGATTTAAGTGGTCCCAACAGCATCATTAAGGCATTGCGTCTCGCTGAGCGACTGGCTCATTATATTTATACCTGTACCTAACGTTTTGAATTATATATTTGGACTTGTAAAACCCGCGCATTACTTTGGCCAGACGAAAGAGTCTAGAACATTAATTTCTGTAGCATAGGTCCATTAATCTAGAGTACAATCTGCAAGTTAGTTTGTCGGTTCGTTCAACAAAAACTACAAGCACCACCTAAAACAAAAGTAAAAAAAAAATCCCTTTGCAAGAATCAATACCGGGTCCACTACGTATGCGAAGAAAGTAACTTTTATATAATCTCTTGACTCGAAATATGCAGACTGTGGAAAACCTCTCGCCTTTCCGATTCTATTTCTTCCCACATAATCCCACCAGCCATAAGCTATTCCCAACATGCGTTGAACAGTATCATGGAAATCAAACGCTGAATTGTTCGTCGGACTGAACCCTAACATCACTTAGGTACTTATCATAAGCAGAGGGCGCTGCAGACACGAAGCGAATAATGAAGTAGGTACGTAAAAACTTCAGCTCAACGTACGAGGGGGGAGCCCTTCAGAAAATTGATATTATCGTAAATTTTCCTGATGGAAAATATTGTTTTTTCATCTCCGCTCCGTCTGTTATTCGAGAAGGATTTCTGACGTAAGAAGATTATTGACTTGGATCCACTTAGTCACGTGTTACACATACAAAATGAAAATTGTCTTATTTATTTACGAGTAGGTACATATTAAGCAGAGTTCCCATTTCGTATTACTCGTATATATGTGTTTTCATATTTATATGTCCGCTACATTGACGATGTGCGTATAAAGGGCACATAGGTCTCAAAGTAAATGTAGAAATGGGATACAAGAATAACATAATTTAATATGTTGTCTTATTACGTTTAGGAACGTGTAGTGAATATATTTCTTAAAACAAAAAAGCATCAAGAAAAAAACAAAATTGAAGATTAAATACGTGTTTAGGAAACGGAATTAATGTTTGGATTCGTTGGATCGAACCCCGAGTTAGAAAACCGCAACATTATCCATTAACTAACCAAAGACCGCAGCAAACACTCGCACACAAGTTTATTTCGTGGTTGTATAATAAGTTAACCCTTTCCTTCGTATTCAGTCTATATGAAATAAGTACTATACTTATGTTCAAATAAAAGAAAATGTATGCAACAATGCCCTTGGATCTTGAAGATACTTAAGTGTCTGATACTTAGTATTCTCATCTTTTGGACAAGTGATTGATCTTCCTTTGCATGAATTTAAAAACCATGTTAAAAAACGCTCATGGGTAAAGGTTATTATAAAGTTGACGATTATCTTAAAGATCAAAATGCGTGGAAATGATGTATGTAACACATAACTTGCTAATATAAGTACTTTATTGAAGTAATATAATAAGTCTATGTTGTTGCCAATAATTCTGTCACCCTTTTGTAATTATGTTACCCTGGTAATTCAAGTTTGTAAATATCGTTACTTATGGCTGTTACAGCTGATAAGTTTCTTGCGCCCGTTCTTCTTGTCAGCTAAAAAAGTCTGGAACGGGTGGTAGGAAAATATAGACGATTCAAAAGTACTTAACAATTAAGTTTATTTGAATAAAGCTTATTTCACTTTCACTTTCACTTTACTTATTCTACAAAATTCAAAAGTTTATTTATGACTTTTAGGTTTTTCATCAATTTCTGCTCATATTTATTATAATAATATTATCCTTTCTGAATATATGCCGAGATGTTTAGGACTGAGCAAATGACTTAATGATTGACATGGTGTGCAATCTAGTAATAAAATACAGTTGTACATAAATACAGAGCCTGCAAATAAATACAACAATAACTTGTTTTTACAGTTTAAATAAGACTTATCGGTATATATCAAGACGCTAATCAAACCCTTTAAGTGTGCTTAGTCAACCCGTTAAGATGAAATCGATGTAGCAATCAAAGATCTCGAGATCCAATTACGAGTATCTGGTAACGTAAAAGTAACTCTCTCGTACCGATATAATTGAATTGGGTATCGTAACTGGTAGCGAAATCGACTCGCAGCCGAGAGTTCGGATATTAACCTTAACTTAATATAGTAAGCAGATTCTATTGATCTTCTTCTTATTATCGAATGAGGAATAGTGGCCACCTCTAGTGTTAGAGTTTATCAGGCCGCCTGTAAAGCCTCTAACTTGGCTTAACGACTATTATCAGATGACAACAGCCGGGACCGACGGTTTAACTTGCCCTCCGAAGCACGGAAGCGCTCAGTTGTAATGCCACTTAACGGTCACCCATCCGACACCTGGCCGGACTGAGCGTTGCTTAACAAACGTGATCAGTGAGTGAGTACGATCAGTCTGTCAAGTTCCGCCATGAGCGCTTCATAGATTCTATTGATGAAAATTGCAGACATGTTTTGATATCCCTCTACTCAAATGGCCAACATTCTATACGTTTGAACGCTTACTTATAAAGCTTAAATATGAGCAATAGAAAGATTAAATCACATGTCGCAAACTAATGTAAATCACAGACTTCGATGTAAGTATATGGAATTGACAGCACGAAATTTTATAATTTACTGCTTATCTTAAAACTTTAATAGTAAGCTTAGCGTTCAAACGCATAGAATGATAGCCATTTGAGTAGGGGCCAGCAACGCTACGGCCTCTTTGGATTTCTCTTTGGTCTACCTTCTAAATTCTACAGTGACATTTTTAACAAAATGTAACTAATTGACAATATACATCATCACCAGCCTGCCTAGCATGACCGATTTATATCGCGTGATATAGCGTTTTATCACGTTTAACTGTCAAAAAGACAAAGGAATTTGACAGTTGAGTGTCGATAAAATGCTATATCACGCGATATAAATCGGTCATGCTAGGCAGGCAGGGGTCAAGTCTGCTAATGTTATCGTCAAAATCGTGGTTCAATGGTGTTTCAATGGTATTGCTTTTTGACACAGTTCTTGTTTCTGAAACTCAAAGTTGAGACAAAATGCGTTTCCTTTTTGGGTTTAAAAAACACAATGTGTTTCGGTTTTGGGTTTAAGAAACAAGAACTGTGTCAAAAAGCATTATCATTGAAACACCATTGAACCACGATTTTGACGTTAACATTAGCAGACTTGGGCCCCAGGACGACGTGTGTTCTAATTTCTCGTGCCTTATCCCCTTCTGATATAGTGCTATAACTTTCACGAAAATTATGTACCTACTTTCAATTAGGTAGTCGTAACTAGGCGTTTAATTTAATCTTCAAACTATTAGTAAAGTACGACGCGTTCTTAATTAGTCTGTATGAATACTTGTGGAACATGCCAATGTGCTAAAGTATCATTAATTAGGTAGGTATCCTCTAACTAAAAGCCCTCTAGCTAGGCAATAATATGTATAGGAGTTTGATTGTAACCAATTTTTGGTTCTGTTATGAAAAAAACGTTGGCTATATTGTTTGAAGGTATGTATGTTAATTTATTATCTATATACTTAATAATACAATTTAATGTTGACCTTTGGTTGGTAGATACATGCCATGAAATAAGTAATGTAGGTATCACTATCATGTTCATGTCCATAATAGTACATTATGAGACAAGTTAGCTTAGGTTGCTCATTGCACACAAGGCTGTGGGTTGCAGCCCGAGCCGCAGGCGAGGGCGTAACTCAGCCGAGTGTGCAATAAGCAAGAGCTCACGAGTTTCATACGACGTTTTTCAACACATTTGCGAGGAAAAAACAAAGTAATTTACCACACAGCAACAAATAAGACAAAACAAAATATGATAATTATGGGAAAAGGCGCGCAGGTTTTTTTTTTGTTTTTTTTCACACGTTCAATGCAAGAATATTTTGCGAACAAAGGGGTGAGGAGCATACAGCCTACTTCAAAATTATAATTTTAAGTAAAAATGCAAATATTTTAATATTTTATAACAAAATATTGTGAATTATGAATAATTTGATAATAATAAATATTTGTTTGACTTAATTAAGGACTTACACATTTATTTATTCCAAAAATTTATATGAATTTTCAGCGGCATAAAACCTCTTTGTTGAAGTTTGTTGTTACTAAAAAAAATATCTGTATAACCCGGTTAAATTGAGAATACTCTGTTTAATTGCATAGAACTTGCAGTAAGGTACTAATTTAACTTTGTAGGGTTAATTCTATTACGAACTAGTGTTTTATATATTATTGCACGCGTTTGTTATAGCTCGGTTTATGGCCCTAAAAGCGATGTATTAGGGCTCACTTTACGAGCAAGTGTGTTGAAAACCTACTTACCTACAGATTTTAATAAAATAATAACTTGTAATGTTATACCTACCACTATAATGTTACAATAAGAACTATCAACAACAACGAAACACACACAGATTAATTCAACCCAAGCCCAGCAAAAACGCAATGGAAACACAATAGCAGAGACATAAAGCGACCATGTTTTGTGTTCATTATATGTGCCGCTGTGGCAGGTGGTGATAAACGAGCTCAGTAATTTAAGATAAAGCTTGCCAAAATACCCGTGCCAAAGTTGGAACGGTAAATATTATGATACCAACAAAAAGTTTTACATAATATTCCTGAGTATAAATAGCTGTTTTAAATCCTTAGAAACAAAAAACTGAGGTTTTGTAAAATAGATTCTGTGAGCCAAGTGATTAAATCCAACTTGTAAATGATGGTATGAGATATTTACGTAACATAAGAAGTGTTCTTTAGTGACTTAGAATAATAACACCTAGAAGCCGTGTCCTCGTATGCAAAGTGAGACAACTAATACTAAGCCAGAATGTCTTAGCTTTCAGATTTATATCCTTCATACGTTACCTAATCGTAACTAAAATCCAATAATATAGTAACTAATCTAATAAATGTAGGAAAATTGAAACTGTACTTATTCGGTATGATTAGGTAATAATGGAGAATAAAAATCTGAAAACGGGGCCATTTTGGCTGTTTTAGTTGCCTCACTTTTGACAATGCGCTTTGTAGAGAACTATCGTTCTAGGTGTTAATATTCTAAGTTGAGTGATAAATAACACTAAATGTGAATAAAAACATCTAAACGTTACAATAAAGGAATGATCCCAATTCCAATGTCTTACTTACGCCATTCATTTAACGATAATCTTTACTGAAGTAATTAACATCACGAAAAGTAATAAAAGAAAGATATCCTGCCATTTGCACTTGATGCCAAGTTGGCCTCTTAAGTAAATAGATAGCTTAAGACAGTACTTAACTACCACAATTTAGGAGAATGTTGGTTGAGGAATAAGGTCTCTTTTGGCAATTATCACAGATGCTAAGACGTGTTTATAGGTACGGATAAGTAATTGTAATTAAACAGGTGTTGTTATTGATATGATTCTATTCTTTAATAACTTTAATGTTGAGTAAGCGACAGCTTAATTCATTATTTTATAGGACTAAACAATTATTAAAACCCCTTTGTTAGGATTTAAAAACACAAAGCACGATTTAAAACTAATTAGACTAATATTGTACCCGAATTCCATAATAATTTCCCTTTGCCATACTTGGTGCAATACGACTATGAAAAACGCGAAATAATTTAACATCTCTTAGTCTAGACGCGAAGTATAGTTCCTAGAAACTCATAACAGAAGCTTACAGTACTAAGCCAGTAGCATCGTACACATCACAAAATTACCGTTGCAAGTTTACGAAATTGTACCAACAAGAACTAGATTTACTGTCTCCATTATTTAACATGTCATGTTTTTTTAAATTCACTTGTAAGATTTCCACGAGTTGTCCTGTTTACACATTTTTCTTTGCCTTCTATATCATAATACCTGTGCTAAAAGATTTCAAAAAACATAACGAAAACCACATTTTAAGTATAAAATCAACGAATCATATTTAAGAATCGCATAAAATAAAATAAAAAAGTAAATACAAGATGAAAATGTTTGATAACAAATTTAAATTTTATCCATCAGCCACTTTTAATGTCCCCACTGCTGGGGCACAGGCCTTCCTTATGGGTGAATAAGGAGGACGGGCCATAACCCACCACGCGGGCCCAATGCGGATTGGTGGGTGTTGATTTAAATTTTAGTAAAATAATATAAGTATATAAATATTTTAGTAAATTTTAGTAGTACTTAATAAGTTTGGAAAATACTTACGAGTAGAACAAAGATACATAAATCTTTGATAAAATAACTTCTACAAAATAATAAAAGGCTAATAGACGATTCCTAAGCTAAAATCGTGAAATTGTTTTATAATATGCAAAACGTGGTAGCAGGTGACACCTTTATCTTGGAGGTAAATGACGGAAGCGATTCCGCCGTGGGACGTGCAAATGGCCCACGTAGGTACGACAAGAATGCTTTTTACCGTGTACTTTTTGCTTTTTAATATGTTTTAGGCTGTCATGATGGAAGAGTTTGCTCGGACGTTTTGACAAAATCACTGTGATTCACAGTGAAGATCAGCAACTTCTTGGTGCCCAATCTTGTCTATATTTTTAATGAAAATCTGCATTTTCATCATGTTTTATAAGAAACCAAGAAGAATAAATTTTAACTTTTAAAATTCTATAGAAAATAAACTATTTTGATCCTGTCAAAAAGATATAAACAAACTTGGTTTTGGTAAGTGTAAATTCATGCACATTTCATAATCACTCAATCTCATAATCTCAACATATCAACCGACGACATACCTATATTTTCATAGTTAAGTAGGTATTATAATTCTGCTGAAAGAAATAACAGGCACTGTAGCTCTATAAAATTAAGTGCCTCTAATAAACCATTCAACTTTATATTCTACTTAAACATAGACGGACAAGTCATTTACATATCCGTCCCATGTTTTCATAGCCATTTAGGATTAAGTTAATCCTCTTTGGTAACTAGTTTTCAGCTAGAATTTCTGAGAATACGAGGATTTATCAAGTTTAAAGCTATTTCAAAATTGGGATTTCCCACTTTAGTCGCATAATGTTTTTTTATTGACATTATACGTGAAGAAATAACATTAAGAAATAAAGTTTGAAGTGGGTTAAAGCTTGGAGAGCCTAAACAAATTATCCCTATTGATTTTTTTATACTAAGTAAGTATATGCCTTTTAATTGATTTACTTTGTAGCTCAGTGTTACATAATTAGTGGTACACGTAAGTAATGGTTAGAAAAATCTAATTGGGAATCACTGCTATAGCGAAATCCCTAAAAAAACACAATCTCTAAAATTCCTGCTCATGACTTATTTTTTGGTTCTGACTAATAAGTACCTCAAATTATAGTAAGAAAAAACCAAGTCAAAATGTTATCAAGATAAATAATTCATTGTTATTACTCTACTCAAAACTAAGAAAACATAAAAATATATCAGACCAATATTAATTTCGCGAGTGCCAACAGTAAAAGTTTTCTTTTCACGAGAAAAACCCAAACCAACATTATTTTGTTGAAACAAAAGTCATTTTATTTAGCCGTCCGCGACCGGCTGCGGCAACCACATAAATCACTCCACACCGCTGCTCCTGAGCACCTATTTAAAGTAATAACTGGCAACATTATTATTAAAATAAGGTCGCGCCGCGGCTGATATTTCTTCGAGCTTATGATGCGAAATTGCAACACTTTACGCGGCTTATGAAAAAATGTAGGTACATTTGCTTTTTCTGCCCACCTGCATCGCTCATGATATTTATAGCCTTTTAGGAGACTTGACGCATAATATTTATACCAATATATTGTTGTATAAAAAATACATTTCTTTACCCCCGCTTTCACTTAATATACTATAAACCAGATAATGTTGACCCCTCCTATTAAGTTAAATCTTCGGTAAAATAACTCAGAAACCGGGAGTTAGTGATACAAAGCAAACTTAGCTCATCCAAAAAGAACAAGTAGGAAATGGTCTCGAATCACGTTTATTAGAGTATCAAATATTTATATTTGCTGTTTCATTGAAGTGAAATTGTTTTTTTTTAATAAGCATTAATTAAATTATCGTTATAATATTACACATGGTTTAAATAATTAAAGCCTTTTAACAATATTCAACAAACATTCACAATGTATTTCATTTGTCTCAACGGTACAGAATAAAATAAAATGATCAAAGCGTTAAAAGATAACACAAATATTTCATGAACCTACTTATTTAATAAAGGTTTCAAAGGCTGCGATTCTCTTGGCTCGGTTGAACAAACTTCGACTAACATTTGAACAACGTTATACTAACGCTCGGCTCGCTCAACAGGTACAGATCTCTAGTATAATAATGTACTCTATGGGTACAGATGAAACTAGCTTCGAGTAGGGAATATGAAACTAAATCAATATAAACTCTGTATTATTAGCAAATGAAATAATAATTTAGGAATGGTTATTGATTAGCAATTAATTATTGTTAATAAGTAATTAATTAAAACTGCGACTTCCTATGTACGCAAAATAACGTTAGCCTAAATGATCAGCAAAAGATTTCATTAAGTACGTCGATTACAGAACATAAATATACTGATTCTAAACCATACGGATTTCAGATCATCATTTTATTTAAAAATATATATATTTAAAGCCCACAACAAAATGTACCTGCGTCTTTTAAAACTCGAGGTAATCCTCGACGACTTATTATCGAATCATTATTTAACATCGGGCAGATTATCGCACGTGTTGAAAGCAGAATCATAATTTATTAGGGGTCATCAAAGAGCAAACTAAAGTTTGAGAACGGCCGCATTTAAAAGGCGAAGAGGGTTCAGACAAATATTGATTTCAGTAACTTCTGGGACCTTCGCAAACAAGCCTTAGGGTTACGAGATCAGCATATATACAAAGTTTGCAACAAAATACCACTCCTTAAATACAGAACGACCACTATTGCCATCCCAACGAGTATTTATATTCCATGCATGTTATGAGGCCCTCCAACGTGGGACAAACGAAGCAAGTTTTCAATATAATATTGTACAACTTTTGTGACGAGACCTCTCACCGAAAAGTTTTTCCATTTCAGTATCCTAACCTACATCATTGTATCCAATGAAATTGGAATACTACAGAATTTTCCAAACGTTTGAACGAGTTTATAAAGCGCTAAACTATTCTGAACGCAATATAAAATTACTATCCAGTGTTCAGACAACAAAAGAACCGTTTTAGATATTCAAACAGTGCCGTTAACCTTTCTATACAGACAATCTTAGGCGATAATCCAGAGTTTTATAGCCCTTTAGGTGTCGTTCTAAGAAAAACAGGTAAAATAGTGAATATTCATCAGATACAAGTTTAGTATCCTCTGGCGATGTCTGATGCGGAGCAACTTGGCTATTAGCGACAAGTCGAAACCCTCTACATTATACTAACAAGTTTATGTTCGAACAGAGGAAGACCTAGACTTTGAAATGGAGAGTTGGCGAGTTGGTGTACCTACAGATATATTGTGTAAAATTAAAATAAAGAACACTATAGATCGTAGTAATAACTGGTAGGAAAATCGTCATGACTGCCAATAAGTAATTAGATAAAAAATACTTACTTACACTCCTTATTTGCAAACTTTATATTATGTAATTTAATAAAAAAATCATCAGTTTTATTTTTTTACTGTTTAAGTAGCTATAAAACTATACATATATTTATTGTTGTTAAACATAGCGCTTCCCTACAGAATGAGAATATTTATTATTTATTCATTTCAGTAAAGCGAGATAGTAATGAGAAAACGTCGCGCGCCGGAGCGAGACTGATTTCGTATATAGTAAATAACGAAAGCGATTAAAGAGAAATGCTTCTACACGATTGTGAATTGCTGATACAAATTAAGTATTTAAAACAATTTCGACTTATCTACCTACAATACCTCATGTTGTTTCTAAATAACCTCAAATATTAGACTTTATAAGAGATATTCGAAATTAAAATGTATCGAGCCAAATCATTAATATCGTGTTTATCGTATTCAATCCTTTTCTAGATAAAGATATAAAGAAATAATACCTATCTTAATTTCAGATCCGTAGGATCTTTCAGCGACCTATAGCATTACATCAAAAATTTATACTTTTCTTTAAAAATGTCCTTAATTAACTTTCTACAAATCTGATCATGTAGTTCCAAGTTTCAAAGGCTTTGAGAAAATCCATTATTATAATAACAATAGTCGAACTTTAAAACTTGTAGTAAAAGTCTTCAATAAGCAGTCTGGCTTCCGCGTAACCTAATATAGATAATATTGAAGTTAAAACTTCCTTTCAGTATAAATTATTAGCAAGGTGTTTTTTCATTCTTATATTTTAGGATTAATCACTTTTCGAAAATATACACTTGCGTGAATACGACTCAGCAGATTATTTTCAAACAAACGTGGACACTTCGAGTGATAAAGTAATAAAAAAATATGGGCACTTCTGCATCAGTATTTTATTAGATAGTCTTTCCGGTCATCTCTTAATTTAGCAGTCCAAAAGCTTGCACTAACCTCTAGATTAGCTCATACTCGTAGAGAAAGTCAAATAAGCTACTCTTTCAATCAGCTTGTGATGGTAATTAGTAGTTTAGGCAGAATCAATGCAGTAATTGTATTTTTATAGCTTCCACAGAACCCCGCAATTGGGATTTTTTGCGTCGAAATGCGCCTTTCATGTTGAGATTGGTTTGAGGAGGCTATTATGGACAGATCGGAATAAGTAATGCTATTATTTTATTACTAGCCTCGGTCTGCCTGCAACTTTGTCCGCGTGGAATGTGGGATTCCATTTCCTGTGAGAATTTTCAAAAATCCTTTCTTTGCCGATGCCTACGCTCCATAATAACCTTCTATGTGCCTAATTTCAGCCCGATCCATCCAGTGGTTAGAGCTGGTCGGGTCAGGTCAGGACATACTTATATTATTTTATATTAGTATGGATAAAAGAAAGTCGACATTTTTATTTGATTTTTGTATATTTAGCGTGCCCTGCACTCAAGATAACGTTTTCATACGCCGACAATTTAGTGCGACGGTACCTACCTACCTAAGTTAAGAAAAACGAAAGTCCTACTTCGCTGGGACAGGATATTATTGAATTTTGCAGTTGCTACGAAATGGCTACGAGCGATAGCTACGAGCATAGGTTCTACGAGTAGTGATTTGCGCTACGATCTTTGGATGAGTCGGTTGAGACTAGATTTGATATGGTTTTGTACTCACCCTGATTAACCGTCCATTTTTAACAATCGCGAACCACAAATCACAAAATAAATATTAGATTATGGTACAATTGGTCAATAACAGTTCTTGTATACTTTGCTGCATGAATAATTTCCATATTACCGAGCACTTTACAATTTAATTTGCCACGAGAAAAACCCTAGAGAGTTTTCGCCCAGCCAACTGACAGTGACAGCTTGTTTTTTAATATAATTAACTTTTTTAAGATGCAAAAGGGAACGAGGTTGTTAGTATTAGCCCGGCATTTGTAAAAGTTCTGCATTTTATTATTTATGGAAAGTATCGGTAAACTGGGTGATTAGCAACGTGCGTGGTTCACCCATAAACTTAATTTTTCTAAGTCTATGGGTTCACCACGAAAAACTTGGATCAAATTGGTATAAAATATTAAATAAAACAGAGAACATGGTTTTTGTATTAATCTTAATCATACTCTTAATATGTGTTTGGAATCATTTAGAATAGGCAATATCCATTGAATTTATATGTAGGATACCTACATTCATTCAATAAAATCACTCGCTATAATTCTACCATTTCAACTTACATTCCATTTTCCAACCCTGAACCCTCCCATATCAGCATGAATCCGCAAAACCTCCAGTAATTGCTCTATACATTTGCTATACGTATATCTTCCTAAAAACCCTAAAAACTGTAGTCACTTCCACCTTTCTCGTAGTGAAAGCCAGCAATAAATCATTTTGTCGGGCGCGCGCTAACGAGCGATACATCGCTGATACAGCCATTGTGTTCGACTCAGACTCCACGCGACACCATCAAACTCACCAATGGTTAAATAGTTAAGTCTGTCTGCGTAGGTTCCAGTTAATCAAACAGATAATTTCGGAGCATTCGGTTCCACTTTTAAATTAAACCAGACGATAAGTATCTAAAAAGATATAAAATACGAATAAAAAGTTGTTATAGGCAAAAAATACATTTGTACCAGTCACTCCGGCGCGACTGAGCCGGGGACGATAAAATTTTGACATCATTATTATTATTATTATTCGTTTATTCAATACATTTTACATAAACATTTTTTACATATTGTCGCACCACGAAAACCTCACAGAGTTTATCTGGGTGACGGCGAGTCGCCGATTCTACATATTTTGTTTTTTAGGTGGTAAATAATACTGTTTAAGCTTAAGCCGAAATGCTTTGATACTTTCTTTGTATAAAATCTGTAGTTCACAGGGCAACTTATTTTGATAAAAAGGTATTAAATATCTAGAAACTCTTTTTCCATACAAGTTGGTGTGTTTGGGTAGGTGGTACTTATTTTGGTAAGGCACTGCTCTCAAATACTTAGGTCTATTTTTTTCTATTACATATGATTATGTAAGATGGAGCTCGGTGGCGCAGTGGTTTAGCGCCTGGCCCAGCGATTGCGGAAGTTAAGCAACGTTCGAAAGGGTCGGGCATGGGATGGGTGACCAAAAATGTAATTTCCCGAGCTCCTCCGTGCTTAATACCTATAAGTAATTAATACCTTTACACAAGCGCTGAAGTCATGCTGAAGTAATACAAATTAGCGACTAACTCGGGTAGATACTATGCTTGGAATTAATCGTGGCCGGCTTATGCAGGCTACGACCCGTTAACTTAAAACGTTAACGAGAATTGTGCACCCTACCTTAATTAATTTTGGTGTGTACTTAGCACAAACCCTAATATTCGGACCACCTGCTATAAGTAAGAACTATGATGTAGCTCCTAATTTAGTGTATTGTAATGAAGTCTGGGTAACAGTTGTAATGAAGTCTAAATATGTTTTACCCCAAACTTATTTACTTAATTACAATTGTTACAATTAACACAGTAGAAAAATATTCATGTCTTATTGTAAACCGTTTATGAAACTTGAAGTCCGACATTTGGATAACTTATAATAATTTTACCACATATGTACCTAAGTAGTTCACGAGGTGCTTCGAGGAGCGACGGCTGAAGCCCGTCTTCATTTGTGTGAGTGCACGATAGTGTAAAATATTTTTTATATAATACTTAAATAAATATTTTTTATAAATTTGATCTGGGTTTTCGAAATGTCCATGTTTTATTTTAGATAACCCGCAAGGTAACTTACAAAACTAACTATTTACAATCCATTGATGAAGTATGTTATAGCATCTACTTACTTGGATTTAAGCAAAGCTTAAGCACCCTACCTGTTTGATAACAGCACATTAGTTCAATTAACACTAACACAACTTACTAAATTGTAGAACGAAAAAGTAAAAATAGGTAGTACCCACAGATAAATTAATATATCTACTAGTTAAAGTAGTACCTACCTAATGTTTTTTTCACATAGATATAGGTAGCAAGTATAACAAAGCTCTAATCTTTTTCCTTTTTTGACTAAATGTTTGACTTTAAGATGTTGGCAACTTTACCCAAAATAGAAGAACATCAATTATAATTATACTTATACTTACAGTATTCAAGACTTTTATTGATCCAAATATTTCACTTGCCAGTAAGTTTGCGAATAACGAGCTCAGTTTTACGGTCAAAGTATGTGATTTATGGCTATCATGACTTAAGTTATGGCACATTTTGAATTTGCCATTGAATACAAATCGACTATTATTTATATTAATGTATCTACACTTTAAATACAGTGAAATTATTTTGATAGTTTAAGAAATATTTTTTTTTTTTTTTCGAATATAAAAATTGAGAAGTGAGCAGTACCCTTAGCACGAACAGCCATCGAAAAAAATAACGCGCGTAAAATCATTCGATAGATAAATTTTGTATTGGAAATTTGTACAGCGCCATCTATCGCCGATAAGCGAAATGAAATTTTCCATAGAGAATTGTCCATCGAGTAATTTTACGCGCGTTTTTTTTCTCGATAGCTGTTCGTGCTAAGGTTACAGATAGGTTTACTTCACCATTTTGAAAAGTCTGCCATTTTCACAAACTCTGAGACACTTTTTAAATATTTTAGCTTAGCATTAAAAGTTCAACATTTACGCGTCCGAACACTGGTTTATTCGGTGGTTACTACCGATGACGCTTTGGATCATTTTTCGATTTACAGTTGTCGTATGTTTTTTTTGTGGATACAACTTTACGTTTTCTATATAAAAATATGGCCCGCGCAAACCATGTCTTAAGTATATTTTCTTCAAAAATGAAAAATACTTATTTTTTTTATACATCGAAATAATATTTTTCATTTATAACTACGCCTCCCCATTTTACACACCACAGTAGGTACCAACCTAGACTTAAAATTAAGAATGAACTTAAAAGGTAACTGCTTTGTGTTATCTCAAGGATGGGAAAATAGAATTTATTTTATACGCCATTACAAGCCAAGAAGGAATAAAATAATTTGGTGAAATGGTTTGAAATGAAAACGAAGGTTGGACCGGATGACTGTGGCCATTATAAAGATAAGGGGTCAGATTATGGCAGAATACATTAACATTAAGAGACGTTACTTTTTATTCGGGAGGTTGTAAGAAATATTATCTACGTGACAAAAAATATTGAGACTCACTTTCCTGAAGTTGAAGAAAACATCAGCCATCTTACGGAACGGTTTGAAAACTAAACTTTGTGCATTCTTCATAATTATTCCACAAATAAGTTATGTTTCAGTAAATTAACATCATAAATACAACTTGGACAACATAGACAAGTTATCAACTTATTATGCTACGACGTTACATCCTCGAGATTTATATAACTGATTTACTCTGTAGTCCATGCTTCAATACTAGGCATCGCACACATATTCAGAGCCGTGATCTAAAATTAAAAAAAGCGGAATGCTATGTCCAGCCTGTCCAGCCTTTTAATATACTATATCTATCAGTGGCGGTACCTCCATACAAGCCCAAAAGCCCGGCTTGCCCTAACAATAACTTGCTAACACTATTACACCAATGAATCGTAATTAATTACAACACAATATTATTAACAAATGTTAATTTTCAATAATCAATAACCACAAATTCAATTTTTACAACAACTGATCGATAGACAAGTCGCTACACTGCATTTCTTTTCTCAATAAACCCTCTACAATGCATTTATCTCCCTCGCACTCGTTGGCTTGCAACCGGGCTTTGCGATCTGTATATATCCGCTCTCTTCTAACATCAACAAAAGTGCTACCCGCATACATAGTACTGCTGTACGTATCTATAGATTCTATGAGAACTACACAATGCCGAGCGAAAGCCGGCTTGCAGTCCGAAGTTCGCTCCAGTTCGGTAGACTGCACAACGCGCTGGGGAGTGTGAAGTTGTTTCAATCTGTGACGACAGCTGTTTTGAAACAACAAGTGTTTTGCCTAAAATAGTGTTTTTGTGTTAAAAATGAGTTTAAATTTCAGTTTAATGATTGATAATGGTTTTATTTGATGGATTAAAATGTTTATTCTCTGTGAAAGTGTCCACGAGTCGAGTCGATCCAAGAGAAATACAAAATAACTCTTTCCTTGCAGTCCGGTAATAAACCTTTTCATTTGAGTATTTTGCAAAGAAATATAATATTCTTCAATGTAAGTATCGTAATTTTGTAGTGGACTTGTTGGTTGTTCTTATAAACATAAATAAGTAAGGTTAGTTTTGCGTCTTACATTTGAACGACAATAATGTTTGTTTGGAATGCAGGAGATAGGATTGAAATTATCTAGCAAAAGCTCAGTGACGCTATTATTTTGTGAATTGATTTAGATATTTATTATGAGTGACACACGAGAAATTTAGTTTTGATTACACAATAATATAATTCGATAAAGTCACGCCATCTAGCATTTTGTGAATAATTAAAGTAAGCTTAAGGGGTGTGCTTTTGGTGATTTTTTGAGAGTTATCTATGAATTAGTCTAGATGGCGCTGGGGTGTGTCGCATCGATATTTTGGTAAAGATCATCGTATGAAAAAAAATATGCATTGTTTTTTTGCTTGAGCTGGTAAAAAAAATTGCTTGATTTGAGGGTTCGGGCTTGCTCTACCCTGTAGGCCTGGGCACGCCACTGATATCTATGTGTCCAGCGCCCTCCAATCAAACGTCATTCATTTTTATAAAAAGTACCTTTGAGGTTTAGTAGGGCGGTTATTGTTTGTAAACAAAGATGACTGGAGTAAGTACTTAAACCTACCTAAGACCTACACTTCTCTATTCTTAAATCTTGTTTGTTTATATAGATTGTAACATCGAGATGATTGTAATGTAAACTAAAAACTCTGGAATAATTACTTAAATATATAAATACACTCCTAGTGCCTACCCAATTTATATAAACACACCATCCATATTTCACAATTTTATAGAACCTAACTTACTTTGAGCGTTCGAGCGTCGATGTTTGGTGGTCATAATTAGGCGGGCGCATTTTCATGCTTTACTTATTTGAATATTACCAACTTTATTTAAAAGTTTCGACGTAGGTAGTGTCAGTTTTTGCAAATACCGTACAAAAATACTCTTTGATGACTCTTTTATACAAAACGCGATATCGAAATAAAACATTAAACGCTTTGCATAAAGCAATAACAAACACAACCAGTTCAATAAACTCCACAGCCTTGAGTCAAATAACGTTCATAAAATTTAGACGTAAGAAACGAGAAATAAAATTCTGCATTGAATTAATTTTCATTATACGAAAGAAAACCAAGATTGTAATAACTTACGGGTAGGAAATATAAGGGTGGAACCAAATTTCTCCAAGGAACATTAGGTCGAAAAACGAAAAAAAAACATACTCCCAAACAAAAATTGTATTGGTCAACTGACCGACTTACCAAGGTACTATGGAAAGGCGAAAAAGAAATTAGTTTTTCGACCTATGTTTCTTGGAGAATATTGTTCAGTTTAAGCCACATATATCACATGTTACAGTGTTGTTTCTCATGTTCAGTTTCGTCCACGCGGACGAAGCCGCGGGCATCAGCTAGTAACATAATAAACAAAACCTTAGTAAAATTTTCATTTCAGCCATTGAGCAAGCAACCATTTCCAGATACGAGGACTGAAACGGCCGTTTCTTTCTACGGCACCGGCCCGAATGACCGCAATAAACGAGATAGCACTAGCTAGGCCCACTCGAACTTACATTTCCTTGCTTGCCCACATTTAAATTACGAACCTACCTAGTAAACGTGGAAAGAAGTCAGCTCTATTTATTTATTCAACTTCGAACTCTTTTGGACACTATCGGGTTAATGCCTCGCTACATAGAATGTATAGTTAGGTACTTAGGTAGGTACTACTTATTATCTCTAGTTTTTGGTCTGCCAAGTATGCGCATTAGCTATCCACAGATAATCGTACCTACCTACTTACCAACTCGTTATGAATAAAAATGTTATGGTTTAAGTTTTAGAATTAAGTAAGCTAACCATTAATGCATGTGACTGGGTATTAACCTTAGAGCATTCAACCAAGTATAATGCTATAAGGGCTGGACTAATTGGTAAAATAAAGCATTCTTAAGCCTGTAACGGCCAAATACTCAAACGAATCTTTAAGTTAAGGCCACCTTATATTCAAAAAAGTTGTCAGATTTGACAGAAACTCTATGAAACTGACAGCTTCCTTAAAGTTAAGGAGACCTTAACTTAAGATTTTAGCTAAGAAGCCTTTGAGTATTCGGCCGTAAGTGTTTAACTACTTATTTAACTCTTCAGATTATTTTACAAGTCAAGACTCACAATCTTATTTTTCTTGCAATGCATTACCCAGGCCGGGTAATGCATTGCAAGAAAAATAAGATTGTGATTTCGCCACAAAATGAAATCGTACTTATTTTTTTTCTTTCGTGTTCTTGAGAAAAGGGGCTTGACAGACAGACAGGTGGACCTTGAAGCGTATGATCCTTCAAAGTTTCCCTTTTTCGTGCTGCCAAACGGAATCCTAGAAACAGCTACTTATCATTATATTCTAATCATTTTATTGTTATAAAGATATAAAAATAAGCAGAAAGCTTATTCAAATATTTATTCGAAAAATAATTTCCTCTGTAACAACACTAACAGTAACAACACAAAGTTAGTGGCGGCGCCGGCGCTCCGCCAGTAACAAACCTCAAGTTATGATTATGAATAATGCCTAATAAAATTTATATTTTTAACTCAAAATTTCAACTTCTTTATTTGTCTTGTCTCTGAAAAATGTATAAGATAAATAATTACCTACGTATCTTACTTTGCCTCCAAGAACTATTAACTCTTAAATACTTATTTTTAAAATGTTCCCTCTTTTGAAAGTGCTTCTTCATTATCAGTTTCCGCAAATTGATTTTTATAAAAATTATTAAAATTTTACTTAGACAAAAACTCTAAACTTGAATCAACTAAGCTTGAACGCTGCAAGCAAAGTCATACCTATTTGGTTTTTCACGAAAGATAATTTTCAGCTTTCCACTATTTCCAGAAAGAGTCTAACCTTCATCGATTTCCTACGAATAGATTGTTAAAAGTTAAAACTTTTTACTGAGTTAAGAACTTGCGATGTATAATAGCGGGCGGAAAATGTGATTTTCGTACATGGCTAAGCTTGGTTGCGCTGCATGCATTACCATAATATAATCCGATCTCAACCTATTGATTTTCCCCGTGGTGCTTGCTTGATAAAATTACTTGCGGGATTGAGGGAGAATGCATTTTAATAATGGTGTTTTAAATAACTCTTTCAAAGCATTCAGTGCAGCTTTCTTGTAAGTACGAACCTACCTAATTATATAAGATTTTTAGTAATGCCTCAAAAATGTTTTTTGTTGTTTAAGTTGTTGTAGGTACCTAGTTGGTTTCTGACTGAATAAATATTATATCTATCTATACTTATATATACTCGTACTTATCTATTTTCTTTCATTTCGACAGATAACGATATAACTATATAAATGTAAATTATAAATACTTAAATAGATTGGCATGCCACTTTATCGTGTCCTGATGTAGATGAATGCACTGATATTTTTTATGTGCGACTTTTCGAGATAATTAAAAAACATACACCGTTTATGAGTTTAAAATCCCACAGGTATCCGATTTGGTACAGCAAATCTTTGATAAAATGCAATGAAGAAAAAAATAAATACCACACACTCTATAAACAAAACAACAACCCTAGAGACTATGACACGTTTTCACGATTGCGTGTAAGATTTAAGAGAATGGCCGATAACTGTTATAAGAATTATATTGCTTCAATCGAGGAATCCATAGACAAAAATATAAAACTATTTTGGACATTTGTGAAAAATAGAAAAGGTCATGTCTCCTTGCCGCAACTGATGAAATTTGGTGACTCCTCATCTTCAAACGGGCATGACATTTGCGAACTTTTTTCAACCTACTTTGGTTCGGTTTTTGAAACTGACTCATCTTCTTCCCCTCAACGCAGCGAAACTCATGAGGACAGAGGTACTAACTCGCTGTCTCGTATCTGTGTATGTGAAAAGGATATAATAGATAAGATTAAACAAATCGATGGTAGCAAAGGCGCTGGACCCGATTCACTTCCTGCATCTTTTGTAAAATTGTGTGCTAAAGAGCTAAGTATTCCCCTATGCATTATATTCAATAAATCTCTCGACTCTGGCTCATTTCCTAAGCAATGGAAAACTGCACACATAATTCCCGTTTTTAAAAATGGAGATAAATCACGATGTGAAAATTATAGACCAATAAGTATTTTATCCTGTTTCGCTAAATTATTCGAAACTTTGGTCTACAGTCATTTGTACAACCATGTCAAACCTTTACTTTCAGATAAACAGCATGGGTTTGTTAAGGGCAGATCGACCGTCACCAATCTCTTAGAATACAAGAACTACCTTTGTCAGAGTTTTGCTAGAAGTGGTCAGGTTGATTCCATCTATACAGATTTTTCGAAAGCCTTCGATAAAGTAAATCACAGATTGCTTTGTAACAAACTTGCTTCTTACGGTATTCATGGCTGCCTGCTTCGCTGGATAACTTCTTACCTCAATCAAAGGAGTCAATTGGTAGCTCTGAAAGGTTTTACCTCATCTCCAATACAGGTGACGTCTGGGGTGCCTCAAGGCTCACACTTGGGGCCTCTATTATTTCTTATTTTCATTGATGATCTTGTCAAACAATTATCTTGCGAAGCATTGTTGTACGCCGATGACTTGAAAATTTTTAACACCATATCTTCAGCTAGCGACTGCATTACTTTGCAAAAAGATCTGAATACTGTCTCTGAATGGTGTAAATCAAACCATATGAGTCTCAACATTAGCAAATGCTTTATTATAACATTTAGTAACAAGCGTGACAGGATCGTTAGGGATTATTTGATTGACGGTCAGGCTCTTACAAGATCAAGTGTTGCTAAAGATCTGGGCATTCTATTTGACGAAAAACTTTCATTCCGAGAACACTATCAATACGTCACCACAAGGGCTAACCAACTTCTTGGATTTGTTTTTAGATCCACTAAGGGCTTTAAAAACCCTCATTCCCTGCTGTACCTTTTTAACAGTCTTGTTAGAAGCGTCTTGGAGTATGGCAGCCCTATTTGGTCGCCTTACTACAAAGTACATATTGATGAAATTGAGAAGGTACAGAGAAAGTGTTTAAGATTGCTATGTTACCGACAACAGCTCGGACGTGTTATTCGCAACTACGAGGACAGGTTGGTCAGGTTTAATGTTCAGAAGCTTGCAGCCCGTCGAATGTATTTCGATTTTATCTATCTCTATAAAATTATACACTCTTTTATAGATGCCCCTGATTTATTGTCTCAACTAACTTTTAACATTAAATACAGCGCGCGCAGGTCTAATAAAACTAATCTATTTGTCTTGCAAACTTACAAAAATAATATTTCTTATTACAATCCCCTGGTCAGGATGGCTCGTCAGTATAATGATTTGGCAAAGGATAACTCTCAACTTGACATATTTATTCCTAAATTTACATCTTACGTTAAAATCCTAAAGGATATCCTCTACTCCACACCAAATGAGGCGGACTCAGCATAGGCGCCGAGTCTATTTAAACATAAATTATAACAAATTTTCTATGTTAATCTCACCAATCTAATCAAATACATTTTTGCCTTCACTTAATTTGTATTGTACACATTTGTCTGGATTGCAATCTAGTTAAGAATTTCAGCGCAGTTGATGTTATTGATTTGAATGAATTGTAATCTGTGTTGTGTATTAAAATAAATAAAATAAAAATAAAAATAAATAAATAAATAACAAATACTTAAGTAACAACTTCAAATAAGTAGGTATATACCTACTTAGTGAAGTCATTCTGACTCGTTCTAGTTGGAGCAGTTAAAGTTTCAGTTGTCTTTCTTAGTGACGGCATTTACAGGCAAAATAACTACGAGTAAGTATGTTCCTATAAATAGAGAAAAACCATCCAAAGACGATAGTGATGAATAATAACACTATATCATCGTCTTGCCAAGTGTGTATACTATCAGCAGTCAGTACTGTATCTAAGTACCAATATGTAGGTAATAATGGTTCGTAAATACCTGTTGGTAAGTTAAAGTGCCTACCTTGATAAGAGTCACTGAATAAAAATATCCGAGACACGCGGTCTCCGTTTTCACATTGTTCCGCCGTGTTTCGCTATCGAAATAGGTACCCTAGGTAGGTATATTACATACGATACGTCCGATGTTCCTTATTTCATTTCCTTCATCGGCAATAACACTATAACATTATCCGTGGAGAATGTAAGCCGTTGCCGAGGGCCGAGTGTGCGCCATACAAAAGCCGCGGATCGATCCGGCAACAGGTAGCGAGGCCTGGGCAAGAGCTCTGTTTACTCGCACCGATTAACAACTTAAAGTCTACGTGACCAGAAATAAAGTCCAAATTTGTGGAACAGTGGAACACTCCACGTTGATGCCGCAGATTTATCAGCTGAAGTCGCTAAATCAGGGCGCGCTTAACGGATGATTTCTTAATTCTCACAAATCTCACGATTGAAATTGTTGAAAGGTAACTTGCGAAGAATGAAATTATTCTGAAGCTTTGACATAAACAATTCAAGTTTCAATTAAACTTTTACGATGCTGTCTTACTTCGTTTTGGTGCTGGAAAAGTTTAAATTCGCATTAATATCTGAATTAGGTAGGTATTCTGAATTGAGTCGAAGATGCACAAAATGTCAGAGAATTGGAAAATGGGCCGACTATACATCACATCACATAGGTACCTACCTACACCTACCTCCTTTCGACGCATAGTGCCAGAAACGCAAATTACAAAATACTGAAAGAATCATTTTAAAGATTGTCATTCTGAATTTCGAGTTCGAAAAACAATAGTTCGACTACTCATTGCTTCGACAGAAAATATTTACATGAATCTAACCAAAAACTTAAAATCACTACTTTATTCTCAAACATGCTTGGAAATTCGAACATTATTTTGACAACCTTCTTCGTGCTAAATCAGAGTTTCCGGACTGACCTAAACCGCGCCGGCAATCTTAGTATGAGAATCCATTACTAACGTGTAATAATGGATTTTCATACAAAAATTGCCGGCGTCTGACCGGCAATGTTTCTATTTAAACTCATTACGCACGTGGAATTCAGAAATGGAGCGAACTTTTTAATGAAACACGAATAATGGGTATCAAATGAAAGGCCTTGATGAGCGAGCACAATCCAATTTTTTTTTAATATTAATTATATGGGTAATATGGGTATCAAATGAAAGGCCTTGATGAGCACATTCCAAAATTATGAAAAAAACATTATTTTTTTAAAATACCTAGTATATGGGTATCAACTGAAAGGTCTTGATGAGCACATTCCAAAAATATGAAAAAAAAAAAACAAAAAAAAAACAAAAATAACTTTTTTTTTATATGTAAGTATATGGGTACCAAATGAAAGGCCTTGATGTGCACATTCCAAAAAAGTAAAGAAACTGGCTCCATTCCTCTTTTTTCAATTTTTTTCTTTAATTTGAATTAAAAATTCAAAGTTAAAAATACCTACTTGGTTTGAATTTCCGCGCATTATTTGAGAAAAGTACTATACAAGCCTTGGCCGCAACTAGGCATTGATGGACTCACGTATGTTTGGCTCGGCTTCGCCTCGGCCACATTTTCACGTTCGTCATTCAATGCCTGTCTTGCGTGCCGCTGCAGTAATGTACTATAATTCACTCCCACTTATTTAATACCACATACCTACCTACGTATCTAATTTTCTCACCCAACTGCTCCCAGGATAACAAATGACTTAGACGCCCGCAATGTCGTAGGTTCAGGTTAAATCGGGTAGTTAACAAAAAGCCTAATTATCCGTATAATGGATGACCCGTCCGACACCTCACCCTTGTCGTTCATTCGTATTCCCGCCGGACAATCTGTGCACTTTCCAGGTTTTTTCTGTAACTAATCAATTTGTTAGGGATGACTTTTGGACCGTAGGGTAGGTACTATTTTGTTTTCTATCATTCATTACACGAGAGAAACTTTTGGTATTAAAACCTTATGAACCGGTGGGGTTTGCAATTATCTTGTCTTATAAGGGCGAAGACAAAATTGCCTTTCATGCGGACGGAATTCACAATCACCAAAAAGCTAGGTACCTACCTAGGTATCTCATAAAGCGGAATCGATCAGAATAAACTTAAAAAAAACCTATAAGTAGGTAAAAAACGTAAAAACTTATCAATAAACAAGGGCAAAAATAACGCAAGGTTTAGTATTTATTTATGTAAATCGTACTTTAAAGTAGCAGCCCTGAATCACCGCTAGAGCCGATAGAATGAGCGGAAAAAATTCAATTAAGAGGAAACGATCGCGCCCGCCAGATATCGAGATTACCTACTTACGTTTCAATCTTGGGGAATGAAAAATCTAGGAAGGTAATATTCATGTACGTATGTATGGGGTGATTTGACTGACAAAGTGGCGCCTATTATGATTCTTGAGGAATTCCAACCGTATGAGAAAACGTTTTAACTTTTTACTTAAGTATGTCTTTTTGAGCAGGAACATGGAAGAGCTTTTCCGATGAAGAAGGATAACTTTCTTTATATTTTTTTATGTCAAGGGTGAGTCAGTACATATGACTAGGTACTGGTAAAAAAAAACCCGTAGTCACACTGGTGTGGTAAGACGCGACCACGGGTCGGTCAGGGGAATCGCATAAAATCTGAATTCATAAAACTACCTTCGTTACGTAAATAACATGAAAGTATATTACCTACCTACGTAGTTAATAACCACTCAAACACAAACTCGTCTAGTTTACAGAAAAAACCACAATAAGAATTTAGGTGAAAACAATGAGAAGGCAGTAACAACGCGGGGGAACGACACCGTTACTTTTTCCTCTGCAGTGACAGGTGACAAAAATTGGGTCTATTGTATGTATACGACAAAAAGTCTGAAACAAAGGGAATCCATCCATGCTACGAAAATTGTTTCTACACGTAAATTTTATAAAGGCGTGGTAAAGTTGCATGATCAATTAGGCCATTCCTTATTTCTTAGTTTACTTATAGCTAATAGTTAACTATAAGGACGGTACTTACTTGGATAGGTACTCATAATGTTTTATCTTAATGCTTTTTCGATATTTCATCAGTCAGTTAACAAAGCACCAGCGACACGGTTGTATTGCATTGGCGTAGCATATATACAACGTGTTACAAACCTTAAGCCGAAAAAAAGCAGACTAATGTACCATGCATGCGTACAACTCCAGAATTTTTATTATCTTAACCCCTGAAAACCACCAAGTATTTGAAAAAAATAGTTTTTCATGATAAACTGTATATTGGCAACCCTAAACCATAATTGTATTTTGCTTTTCGAAAGGTAATTAGTCTATGAGCGTCTAGGGTTGTTACTTTGCAGTTTTCCATACAAATAAAAAACAAAATTTTACGGGTTATTATGAAACACTTGTAATAGTATAACACGGCGGCCGGCGGCGCGGCGCTGGCGTCCAGTTGTTGCGGAACCTCCGGTAATAGCCCAAACCAGTTAGCTACAAAACTAAACGTAAGTATATTGTGATGGCTCAGGGTGCAAGCGATTTTAATCTTAGGAGTGGTTAAGCAACGCTGTTGCCCATGGTAGGTAGGTACCTATTCTACTCATACATTCTACAAATTCCTATGCAGAAGAACAAGGGGTTCGTAGGCTGCAAGTTTTACCAAAACCAGGTAGGTACCTACCATTTTTTTTAATGAATGCCCAAACAAAGTACTATTAAGCTTCAAGGACTAAAACATAAGTCAATTGTAAGTCAATAAATTTTTAGATTATTCCCTTTATTTATAAAATTAAGTAATTCATAGGTTTATAGTAGGTACGTAAGACATCATGATACTGGTATCTAAAAATATGAATTATTAAAACACAAATAAAAAATAGCATTATTTTTAAAATCTCAAAACAAATCAATATTGTTTGTTATGTAAGTATTGCATGAAACATTAGTGGTTCAATACTTCCCATTAAATTCATTGTTGTAATATTCTACCTAAGGCACTACCCAGTGCGATGTGGACCATCCGTCCGTGTGCAGACTAATTCGTTGTTCAGTGCCATGTGGATCGAGATTAAGAATGGTATAACCAGTGGAGAGAAAGAAACAACAAACAATCTATATAGTGGCAGCCACGGCTGTCATAACTATCTTGCTCACAGATAATCTGTAGATAACTTTGACACTGACGCTGAACACTCAGTACATTTTACTGTCCATCTCAGACATCCACATCGCACTGAAGCAGCCCTAATACCTATGTTTGCAATATTTCCTAAATTAACTCGTCAATGCCCGATGTGCCCTATCGGGCACAAACAACAATAGAAATCTATTGTTGTATTGTTTTCCGTGCGTTGAAGAGTTAAAGAAACAGAAGTAATGGTAAAGATTGTTTTAACAAAACACATAGGTATTTTTTTATTAAGTTATTTATCAATATAATGGAAATGCAAATTTAAATAGATTAGATTTACTTAACTACATTTTCTAAATCAATTTGTGATGGTCAAGGTAACTCCACCTGATTTTCGCAGTGTATAGCCAGAATGTCAGTTGTCCGTAGTATAGCTGATGGCATTTTAATGCTTGCTGGGGTTTCTAGATCCTTGACCAATATCTCTGATCCATCTGGCTTCCATTTTGAGAATGTGGCTTGCAGTGTTGATAGCTCATACGTCAGTATTTTGGTTGGTTTACCTACGAATTTAAAACAGATATTTAAGTCCAAGAAATTTCAGAAAAAGCACACCTTTTAGGGTCAAAGTTAGTTGGGATTTTTATTTTTAACAGCAGACAGCCAGACTTTATTGCAAATATTTATTTAGAAAGATGAAGTTGGAAAGCAGCTCTCCGTGACATGAAAGGACTTATAAAAGATACGTATTTTTCATTATTTTTATGTTTCAGTGGCTCATTTATTAATAGGTTTATTGCACACTATCAACGGTTTTATGGTTAGAAAGATAACTCACCAAGAAGTTCATTAATTCCTCTAAGAAAACATTCCCTTAAATTAGCTCTAGCCTCTTGCTTGGCTCCATCGTTTGTAACAGCATCTTGTGGAGACATAATTTAATTTTATGGGTTTTGTTCGAGTTGTTTCGATTTTGAACAAAGAGTTTGCTTGCGCTTTGCCATTTGCGGTTTGTTTGTATTTGTTTTTGTATTTTGTTTCAATTGTTAATCTGTGATTTGTTTGTACTTTCCCCTTCCCCTGACTCCTGTCAGTCAATGGGTGCATTCCAATTTCTGAAAGACTAATCGCTGAGTCATCAATTGCCATTGCCATATGGAGATTACACGATCATGCAGACTGACGGGAGACTGATTCAACTGCACTGTTTTTTCCTATCTCTGTGCTAATCTCGATTCCAGTCAAGGGGGCTTACCATCAGCAAATAAGAAACTATTCAGTTCAAAAGCAGGCCTTAAACAGGACTGCTTAAGGGCTGCTTTCATACTAACCTTTGAGGTCATAGTACGAAAAAATAAGGCAGTTCAATATAAGCCCTGCTTTAAGAGCTTATAGTAAGGCCCCAGCCTGCCTAGCATGACCGATTTATATCGCGTTTTATCGCGTTTAACTGTCAAAAAGACAAAGCAATTTGACGGTTGAGTGTCGATAAAATGCTATATCACGCGATATAAATCGGTCATGCTAGGCAGGCAGGACCATATTATTTATATCTGGGGCCTTCTTTACTATGAGCTCTTATAGCAGGACTTATATTAAACTGCCTTACTTTTGAACCGAGTTCCAAAAAAGGAGGAGGTTCTCTGGGGGCTTACCATCAGCAAATAAGAAACCGTTCAGTTCAAAAGCAGGCCTTAAACAGGACTGATTAAGGCCAGCTTTCATACAAACTGTTGAGGTCATAGTACGAAAAAGTAAGGCCGTTCAATATAAGTCCTGCTATAAGAGCTCATAGTAAGGCCCCTGTTCGTCTGTATTACTCTGTATATTTGTTTTTTTTTG
This sequence comes from Agriphila straminella, assembly GCA_950108535.1. Taxonomy (NCBI): domain Eukaryota; kingdom Metazoa; phylum Arthropoda; class Insecta; order Lepidoptera; family Crambidae; genus Agriphila; species Agriphila straminella. The sequence goes on from OX467314.1 coordinate 5,820,995, forward strand.
TATATGTCCACATTAGGTAAACTCCCAAGTTGGTCCCATTTTTTTGGGACTCCCAACTTCCAAATTAGACCAACTCCCAAGTTGGAAAATAGTTTGATTTTGTGTGATCCACCTCGATGATCAGTCGATAACTTCTTTGTTTATGAACTGAGTAATATAATTATTTTTTTGTTAGAAAAGGGATATCTTAAGTGTAGTTCTTTAACTGACTTAAAAAAGGAGGTTCTCAGTTTGACCCGTATATAAGAGCTCATAGTAAGGCCCCAGAGGATCGTTTGCTATTGATCGATACAAAAATCGAGTGGATCGTAACGCTTTGTATCGATCCACGCCAGTATCGGATCGCCGGATCGGATCGGATCGAACATCCCTAGTTCGTTCGTTCCGTTCGTGTGTATGATGTGATTGCATTTGTGATTTTTAATTTTCTAATATTGATTGTAATTGCAGACAGCAGTAAACAATAGCTTTTTATTTACATGAATCAGTGAATCTACGTTCATTAGATAATATTTTCATTTCTCCATATTTGTTGTGTCTAAAAAACTGAAGAGGTGTCTGGTCTGACTTTAGAACCATGGCGGTTCTTGCTGCTGCTCTGTTGTTAGATGAATTGATGGGAAGACATCGTAATACAAATCCCAATGAAAAAATAAAGAAGCCCAACTGGGAAGATCCAGAGGTATACTTATTTTACAATTTAGCTGAGGATGAGGTTCATAACTCATAAGTCATAACCTCTTAAGTGCAAGAAATGAAGCAATCTTTTGTATGGAGAATTGGAGACCCCAACATTAAATCCTTAGTCGATGAAACTTTGCAGGGATGTAATATAGTATGAACCAAAACCTATGTAAAAATATCCAAAAACAAAAAAAAAGATTTGGATAATTAAAAAAAGATGTTTCATTATGATACTTTATCATAGTAAAGTTTTGTCTACTGAGGATTTACTGGGGGGGTCCACTGCCTTCCTTTCCTACACTATTAAGTCTGCTCTGCTGGTGAATGCTTTGGCCGCGTTGACATGATCAAAGTATACTTTGACCAAGTAGCTTGGGTGACTACTTGAACTCTACTGGGACCATGTGATGATGATGATGTTCTCAACCGATTTCGGCCACAGCAACTGCATCATTCATTGTATAGGGCTACGTTGGGACCATGTAAACAAACAATCAAAGCATACTTAGATCAAAATTTTAATCAAAGTACATTTGGACCATATTCTACTTTCAACAAAGCCTGCTTTGACCAGTTTTAATGGCTGCTTTGTGTAAAAGGCAATCAAAGCACACTTTGAGGTCGGCATTCAATCAAAGTGAACTTGCGAGTTGTATTCACGGAGTTGGACCTATGTCCAAATTTGTTTATTTTTGCCACTCTTGAATATGGCTCTATAGCGATATTCAAGAGTGGCAAAAATAAACAAATTGATGCAAGCGTAGTCTATCAAATAAACTTTGATCAAAGCTACTTTGTCAACGCAGACTGAGCGGGTCAACAGATATCCAAGGGACTCTTAAGTAAACTTTGATCAAAGCTACTTTGTCCAAGTTACTTCATGTCACATCATGTCAACACAGCCTTAGACCATGCAGATTGTAACTAAAAAAACGGCCACGTGCGAGTTGGACGTGCACACAAAGGGTTCCGTACTAAAATAAGTAAAAAATCACATTTGTTTTATGGGAGGCCTCCTTTTTTTTTTTTTTTTTGGTTATTCTTTTTCATCTGCGATCAGCCCATTAGCTTTAATCAGATTGTATGGATTTTCTTTTTAGTAGTTCGGGTATATTCACATCCTGTGATGTGTCACCTCATATTTGCTTATAATTTGTGAGCTTTACTATATTGAGGCTATTCGTTTCCTCTTGAGTCTACATGTAGATGTTCCACTGTCCAGCAGTGAGAGTGCAAGTTGGTTTTTATGGTTTTGAAGCCTTTGTTTGTAACTTTTGGTATATCTCTCTACCTCTTCCTTTACTGTTGGAAACTGTAGGTACTCATGTATTTCAGTGTTTCTTGTGAACCAAGTAGCGCCGCTAATCGTTTTTAGAGCTTTATTTTGAAATCTTTGTAGTATCTCTATATTTGAGTGACTTGCCGATCCCCAGAGTTCTATGCCATAGGTCCATATAGGCTTGAGTATACATTTATAAATTATCATTTTATTAGTCAAACTAAGTGCGGACTGTCTGCCCAGCAGCCAATACATCTCACTGAATTTTCGGTTTGCTTGGTCTCTCTTGTTTTTTATGTGTTCGTGCCAGGTAAGCCTTCTGTCTAAATGCATGCCTAGGTATTTGACGGTATTTTCCTGTGGTAGTAGGTTTCCATTGAAGGTTACCGGTGGACAGTTGTTTCTTCGAAGGGTAAAGGTGATGTGGACAGATTTTGTAGCACTAGTTTTGATTCGCCACTTTTTAAGCCACAGTTCGACTTCATTTAAGTGCTTTTGAAGCAATAAAGATGCGGATATGTGATTATCGTTGCACGACAGGATAGCAGTGTCGTCTGCGTATGTTGCAGTTACGACGTCTTTGGATGTTGGTAGGTCTGCGGTGTAAATTGTGTACAGAACTGCTAGGTGATTGCGTAAAGTCAATCGTATTCATTTGACAGTTCATATTGTATCATAATATATGTCATCCCATACAAATTGCAGCCGATGGAATACGATATGAACTGTCAAATGAATACGATTACCTTACGCAATTCCACCCCTGGTCCGAGGACAACCCTGTGGTACTCCAGCTTCTATTTGGCATAAGGAAGACAAAGAATCACCGCTCTTTACCTGGAATAGCCGGTAAAAAAATATGCCTACCACATACAGCTTACACACTTCTGAGATCTTACCTGCAAAACCGGGAGCCCTACTTAAATATTTATTTTATACTGTTTTTAGTGTTTGTTGTTATAGCAGCTACAGAAATCATGGTTCATGAGATACATCCTGGTGTCAGACAGACGGACAGTGGAGTCTTAGTACTATTACTAAGACTCCACTGTCCATTTGTCTGATTGATAAAAACAGAACCCCATGGTCCTGTTTTTACCCTTTGGGTACGGAATCCTAAAAATGCCCTTTTCAATCAATGATCCAATGTATCATTTCAATGACCAGCCTTTCTATTGTCTAATTTCAAAATCTATCGCAATCGCTTTCAGGATTAAAGCTTCTTTATGGTACAAATAAAAACTTACTAAAGAAATGCTCAAATGCAGCAATGTGTCACATGTAAAGCGATTGCGATAGATTTTTAAAATTAGACAATTAGCCCCCTGTTCAGCTAGTTATAGACACTAGCTAATAAATAATTTAAATGTGGATATTGAGTGTATGGATAAAGTCAGATGATTTGATTAGTGTTATTGTTATTAGAAACTCTCAGATTAAACCTACAAACAAAGGATTAAACATAGAAAATTATAATGTTATGATTGATTTGTATTTGAAGTACCTACTTTAAGATGTAAAAATAAATTACATTATAATATTTCAGTATTGCAAATACTACATGGTGAAGTTCTGTCCTCACGATTTATTTGTGAACACTAGAGCTGATCTCGGTGTATGCCCCAAAGTTCATGATGATGAGGTCAAGGCTCTTTTTGAGAAAGCAGACCCTTCATACAAGAAACAACAACATGTGGAAGAATTCTTGCGATTCTGTCGGCACATGATCAATGATGTGGAAAGTAAGTGTTTTTTTATGCACAACAGCGTACTGCTTGGCCTTCACCTTACCTGATGTTAAGTGACGATAAGGCAACTACTCCCAGAATCCTCATCACTGAGGAACTGGCTATCTTACCTCTAACTGCTGGAACACAACAATTTTTAAATTGTTGTTATGGCGTCACGTCAGACTTAGGTAAGATGGTGGTAGCTATACCCCCCCTAGGAATCAAACCCAGGATCCCTGCGTCTTGCATGGGTGGGCAAGCCACTAGACCACAGAGGCGGTTAGTAAGTTAAACCCATGGAAGCTTGGAAATATGACACTTGAGACGTCAAACGTAAGGAGTAGTACTGACAAGCAATATATATATTGTTAATCCAGGTGTAAACTTACTCTCCGCTTATTAATAAGTTTAATATTACACATACAGCTTAATTTACTAACACCATATTTTTTATCAGGAAAAATAACAAAAGGAAAACAGAGATTAGAATTGATGAACTCCAAACCAGAAGGTCCACCTATGACTCAAGCTCAAACTGAAAAGAACCAGGAACAGGTAATTCTGTCATAATTATCAACTTTGTTGGCATCAGGAATTTACCATCTTATTGGCCATATAATTAAGGACACCAGCTGATTTTCATACAAACGAGGTAACTTTGAAGCCATAGTTCTCCGCCAAGGATTGACCTAGCTGTGACCTGATGATGGCCATCCAAGGAGTAAATGGAGGAGATTCAGATCGCTATACACACCCAACTGATCTGATCAGCATTTTAAGATATATAAGGATCTGAGTTTTCAGTTTCAGGATTTCCATACATTTTTATACGTATTTCGCGGTATTTTTAAACACATCCTTATATCTCTTAGAATGCTGATCAGATCAGTTAGGTGTGTAGAGCGATCTGAATCTCCTCCATTCACTCCCTGGATAGCCATCATCAGATCACAGCTAGGTCAATCCCTGGCGGAGAACCAAGACTACAAAGTTACCTCGTTTATCTGGACACCACTATACATCATGTATCAAAAAACCCTGTCAGATCCTGAAACAGGTGATAGTGTGGCTGAAACTGAACCACATTCTCCATGGAACATAGGTCGTAAAACGAAAAAAAAATGTTATACTCCCATACAAAATGTATTGGTCAGCTGACCGACTTACTATGGAAGGTACTGTAAGCGTACTGGTAGGTTCGAGGGTCCGACGCCGGTGGGGTAAATGATAACCCGCCTTACCCTGTGGGGATTTGGGGAAATGGGTGAAATGGTTCCATTCTAGGTGACTGATCACCCGCCCGGCTTCGCTGGCGTCCCCCCTTCTAATTAATAATAATACTATGGAAAGGCGAAAAAAAAATTGTTTTCGACCTATGTTCCTTGGAGAATGTTGTTCAGTTTTAGCAACACTATCACCTGTTTCAGGATCTGACAGGGTTTTTTTAATACATGATGTAATGCGTTTCAATTTAATCTTATTGGCGGCAATGAACCCCAAACGACCATTATGCCCTTAGCCGTGCCCCACTTGCCTCTATCACCCACTTACATGGTAATTGTGTTCTTTGCATTGTCTCGTGCTATGTTCCGAGCTGCCAATAAGATTGAAGCGCATCTAATTTTAACTTAAAACAACTATTCTAATCAAATATTGTGTGTGTACACACACACACACACTAGCACACCTCAAATTAAATATTAAAGTTTACTAGCCTAATAACATATTTTTCTTTCTCACATTTAATTTTATATTTTGTTTAGTTGGAAAATGTTATTGTATGGCTATGGAGGAGCGGGGTCTTTTGGCACAGATATTTTTATATCTAAAAGAGTGAATTCAGTGTGAATGTATTTTCTGGTTTTTAATAAATATTTTTGTAATTTGTATTTGTTTTTGTGTAGGTCCTGCTATTATCTGAAAAAATAACATCTTTGGTGCAAGAAGCAGAGGAAGCAGGCACACGAGGTGACGTGGAGCAAGCCCAAGGATTGATGAAGCTGTGCGATAGACTGAAAGAAGAGAAAGATACACTTCTGAAACAACAAGAGAACAGGTACAGTTCGATGCAAACTTAATGGCAATTGTGAACTTAACTGCTAGCAGTGCCCTACAACTCACCGTGTCGTTTATTAATTACGTGAAGCTCGAAAGGGGAGGAGGTTGAAAAGTCACAAAGTTAATATCACAAGGGGAAGGAGGTTGTAGTGAGATATCATAATTGGTTTTTAATGATATTAGTTCTAACTATGTATTCATAAAGGCCTCTGTATCTATTTTGAAATTAAATTTTGGGACATTATTTATCAGCCAACAAAAACCTATCATGTTATCACTTCTTGTGCATATAGAATGGGATTTAACATGGAGCCTCATCGCGCATACTGCAAGAGTTAGAGAGCGATAAGTTTGGCGACAGTGTGCGAGCGAGAAGTGTATATGTACCACTTCATTTCTAATCCCATTCTTTATCTGTAAGGAGCTCGATGGCGCAAGTGGAGCGCTTGGACCAGCGATTGCGGAGGTTAAGCAATTTTCGTAAGGGTCGGTCATGGGATGGGTGACCAAAAATGTATTATCTCGAGCTCCTTCGTGCTTCGGTAGGCACGTTAGGCCACACAGAGGGCCTAAACTTGTCGGCGAGGCAGTTTGGATTTAGGAGGCAAAGGTCTACCATAGACGCAATAATGTCGCTGAAGGAGTCGAGCCAAGCAGCGATTGCCAAAGGGGAGAGAGTAGTGGCGGTATCTTTAGATATAAAGAATGCCTTTAACTCTCTCCCCTATAGTGTTATTAGGGACGCGTTAAGACACCATGGCGTTCCTTCCTACCTGGCGGAGATAATTCTAAATTATCTTCAGGAGAGAGAAGTTGTTTTCCTGGCCTCGGATGGTGAGCTAAAGGCCCGGCGGATGGAATGCGGTGTTCCACAGGGGTCGGTGTTGGGACCGCTCCTGTGGAACCTAGGCTATGACTGGGTGCTTCGCGGCGTCCTTCTCCCCCGAGTTAGTGTCACCTGCTACGCGGATGACACTCTAGTAACTGCTCGGGGTAGAGATCTCGCGGATGCGAAGCGCCTAGCCAAAATTGGGACGGAAGGGGTTATTGCCCGTATAAGAAGGTTGGGCCTAGAGGTAGCGGTGACCAAGACACAGGCCATGGTATTCCATGGGCCGAGGCAAGGCCCGCAGCTGGGCGAGGACATGGTCGTTGATGGAGTAGTGGTCCCCCTCCGTCCGACTATGAAATATCTGGGCTTAGTACTGGACAGTCGGTGGAACTTCAAAGCCCACTTCCAGCAATTGGCTCCAAGGTTGGTGAATGCAGCGGCAGCTCTTGGTAGATTACTGCCTAATATCGGAGGGCCAAATAAGAGTTGTCGGCGCCTGTATGCGGGGGTCATACGCAGTATGGCCCTGTATGGGGCCCCCGTATGGGCAGACGCCCTTAATGCCGAAAACAAGGCTGCTTTGCGGCGCCCCCAAAGAGTGGTGGCCTCCCGCATGATAAGGGGCTACCGCACGGTGTCATGGTCCGCGGCATGTGCACTTGCCGGTACGCCTCCATGGGAACTAGACGCCCAGGTTCTATCGGAGGTGTATTGGCAGCGCAGGGAGGAAAGGGTCAGGGGAGACCGCCTTGCACCGGAAGAGAGGCTGAACGTCCGACGTATAGCGGAGGAAAGGTTTTTGGAGGAATGGGGGCGCCAACTAGAAGTACCAATAGCGGGACATAGGACAGTGGAGGCCATTCGCCCAGTCCTTAAAGAGTGGAGGGAGAGGACCTACGGGTCCTTAACGTTTAGGCTGACACAGGTACTTACCGGGCACGGATGCTTTGGTAAGTACCTGTGTCGAATTCAGAGAGAGGCGACACCGGTGTGTCACGACTGTGGCGCACCTGAAGACACCGCGGCGCACACTCTCACCGAGTGTGCGACATGGTCGTCACAACGCCGAGAGTTGGAAACAGTCATCGGAAGGGACCTCTCGCTTCCAAGCGTGACAGTCGCCATGCTGGGGAGCGACAGGTCGTGGCAGGCGGTGGTCTCCTTCTGTGAGGACGTGATGTCACAGAAGGAGGCCGCGGAAAGGGTCCGAGAAGTGGATGCGCGGGCGGACCCACTCCGGCGAAGAAGGCCGGGTGGAAGGAGAAGGCGACATGCACATCTTCTTCCCCCCTAGCTAGTCGGGGCCAGGGAGTCGCAAAAAATGCGCGGTGTGTGTGGAACTGACCACCCAGTTCCCCAGTCTAGGGCCAAGCGGGCGGTGGGAGGTGACCCATCACCTGCCTTGCACGGCCCTGACGGTGAGGGGAGATGGCCAAACTTGTCCGGCCAGCTCCCAGGAGTGAGGACGCCTGGTTTGCCGGGCGGCCGCCGGGTCATCTTGGGGTGATTCCCACAAGGGCCCCCCATGACCAGTCGGCGGCGAGAGGGCAAGTACCGGAGTTTTTAGTGGGTATTCCCCCCTCCCGAGATCCCACCGAGCCACTCGGCTGGGTGAGATCACGGGAGGCGGTCGTGGAGGGAGCCTCAACGCTGAAGGTTGCGGTCCCCTCCTGGCGAGCCCCACATACGAACCCCCTGCTCACCTGCGGGGGGGGATGCGTAAATGCATTTTCTCCGGTGTAAAAAAAGGCACGTTAGGCCGTTGGTCCTGCCTGTATTTGCTGTCGTTAACACCCAATACGCATTGGGTCCGCGTAGTGGGTTATCCCATTCCTATCCTCCTTATCCACCCATAAGGAAGGCCTGTGTGTGCCCCAGCAGTGGGGACATTAAAAATGGCTGATGGTCAGGGTCAGGATCAGGAGTCGTCCATTAATCGCGTGATGTTTTTTTAGCTATTTTTTAACCCCTCCTCCCCTGGTGATACGTGGTGAGGTTTTAGACTAACCCCCCCAATTATTGAATTAAAACAGCAGTTCCGAAATTTGTTTTATTTCAATTTAAATGATTTTGTAATGTGACGTCATGAAATTTAGGACTCCTCCCACCCCCCTTGTCACACAATGTCACACTTTGTCGACCCCTCCCTCCCCCTTAACGTGTGACGTAATTTATGGATGGCCCCTAATAATGTCAGTTATTTCAGTTTAAAAATCGCGCGTTCAACGAAAATATAAATACACGTGATATCTCACTACACCCCCTCCATCCTCGTGTTATTTCGTGATTTTTTCCGAACCCCCTCCCCCCCTTTCGAGTGTCACGTGATTAATGGACGACGATCTGTTCGGGTTCTGTTTGTGTAATAGTAGTTTATGATACTGATGCATAATGAGGGGTATTAAAACATGAGTGTGTGTTTAAAAACCGAGCCGTAGGCGAAGTTTTTAATAGTATCACACGAGTGTTTTAATACCTAGTTATGTGCAGTTTCATACACTACTTTATCTACACTCATACATTTGGGATTGAACCTACCAAATAAAAGATCAACGTTAGAAAAGAGAGAGAGACTTTGGTTGTATTAGCTATGTACCTATACCTTGTAATAAGACATTTCCTTAGCTGCATCTAAAATAATATTGCAGAGTCAATTTTTTTCACATTTTTAAGCAAGAATAAAAAACACCTACGAAATTCAGTATGAAAAAATGTTAAAATTGAAATCAAAATTCAAAACTTTTTTTGTAATGCCCAAAATGGCGCGCATTCCATTAGAAAAAAAATAGAGTGCATTTTAAATCATGGAAAGTATGTGGGAAAATATCGTTGTTTTTTTTTTAATATCACGGCACTACCTTCTTCTTGGATTTGCCCTGTATCGTAATGAGAAAAAAAGTTATTTTATGATGCAGCTGACTGCATCGTAATGAGTTTTTTTTTTTAATTTTACCTATTCACGAAAATAAAGTACGTATTTATAGTACCTTTTTTGAATTCATATTTGGAACATTACGTTGTGAGTGTAGATAAAATGTTGAATTTGTCGACAGCCACTGGTCGATGACTGCTGAGCTGGCGGCCGCTCAGGAGAAGCAGATGGAAGTTTGTCCGGTGTGCGGTGCTTTCCTGATCGTTGGCGACGCGCAGCAGCGTATCGACGATCATCTCTCCGGGAAACAGCATGTAGGGTATGTAAACATATTAAAAATGTAATTAAATCTTAATTAAATTAAATATGTGTTCTCAATTTTTTTTATACTGCAAATTGTAAGGTCAGTAGCTCTACCATGAGTTGATGACAACCTATTTTTAACCGACTTCAAAAATTTGAAAAGGAGGAGGTTATCTATTCGTCGCGTTTTTTTATATGTAGGTCGACTGCCGCCAACGAACAGTATCGAATCTGCAAAATCTCGATTTTTATATTATTGCATCAATGGATAGAGCAAATATGATACTATTTGGATAATATTTTATTTATTTGAAAAAAAAGTATTATTTCGTGATATTTTGAATCGAACAATATCGAAACTTCACATTGTGAGCGACGAACATTATCGAATGAGGTAAATTCGATACTATTCTAGCACGACGGTATACAGGCGCAGATCGAAACTGCCTGATTCGTTAGTGCAAAAAAAGGGAAGGCGCGTTGGTCTAGTTTAGGTTAGTTCGTTATTATTTAGTTGCTATTTGTTTTTTTGCATTATAATACCTTTAAGTAACGGTTAACGACTAAAACTATCAAAACTGGTAGATTCGATAGAGTCCGTATAAGTTTATGTACCGAATCTGCCACTTTCGATAGAATTTCAATAATATTGAATCAGCCACATTCGATCAAATTCCAGATTTAAAAAAAATTTAATACTATCGAAAGTGAAATATCTCGGAGAAAATATACTATACATTAAAAACTTTATTAGGCACAAAAAAGAGAAAAAAAGCTGTCATTCAGTAATGAAAGTTTTACGACACGATTCAAGTTATCTAAACAAGGCGCAAAGCCTTGTCTAGATACGCGGTTACATACGGATCGGGGTGTATCAGATACGGTGCGTGGCATGATCGCGTATCGTTTTGCGTCCAAACTAGACAAATAATACACGTCGATGATACGCGACGGAGATCCTGATACACTCAAATTTTACTAGTCTTGACAAGGCTTAACTGGATTCGAGAACACGGATACAAGTTTTGCTGGGTACGAAACGGTATTGTGTATGGCAGGAAGCGAAGGCTCTCCACTAATACAAATTCAAGACCTCGGAGACTTGGAGAAACTATCAGGCTCACATGTCACAAGTGAGGATAAATAAAGCCATATAGCTACTCCTAATCCACCCTTAAGAAAGGCCTGTGCCATAGCAGTGGGGTCATTAAAAATGGTTGCTGTCGATTTCTCTTCTATCCTCTGCTACAAAGACGAACAATAATTTTTCCTCTGTTTCAGTTATTTTAAGCTGCGTCAAGCTTACGAAGAAATGAATGAAGCTAGGGAGAAAGAGTTGCAAGAGAAGGAGAGAAAGCGTAGAGAAGAGCGTGACCGAGAACGCGGGCTACGCGGTGGCGGTCTCGGCTCCGACAGGCGCGACAGAGAACGCATGGAGAAGGACAGAGAGCGCGATAGAGACCGCAGCGAGAAGGGCGACCGCAGCGAGAAGGGCGACCGCAGCGAGAAGGGCGACCGCAGCGAGAAGGGCGACCGCAGCGAGAAGGGCGACCGCGATAAGGACAAGGATCGGGAACGACAGCGGTAAGTTTTATAGTCTCTTTTTCCTACAGTTATTGGCAGTTGTCATAAAATCGTTATATCTTTTAAAAATCGTTATTTAAAATATGTTGTCTTATACACTTCTCGCATACAGTTAAAAAAAATGTGAGCAGCCTTTTTGCTTTAATTGTACCGTGCGTGACTACGGTGTGTCGAAACGTTGGGTAACCCAAAAAACCAACCAATCAAAACTAAATAATTCTAAAATCAGTAAAAAGTGTTTTATTTTTATTTCTAATATGTTGTCTTATTAAATCAAATTGTCACTAATAATTAGTAATTTATTTCGTAAATCTATGTGTCGAAAACCATTTTGCTTTTTAATAGATTTTTTCAATAAAGACAAAGAGTTGAGTGAAGATTTGAGGTTGAGGGAGTCGATGAAGTTTACCAAATAAGACGAGTAAGGATAAACAGACTATAAATGGATTTATAATTTTCATATTGTCATACAGATTGCGATAATTAAAAAACAGTCTCTATTCCGATCCGAGTTATTTTCATAATAGCAACTCACGGAAAACAGCAACTTATAATTTAATATGTTGAGAAAAATGGTATTGTTTTATTGTAAAACAATACCATTTTTCTCAATAACTCGGATCGGAATAGAGACTGTCGTTTAATTATCGCAGTCTGTATGACAGGCGTCGCTTTATCACCGCGCACACTGGGTTTGTGGTACGAGGAACGCAGTTGTTAGGCTTCGGTCTCTTATTTACGCCATCGGCAGCTTACAGCATCAGTCAGCGTCACAATGCTTACTAAAGAAATGTAATGTTGTGGTCTCTTTCAACCGCTGACGTCGGCGCATGAAATGTATAGGAAAGTATACGCTGACATCGGACGTCGCGTCGGTATAGCATAAAATAGGAGACCAAGGTCTTATCAAGCGCAGGGACCCTTTGAAACTTTTTTTATAAACTCTGCACATTTTGTATTAAAAATAATTTAAAATGAATTTCGACAGTTCAAGTCGAGACGATAAAAGTCGCGATGAAAAGAATAGCCGCGACGAGAAAAACGGTCGCGATGAAAAAAATCGTGACGAAAAACCCAACCGTGACGAGAAAAATAACCGAGACGAAAAGAGCAACCGAGACGACAAGGGCCGGCATGAAGATCGGGAGCGGGAGCGGGACCGCGACCGGGAGCGTGAGCGGGATCGCGACCGGGAACGGGACCGCGACCGGAAACACCGCAAGGATAGAAGTGAGTCGTCATAGTGCATTTTTGTAAACCATAATAACCAAAAGACTTCGGTTAGGAAGAAGGTTATTCTGGGTGTCAAGTCCGCTAATGTTAACGTCGAAATCGTGGTTCAATGGTGTTTGAATGGTAATGCTTTTTGACACAGTTCTTGTTACTTAAACCCAAAACCGAAACACATTGTGTTTCTTAAACCCAAAACGAAAACACATTGTGTTTCTTAAACCCAAAACGAAAACATATTGTGTTTCGATTTTGGGTTTCAGAAACAAGAACTGTGTCAATAAGCAATTCCATTCATACACCATTGAACCACGATTTCGACGTTAACATTAGCAGACTTTACCCATCTGTTACCCCAAAGAATCCACGCAGAGGGGAATTCTAGGAAATGTATATCCGAGAATTTACCCTAAACAAAGAGAGGGAGAATTTTCGGACATAGGTTTCACAGAATTCACCTCAGGGTGGATCCTTTGGGGTAAGAACTTGCTTCCTTTGCTTTGACGCTAAAATTATTACATAATCGTCTGCTTGAAACACACTATACAGAAAGCAATATTATCAATTCCAATCATCATTGGCGTAACGAAGGAGGGGGGGGGGGGGTAGGCCGTGACCTTCAAAACTCCAGATACGACCTTGCCAATCATCTTTAGCTACTCAACCTAATTATTTTCACAGCAGCGGTACGATATCGTCTCGCCATATAAACATGCGTGGTTGCCATGGTTACCGAGGTGTGTTACTATGGCGAAACGATGTCGTGCCGCTGCTCTACCGACAAATCCTTTCGGGGCGTTAGGACCAAGGTGCTAAAATGACCAAGGTTCTGAAATGTCCAAAGTTGCAAAATGACTAATATTTTCGGATCCTAATGACCAAGGTGCTAAAATGTCCAAAGTTGCAAAATGACTAATATCTTTTCTTTTTGAAGTCTAATGACCAAGGTGCTAAAATGACTAAGGTTGCAAAATTTACTTTTTATTTATTTTCTCCGTAATAGGTGACGTAGGCTGAGAAAAAATTGTACAATGACCCGTATATACTCGCTCGTGCGCTAACATATTGCCATTGCGCTCGCACACAGGCACAACAATAATGTTAGGACGAGAGCTACAGAGATAAAGTTCATATTCAAGCAATTTTGTCATTATGGTCATTTTTCAAAACACTTTATTTTTCACTTGCCTTTCAGCACTATGGTCAATTCAGCATTATGGACATTTCAGCACCTTGGGCATTTTAGCACCTTGGGCATTTCAGCAGCTTGGTCATTTCAGCAACTTGGTCATTTTAGCACCTTGGTCCTAACGCCCCGAAAGGCGACAAATGAGTAAGTGGTGCTATTTGCAATTTTAATTATTCAGGATCATCTCGCGAGCGCTCGCGCCGGCGTTCCCGCGACCGTCACTAGCGATTCACTGAGGTATCACAAAAGCGCCTTCAACCGGTAAGTATATCGTTGCTTGTCAATCCGTATCTCCACGAAATGCCTCCCGTCATCGTCACAACACTACCTATGTTGTGTACACTGCCTTATCCTGCCCTAAGGGTTGGACCACATCTGTCGGCACGGTATCGCCTTTTTCCTTCGCCCTATCCTTTTCTGTCGCTTAGAACCACCATTTGCTAGAGAGGCGCACGCGCGAGGCGATCGCATTCCCGCTATCTTTCTCGCTCTAGCAAATGGCGGTTCTGAGCGACAGAAAAGGATAGGGCGACGGAAAAAAGCTATTAGGTGCCGATAGATACGGTCCAACCCTAACACTTCTGCCTAATACATGTACTTTATGTTATTCCTACACACCTCACCTATATCCCGTACAATTGTTTATTCAGTGACAATAATAAAATGAACACTATTGTTTTACAGCTTAATGTAGCATACCAAAATAAAACTTCGGTATATGGCAAACATATGGGGTGTATTGATTGACCCCAAAGCACTCTCGATTCGGTAGTTGTCGGCACACCGACGGACTTGGCAGGTATTTGATTGGTATTTTGAATAGTTGCCGTGAGCTGTCGATTGGGACTTGTTAGCTAATCACGTGGTGTGACGCCACGCGAGCATTGTGGTGCACACCACAGGGTGGAGATTATGCTAATGTGTCTCTGAATGAGCGGTTCGCATCGTCGTCGTTTTGAGGTATTCCATCAAATTATGTTCCGCCGTCGCGTGTCCGGTCCGCTGGCGGCGGTCGCATTCGCGATGCCAGGTATTTGTTAGGTTCTATCGTCTCAGGAGGTTAAACAAATTAAACATTTTAGTAAACAATAATTTTACTGCCATTAAATTAATAAATAAACACTACAATAATTCAGAATGACCACATTTTAGAGCAAAAATGTATCTCTAAATATACATGGGGTGAATGTTTAATATCACGGCAGATGTCAGCCCTGTTAAGAGTTTCAACCATAGATTCAATGATTATGAAGTGAAACCAAAAATTTTCGGTCGGCATTGCCCAGGGGCTAATTGTCTAATTTAAAAATCTATCGCAATCGCTTTCAGGATGTGATACATTGATGCTTCTTTTTGGCACAAATATAAACGTACCAAAGAAATGCAGCAATGTGTCACATCCATCTCTGTCAAATGAAAGCGATTGCGATAGATTTTGAAAATGAGACAATAAGAAGGCAGAAGCTAATTCAATATTCATTTGTACTTTGGCGGGCAGGACTTCTCAGTCAAAGTCAAAATAATTTTTATTCAAATAAACTTTAAAGTTTTTCACAGAGTTCAGGTTTTTCATAAATCGTTTGGTTTCAGAAGTTATCTGATACCCGTAAAATATAGGTATGTTTTTGTCTGTAGTTCAGGGGCTGGTCTCACATCAATCATTTTATAGTTTATGGTGTTTATTAATAGTGACGCCATCTGCTCTTATCTTCTAGTTTTAACCCCACACACATAAATTTCTTTTATACAGATTACACATAGCAAAATATCACATATTTTTTCGAAAATCAGGTTCCTTATTTTCCTAAATAGGCCGCAGCGTTATGTTTGTCGTTTGAATGCTGTACGATACCATGTAACGGGGTGTGTACACTGTACATGTACCTCGTATTTATTGGATGCTGTTATCACGTCATCTGTGTACTTCCAGGTACCCAAACTTCAAAAATATGGCAACAAGTTTCATTCACAAAAGCATTAACTTAACCTACTACCATTATATAAAAAAGATAGCAGGAACTTGATACCATATCCGATATTAATCAATACCCCTGCCCTATAGGATGAGAACTTTTAATGGTTGACTGTAATTAAAAAAAACTGAAAATTTCTATTAAGTCAATCATTAGACCAGTGTCCTGTTTATCAAAACTTACAAGCTACAAGTAAAATTTACATGAAAAATTTTACAAGTTCATGTAAATTATGTCTTTTTCATGTAATTCAAGTTCATGTAATTTATGCAAGACACTTGTAAAAATTGTCAGACGGAATGGAGAGTCGCCGGACACCCTCAGAAATACTCAGGAATTTCCATTGAGTTTTTTACAAGTTGTAACTTTTTTGTACAAGTTTAGATTTTTTTGATTATCGAAATGACTAATATAAGGGTGAAAACATATTAGTTAAATAAACAAAATCATTTGTAGCGCTTAATAAACGGATTTCTGGAATTATTATTTTCATAAGGAAAATGCTTCTTTTTTAAAAGAACAAGACTTGTAAGTTTTGATAAACAGGGCACAAGTTCGACTCCACAATCATCCTATTTAAGTACCTATTACTAGCTTGCTCGATGGACTTTTCAGTTGGCAACCAAGGGACAGCGTGTCACCGCATCGCAACAGGAAACGAGGTACTTTTGACATTAAGCCGACTTGCAAGACCAAGAGCTCCAGAAATTGCGCGCCAGCGGTTACGAGGTGACATAGGATAGTCACTTACTTACTTACACGTCACTTACTTATAAGAATGTATTCATGTTAGCAACGTTTAATTCGGTACCTACTATTGCATGTAGTCCGAATAATTATTGGACGATTTATTTTCGCTTAGACGAATAAGATATGTATATCGATGTAGCTAGGTTTCTACCTCCGATGTTTGTCCTCTAGGAAAGAAAGTCACTGTTATTTCTGTTAACCAGATCTGAGGAGACATTCAGGTATTTATAAAAGAAAATGCTTTTAATTTTAACATCAATAATAAATTATTGTGTTATTGATTTTGCTTCGTGTTATTTTAGTGTGAATAGGGCATATTTCAAGGATTAAATATTGAATTAAATTAAAGTTAATAGTTTTATTTTACCACCTTTATTTCATAAGGCACTCGGCGACTCGGCATACAAAACAAATCTCTGTAGTCTGCGAGGACGCTAAGGCTACACGCATGGTAAATACTGTGATCCATCGCCATAGAGTAGATTTTTAAGCATGGAAAGTAAAATATTGAACATTACATACATACATACTTAAATTACTTTCCATGGTTAAAATTTACTCTATGGCGATGAATCACAGTAGTGCAGTATTTAGTGGCATGATTTGTATGTGCGTTTTCGCGAGACTGGCGGTATGAGTGTTCTATATAATCGACCATAACTTAGTCTACATAGGTTTCACAAATTTTTTCGATTTTACCATCAAGTTTGCACAATTATTTCTTAAAATCGTCGTATCGTCAAATCAATTTCTAGGATAGGAACACTCACACCACACGCACATGAATATCCTAGATGTCCGTTCAAAGTCTCAAAAATGACACCTCAAATAGCGTCCCACTTACAAACGGCGCTTATTTTGCACAAAGTAAGTGATAAAAGATGTGTTTTTAACCGACTGCAAAGAAAAGGTTTTGTGTTTCGCGCGTATCTTGTAAGTAAGTTTGTATGTTTTTGTACAAAATAAGTGATATAAAATGTGAGTTTGTACAAAACAAGCGCCAAGTTTGTAAGTGGAACGCTATTTGAGGTGCCATTTTTGCGTACTGTAAAGCGTTATCTAGGATATTCTTGATCGAAGGGCGACGGCTACACGCATGGTTTTATACTGTAATCCATCGGTATTTTATCACGGGCCTATTTAATAAAATATTATTAAATAAGGCCTAGTGGCCATAGTAGTAGTATATTGGGATAGAATTATGTTTCATACTAAATAAAAAGCATAATTCTAACCCAATAACAACTATAGTAAATTTACCATTATTTTATGAAATAGGCCCCTGCCTGCCTAGCATGACCGATTTATATCGCGTGATATAGCATTTTATCGACACTCAACTGTCAAACTCCTTTGTCTTTTTGACAGTTAAACGTGATAAAACGCGATATAAACCGTTCGTGCTAGTCAGGCTGATCAACTACTGGTGGATCCAGGCGCGGTTGCAGCCTGAAATTTTGGAGGGGGTCACTAATATAATTTTTTATTTTGTAAATTTTTAGAAGATATTTCAATGTGACGTGTAAGATTTGTGAGGAGCCACGCCAGCTTTTAAAGCGCAGCTTACACTTTTATTTAGCACATAACTAGATTATTTTGCAGCTCAAATCCTGGATTTAGCAGCAAAATATATCACGAGATATATCAATGCAAAGGTGGCTCCTCAGACAAAACATCAGAATTGAGTAGCCACCTTGGAACTCGCTAAGTACCAGTTGAATATTTTTCTAAATGAGTGCATCATTTAGCACATATTGTATATAGTACTTGCTAGAAATTTGAGCTCAGTAGCCTGCAGTTTTGATCGTTTAGGGGGGTCCCTTAAATGTAATGGAGCCCCTAGACAATCAAGCATTTCTTGTCAATCATTTACATTGCATTTACCATTTGAGGGCGTGGCCTACTTTTGATTGGCCACGGTAATCTATTTATTCTGTGGTGCTTGTCAAGCATCGCTCCTAGACGATCAAAATGTGATTGACAAGCAATGCAATGTAAATGATTGACAAACAATTTTGATCGTGGGGTACATAAGTAATTTTTAAAATAAATAAATATTATACTTTCCATAGTCAAAATGTACTCTATGACAATTGATTACTCAGCGATTTGTTTGTTGGAATGCGCCATAGAGTAAGATAAATTATGAGTGGGTCACCCTTCCTCATAGGCTATAGAGAAATTCTAATGGCCAAATACTCAAACAAATTTTAAAGTTAAGGTTAAAAAAGTTGTCAGATTTGACAGAATTTCTATGAAACTGACAGCTTCCTTAAAGTTAAGGAAACCTTAAGTTAAGATTTTAACTAAGAAGCCTTTGAGTATTTGGCCGTAAGCATGCCATATTGCATAATAGCAGCAATCAAACTTCCAGACATAATAATAGCAGTCACCATAGGTTCGCTTCGCTACCATGAGTTGTTTTATGTGTGTGAGCTGGCGACACGTGTCTACAGCTTACACATGCCGCTAAGGCAAACCAGTGAAAGGTTAGGGTTTTAGACTATAGTCAAAATTGTAGAGCCTGCTGCCTTGCTGTAACTGTATAAGTTAGAGGAACGGAGCGCGGAGCAGACGGAGTTCGTCCGTCCACGTTGCGCTCCGCAAACCTGCAACAGAGGTTCGCGAACCTAAGTGGGGACACGCCTTCATGCTGCAATTCGGCTGAGAATTTTGATGTATAGTACATAATCGTAGCTTAAATAATTACGAAAATACAACTGTGCAAGCCAGTGACACGTGTCTCCAGGGAGCTTACCATCAGCAAATAAGAAACCATTCAGTTCAAAAGCAGGCCGTAAAAAAGACTTCTTAAGGCCTGCTTTCATACTAACCGTTGAGATCATGGTACGAAAAAGTAAGGCCGTTCAATATAAGTCCTGCTATAAGAGCTCATAGTAAGGCCCCAGCTCACACGGTTTTATGCTCGTAGTTTCAACAGTATTTGAGTGTGATCGTTGGTTTTTTTGGATCTCATGCTCATGGCTGCAATTAGGCTCTAAATTTCTGCCTATAGTCTAAAACCCTAACCTCACTGGTTTGCCTTAGCGGCATGTGTAAGCTGTAGACACGAACTTATGGTGGCTACTATTATTATGTCAGGAAGATTGATTGCTGCTATTATGCTTTAAAATATGGCATGCTTAGAATTTCTCTGAGGAAGCTGGAGATAAATTCCATGGTTTTTGTTGGCTCCACCCGGTAATTCCATGGTTTCGTTCCCATGGTAAAAAATACTCTATGGCGATCGATGACTCAAAGATTTATCTGGCAGAATGCGCCCATTGTCATAAGTTGAGATTGAGCTATCTATCAAAGAGAATATAATCACACGTTTCTATCTATCATAGACTAGCTAGACTAATATACTCTATACATAGATATAGTATATTAAAAGGGGACTCTATAGGTACTCAGACTTTTAATTCGGTGCAGTAATTTGACAGCTCCAGTGTGCCCACTTTAGGACAAAATAAAAGTAGTGACGTGACAAAATAATCGTTCATTCAATTAACATTCAGTAAAAAATCGGTAAATTTTAGATAAACTATTAAGAATATAAATAGAAATAGAAATAATTTTTATTCATAAAACGCACACTTAAAACAGTTAGCAGCGGCTACCACACTAGGACAAGCCTGTATCGTGGAAGCCAATAAAACGATAATGAACAAAAATTTAGTTTACATAGTAGTGTCATAGCGAGCGAATAAAGAAGGAAACTAAATTGTTGTAATAATAGTGGCAAAAATAATAAACTACTAGTAAATTATTAACAAGAGTAATAATAACACCTAAAGTTGGATGCATGTGTAGTGTAGTGTGTGTGTTTGTGTGTGTGTGTGCGAGTGTGTTTTTCTTATCGAGTTATTTCCAGTAAGCTTTCCGTTTCTGCGTAAGATAGACTCTGTAGCCATGTTAATACTTTAACCTTGGCTACGGCTACGTCACAAGCGCGAGCCCACAACATTATGAAGAAAAGGAATTTTAAAGTTGAGGTGATTTTTGGCAAAAGATGTTTTGACTTGTGTCAGAGGAATTTGGAAAACACGTTTGTGGTAACACAATTGTGGTATTCAGGGGAATCTAGCGTGGTACGGTGTCCAATTGTGAAAACATTCAGTATGTATATTTGTCGAACACTCAATACAGCAGCCTCCCGGTATAGATCAGTAGTGGGGTACCGTCGATGTTTTTTAAGCATGACCTTTATGACTGATCGCTGTGCTCGCTCTAGACGTATCATAGTTGTTTTGCATGCACCTCCCCACACTGGAATACAGTAGCTTAGAATCGACTGACATAGCGTGAAGTAGATATAAACCAAGAGACCTTTCTCCGCTGAATTTCGAAGTAAGGGCATGATGTGGATTTGTTTACGCAGTCTCTTAGATAGAAGGTCGACTTGTTGTTTGAATGAAAGCTTTTCATCAATTACAATGCCAAGATATTTAATACATTCTGCGCGACTTATATATTATGAATACTGTGATAATGCCTACGTGCACATGCTTTTTTAAAATACTAATGGAACATAACAGAATTTAAATTGCATTTTTTTTTAAATTGAGCTATTTTAGAATTAAGTGAACTAGTGTATTACGTGTAATGAAGTGGATAAAAAGAATTTATTTGTTTTTTGTAAAATTATGGTAGTGATTGGCTTGTTTTTCACGGGAATACAATTAATTATCAAATTATCATAATATTTTGTTTTTTTTCATATTTTCTAATAGTGTCACTTTTCCACCAAAATGTAGTGTCAGTTTTCAGTTAAAATAATAAATACAAATACAAAATCTTTATTTGCTTGTATGCCCGTGTTTAATATTTATTTAGGTATAAATGTCTCTATATACACATTTAAGGGTAATAGATTTAAAAATGAGAATTATTGAATAAAACTATCGTAGAAAAATCAGTTCTTTATTACCTTTATAAATGTCCCTATGCTAAAATGACGTTGATGAGCACAGTGCTCACATAACTATCACGGCGTCCGCGTCACTAATACTATTAAAAACATGTCTTACATGTCATTGTTGCTGCCAACAACTGTTACTGCCCCTCTAAACTCCATAACGACACTAAAGCCATCTCAATTTCACCCGATTTTGTATGGTGACGGTGTGGTTATCAACGTGCGATATTTATATCATTTTATTAAGCCAAACTAGACCTCATGTCATAAACAGAGTATGAAAATAATTTTGTCTTAATTTTTTTAAATATAAAGAGAAAGAGATATAAAGAGGTTATCTTTATTTATTTTGATAACGTAAAAGTGTAACTAAATAATGGAATTTTTTTATAATATTTTTTATTTCCGACGTTTAGTACATTTTTAATTCCCAAAATTTATGAATTTGTACTTGGTCTGTTAATGACTTGAGCATAATTAACATACACAAGTAGGTACCGCAAACAGGGGTGATTAGCAACTTGCGTGGTGAATAACAACAGCTAAAAAAAATATGAAAATGAACTTATTGAGCCTGTTCTTAGAACACTTTTCTATAAAACTAGGTCATTTTTATTTTATTTACCTATTTTTTTCTATCATAAATGTCGCTGTTGTCATTCACCACGCATGTTGCAAATACCCCAATTTACCGGTATGTCAAATCATTTTCAGTCGATTCCGAAAAAATATTTATTGATTATTTTATCTATATTATTTCCAAGTAGGTACCTATCTCCAATACTTATTACGGAATATATTTTAATATAATATATTTTCAATATTATTATTAATTAGGCATTAAAAAAACAGCCTATTTATCATTATATTCATAATATTTGACAATTATTTAAATAAAGCTAATAAATGTTGCATTTAGTTTTAATCTAATAATTAAACTAACTAAACTACTACTACTAATTAATTAAACAAACGGCCAAAAAAATTACCACAACAAACCAATTGAACACGATTCAATCGGTTTTTGTTCCATATCACTAGGGCAATGGCAACATAATTTACTAACTGACAGTTCGAGCTGTCAAAACACTGCACCGAATCGAATTAAAAGTCGGAGTATAGTATAGTATATTTTATCTGTGCTAATATGTATATCGCTATCTATCTCTTATTTTGTGCTGGATTTCGTTAAAATGATCCAAAAAACAGTGTGTATTCATTAATAAAAACGCTTCGACGTTTTAAATCATTCTGTTCTGTTAACTAGACAAAATCAATAAAAATGGGTGCTTTATTTGGTAAACATAAGAAACAAGTAAGCCGAATCACCGAGCAAGATAAAGCTGTGTTACAACTAAAGCAACAGAGAGATAAGCTAAAACAGTATCAAAAAAGAATAGCACTGAACCTAGAGAAAGACCGTCAGTTAGCTAAAAAACTTTTAGTCGAAGATAAACGGGATAAAGCTAAACTTCTGTTGAAGAAAAAGAGGTACCAAGAACAACTACTTCAAAATGCAGACTCACAACTAGACAAGTTAGAGCAGTTGACTCATGATATAGAGTTCGCCCAAATCGAAGTACAGGTCAGTAAAAAATCATTCAATATCTTTAGACCCAAAGTTAATTTTTTGCAACTAATTATAAAAGCCAACACTAGATTTAAAAAAGGTATTGTATGTTTGTTTAGTTTGTTATAAACAAAAAAAATATTTAAAAAGTTATTGAAAATACTACCTATAAACAAAAAAAATCATAGGTATGCTTATATCAAAAAGATATTGAAAATATTATTTCTCCTAATCAACTAAAATGTGGTACCTATTTGTAGAAAGTGGCATTTGTCGACTAAACCCTAATGACAATAATTAAAGCACTGAGTCCGGGTATAAACTGCGCCGAACTAAAACCAATCAACCGTTCTACGTCGAATTTGTTGGAAAAGTCGACATCTTCAAATGTTAATGTGAGGTCCATAAATAGATTAGGTAGGTACAGTCAACAACGAAAGTCTCTTAATGCTTTGGTACTTTGTCACAGCAATTTTTTTGACAGATGTCTCACGGTTTGATACAGTAGTCAAAAAAGTTACTATGACAAAGTACTAAAGTGGTGAACAACTTTCATTGCTGACCGTACATACTATGTATTATTGTGACAATATTTGTAATAAAGCCTTGTCTTGTTGTCATAGGTTCTTGAAGGGTTGAAAACTGGAAACGTTGCATTGAAAAAAGTTCATGATGTACTGAATATTGAAGATATTGAAATGATTTTGGATGAAACAAGAGAAGGTATTGAAAAACAAAGGGAAATAGATGAACTGATCTCCGGCCAGCTGACTGAGGAAGACGATGAGGCAGTTGAAGCAGAACTTGAAGCAATATTAGATGTTAAAGACCAATTACCCAATGTGCCTGCAGATAAACTGCCAGAAATTACTGAAGATAGTGTTGTAGAGAAACCTCAGAAAGCTCGTTCTAAAGTTGCCATAGAAGCCTAAACAAGTCATTAATTTTTTTTGCAAACAAAGATTGTATATAATTTATATGTAGTTGTAAGTATATTCTATTTTTTAATCTTTCCATTTTATTAAATTGTTTTCTTAAATGAACCCCTTTCTTTTATTTCTGAGCCCACAGACATGCTGGGGGCTAATTGTCTAATTTCAAAATCTATCGCAATTGCTTTCAGGATGTGTTACATTCGTCAAATTTTCTGTTATACACAGATGACATGAAAGTTTTTAAGAAAATTACTAACGCTCATGACGGCCTTCTTCTACAAAGGGATTTATTATCATTTGAGCGATACTGTAAATTAAATAAATTAGAATTAAATATTAATAAATGCTATTTCGTAACTTTTAGTCGTAACCCGTTAAATATCTTGACCAAATATGAGCTCAGTAATGTAGGGTTGAAACAGGTTGATGAAATCCATGACTTTAAATTAACTTACTTAATTCATGACTCTAAACTAACGAGAAGCACGTTGATGGCGTCGCCAAAAAAGCTAATAAGGCTCTAGGATTTGTCCTTAGATCTAGTTCGCAGTTCAATAACATTAAAGTGATCAAGATACTCAAAAGACTGGAATCAGTCCAGCACAGGTTCCTTAAGTTTTTACAATATAAATGTAGAAGCCGTGACCCTAGCTATGAAGATAGATGTCGTAAGCACCACTTACCCTTGGAAAATAAGGCGTAATATTTTAGATTTGAAAACGCTCTTGAATATTGCTCAAAATGAAATAGACTCATCGGAACTCCTCTCCAATATTCAGCTCCCAAGTACCAGCGAGAACTACATTAAGACGACCGGCATGTCTTGCCGTGCCGCGGTCCGCGACTAAATATCGTCGTAACTCTTTTTTCATTAGATCGGCTGTAGAGTATAATAAAATTGTAGACTTTAATGATTTAGATCTATTTAATTCTAGTTCGCGAAGTATTCAAAATCTTATAGTGCAGAAGTGGTTCGATGGTTCTCTGACGGTCTGTTCTTAATTTGTGTTGTTTCTGCTCTTATATTAATTAATGACCTTTATTGCTTATTTGCTTTGTTGTTAGGTACTTAGTGTGTGAATGCATTAGATGTTATATGCGAGAACTTGTAATGGTGCATAGACTCCTACACGGATTACTGTTCTCCTATGAAATAAAATAATATCAAAGAAATGCAGTACTTAGCCACAGAATATATAATAGTACTACTTAGCTCAAATTTATCAAAATCGATGACTTATGCATGTTCCCTATTCTGGTTTTTGTGCGACAATTTTCAAACTTTGACTCAAGTCAATTTTATTTTGTGGCGCAGCTGTAGTGTAGTCCGGCACCAGCAGAGTTCCTATTTCTGGATTTGTACTGAAAATTGTTAAGACTGATTCTAAAATAATACTGTTTCGATTTAATTTCAATCACCCCTATATATTATGTAGGTAGGTACTTAAAGTTTGAAGCATAATGCACGTTCCTCGAGGGGAATAATAAGCCGTGCTTTTTGCAGACTACAAAAGTGGTAATGGGCTTTTCCATCTAGTCGGCGACAATCGGTACAGTATCTCTCTTATATAACAAAGAAAAAATGTAGGTATATACTTACTTCTATGTTCTGTGATCTCTACCACAGAACAAAGAAAAAAAAATTCCCCTTAGTTTTAGTGTCTATCTAGACTCGAGTCTACTGTTACGCGACCAAAGTTCGGCGGCAACGCTTTTTTTTTAACTATGAAAAAAAACGCAACGTAATTTCGGCATAATGTGTCGTCAGTAACATTCGCGGTAATTCTGAACGATAAAACCAAAAACGTTATGTTGTCATTTAGGTTATAATGCAGGAGTTCATGCTGAACTTCGGTCGCGTAATTTCGGCATTAATGAAAGAAGTTTGTATGACATTAAAAAATAAAAGGCCTAAAATTGTTTCAGTTTTTAATCTCATTCATATCAAATTACTGAACATAAATTAATAATATTTTAGTACATGCTATTGTGTCTAGGTTTTTAGATTTTCTATAAAATATAAATTAGCGTGGCATCATTGAGAATAAGTTATCATTTGGCTGGCATAAATTATCTCAATGATTCATCGCACCTTAGAAAAGTTCTAACTACAACCAGACGATTCTGAATCGTACAATTTCCCATTTATTTGTAATATTTCTTTCACAATCCATATGAAGTTAACGTAATTTATATGATATTATTTACTCTTAAGTTTGCTACATGATACTAACAGATATCGCTAGTTATTTACAAGTAAATACAAGCTATTAATATATTTTATTACAAGCCGTGTGAGCTGTGTCACAAAATTCACAAAGTGATTACAACACCACTTCATGTACTGGCGGTTTCGCTAAGCTAAGCATATAACCTGCCAGATTTCTTCTATACATTAGTACTTTCTTAAAACAATGATTTATCACACTTGTACTGTAAATACATGGCAAAGAATAACTATTAATAACTAAACGGACCATAATATTTAAGATCTAAGCTCAAGATAGAAATAGAGTTTTAGAAAATCACTGATAAAGGGGAGAAGCAAGATAACGCATCTTGCTCAAAGTGGTCCCAGATTATATTAAATTTAAGAAATAAACTAAACTTTCGCCCCCTCTCAATTAGTAGTTTTAAAACAAAATAAAATTAAAAGTAGTGGCATTTCGTATTAATTGTGAGGAACTTTAATATACCTACATGTAAACATGTTTACTTATATTTTTCAGAATCTTTTCTGGTGATAAATAGATAATTAAATATGTGGTAATGACAGGAATGTATTTTTTTTGTTAGCTCACATTATTAATATTACTAGAAGGTATTGCGTCAAACATTTTTAGTATGGTTTGAATAAAAACTACATTAATTACAGAACAAACCCGATTTAAAGCCAAATTATTTAGATACAGTTCCAACTTTAATTAATCCCAAGATACTACAACTATTAACAATGATAGTTGGCGGACTTTAAACTGGGTTCGACCAGCAAACTAAAATAAAATTCGAAATTAACGTTAATCTGGTAACCTCTGTTCGTTCCTCTGCAACTATGAATTAAAATATTAACAATATACAGTTGACTGTTATGCTAAGATATAAGCGGTGTTGTTACAAAAGATTTTAAAACACCCGTTTAACTTAGACACTGTTTAAATGTGATGCTGTCTCTTTCAAACAATATGGTCAAAAAAGTGACAGCATCACATTTAAACAGGTGTTTAAATTTTTTTTGAAATAACACTGCAGATTTTTAAAACAAAAAAATAGACATTGTTAGCATTATTTTTAAAAAAACCAGCAGTTGTATGAAAAATGGGTAAAGACTGACAATATTAATATACATTATCTACAGGCACAACTCCTGCAAAGATCTGTTAGATCAGATTAGAACATGATTATAAGTTTTCATTTGAAACATGTCTTAAAAAAATATGCTTTTTTTCAAAGAAATGAAATTGCATCAAAAAAGATGACTATAAAAAAAATATAAAAAGAATCTAAACATATTTTATTTGGGGTTACCATAGTAATTCTATCTATATACAAATAAGAAAATGAAACGTCGAAGGAAAGTTACCCGTCTTGTAGTTTTTTGACGATAATACGTGACTTAAAATTCCCTGAAAAACAGTGGTTGTAATCTTTTTTTTTAACATAAAATCCCTCAGTAGTGCGTTTTATTGGCAAAAATGCCAAATCACGAATGAACTATAGTGTACGATAAAGTACAAAATGTATGCTTCTATGTATAAAATGCAAAACAACGGCACACAGACATTGCTGGTAAAAAGATCTTCTATCACAAGCGTTATCAGCTTATCTGTTGCATAGTTCAAATTAAAAACGCTTTCATTGTTTACAAGGCCTTAATGTAAGGTCGAAATCCACCTTATCCCTACGCGTGGATTTGCGCAGCAGCAGAACGAGCACGTGCACGTATACGTGCGTACGGATAAGGTAGATTTACCTTTAACACTTGGCTTATTAAAATCGGTAGTGTCGAGATCGCGAGTTTAGTTGCACTTTTCAAAGACTTCATTTTGTATATAATCAATAAGTATCAATATAAAGTAAGTTTTCAACAAACGTCTGTATCATACACCGCCTAAAGAATAATGGCCACTTCCCATACAAGCGTTGACCTGTCAAATAGCGTTTTTATAAAGTTCATGTATAACGAAATGATAGATAATAAAATTATATATGAATAGTTGCTATGACCGTAGAACACTAGTATAAATTTTAATTGGGCAATCAGAAAAATATGTAATGGTAAAATCAATATGTTCTAATAAACTAAATGAAATTGCTAATCTTTATTATTAATTTTCTCTATTTCTGTGATGGTAATGACAATTTATAAACAACAATAAAAATGCAATTTTATAAGCTATATTACTTCTCTATACGATAATTGATAAAATCAACATTTTGACAGTCAAATGGGCGTCCTTCTTTAGGTATTTACTATCAACAGACGGCTTAAATCTTGACCACGCTGTATTTTATGACACAATTTGAATTGGGCAGTTAGACTTAAAATGTGAAATTAAGTATAACTAGTGTAGTTTATTGGGCGAGGCGTCACCCCGTATTCACACATCGTCCGTGCACTGGTGGCTAGGCGCATTGTTCACTAGATCACTAGTCGGTCGCATAGTCCACTAGTAATGGGGGTCAAGTCTGCTAATGTTAACGTCAAAATCGTGTTTCAATGGTGTTTGAATGGTAATGCTTTTTGACACGCTTGTTCTTGTTTCTGAAACACAAAATCGAAAGACAATCCGTGTTATTACAAAAGATTTTTAAACACTGTTTAACTAAACACATGTTTAAATGTGATGCTGTCACTTTTTCGACAATATTGTTTGTAAATAACACGGAATGTGTTTTAGTTTTGGGTTTAAGAAACAAGAAGGTTTATATCGCGTGATATAACGTTTTATCACGTTTAACTGTCAAAAAGACAAAGGAGTTAGACAGTTAAGTGTAGATAAAATGCTATATCACGCGATATAAATCGGCCATGCTAGGCAGGCTGTGTCAAAAAGCATACCATTCAAAGACCATTGAATCATGATTTCGATGTTAACATTAACAGATTTGGGCCCCTGGTCGCATAGTCCGCTAGTAGTTGTGGTAGGCTATGGTGGCGGGCTGCTAGTAGTTGACGGTGACGGGGTGGTGCGCGCCGGCGTGGTGCTGCGTGCTCACCGTGAACGTGGGGACGCTCGGCGCACTCGTCGCCGCCGCCGCCACGCGCACCTCCTGCCAACAACAGATTTAGAATGTGGATCAACACGACAATTGAATATTATCAATTTTCAAATACATCAAATACAATATCAATATCTGAGTAAGTCAATTAAGTTTTATCCAAATAAACTTAATTATTGAGTACTTTCGAATCGTCTATACTTTCCTACCACCCGTTCCAGACTTTTTTAGCTGACAAGAACAACGGTAGCAAGAAACTTATCAGCTGTAACAGCCATAAGTAACGATATTTACAAACTTGAATATATCGTTACCAGATAATTACAACAGGGTGACAGGATTATTGGCAACAGGATTCACGTCATCAGCGAATCGTGTAATAGGGATGATGACTAATGAATAAAATAACGAAATACTAATAAAAATCGTAAACATATTAAACTTTTAGAGTAGCTTGTATACCTCTTGGTTTTATATATAGCATATTATTTATTTTATGACCCTTCAAAGTTGGGTGGACAAGTCCATTTAAAAAGTATAAAATTTATTAAAATAAATGATACCTTTAATTAGTCCGTAAAATGTATAGCAAATTTGTCTAAGAAACCATTTTGATAAACACAATATTTAATATAGCTGCCGAACAAACTTCCTACGCGTTGCATACAAACTACTTAGGCGGGATGACATAATTGAGTAGCCGTTAGTATGGAGCGTTTTTGTTATTATTTATTAATGGTTGGCACATCAGTAAAAAACTACAAATTTTTGAATTTTTAGATTTTAGGCATTCACAATGCTATTTTTATATTACCGCGCCTAAATTGCCAAAAGTGGCCACTTTGAGCTAAAATGGATTTTATAAAACTTACAGAAAGAATGAAAACTGTTGAAGAGTTATTCAAAAATATTAGAGACAATTTAAGAAAGTATTACATGAGCTTTTTTTAAATATTGACTTGGTTTACGAGTAATAAAAATAAATGTAGTGGCGGCGCTAGTTTCTCTACCTACAGCGCCTTAAGATAAATATTTTAATAGATAAAATACTAGAAAAAATCGACTCGCCCGTAGCCCGTCTGAGCTGCTACGGGTGAATCGAATTTTTCTAGTATTTTTCTATAAATATTAAAATATTTATCTTAAAAATCTAAATAATTGGAGGTTACTTTACTATTTTTTGCTTTTTAAGTAAAGTTTTAGCCAGGGGCTTTTCACTTAGTACTTGACTCACTACAAGGGAGCGCGGACTAAGATTTTAGTTGCTGATTGACTTGATAGATGGCGCTCATTTTTCGTTTGTTAAACAGTCGATAGATGTCGCTATCCCTTGCTGAATCGCGGTATCGTGTGGCTTTCACAGTCTTATATAGTCAAAGCTGATTAGCTATAACATAAATTATTTTAAATTTATTTCATGACATAGTGGTTACCTCCCAAAAAAATTAAAAGTCAAGATTTATAGAAACCTACCAGTACCTATATAATATCGTACAGTACACTATTTGTCACATTTCGCTAGATGGCGTTGATCATTAGGTCTGACTGATAACTCTATCTCTAGTATAATAGTGTACTCTATGGTTTTAGCGGCCGCCCCAAGCAAACATGGCGACGAGGCGAAAGGTATCGGGATGACTTGGAGCAAAGTGAAACGCGAAGCTCAAGACCGAACGCAATGGAGAATCACTGTGGACGCCCTCTGCCCCATCTAGGGGTCACAGGATATTAAGTCAAAGTTTTAGTTATCATGTTTCAGTCAGTCACAAAACATAATCTACTTTCTACATTATATTTTTGGGACTGATAAATCAAGTAATACTGTGTGAAATCTTTGTTCAAAAATGTGAACTAATTACATTTCCAACCGTTTTAATTACATTTCCATTTAATGGCTAATGTGGCTAATTGGCTATGAGCTATCGCAATGAGTAGGGTTGACACCCTGCCACATGTTTTGCTTCACACAGTGGATATCGATTGTTTCCCAAAAGATTTTTAACATTGATTTATCGGTCGTTGACATACCTGACTCGTTATTTGCATCACAGTTGGGTTGCTTTGTTGATTTTGCGCGACATTATTATCTGCCGGCCTACTTTCCGTAGTCACTCTGCAAGAAAAGAAAGAACATTAAATGTAAAAACCTTTCATTACTTTAGATTAAATCTTATTTAAGTAACTAAAAACGTGTTAAATAATAGACCATTGTCTAGCTAGGAGATGAAAGTATTGGGTCTATCTATTTCCGACACTTACCAACGAAGCAGATGGCGCCTCAACATTAGGAAAGCCGACTCCGCGTAACCGTGAATTCACACAGCGGATCAGTATTTACAGGACCGTGTTACGGAGCCGTCGCTACTGGATGTGATATTCACACCGCATCAACAGGACCGTTTTGTCGTATCCGTTGTTATGAATACAGTACACATACGGATCCAATATCTGTTTTGTGTGTGAACGGGCATATACATCTACATACGCTATCGCCGAATAATAACGGTAAAACGGATCGGTATTTTTACTGGATCCGAATTTATGTGTCAGCAGGCTCATATAACTAACATACGCCATAGCAAAATAAAAATGTATCCAATAAAACAGACCTGTAAAACGGATCGCTGTGTGAACGGGCACTAACGGGAAGAGGCAAGGACAAAGAAAAATAATTGCATTGTATACTTCGATCAAAGAATACCCTAGATGTCCGGCCAGAGTCTCAAAAATGGCACCTCAAAATAGTGTCCCACTTACAAACTGGGCGCTTATTTTGGACAAAGTAAGTGATAAAATGTGGTTTTGTACTAAATAAACAGCAAGTTTGTAAGTGTGACGCTATTTTGAGGTGCCATTTTTGAGTGCTGTATTAGTTCGTGAAGCGTTATCTAGGATATTCTTAATCGAAGATTGTATACCTGATATCATGCTTCCTCTCCGGCAGCTCGGTGTCGATTTTGTCGCACTTATTGCAGTCCCCGCAGTCCTCGGTCTCTGGCGGGGCGTCGCCGCTGGGCGCGGCATCCGCGGCTTCCGTGTGCGTTCTCCGGTGAGACACTAAATGACCTGCGTTTGGGAAAAACTGGATTAATTCTGGAATTCGATAGCAAAGTGATGCTAGTTTGGGGACTTATGAAGTTAAATAATTTTTATTTTCTAGTTTTTTTGAAGAAATATAGAAATAAAATAATAATCGATTCAACGATTGTGAACACAAAAAATACCGGGTGTAACAAGACCCTCAACGAAGCCGAGGTCTTCTACGTATTCTGCCCATCATCAGGACCATTTCTGTTCAAAATTATTGCTGGGAAACGATTTTAATTTTTGGTGTTAAAAAAGCATTGATACATTACCACGCAATGTAACGCGTACAAAAGACCGCGCCAGCGAGTGAATGCTACACAGCTGCATGCGGCCGAATTGAAAGGCAACGTTTATGTGCGTGCTCATGAAATATATTGAATGATGTCGTTTTGAAGCCATTGTTTGTTACGAAATACATAAAATTTTGATAATGTTTCTGTAGACAAAAATTAGGAAATAACAAATAAAATAAGATTTCATAATTTAAAAAAAAAAAAAATAGACCTTCAATAACTTCGTAGGTGTTGGTTTCCCAGATATAGTCTAAAAAACAAAAATAATCCTGATGATGGGCGGAATGCGTGGACTTCGGCTTCGTTGAGTGTCTTGTTGCACCCGTTATTACTATTCCGTTCATATTATCGAAAACAAATTCCTGTCAAGCCACACTCGCGGACAGCGCGTTGTCCCTCATATGCTAGGCCCAATTAAATAATCTGACAATTCGTCAATAGTCATGAAAATTTGGTTTACATTGCGGTGTAGCTATTAGTATTTTTTCTATTTTCTAATTGGTGACCAGCATGCCGGTCTTAATGTTATATTTTATAGGTCTGGCTTTAGTTTACCTTTACATAGGAAGTCCTTGGAGCAGATATCGCATCGATACTGCCTCGTGGCGCCGCCGCTGGCTTTGTTGTGCGATCGCTCGTGGAATATCAGGTTGCCCTTCAGCGGGAACGATTTGCCGCACTCTCCGCAACTGAATGGTCTCTGCCCGCAACTGTGTGATCTGTGATATAAATATTATGAAACGTTTAGATTTTGCTTTTAAACTTAGATTATTTATGTCTAGATAGTGTTGCGCTTTTTACGTACTAACTAAACAACAGGCCAACTTTTTTAGGTTGGTGTGCGTTTTTAAAATCATCCAAAAAGTATTGTAATAAAAACTATGGCTGCGTCATTGTGCAATGCAAAACGCGTGCGCGTTTTTATCACCCAACAGTTAGATGATTTTTTTTGACGCGTTCGTAGCTTCGACTGACTATATAGAATAGGCTAGTTGACAAAATTTCAATAACTGCTTAATATTTTAGCTTATTAGGCATTTTATCGAAAAAAAAGGTTTATTTATTTTTAATCGAGCGTTTACATTATAAATTTCGCGTTTTAAAAAACCAATTTTAATTTGGTTCCAAAACGCACAAGACTGTCATGGCGTCTTGAATGACGTCACGCCGTGCAAAACAAACAAAAGAGCGATCGTGTCTTCGTACGTTATAGCTAGTTTTATCGTTTAAAAATGAATTTCTTATATTATAAGTACTGTATAGTGCCCCAGTGTGATAGCACGACGATAAAAACGCTAAACCAGTTATTTATATATGTTCCAAACAATGGAGAAATACAGAAAAAGTGGCTAAAACTTGCGTTCGGTTGTGGTTAGGTTGCACTCGGAGTGTAGGTTTGGAACGCGCCTCCGGTAGTGATACTCGAAACGTCAAAGACAAGATTGGAGTTTCGCACGGCGTGACGTAACGCTTTCTGATTGGTGTTCACTGTCACATGACTAAAGGTTTCATTTTACGAAATTTATTTTTTAAAAATATTATTAATCTTTAACGCTTTTAATAATTAAAATTGTTTGTTATTTTCTCCATAATATAATTAATCATTATAAACCCCTATCCATTATATTTATTCTTAATGGAAACAAGCCTATTCTAGACATATACATAATCAAAGCTTATAAAATAAAATACTGTAACAAATGAAGCCGTTTGACGCATTCATTGATTTGATTACCAACAAAGGAACAAGTAATCTTACAAGGCAATAATATTACAGTATGTTTTTTTTTTAAATGTGTACATGACACCAGTGTTCAACTATGGCCGGACTGAGCCAATCTAGAATGCATCCAAAGGACGCCTTACTTTTTAATCCCCGATAGGCCAGGCGCACTCTGCGCTTTAGGTACGAAGCTACAAGTAGCCGGCTCCAGTGGGTCCGTCGGAACGGACTAATTTCATAGGGCTGCCACGTGCCGGTTGGATTGGACTTTAGCAACATTAGTTCGATTTCGATTTTCGATACTCACGCGCCGCGTTCACGAATGGGGATGCATACTGAGGAACTAATGGCGCCACAAGAGTTTGTCCTAAAATAATTTGATTGGCTGTTTCAAATATCAAGTGTAATTTCTGACCAAACAAAGCCATTGATAGCGGTCGCTTCGCCGCTAGCGCCATCTAGCTTAAGCTTTGCGTGGAGATCCCCATTGTCGCGTCGTTCGATCGCACATCCTTACTCATATGATAAATGCGAAAGTCCATTTGTTTGTTTGTTACGCCTTTATGTCTTAACTACTGAACCGATCATTACCAATTTTATATACACGTAGTCAGCGGTACAGAGAAGGACATAGGGTACCTTTCATCCCGAAAAAAAGTATTGTTCCCTAGGGATAGCAAAGATCAAAGAAACCAACCAAAGATGGATGAAAAGAAAGGACTGCAGACAGTCTAAGATCTTCATCAAATCAGTTGATAAAAAGAAAACTAGAGAATTGCTAAAACGAAGCAGGAGAAATATAAGAACGATTGTAGGAGTACACTGACAGGACACTGTCCACGAAACAGACACCTGTCAGTGATCAAACGGACAGAGGATCCCATCTGTCCACAATGCAAAGAAAGAGAAGAAACAAGCTACCACTTCATGGCAGAATGCCCGATGTACGCATCACTGCGCTGGGAGCTCTTCGGAGTGGACAAGCTTAAGGAAGAGGATCTAAAGCAGTTAACGATAAGTCAACTCAGCAGGTATTGTAAGCGCAGGTAGGTTCGAGGGTCCGACGCCGGTGGGGTAAATGATAACCCGCCTCCCCTGCTCTTTCAGGGGATTTGGGGAAGTGGGTGACATGGTCCCGACCAAGGTGACCGATCACCCGCCCGGCTTCGCTGGCGTCCCCCCTTATAAATAATAATAGGGATAGCAAAAAAACTTTCCACGCAGACGAAGTCGCGGGCGACCGCTAGTTTATGATATTAAACCAATACTGACCTCATATGCGTCACCAGATGTTCTTTCCTAGTGAACGGTTTGGAGCAGATCTTGCACGCGTGCGGCGTATCGCCGGTGTGTTGTTTGAAGTGGTTCGTGAGGTGCTCCTTGCGCGTGAACGTCTTTTGACAGAACTCGCAGCGATGCGGAGATTCACCCGTGTGTATTCTGTAGGGAAACAAGGGTTTAATGCGTAAGTCTTGAAGAAAGTGTATGATTGCAACTAGTTAAAGGAAACTTTCACACAAACACAAGCACAGTCACGAGCAATAAGATGTACACACCATAGAACTTTGCCACATTACGTTTTGAATAACCTAGGTATAACATTATGACACTAAGATATATTGATTGAATGTGACATAGTTCTAAAGTGTGTACTTATTTTTGGCCTTCCTTATGGGTAGATAGATAAGCAGGTTTGGCTATAAACCACCACGCGGGCTCAATGCGAATTGGTGGTTGTTACGACTGCAAATGCACCCGGGACCAACGGCTTAACGTGCCTTCGTAAGCACAAAGGAGCATGAGATATAAATTTTTGGTCACCCATCCCATGACCGACCCTTACGAAAGTTGCTTCCGCAATCGCTTATGAAGTGTCTTTGTTTGTTTAGTAATGATTTGGGGCCCTTCGATTTTCGGGCAACACTATCCTTCCATTCCATTTCACTCTTCCATTCCACATACCTGTGACCCGTGGGCTGATTTTGTAACTCTATTGCAATCGATTTCTGATTGAAACTGACAGAATCATTTTACATTGCTTCTTTAGTAAGAATCAATGTGACAACTATCTTACTTAAAGCAGCAATGTAACTGCGATTTCTGTCAGTTTCAATCAAAAGTTGAGTTACAAAATCAGGGAGCTGGTGGGTATACTGACCTGACGTGGTTGGTCAAGTGTTCCTTCCTGGAGAATGTCTTGGTGCAGAAGGCGCACTTATGTGGCGTCTCACCCGTGTGCTTTGTTTTTGGACCTGGCAACCCTATATGGGGCCTTTCGATTATCGGGCAACACTATCCGTACATTCCATTCCACTCTAACATTCCACATAGCCCGTGACCCGGTTATACTGACCTGACGTGGTTAGTCAAGTGTTCCTTCCTGGAGAATGTCTTGGTGCAGAAGGCGCACTTATGTGGCGTCTCACCCGTGTGCTTTGTTTTTGGACCTGGCAACCCTATATGGGGCCTTTCGATTATCGGGCAACACTATCCGTACATTCCATTCCACTCTAACATTCCACATGGCCCGTGACCCGGTTATACTGACCTGACGTGGTTAGTCAAGTGTTCCTTCCTGGAGAAGGTCTTGGTGCAGAAGGCGCACTTGTGCGGCGTCTCGCCCGTGTGCAGGAGCACGTGGTTCGTGAGGTGCTCCTTGCGGGAGAAAGACTTCGCGCAGTACGTGCACTTGAACGGGGTCTCGCCCGTATGTTGCCTGTGCACAAACGATACGGTCGAATTAAACGCTGATTTAGCGTGCCCGCAAACTACAGACTTTATATCGGCCGATATTGGGTTGCCACTTTTTTTTGCGTCAAATATAGTATTTTCAAGAATATTAGTGTAAAAATATAGTAGATGGCGAAAAAGTCCAAAAAAATATAGTAGGTTGCCGTTTTGTATGGAGGATTTTAAAGAAGTTGAATTTTTTATACTTAAGTACTAACATTTTATTCAACAACCATAAACACAACGCAACAAGTTTTTAATCACAAAAATTATTATGCATTTTTCAACTTATGTGCATATTAGTAATAATTTTTTGTTGCTTTTGTTTAATTTTTTCACTTGGAAAAATATAGTGGTTTTGCCTACTATATATATTTTGTCAAAAAATATAGTAGGCGAGCCCTCAATATAGTGGGATACTATTATGTAGTAGGGTAGGGTTGGCAACCCTAAGTCAGGCCTTTAATCAGTATGAAGAAGTATGCAAGTGCGCACATTACAACGATTTGTTATCAGCCGATTCTTCATATTAAAACCAACTATCGGCCGATAGAAAGTCTCTAAGTCTGCGAGAGCTCTTAACCATAGCCTAAAGCATTTAAACTTGATCTTAAGTTTGAATATAGCTTTTTAAATTATTTACAGTAAAATAATCTATATCACACAAAATTCTTGTTTTTTTATAAATATTTTTTGTAATAATGTACTCAATGAATTAAATATTTTAATGATCTAAACTAAATTTAATTTGAAGTATAGTTCGCCTCTTTATTTATTAAGCACACACACAATTTTTACACGAAAAAGAATGGACAGAAGAGCAGTAAAAGGGCACAGCTTATGGTTCAGTTTGAATTTCCGATATAGCAAACAAACATGTTCACTCTGTCTTTCCATGGTTTACCTGATATGATTAACAAGATGCTCCTTCCGGTTGAAAGACTTGGTGCAGTAAGTGCAGGAGAAGGGCATATCCCCGGTGTGTTGGCGCACGTGGTTAGTGAGGTGCTCCTTGCGCGCGAACGCCCGCGGGCAGTACGTGCATTTGTGCGGCGTTTCTCCCGTATGTTGTCTGCACAGAGTACATTCCGATTTTAACACTAATTATCTTAATTATAATCACTTTGTCTCACTAAGTTTATAGGGAAATGGAAAGGATTAGTGCGCGGTCATATAAAGCCCAAATCGGAATGCACAATGCCGTGCTACTACTGGTAAATGGCAAGGGGCCGTCCATAAATTACTTCACACGAACTTCATGATTTTTTACTCCCTCCCCCGTCCTGGTCACAGCTGTCACATTTGTGAGACTCCCCTCCCTAGTGTGACGTCACATATTTAACAATTTTACATCTAGAAATAATTATTGAATTAAAGCAGCAGTTCCGAAATATGTTTTATTTAAATTTAAATGATTTTGAAACTTGACGTCACGAAATTTAGGACCCCTCCCACCCCCTTGTTACACTTCGTCGACCCCGTCCCTCCCCCTTAACGTGTGACGTAATTTATGGATGGCCCCAAGGGAAACGTCACACAAATGCCTTTTTTTTTTTTAATTTATTTATGAACCACAAACAAGTTTACAATGCAGCTTAATGTAACAGTGATGATATATAATTTATAAACAGTACTTATTGTAAACTCAACGGTGCTGGTTACATCTTAAATATAAAATTTAATAATGAAATGCGAGACTCAAATAAGTAAATAAAACTAGGTATGTTTATGACTATTCTACAGAATAACAAAATATGTTGATAGAAAAAAACAGTAATTTATTATTATTAAGATTTAATTAAACAGTTTATGCAAGTGTGAGTATATGTATCAAGTGTATTTTGAGTGCGTGATAGTTTAAATGTTTGAGGTTAATTGTATAAGGGTGTGTAGTGTGTGTAAGCATTTGAGTATAATGTGTGTGAGTGAGTGTGTGTAAATGCGTATTCATGTAAAAGCATAAGTGTGACATGATATGCGCATGCATGATATTCCAATCCCAATGTATTACCGGACCGCCTTCTGAGTTTATTTAAACATTTATCCCGAGTATAGAGTTATGGAACGTAAAAGATTGTTCTAGATGTCTTACCTTGGATGTTTTTGTTAGGGATACATGCTACATGCAAGGCTAGTTAGGGAAAATTACTTTTCGGTATTTCTTTAAACTATACCAGCCTGCCTAGCATGACCGATTTATATCGCGTGATATAGCATTTTATCGACACTCAACTGTCAAATTCCTTTGTCTTTTTAACAGTTAAACGTGATAAAACGCTATATCACGCGATATAAATCGGTCATGCTAGGCAGGCAGACGGTCACTTAAGCAGTTTATCGCAATCGCAACTATACCACTCTACAGTTGCTTGTATGTAGCACAGCATTGCATAATATTTTTAAATATTGGCAAAGTGGACTTTGTCAATCAGACAGCGAACCGAGACTCAACTCTTAAGGCTGCCAACCGTTCCGCATCGGAGGCGACTGTCTCGCATTTGTCGTTATTGTTCCCCTGTATTAAAAGCGTCCCACATTGTCCCCCAAACATCAAGTGTCCCACATTTAAAACATGCGCAGTATAGACGACTACAGCCAGAGTGAAATCACGCATTGCGCACGAATCTCACTCACCAAAACGAGTAAAAGTAAAAAAAAGTTTACCTGATATGGTTGGTCAGGTGTTCCTTCCTGGTGAAGGACTTGGAGCAGAATGTGCAGCGGTGCGGCGACTCGCCCGTGTGCTGGCGCACGTGGTTGGTGAGGTGCTCCTTGCGCGTGAACGACTTCGTGCAGAACGAGCACTTGTGCGGGGACTCGCCCGTGTGCTGACGAACGTGGTTCACTGGAAGAGGCAACATAACGTTACTTCCTTACCTAGGGCCCAATCGCGTTAATTCTGAACGACAAAACCAAAACCGTTACGTTCTCATTTAGGTTATATTTGCCTAAACATCTTTGGAGGCATTTACAATGCTATTTTTATATTAAGATAATTGATATAATAGAAAAAAATAGAAGAAAAAATCCCGTCTGAGCTACTACGGGTAAGTCGATTTTTTCTAGTATTTCTTCTATCATATTATAATTAATATGATAGAAGAAATACTAGAAAAAATACTAGATAATTCTTAATCTTTGGTTTAGCTTAGAGTTCTCATTTAAATTGTCCAAGATTGGAATCCTACACTCCCTAAGCATAGCTTTCAACAATTTTAACAAAACTATAGCCGAGCGAGTATTTTTCTATAAACAAAACTAAAACGGTAACGAAACGATTGAGCTTTGGTTTTATCGTTGAAAATTAGCGCGATTGGGCCCCAGAGCTCTGTCACTCGGCGCGTGAGTATGGAGCGTTTGGTGTCCTAAGTGAGGATCAATTTCATATGTTAGAAAAGATAAGAGCTACACGATAAAAAGAGAGGGAGCGCTGTGAGACCTGAATTGCACTTAATTGTGACGGAGCAAAAGTCGCTATTTATTTAAATGATGCGGAGTGTAGCATTATAATTATTTATTCTGTGCTATTACTAACACTACAAAAGCTGATCACAATCGGATCAGGGTACGTACAAGTCCACATCACGCAAACGATTTAACGTGTCTATAATCCTACCAATATTATAAATGTGAAAGTTTGTGGGTTTGGAATTTGGATGTTTGTTCCTCAATCACGCAATAACTACAAAACGGATTTTGTTGAAAATTGGCACACAGATAGTAGATAGCCTAGATTAAAACATAGGATACTTTAATCCCTTATATTATATGAAAGCGCGGGCGGCCGCTAGTTTCATATAATATAAGGCAGTAAATTGTGCACGTGCACCGTCTAGGGATCCGGTGGGTTTCAGCCTTGGATTAATAAATCTAATTAACTTATCAATGTGTAACAAAAATGGTATGACATTGTAAGGTAAATATAAACCTATTACCGAGATGGTCCTTTCTAGTAAACGCCTTCGGGCAATATCCGCACTGGAAAGGCGTTTCTCCCGTGTGTTGGCGGACGTGATTCACGAGGTGTTCCCTCCTAGTGAAAGACTTGGAGCAGAAGTTGCACCGATGGGGCGATTCGCCCGTATGCTGGCGGACGTGGTTCAACAAATGCTCCTTTCGGGTGAATGTCTTTGAACAGAAGTCGCATCGGTGGGGCGTTTCGCCTGTAAACAATATAGTTACGTTAGGTGTTTCTTGCTTTGTTAATGCTATCACAAGAACACAAAAGGGAATTTGGGAAGTAGGAGAAATAAACACGCGGGTTAGGACTTAGACATCTGTCATTTGGCGAAACGAAAAGAGTTTGGATAAAGGAAAACTTATTTAAACAAATTTGAAAGAACATGCATTTAAGTAACACATTACACGCAGAGCACAGTACACCAAGCCTGTCGTTACCAAGAGCACAATAGGGTTCTCCAGTCCACATAGATTTGGGTTGTTTAATAAAATCTATACTGACCCGTATGCCACATAATGTGATTGGTGAAGTGTTCCTTTCTCGTGAACGACTTGCCGCACAGATCGCATCGGAACGGGGTATCATTAGTGTGCGACCTCATATGGTTCGTTAAATGCTCCTTCCTAGTATACTTCTTGCCACATATTTGACAATGGTGCGGAGTTTCACCTAATGGGGTGGGCAGAAAATAAAATGTTAACATTCAATGATGCAACTATATTTACTGATAGATCGTCAATATATATCATCTCCCTGAATTTTATGTTATTAGGAAGACAAGTGTTAGTGATTTAACAAACGATTTGAAAGGCCATTTGCTTTTTAGTTGGTAACCGATTGTATTGCTGTTAAATCTAGTTTATCGTAAATAGTTGAATCATTAAATATTCTACTTTCTGCACCACTGGTACCAACCCATGTTACTTGGTGCAGGCTTGGGTAATCCGTGTAAAATAAATGTAACAGAAATACAAAAGTAAAGAAAGTAATAATTACACATCATAGAAAAAATACAATTAATAATTTTCACACATCATAAAAAAATTAACAATAACATTCAAAGTATAACTATGATTAGTAAGTTAATAAATTGGTATTATTTGGCTCCGTAAACAACAATAAAAAATAATAGTCCCTTTGCCATTGAACCGATGCTATATGTTTATATACAAATGAAGACTGTGTTGAGCAATCTATCCTTACATTTACTAGCTAAAATAAACATGCATACAATCAATTAGATGCGATGTACTGAACAAGTATAAGTAGTGAAGGAAAGCAGTGTATGATGATGTTGCACTAATGAAAGAGTGTTTAGTATTGCAATGTTCTTCAAAAAATTGTGTGCGATTTGTGTGGCGATAAACCTAGTTCAACAAAACAGCTACATCCGTTCTAATGTATACTGAATCAATTTTATTTATAGGCTCAAAGCGCACGCATTAAGTACCTACAGCTTGCAGATAAAATCAAGTCCAGAGCTAAGAATAATAACATCTATTCGCTAAAATGGCGAGATATGGAGGATTGTTGAGTATAAAACAAACTCGGACTAGGTCCATTCTAATTTGCACTTTACTACCATGAAAAGTGAAAGTGAAATAAGCTTTATTCAAATAAACTTAATTATTAAGTACTTTTGAATCGTCTATATTTTCCTACCACCCGTTCCAGACTTTTTTAGCTGACAAGAAGAACGGGCGCAAGAAACTTATCAGCTGTAACAGCCATGTAACGATATTTACAAACTTGAAAGAGGGTATAGCTACTAAAGAAATTGATCGAAATGCGTTCAATGCGTAATATGAATGTTTTTATCTACACTCACATCGTAATGTTCTAAATATGAATTCAAAAAAGGTAATATAAATACGTACTTTATTTTCGTGGACACGAAAAATTAAAAAAAAAACTCATTACGATGCAGTCAACTGAA
This sequence comes from Agriphila straminella, assembly GCA_950108535.1. Taxonomy (NCBI): domain Eukaryota; kingdom Metazoa; phylum Arthropoda; class Insecta; order Lepidoptera; family Crambidae; genus Agriphila; species Agriphila straminella. The sequence continues at coordinate 5,863,855 of OX467314.1, forward strand.
TCATAAAATAACTTTATCTACACTCACAACGTAATGTTCCAAATATGAATTCAAAAAAGGTAATATAAATACGTACTTTATTTTCGTGAATAGGTAAAATAAAAAAAAAAAACTCATTACGATGCAGTTAGCTGCATCATAAAATAACTTTTTTTCTCATTACGATACAGGGCAAATCCAAGAAGAAGGTAGTGCCGTGATATTAAAAAAAACGATATTTCCCCACATACTTTCCATGATTAAAATGCACTCTATGGTGATCGATGACTTATTGAGATTAGTTTGCAAGAATGCAGTCATCTATTTTTTTTTTCTAATGGAATGCGCGCCATTTTTAGAGCATTACAAAAAAAGTTTTGAATTTTGATTCCAATTTTTATATTTAGTTATAATGAATTTCGTAGGTGATATTCTTGCTTAAAAATGTGAAAAAAAATTGACTGCAAAATTATTTTAGATGCAACTAAGGAAATGCCTTATTACAAGGTAGTTACATAGCAAATACAACCATAGTCTCTCTCTCTCTTTTCTAACGTTGATCGTTTATTTAGTAGGTTCAATCCCAAATGTATGAGTGTAGATAAAGTAGTGTATGAAACTGCACATAACTAGGTATTAAAACACTCGTGTGATACTATTAAAAACCTCGCCTACGGCTCGGTTTTTAAACACACACTCATGTTTTAATACCCCTCATTATGCATCAGTATCATAAACTACTATTTTTTCTCATTACGATACAGGGCAAATCCAAGAAGTAGGCAGTGCCTTGATATTAAAAAAAAACAACGATATTTTCCCATACATTTTCCATGATTAAAATGCACTCTATGGTGATCGATGACATTAGTGCGATTAGTTTGCAGGGTTGCGTTTAGAGGCTTAGAGTGCGGTTGTTTGGTTTGTGGCTTTAAGGTTCGGAACGACCAAGAACTTTAAATGACATTAATAGTACAAATTCTTCGTTTTCCATTTGGAATGCGAATAATTTAAACTTTCCTTTATTCTAAATGAAATAAAATCTGTTTCTGAGGAGCTACCATTAATATTTAAAAAAATTAGACACAAAAACATTAAAATACAAAATAATGTCAAATGGCATTGACAATTTTACTACAGACAAACGTCAGCGTTTTTCAACCACCGATTTTGATGGTTAAAAAGTTGCAACGCTCTGACGTTTGAAACGGGAAAGCTGTTACAACCGGAAGTCACGCTCTAATGTTTGGAACGCCGTTAGAGCATTCGGTTGCACTCGGAGCGTAGGTTCTGAACGCAACCCAGTGCACGTATCTCATTATTTTTTTCTAATGGAATGCGCGCCATTTTTAGAGCTTTACAAAAATGTTTTGATTTCAATTTCAACATTTTGTTGTGATGAATTTCGTAGGTTCTTTTGATTCTTGATTTAAAATGTGAAGAAAATTTGACTCTTCTCGATATTTTAGATGCAGCTAAGGAAATGACTTATTACAAGGTAATACCTAGATAATATACAAACAATGTCTCACTCTCTTTTCTAACGTTGATCTTTTATTTAGTAGGTTCAATCGTAAATGTATGAGTGTAGATAAAGTAGTGTATGAAACTGCACATAACTAGGTATTAAAACACTCGTGTGATACTATAGGCGCATAAAACAAGCTTTATCTGGACATAATTCGTAAACTCGTTGTTCTTATTATTTTATCGGGGATTGATATTAAGTGTCAAATATTAATTAGATATATGATGTAAAAAATCCGCGGTGGTAACCGTTTTATATAAAAATCATGAGATTTCGTACACTACCTAACTTTTTCCTAAAAGCAAAATAGGTAACCAAATACCTCGTTAGTATAATTTTAAGGTGCATTCAAATGCAATCACATAATTGCAAAATTAAACTGAAACCAAATTCGTATGCTTGTTTTTTTTCAAAGTATTCATTAAATCTCAATATCTAGATAAGCCAAAATGGTAACTATGATGTTTGTTTTTTTTTAAGCTATAATGCGTCTTTTTAGACATTGAAGCCAAAAATTAAACATTTATGTTTTACGTTTCCATAATTATGTATTTCTCAGTAGTCCAAAATCGTAACTGTGATTTTATTGTTTAATAATAGGTTTTTGTGTACTACAATAATGTTTTCATCAAAATTAAACATGTAAATGTCACGCTTAAGAGATTGAAAATACGCGCAAGCAAGTAGGTACCTAGTGGAGCATTGCAAAGATAACCGCCCGGCGGCGCCGGCGCGGCGGGCCGCCGCGCCGGCGCCGCGCGCGCGGCGACATGTCAATACCTACCTACCTACCTAGACCGGTAGGGGGTAACGAAACACTATTCACAATTTGTGTCATTTTAATAAAAAAATGAAAATGATTCTATCAATGGAATCCTTTATTACATAAAGTTGAAAAATGGGGCATTTTGGCGCGTTGTCTTGTCTTTTGAGTTGCGTACGAGCGAGTTTAGGTAGATAAGTAAAAGTGTTTGTAAGAATAGCGTTCTTTTGTATACTGAGCCAGCACAATGTCCGACTTCAAAGTAGGCACTGAAGTTCGGCGATCGATAGGTAGGTAACGAGTAGGTAATGTAGGTATACGAACGAATACATGACATTTGGATTTTACTGTGTTAAGTATTGTTGTCGTATTACAGTCTGACTGATGTCATATTCTAGTACTTACCTACCTACCTCGTACCGTAGCTAGTACCTACCGCTTGCAAAGTTTAAAAAGAAACGATTAAGTAGGTACCTACCTACCTAGAATTTTTTTTTGTGTGTAAATAAAAAAAACACAATTTCTTTACAGTAAGTTACGGGAGTGAGGAGTAGGTATCTATCGCGACTACCGTACCGACCGATCCGACCGACACTAAAACTAAAGTAAAACTTAAAGTAGTAACTATTTAGAGGAAATTTTACAAAATTTTACTAAGTTACTACTTCAAGTTTTATGTACATAATTGAAGACGTGAATGGATGAAGGTGATATGTTGCAATATTCTGATTTCGAGAAAAATGAGTTTAAAGTTTCGCTAAAACATTTAAGGATATTTCGAAACGTATTAAGTACATTGATCTAAAAAAGGTATCAAGCGGCGTAAACAGTTTAATATTTTTAAAATAAGAGAGAAATAAAACAAAATAAATTTGTTTTAGTACTTTATTTTAATAAAAACTGAACATAACTCCTTCTTTCACAAAAATAATATCAAATTAATTGAGAACATTATATTTAAACGAGACAAGTTCTTTATGAAATTAGAAAAAATAACATAAAACAAACAAAAAACTACTATTCTTCTCTAAGAATTGACTCATAATAGTACCGATATTCCGGTTTAACAAATTTTAACTGCTCGTTGATATTAGCTTTTTTTTCAGACGACACAGTACCATATTTCCCATTCACACGTGACACTTCAAAATCTGGATTAACATGACCCCTTTTTTTTTAGAATGTCAACCTTCTTGAATGGTGTATTTTCGTCATATGACTCTTTGTATAAATATGAACCATATTCATCAACTCTGATCCATTTCACGCCATCCCTAAAACTTACTTTTCCATTATTTGTATCTTTTTTCCTATTAATCAAATTCAAATTAACTTGCAAATCGTTTATTTTCCTGAAATGGTCAGTCATATCAATCACTATATTGTTTCGTGAAGCTTTGCCTATAATGCTTCGATATTGCTCAGGTGCATAGATTGAATCATATTTCCGAAGCACTTTTTTTATCCTCCCAAAATCCCGATCCGAATCTAAATAGGAATGACCCACTTCAGGAAATTTATGGTCTATGATTTTAAAATATCTTTTTAAAATCAAATATTGGTAAAGGCTTAATAAATTGAAATTTTTGTTTTGCCCTGCACATGAATCTGACCAAATTATCAAATGATCTTTACAATGGCAACTTGGATCTACCTCCACAAACGTTAACAGTGCACTTGCGACTTCTGTACTTCCACGATCAGCTATATCTTCAGTCCATGTACAACAAACAGCTTTTTCTTTGGATGTTCCGTCTATAACATGAATACCCAAGTTATAAAACCAGAGTTGTCGTAGATAGAATGCCTTGGATGTAGTTAATTTTGGCAAAGGCATTGTCTGCTGTAGATCAACTGTAATATAAAGGATATCATCAGCCGAATTAGGTTTCATTCTGTCTGCTTTCATCGCTTCAACAGCTGCATGGTGATTTGCTTTATGTTCTTCATTTGAGTCCCCAGCATCGCAAGTTGCACAGGTATCACTCTTTGGATATCCAAAAGATAAATTAAATTCTGTGACAAAAATTTTATTGTATGCAGCCTTCTTAATCTAAGAGCGGGAGAATGAACGGACGGAACAGAACGGTGACGCCTTTTTATGAATGAAGGTGATATGTACGGAACATAACACCTTCATCCAGTTCAATGCCACATAGCTCCTTCTTCCACTGTAGAAAAGTAAACGTTTTACTTTTTTGCCTCATTTAAATGAGTTAAGTGCCCTTAGCACCTTCATTCATTATTGATTTTCAAGAATAGTGTACATAACACTTTCATCAAGTTGTTAATTCTTAAATTAGACACTTATAACGATTGTTTTAAGGTCTAAAATTGTATAAATACACATGACACCTTCATCCATGCACAAAACAGCGAAAATCCAAAAATGCGACATATCACCTTCATCCATTCATGTCTTCAATTATTACCCGAGCTGCTCTTACATTTTGACGTCATGTAAGGTGACTTATCCAGTATCCGGATTATCCGGCCCTCTGAGCATTTTTCATATAAATTAAGAAATTCGTGGCAATTTCTTAACAATTTGGATATTTTATTGGCCTATCGATTAGTATGAACGTCTTAAGTGAAACGTCACGTAATGTTTTTATTTAATCTGTGTTAAAAATTGAGGCGTATGCACCTGTTCGATTTGGCAACTATAAAAAGAAAACATTAGTTATGTTACCAAATAGTGCACTTTAGAGCATCATCATATTGGCCACATGACACCCACTGCTGGGTATAGGTTTTAGGGTATTATAAGAAGTTAAATATTTTGTAGGTTCTCAAGGTATTTGTTACTTATTACTATTTTAGTGTTACATAATTATATAACTTAGTAAGCAAATAAGGGGTCGCCGCACTAGATCACAAATCATATAAGTGGAACGTATGTGATTTTACTGAGATTGAGCTTGATTTCTGTTTTTGTCTCTCCGACAAAAGAAGCATTTTTTTAACTTCAAGATACTTGTCGTATCGCGTACTGTGTCCAGTACTCGGCCGTCTAAATGTGCTTGTTTATGAAGCTGATTTTACCTTTATCTATTAAAAATATGTAGAAGGTTCTATCTACTAGGAGCTAGCAGTAATACTGGTCTCCTAGCATCTATGGGGGCCGGGTCGGTGGACTAGCTATCCTGCAAATATTCTACCAATATACCGGCCACGGGTCTATTTTGCTACCTTAAACAGTCAAAGTAAAGTTGATTATGAGCGTGGACAAAATCGTTTCGTATTACGCTGTCAATTTAGAAGTGCGTGAAAAGTTGTTTTTTCCGTGCAGCTTAGCTTTTAAAGTACTCTATTTACAATAAAAAATTCGTAAGGCCCTAACTAAACGATCAATTATATTGCATAATATTTTAACCCTTTGTAGACTCGTGTGTCATTTTTTTAACTCACTACTCTAAGGTTCGGAACGACCAAGAACTCTAAATGTGATTAATAGAACAAAGTCTTCGTTTTCCATTTGGAATACCAATAATTTAAACTTTCCTATAATCTAAATCAAATAAAAACTGTTTTTTGAGAAACTGCCATGAACTTTAAAAGTTCATGGTCGTTCCGAACCTTAGAGTGAGTTAAAAAAATATCACACGAGTCTACAAAGGGTTAAATATTGCGCAATATTATTGTGTCGTCTAGGGGCCGCCTTACCGAGACGTGACACACTCAACGTGGAGTTGGGCGTGAATATGCTGCTGATATCTGCGTAATAGGAATCGAACAAAAGTTAATACATATTAACTTCTGTAAAACTTATTTATTTTTATTTTATTTTACTTTATTAGGGACAGTACACAGCTCACTTAAATTCTAAGTTACAATTTTAAAACGTATTCTTAAGGCCAATTACGACTATCCAACAAATTACTCAATCAATTCGAAACAAATGGACGATTTTTTTTTGTTTACCTTACCAATGGTTCTCAAGGGATAATGCATTTCAATTAAATAAATATATTAAGAACTATTTAAGTGAAATATGAACATAAGGACAAACAACAACGTTTGCTCGTTTATGTTTTAATTTATAACTATTATTATGAATTAGTTTTTGTAATATAAGTATTAGTGTACCCAACCCACAACAATAATTATGCATTTGGTTAGTCAAGCAAAGTATTCATTATGTAAGATTTTGTTTGATACTGTTAATAAATCGCCTTTTGGAACCCAAGAAAGGGTCGACATTACTAAATTTGTTATTGTAAAGTCTTGGTAATCGGCAAAACACAGAATTTTGCCCGTAGTTTGTGAATTTAATTATAATTATATTCATTTATAATTATAACAATATTAACTTAGTTTCCCAAGAATTTTCAAACTTTTGCATCTTTATGACGTTAATTAGGTATGTCAGAAAGTGTATGCGAAGATTTTCTTAATAATAGCTCAATTAGGGTTATTATGGCTAGATTTGTTTGGACGTGCTCATATTTTCTCAACACGTGCAAAAGGCAAATGCGTCGTCAAAGGGAACTCGCTGACCCATTCAAAATTCCGGATGCTGCATCTATCACTCTCGAAGCCTTTAGTCGTGGACCTCATCCTAGAGCTGCAGCCACTAATGAGAGCCACAAGAAGTTCAGGAGACATCTTAATAGAATAGTTTCTAGGTAGGCAAGTATCAGTATATCGGTTAATTTTTTCGGTACTTTGATACCGGTATTTGAGGATAAAATACCGGTATTTTTAAATTCGGTATTTCGAAAAAAGCGATTTATTTTTGCAACGGTGTTTAAAAACTATGCAAAACGCTCGATTTCTGTAGATTATACTGTTGGTCATACAGCAGATGAGTTTTTATATGACATGAATCACGAATAATCACGATTAAAAAAACACCTACGCTACACTACATGCTAGCTGTATCATAGGCATCGTGCACTTTAGGTACTTCGCTCAAAAGGGGTATTGATATTGCTTTTAGTTATTCGTCTAATGTTTTCATCATCATCATCATATCAGCCGCATGACACCCACTGCTAGGCATAGGCATCCCCCAAGGATCTCCACGACGATCGGTCCTGCTTGGCCCGCATCCAGCGGCTTCCCGCGACCTTCACCCTCGCGTCGGTCCACCTTTTCGGGGGCCTATATACCCACGGAGCGTCGTCCGGTACGCGCGAGCCATTCCAGAACCTTTCCGCCCCAACGGCCATCGGTTCTTCTCGCCCCCGTGTGTTTGTGTGTTCTTTCCCGCCTCCTGCCACTTCAGCTGAGCAATCCTTCAAGCGATGTCGGTTACTTTAGTTCACCTATGGATCTCCTCATTTCTGATTCGATCACGCAGGGAAACGCCAAGCATGGCTCTCTCCATCGCACTCTGGGTGACCATGAGCCTCCTTATGAGGTCCATAGTTAGCGACCACGTTTCACTGCCGTAAATAATCACTGGTAACACATACTGGTCATAGACTTTCGTCTTGAGACACTGAGGTAAGTCCGAAGCTTCCCGAATGCTGCCATCTGAGTTGGATTCGATGAGATATCTCTTTCTCGAAGTTGGACTTACCTAACACACAAAATACGTAATCACATTAATCTACTTAATCTTCTTCAAAACTGGAGAGAAGTATCAAATCGCTTCCTCTGGTAAACTAGTACGAAACAAAAACACAATTAACTAAAAATAAAAAAAAAACAATAAGTTCAACAAATACCAAAAGAGAAACAAATAATATAAAAAAAGTATACGTAATGGTCAATAACTTTAAGGCTAGTGTTTCCAACATGAACAGGAGCGGAGCGGAAACAACCTGATCATCCCAAGACCCACTGTTTGGGAAGCACTACGGAGAGCAAATAAAGTTATTTGTATTGTATTTGTATATCTTCGAGCATTGTGTTCAGGTCTTCCAAGGTCTCAGCCATCAGAATTATATTATCGGTAAAACGAAGGTGCTGGTCATTAATGTTGATGCCGAGTCTTTTCCAGTCTAAGAGTTTAAAGATGACTTCTAACTCAGCTATGAACAGTTTCGGAGAGTTAACATCTCCCTGTCTCACACCTAGCTGCAGTTGAATAGGATTTGTACTCAGGTTCTGTACTCGGATCGACATGGTGGCATTTTCGTAAAAGTACCTCAACACCTCGATATACCTACCTGTAGTCTACTTGGCACCTTATTACAGACTGCAATACCACCCAGGTTTCTATCTAATCAAAGGCTTTCTTTGAGAAGGCCTTTCTTATGAGAAAGCCTTTGATTGGTAAGTAAAATTGCGCCTTTGTAACATGTTTTCTTATCATTTTCCTAATACCAAGGATTTGATTGCGATATTTGTGCCAATGAAACGATATAAATAGTTTTTGGATCAAATAACGTATTGTCTTTAGTATTCTTAATTACCTGTACTTTAATAACTCATTTTGTTGTTTCTAGGGAGTTGGTAAATAGTTTGAGTGTTTCTGACATAAAGCTTTAATCACTTTCCGCAAATAAAACTTAATAATATAAACCGGTAATTGAAATTTCAACACCGGTATCAATACCGGTATGAAAATCATTCCGGTATTCCATGCCCTATCGTGCAGAACTTCAGATTTTATATACAAGCCGTGGGTCTGGAAAAAACTGCGGAATCATGGAAAATAGCATAGTTCCTTGACTGCGCGTGTAAAGACGCAACGCAAGAAAGGGGCTGAAAAACCGATTAAAGGAGCTTATTTCCAACTAAATGTAAAAAATATTAAGCCAGTTTTTTTTTCAGACATTTCCCATTGCCGTTGGTTGTCGGGACATGCTAAAATACCTATATTGTGTAAAAACAAATAAACTTTACCACGTTATTTTTAAATCAGTGACATCAATTGGCCGGTTTAGTCGACAAATGCCAACATTTAGTTGTAATATTTTCAATCACTTTTTGATATATATTTTTGCGTTTATACCTAGTGTTTTTTTTTTTTTAATAAAAACGTCTCCAAAGTACCAGGACGACATAAATATGGAGAAGGTTAACTTCTGTGATATTTCAATCACTTTCCGATAAAAAAATATATAAACTTATCTGAAAGTTATTGAAAATAAAACATATAATAAAACAAAACAAAACTTTTTTTAATAAAAAGCTTCCTGAAGGTGGCGGCCACCTACTGAGCTGAGCACAAGAAGGCCGGAATTACGAATAAGACGGCTGTATTGTATACTGGGAAAAAACACTTTTTTTATTTTTAATGTTTAATGACAAAACTGACTAATCTAAAATAAAAATAAAAATCAAGGCAATCCCCAAGGATATTTAATCCAACCACATAAAATTATTTGAGGTCATTACTATTTATTAAGTTATAAAGTGTTTAAAATCGTCTACTTCTTTAAAAGGCCGGATACTAGGCAAGTCACCCTCCGGAATAGGATTCGTAGGTACTATAGTTACCCGACCGAAACGAACGGACTATCATGGCTCCAACACTTTAACGTGTTAAGGCGCCCTACTATTAAAAAGCAAGAAATAATATTCGTAATAATAAAAATACGTCTATTGAAGTCGGGTGGGGCTGGAGTACAGATTCCTTTTTTTATTCTAAAAGCCCCACCCGACTTCAATAGACGTATTTTTATTATTACGAATATTATTTCTTGATTTTTAGATGTAGGTTTTTTGAAGTCGGTTTTTTGTTTTTTTTTTAATTATTTTTTATTTTTAGTGTAGGTACCTTGTAGGTAAGGTATACCTATAATATTATTTTTTTCATATTATGTAGAAAAATCAACTCCGCCAAACGTAAGATAATCGCGGAGAAACATACAAACAGAGAACCTCCTTTTTTAAGTCGGTTAAAGAACCTTCACTTAAGATATCCCTCTTCCTACAAAAAAATAATTATCTTATTCAGTTCATAAACAAAGCATACCTATCATCGAGTTCATTCACACAAAATCATACTATTTTCGTGCTGTTTTCAAGATTACTTGAAAAGTACTGAACCGATTTCCAAATTTTAAAAAATGGGGCCAACTTGGGAGTTTACCTAATGTAATAACGTTTGAATCATTTCAATCGGTCCAGCCGTCTTCGAGTAATCGGTGGACATACACAAAAAAAAGAAAAAAAAACAAATATACAGACGAACATAGAACCTCCTTCTTTTTTGGAAGTCGGTTAAAAAAGCTAAGATCATGCCCTCCTAAACTGTCTCTAAAACTTTTTAATAACTCTTTAACAGTTTTCATTCTTTCTGTAAGTTTTAAAATCCAGCTCAAAGTGGCCACAAGAATGGACACTGTTGAAGAGTTATTCAAAAAATATTAGAGACAGTTTAGGATGGCATGATCTTAGCGTTTTTTAAATAATTACTTGGTTTACGAGTAATTAAAATAAATGTATTGGCGGCGCTAGTAGTAGGTAGGTACTACGGCGCCTTAATTTACAAACGACAGTAAGTAGGTACTACAAATATATAATGCGCGTATATGTAGCATTAACGCATGTGGAGCCGTAGCATAATAAAGATAATATTGGTATCTACTCGGCCTCGAGACTCGCAACAGCACGATTGGCAGTTGGTACACAAAGAAATAACGACCTTATTCTGCAAGAAATAACGATTATATTAAAACGTACCTAACTAAGAAAAATCAATTAATGAATAATCGCGGACATTTGTTGTTTAATTTGTTTCTTACAGTACTAATAATATTTTGGAGGCACAAATTAAACACTTTTGAAGTAGTTATGTATTTTGGTTTTCCAAAAATTACAATTATTTGTGGCTTAGTTCTAAAAATAGAAATCCGCAAAGAGAATCTGTTTAATTTTTAACAATTTATTAACACACATTATATACTATTCAGAATAAATTGTCGAATTGCAGTTATCTATAATTTCTGGTAAGATAAACCAAAACATCTGCATTTTCCTGAACCTTTTTTCATAATGAAAGTCCCGATTGATCAATTAGTTTAATTTTAATTTATAAACCTGACATGCAAGCGTCTTAACATAACACAGATACTTTTACAAAGTTATTTATTATGCTGTAATGTTGAAATCAAAATATGTTGAAAATCTAGTTTTTATTTTTTTTTACTTTGATGCGGAGTTTCAAAATGTTTAATTCTTTTTATTTTATCTATAACTAACAATACTTTATGCCATAGAAAAAGAAAATTTCAGTTTTTGAATTATGTCCAATTATAGCTAATTTTATGCGCCTACTATTAAAAACCTCGCCTACGGCTCGGTTTTTAAACACACACTCATGTTTTAATACCCCTTATTATGTGGCAGTATCATAAACTACTATTATGGTTGTCTGTAAGTTAGTTAATTAAGCAAACAAGGTACAAGTTGGTAGCCGGCATCAGGCATCAGCAGCAGACTACGTGTCGCGGTGACATGCCGTGTTGTTCTGAAGACCAATTCAAATGGCTATTCTACTAAAATTAACGCTAGTAGAATAGAATGACAATGTATGGGATTGACAGGAGCTAAGCGTTAGCTTATGTTATCAACGCCCGCACCCGAGCGGCCTGATAGGGCCGCACAACAATGGAAAATCTATTCTCTATTTATATTAAATCATTCTTATATTTATTTATTTACAAACATAAAAATTAATAAAATATTGTAACAAATTAGTGTTTTATGTTTGTAAATAAATAAATAATTCCCATACGTTGTAATTCTATTCTATTATCGTTAATTCTAGTAGAATGGCCATTTGAGTAGGGGGGGCGAGTTTTTATGACGACGACGTTGCTCTAGCTACAGAAGAATACATAGAAAAAAAAAAAAGGAACCAGTAGTCTCGCAGTGACACACCGTCTGCTGCTGCTGCGTGCAGTCGGCTACGAACTCGTGCCTTAAAAAAAAGGCACAAATAGTAGTTCAAAAGAAAACTAGAGCCTATACCGGTATGCCACATGACGTGGTTCATGAAGTGCTCCTTCCTGGTGAAGCTCTTCTTGCAGATCTCGCAGCGGTGCGGCGTCTCGCCCGTGTGCTTGCGCACGTGGTTCACCATGTGCTCCTTGCGGGTGAACGTCTTCGCGCAGAACTCGCATCTACAACAATTATTATTAAAACTAAGGGTTGTCACATGAGTGAAAGGGAACTGATCGCCCGTCCGGCTTCGCTGGCGTCCCTCTTCTAAATAATAAAATAAGGCATCCATTAAACGGTAGGTTTTGCTGTCAGTTCAACCACAGTCACGGCTGTGACTGACGATTAACCTACCGTGTAATGTAGTGACTGATGGTTGCAAGAAGTTGATTTGTTCTTCCATCAGTCAAACGTAATTCATGACTGATGGAATTGAATGACGCTTGCATGAGCATGTAATGGCTGCCTAAGAATTGGATCACATCTGTCAGCATCGAATAGCCTTATTCCGTCGCCCTATCCTTTTCTGTCGCCATTTGCTAGAGCGAGAAAGACAGGGGGAATGCTATCACTGCCGCAGCTGCACACACACACACACATAACATAATTATACACAACTCAAAACTGTCACTGTCACATGTTTGCGTTGAAAGGTACAACATGTTATTGTAATATTACTTTTTTTTCTTATATATAGCGTCCGTTACAGCCAGGCCCTGTCAGAATAGCAGCGTGCCGTGGCGTTACTGTAACGTCCGTCACGGCATTCATACGCTGAGGCAGGAGCCTTTTATTAATCTCTTTTTTTGTTTTTTTTTTTATCTCTTTTCATTTATTTTATTTTAATGGATTTTTTATTTTAGTGTTTAAGTATTTTGTTCATTCTTTGTGAGATTAATAATAAACTATTTTCTATTCTTCTATTCTATGACAGCATGCGACGAATCCTCGAGGCGATAGGCAACCCGCTATCTTTCTTGCTCTAGCAAATGGCGGTTCTGAGCGACAGAAAAAGATAGCGCAACGGAAAAGGATAGGACGACGGAAAAAGGCGATTCGGCACTGACAGATGCGGTCCAACCCTAAAACTACAGGTGAAATTGAAAACAGTTGACAAATTTTATGGTGTGGTCTTAGACCGTCAAACTGAACAACTACGTCGTTCCTTACATCCGAAAGCAAAGTTCATATATGAATATGAATCTGACTTTCTACGGGGGCTACTTGGGTTGGGGCACTTACGGCGACTACATCTAGATATACAGACAGATATAGCGGCACAAAGAGTCTTCAACTACCTATGTCATAATTTAAAGTAAATTTTGTTTTCTGTATTGCAATGTATCAATATTTTAGAGCTACATTCTTCTTTTTATCAGTGGTCGCTAAAGTATTGTAACTAAGGGCACGTAAAATGAAATTATCTATATACAGGATAGGCCAAGCCTAGTGTACAATGGCTGTCTAAAGAAAAAAACTGTCATACCTATACGGAGTTTCTCCGGTATGACTGCGCACGTGGTTGTCGAGATGTTCCTTCCGTGAGAAGGTCTTGTGGCAAGTGGTGCAGGCGTACGGCTTGTCTTGGGTCATGCGTTTGTTGTTCCTTTCCGCTGGATCGCCAGCTGGTGGAAATTTGAAGCTTGTAAGGATCCACATTGGATAATTTGATTATTGTGCTCAAATTGCAAATCTTTTTGGTAGGTACTACGTTTGTATAGGAAGTTCACTGTTCACCAGCCTCTTAATTTATCAATGCCTGAGTGGCCCAATCGGGCCACACAACTATTAAAAATCTAGTGCCTCATTTTCCAGGGCTTGAAAAGGCCTCTTTCACTCGCTCAAGGTCACGCAAAGCCGTTCGTTCAAACGAACAAGTGAGCAGAGGGCCGCCACACGCCCGCCGCCGTACAAGCGCGGCTAGGGATGCGCCGATCCGACCCGATCGGAACAAAAGATCGGATCGGCAGGCATACGATCCGGCGATTTTCGGATCGGATCGAGACCATACGATTTTTTGCCGGATCGATACAAAACTTGAAAGATCGGATCGTATAAATTAAAACGCGGTTTGTTTACAAAAAATAGGTAAGTACTTACATAGGTTTATTTGTAACGAACCTTATCTTTGTTTACATTTTAAACATGGCGGCATCAATCATCATCATTCAAGGTAGGTAGTTGTTTACAAGTTTTACATGGGTTTTTTTCTATTTATTGGGGTCGACAAACAGTTTCACAATAAAGCTAATTTTAAATAGTAGATTTAGTAATTGTAAGACCAACACCGTCAACCACAGATTAAAATTTTTATTTTTAATGGTTTACTTTATAAAGATCAAAATATAATTGCGTCCTAACTTATTTGCATCCGATCCGGATCGATTTCCTGAAGATCGGATCTTCGGCATGCGATCCGATCCGCGGATCGGATCGTGGCGATACGATCCATTACGATCCGAAAAATCGGATCGACGACCCCGGATCGAGCATCCCTAAGCGCGGCATCTTACTGCCCAAGTAGATATGCCTCTTTAAAATAGTAACAATGTCGAATCGACATTACTGTGCCGTGTACGGATGTCAAAATCAAAAAAACCAATAAACAATTGTCGTTTTTCACATTATGATACGCAGTTCATTTAAAAGAAGACCCTAACGTTGCGTCGTCAGAAAAGGTAAGAGCACGCGATAGAAAGAGAGGTAACCACTCGGTGATCTGCGCGACCTGAATTGCACTTTATTGTGTCGGAGCAAAAGTAGCCATTTATTTAAATGACTATGGCCGAGTGCTGCTTCTGTACTTGTACTATTAGTTATTCTATGGCTTGAAGGATAAATAAAGAAGCTCACGAAGACAAAATTTATTACCAACAGTTTGTTACAAACTTAAAATGATCAATCATACATAACTAAACTAGAGAGACGAATTATACGTACCGAGATGACATCTTCCGTGTTTTGTTAGTTCAACAGGGTTGGCAAAAGCTGAACCACAAACTTGACATGTGAATGGCTTGCTCTCGCCGTGGTATCGTCTGCGTATACAAGAATACAATTAGTTATTTATCATTCATGTAACGAAATAAGAAACATCATTTTAGACAGGAAAACATACCTGTGTACAATAAGTTGATAACGGAACTGAAATATTTTTCCACAGATATCACAAGAATGATGGCCAGGTGATGATTCTGCTTCAGACATTGCTGTGCTTGTTCCTGCTTCCACTTCTACTTCCACTGTCTAGAAACACAAAACCATTATTAAAACCAATAATGATAAAACAATATTACATTTCAAATGATGCAGCACAATAAGTATTTAGCAAAAAAAACAGGGTAGGTATCTACCCTACGTTTTATTTCGCCGTAGTCGGGTAATAAGTATATAAATTAATTAAGTACCTTTGCTTGCTGTTGTCCTTCAGCATTAAGTTTTCCAAACACTTCATGGTAAGCTAGCAGCTGTGACAAATCTTCTACATTTACTTTATACATGGCATGAAGGTCGTGCTCCGAGGCACCTGAGATTTTGACCACTGCACCTTCCATTCCCATGGCTCCTACACTCTGTGTAAAAGATAGTTGGTGTTATTACAAAAGATTTCTAAACACCAGTTTAACTTAGACACTGTTTAAATGTGATGCTGTCTCTTTCATATAATATTTTCAAAAAAGTGACAGCATCACTTGTTTAATTTTTTATTGTAATAAATAACACTGAGTTTTTAACACAAATATAAAAATTAATATCAGAAGGAAACGCTTAAATTACCTTCAAGTCTATGCCCTTTATGTCTTTAATCTCAGCATACTGCGTGGCCTCAAGTTTTCCAACGTTCTTCTCGTCCTTGACTATGAGTTGATCTCCAGCGCTGGCTTCTATGGAAGTGGTGCCGTCAGGGTTGTGCGTCACCAAGATATTGGCGGGCTCGCCTGTAGCCTGCTCTATACGGACGACGCTGTCTATGACCTGATTAGGGAATGGTCATGATTGGGCTTGTTATAAAAAAAATCTGTTTCATTGGGTATTTGACTGATGTAAAAAATTGTATTTAATAACTATATGTTCTTGAAAAATTAACATGTACGCCTATAGCACATCTCCGCCGCGAAACCGCAGTAGTTCCGCAGTGAATTGTCTTCTATTGACGACAATATACGATCACAATTTTACGTATCGTATTTGTTTCCCTTGTCGTACAACTGACAAGTCATGGCGGAACATACTGCGGTGTTTCGCGGCGGACAGGCGGTAAGAATAAGATAAGTAATAACAAAAATTAAGGCTTAACCGTTTCTTTCTAAAACAAAATTTACAGTGGACCATGTACGGCGCTTGTGTATCGTGCGTGACGTCATGAAACAGTAGGCCTGTTCTTGTCTAATCCAACTTTTGTAAAAGAAAAATGCCAGTGAGTTCTTAATGCATCGAAGATATTTTAATGAAATAAGTAGATAATCAATTCAATCAAAAACATGTCAAACAAACCTGTTGTCCTACAATCTGCTGCAACTGATGGACAGTAAGCGTGTGGTCTGAAGGCATCTTTATCGCCTCATGCAACTCCTCCTTGTCAACCAGCTTGCCTCCCGGTTCCACCACCGTCACGATGCCGTCTTCACTCACAGTCAATTGGATCTGTCAAGTACATGTTTTATTAGTACCACTCAAAAATATTCTCGTAAATGTAAGATTTTTTTTCTTAAATGACTACTCATGCATATTATCTTTTAATGCGATTTTATTGGCATTAGCATCGTAATGACAGGATAAGGAATGATTTATATTAGACCGGTCCGTGTCCGGGCCGGGCCGTGTACGTGGCCCGGACGGGGCACGGATATGAAACGTTACATACATTTTATATACAGTGCATGATCCGTGTCCCGTCCGAGCCCGGACGCTCGGACGGGACACGGATCATGCACTGTGTAATATAAACTGGTTCATATAAAATGTATGTAACGTTTCATATCCGTGCCCCGTCCGGGCCACGTACACGGCCCGGCCCGGACACGGACCGGTCTAATATAAATCATCCCTAATTTGACTGATTTACAAATCGTCCACCAGTCGACATTAGCGCCAACTTGGCGCTAGTGTAGATGTAGACCTGTAATTTTGTTGTTTGATATGTGTTTGCTATCAATTTTTTGATGTTGGAAGCGAATTATAATTTTATCTTCCGACACATTTTAGTTTTTTTTTTCAATTCGATCTTTAATTTGTTTACTGTCCAATTTCCATAATATTTATTATCAGGTATTATCAACCTTTTTTAGACATGGCATGGTTTGAATGACTGAAATTACAGTCATAATTTTATTATTAATAATAGGTAATATGTAATATGGAAAATTTAAAAAAATGCCAAAGTAAAATGATTGTAGTGACAGTTTTTATTTTGGTTCATAAGCTTATTTTTTTTCGAGTTTTGGGCCAATGCCCAAGAAGAAACATTCTTTACTACGATTTATTACTCTAAAATGTATACAATAAACATGTTAAAAGCTGACAGTTTCAATCAGTGGTCAGTGGATCACACACACATTAAACAACAAAAGTTTAATTTCTCCCATTTATTAAAAACTACCAGTACAAATATTTGATCTTACCTCACTGACCTGCTGAATGACGTTAAGCAGCGTGTGTGCGATAGAGGTACATTTAATTTACAAGTGCACATTATGTTGATAGCTTCGATCAAGAATACCCTAGGTGGAATATCCACGATCGTGGACAACAATACGCAAATATGGCACCTATTGACAATACAAAAAGCGATTCGAAATTTAGTCCAGTAGTCAGGTAATTTTGCCGGGAAATATTTCAAGGAGTTTTGACTTCTTGTGCTCAGATAGCAGTTAGCACTAAGGGCTGTTAATAATGCATATTGCGACCTCGAAAAACTGTGTGGAAGTTTAAAAAAAAAACAAAAATTGTGATGATAATATCTGAACTTTTAACAGCCTCCAGTGCTACTGTGGTATTATGCGTCTAAATGTACCTGACGCACAAGATATCAAAACTCCTTGAATTATTTCCAGCTAGAGTGGAGTACACTAAAGTCGCATTACTAATTTCCCAGCAAAAATGTAAACAAAGGTGTTGCCAGAACAAAACAACACAAAAGGAAATAGTATATTGCTAAGTCAAGAAATAAACACACATGTTTTTTTCATCACAAACCTAATAAAAATAGATTAGATAAATATTCCGAATCATGAGTTTTGCGGCAAAAACAGATAAATAATTTAATATTTCATAATAATAGTTTATAGGTAGAAAACATTTTTATGATGCTGTGCACTGATCAACTGCAAACAGTGCGCATCAACCTTTGGTTCATTTTATAAAATTTCATAAAAATAGTATTACGAGTAGTAGCTGTAGTAGTAGTAACATTTGTCTTTTGGTATTGGGGGGACCATTTTTTTTTTGATGTCCCCACTGCTGGGGCACAGGCCTTCCTTATGGGTGGTAAGGAGGATGGGCCATAACCCACCACGCGGGCCCAATGCGGATTGGTGGGTGTTAACGACTGCAAATGCACCCGGGACCAACGGCTTAACGTGCCTTCCGAAGCACGGAGGAGCTCGAGATAATAAATTTTTGGTCACCCATCCCATGACCGACCCTTGCGAACGTTGCTTAGCTTCCGCAATCGCTGGGCCAGGCGCTAAGCCACTGCGCCACCGAGCTCCTCAAAAAAAAAATGGCTGATGGACATTGGGGGGAACAGGCGAAGATGCTACCTACGTATTTTTGATAGCTTACTTACATACAGTCAATATCTAAGTAAAGTTTTCTTATCAGTTCGTTTCAAGAACTTTTAACATCAACAATGTATGATAGGTTATAAAGATAAAAATTTCTAATTACCATCCTACTTTAAAATTACCCTGGATGACATTATATTTATTATGACTAAACAAATTAAAAGTTAGAAAAGCAACCAAAGGTTTTCAATATTTGAAAATATCACTTATCAGGGTCAGTTTGTTTTGACAGTGACGTTTCTTTGTTTTCATTTTTGCTGGCAAATTAGTAATGAGACTTTAATTTTGAAAATTCGAATCCCCACATGAATATTTTGATCTAGGTACAAATAACTATTCTTTCCAAATTCAACTTTAAATAGTAAGAAACAAAGAAGCTTATTTCGTAGCTGTGGGAGCTTATACTGTACATAATACTATGTACAAAATAAGCTCCCTCAAAAGTGGGGCGTTATTTCGAAGTGCCGTTTTTGAGACTAACCATAACCAGACATCTAGCTAGTGTATTTATGATCGAAGATTGATAGCAACATACAAATCATGGATCAAACACAATAGCCAAACTTAGCTTCCATTAGTGATAAATAAATGCAAGTATTGCAATGTTGGAAATAGGATAATAAAGAGAGGCAGTCATGTTTCTATTTATATCTTGTCTTGTTATTTGCATGAAAATGGAACTCTCACAAAGTGGCATAAATTCATAAATAATAGCACACCATTGTTATATAAAGCCATTAAGTGAATGAAAGAACTATAGAAATGAGCAATAGCTGATTTTTAAAGTTATTTCTAGAATATAAAGCTGCTAGCTGTTGTGCAAACATAATTTAGTGTTTGGAATTTGAAATTGATAAATTGCGTGTTATAAATACATATATTTACCCTGTTTAATAACAAAATTAGTTACTTGGGTAGAGATATTATAATATTTATAATTTTTTGTTTAAGGTGCTCCTACACAGCAGTTAAATAACGTTATATTTAACAATGTTATGCAACATTCTCTAACTTTTTTCTCACATGTTGTAGCAAAATGTTGCACACTGTTATAGAATGTTATCGTGTTACACAATGTTATATAACTGCTGTGTGGGAGCACCAATACAGTGAATATTTGGTTTAAATAAAGGGTAAAACTAACCTGTTGATTTGAGTGTTCTGGGCGGGCAGTGGCCATAAGTTGCTGCTGCATTAAGTGTTGATGTGAATGATGCCCCTGAACACATAAAAATATGTCTTAGAAGTCCAAATTCTCTAAAGATAATCAACAAATAATTATATTTAGAAAATTTATAATTTTTATAATTAGGTATAAATAATGAAATATATCAAGGAACATCAATCACAATACAAATTCTACATCCACATAATAACAAAATTAATTAGTATTTTTGAAGTACTTTATCATGCTTATTATGAGTAACCAATAATTAATAAATTCATGCAATGGTCAAGTTCATCCTAATACCTAAGAATGTAAAAGAGACAAAAAGTCACATAATTATAGAAAATGATAATTCTAGTTTTCTGCCGACCACTTCTTACAACATGCTCCAATACTAACCTCGAAGCTCAACATGAAACACTATTGTCTACACAGCATTATATAATTAGCATTCCCGCTAATAAACGGAGTGTGTTACCACATGATTTACCATATCAATGTTATGGTGTTGTACAAACTCGACCCGGTTATTGGGTACCTGCTGATGCTGGCCCGGGCTCACTGTGACCTGAGTGGTGCCCGACGCTTGCTGTACAGCAAGCTCCTGCTGTTGAGAGTGTGCCACCAATGCTTCTGAAATATTAAAAATAGAACAGTCTACCTATCAAATATTTTATTTTATTGTAAGTTTCTGTCTGCCCCCCCTAGTATGACCACCGAAACACAATATATATCTAATAAAAAATATAAAGTTTTATCGACACTCAACTGTCAAAATCCATTGTCTTTGACAGTTGAACCACCATAATGCGATATGATATAGTGATTTATCATAATCACTATATCATATCGCATTTCGGTGGTCATGCTAGCGGGGCCGTATGTGAAAATAAAGGTATAGGTAGTGGCTAGGCTAGTCAATGGGTATAGTGAATCTTCTTTTAATAGTTGGGTTGTTTTCTAGGGAATTTCATTTCACATTTAATAAATACTGTGTACCTTTGCAAGTTACAAAGCTTTAAACTTTAAAGAGTAAAAAAAAACTGAAACAATCTCCCAAATGAATTGGTTCTAAAGCTATAACAAGTACCAAATCAGAAGAAAACATCTTGAAAAAAAATACTACCATGTGTTTGTCCAGATTGAGTAGCGATGATTTGTGAAACTGGTATTTGCTGCCCACCAGGAGCGGACACTGTGACCTGCGATTGGCCTCCATGGTGCCCCAATATGATGTTGGGGTCGCCATTGAGTATGCTAGCGTGTTGGCCGAGGTCCTGCAACAACTTGGAAACAATTTTATTAAATTAATATTTTTGAACATGATGAGTAGAAGTAACTAGCTTGTACTGATGTTGTCATTACTTTTGGATCACCTTCTAAATTTAAAAGGGGCCAATAAATGAAAAAAAAAAACAATCTGTGAACCTTAACCAAAGTTTTAGAATAAAATAATTATATTTTTAAAATGGTATGTGTTTCATACTAGTGGTTTAGCGCCTGGCCCAGCGATCGGGAAGTTAAGCAACAGTCGCAAGGGTCGGTCACCAAAAATGTATTATCTCAAGCTCCTCCGTGCTTCAGAAGGCACGTTAAGCTGTTGGTCCCGGCTGCATTTGCAGTCGTTAACACCCACCAATCCGCATTGGGCCGCGTGGTGGGTTATGGCCCGTCCTCCTTACCACCCAAAAGGAAGGCCAGTGCCTCAGCAGTGGGGACATCAAAAATGGCTGATGGACACATGGACACATGTGTTTCATGGACACATGTGTTTCATAACTTTAGAATAATTACCTGTCCATATGGATGAATTTGGTTACATCATAGAAGATTAATACCAAAACTATTTAGTTTGAGAGGAGCTTATCTTATCCCTTTAAAGACTTACAAAATCTAGACACCAACTTACTTATGCCATAAAACAATACAAATCTTGTCAGTTTTCCGCAACATAATAATATGTTTGCCCTTTTAATATAAATCTTCTCTCTGGCCCACAAAACATCAACCATCTTACTGTTGATGATTACAATTTAACAATTATTATAAACTGTCAAAATCTGGTATAACAACATCGAAGGGACTTCTCATATTTGGTAAACTTAAATGTAGACGACATTAAGGCTCAAAATAAATTAAGAGATTTTTTGTTAGTTTGGTTGTATAGCTCAATGTGCTGTACATATAGATCTATAACTATCAATAAGAATAATTTATTGTAATTCATGTATAACAATACACTACATTTTGGTCTCTGTGTACCTATTTCTTTTTCTTTATGACATGTGAAAACTTTTGCAAATATCTCGATAATTATATTTTGGTGCGTCTTGTGTACAGATAAGAAATAACAAAAAAATACAGTTGACTTGAGAACCTCCTCCTTTTTTTAAGTCTGATAAAAAAAATAATGTGAAAGCAGGCTTTGATTTTCATGTACTTACCTACTTTGTTTCTGAGAAATTACAAAAACTTAGATGGGTCGGAGAGTCAGGTTCGGATGCAACAATAAATTATACAATGCGATTAATCGTTCAGTCAGGTTCGAGGCGGTTTACCGAGGTGCTAACTAAATTATAACTAAGTATAAATAGGAGAATAAAACACAATACCTGAACAGGCTTTCCATTTTCGATTCTAGCACCCGTAGGAAGACCATAAACAGATACTTGTGGTATAGGTCCAGGGAAAAGATTGGTAAACACCCAATATTTGGCCACGCTAGACAAAGCAACGTTCACCGCCGCGGAATTCACTCGAAGATCTGTCGCAGAGGTTGTAGCGGGCAAATTATTGCCCTGCTGTTGTTGTTGCGAACTTTGTACCCTTTGGTTCTGAGACTGAAATACCAAATTCACAAATTACTTGCCTTGTCCAAACACAGATTGGTTGAACAAAAAATCACTCTTGAATAATCCTACAAACCTCAGAACTTCCAGGTGGTTGGCCACCACCCGTATTGATATTGTGGTGTTCTGGATTCATTATTAGTCCTTACAATACTTATGTTATGAAACTTGCACTGAAATATTTACAATAACATAGCATTTTCTAAACTTTACGCATTGGCATTGTCATAATTTGACTGTCATGGAAATGGAGGCGCGGGGGACGCGACGGGCCGCCATTACGAAACTTAGCGCACAATAACATTTTCTTCCACAGTCGCAAACGGGCACTCGAAACGTTTATTTGGCGATAACAGTTGCATTTATTATAAAACTGGGTTGTTATTACGCACTTAGTGGAATAAAATTATAACAATTTGCAATAAATGTTTAAGTTTTTCACAAAACACACTTTCCATTGCACACATCCACGAACGAAGAACGAACGAAAGTTTTGTCACGACACAGTGCTGCCAACCTGACAAACTCCAATTAGATGTCATTTTTAAATTATTAAAAACTGGTTACACGAATTGTTTGATTCACATAATTCATCTGATTATTTTTGTTTATTTGTAGGCTAGGTTAGGTTCTAAAGTAAATTATTGTATATTGGAATTATTTCAATTTAGTTGCTTTGCTTTACAAGTTTGTACTTCCATAAAAAGTCAATAGGTGGCGTGGCAATCAATAGGAAAAAACATCAAAGTACTGACAACCTAATAAAAGAAATGGCTGCGTTCATGCCTCCATCCATCCTCAATGTCTGTCACACTGGGTTGCGTTCAGAACGTTAGAGCGCCGGTTGTTTGGTTGTTTTTTAACTCGCTAAGGTTTTAACGACCAAGAGCTTTAAATGTCAATGTCAATACAAATTCTTCGTTTTCCATTTGGAATACGAATAATTTAAACTTTTCTTTATACTAAATCAAATAAAATCCGTTTTTTGAGGATCTACCATGATTATTTTAAAAATTAGACATAAAAACATCAAAAATACAAAATAATGTCAAATGACATTGACATTTTTTCTATAGACAAACGTCAGAGCGTTTTACAACCATCATTTTTGATGGTTGTTTGGTTGCAACGCTCTGAAGTTTGGAACGACACGGTTGTGTCAACCGAACGCTCAAATGTTTGGAACGCCGTTAGAGCGTTCGGTTGTGGATGGGTTGCACTCGGAGTGTAGGTTTGGAACGCGCCTCTGCAATCGCGACGCGAATATTTTTTTTCAACACACTTGTTCGTAAAGTGAGCCCTAATACATCGCTTTTAGGGCCATAAACCGAGCTATAACAAACGCGTGCAATAATATATAAAACACTAGTACGTAATAGAATTTAGCCGGGTAATACAGTTATTTTTTTTGACAACAAAGAGGTTTTATGCCATATACAATTTTATTTTTGGAATAAATAAATGTGTAAGTCCTTAATTAAGTCAAATAAATATATTATTATCAGATTATTCATAGTTCACAATATTTTGTTATAAAATATTAAAATATTTACATTTTGTCACTTAAAATTATAATTTTGAAGTAGGCTGTATGCTCCTCACCCCTTTGTTCGCAAAATATTCTTGCGTTGGGCGTGTGAAAAAAAAACAAAAAAAATACATGCGCGCCTTTTCCCATAATTATCATATTTTGTTTTTGTCGTATTTGTTGCTGTGTGGTAAATTACTTTGTTTTTTCCTCGCAAATGTGTTGAAAAACGTCGTATGAAATTCGTGAGCTCTTACTTATAATTGCACACTCGGCTGAGTTACGCCCTCGCCTGCGGCTCGGACTGCAACCCACAGCCTTGTGCACAGAGAAAGCAATACTATACCTTGTGTGCAATGAGCAACCTAAGCTAACTTGTCTCATAATGTACTATTATGAGTGTATCCAAATCAGCGATTGAAATACCGCTTAAATATCGCTATAAAATTGTAAGGATACCAAAAAACTACCGTCAAAAACGCTTTTAACCAATTAACAATATTTAATGGTAAAATATCGTTTTTGATTTGTGATGTCAACTAATTAATTAATATACCTACAGTAGAAACAAAATAGGACCCAGTACGCTACCCTGTGGTACACCGTGAACATTCTTACTGTAACCCGATTTACCCGATGAATGTGCTACTATCTACTACAACGAACTATATTTTACACAGATTATAGTTTGTAAATAAAATAGAACCTTAAATAGATAGATAGAATTCTTTATTGATCACCATAATAGAAAACATTACAAGGAAAAAAAAACATATTAAGAACAATTTCGCGGCCTTATCGCTAAAAAGCAATTTCTTCCGGGCAACCATTTGTATGACTGAAAGAAAAAGAATCAGAAGTGGGCAGTTTATGGTGCTTTTACACTAAGATTTTTCATCTTCTTCTTAGCTTCAATCTCAACGTTTGAATTTTTGATACATTATGTACTTAACGAGCAATAGTGAGAAAGCTAATCGCCCTTATTGCTGGTATGGTATGGACAGCTTAATAACTAATAGCCATGAAGATTTTTCAATAATTTATTAAGTAGGTAGGTACTTTGCGCTTTGTTTTTCGTCTTAAAACCGGCACTTCAGTTGAATTTTGAATAATAATAAAGTAATAATAATAACTTTATTTCTCACCATAATCTTAACAGTTACATAATTGTAGTTTGTAATGCAAGAGTTTGTTGTACAGTATGAAAAACTTATCTAATCCTAATCTATTGAAAAAAATACTATGGCTAATGACTATAAAACCATAAAAACACACAGTTACCTGCGTACGTTAGTACTATTATATATTCTGTGCCTACGTAGACTTTTGAAAGAAGAATCACTTATGGGATTTAAAAAACTAACTCTATACCAGCTGTTAGGTGGTCTGCAGCTTGTGACATGATTTTTACTAGGACTTTCA
Organism: Agriphila straminella; assembly: GCA_950108535.1. Lineage (NCBI taxonomy): Eukaryota > Metazoa > Arthropoda > Insecta > Lepidoptera > Crambidae > Agriphila > Agriphila straminella. The sequence continues at coordinate 5,889,720 of OX467314.1, forward strand.
TATCTTATCGAGATGTGGATGAAATGGGATTGATCCTTGTCAAACTGAGACGCGCACGAACGCCGCGCGCCGACCAGCCAGAGGGATATCCAAAAACGCGGTGTCACTCATCTGAGGTGAGGAAACTTTTGCTGCACCACTTCAAGTAAGATAACAAGTAAACAATTAGTTGGTTTATATTCACTTCGACAAGGTTTCATCCCATTCTCATCACGCGCGGGTAATACCATAAACAGCTATTAATAAACTAACAAAAAATCAAAAAAATTGACTCACCCGGTAGCCGTAGCGTAGTAGAAGGGTTTGGCTTGGGAGTAGGGATGCTACGTGCTACGGATACCATAAGCAAAAAAAAAACCGATCAAGAGCGAGTCGGACCTTGGGATAAATGACTATAGTAGGGCCATTTTAATAGATTACCTTTGACACTTCATCAAAATTCAACAACGTAACTTTCTAACGGCGGAAACAATACATAATTATTGTAATAATCACAAAAGGAAGCCAATTTATGATCGATTTTGACAAATAGAACAAAGGACTGACACTGTCAAATGTGATCTAGTAAATGGCCCTACTATAGGCCATCACTTAAGAAACTTACTATAAGAAACTAACCAAAGATGGATGAAAAGAACGGACTGTAGAAAGTCTAAGATTGTCATCAAATCAGTTGACAAAAAAAAACTAGAGAGCCGCTGAAACAAAGCCGGAGAAATATATGAACGATTTTAGGATTACTTACAGGACACTGTCCACTAAACAGACACCTATCAGTGATCAAACGGACAGAGGTTCCCACCTGTCCGCAATGTAAAGGAAGAGAAGAAACAATTTACCACTACGTGGCAGAATGCCCAATGTACGCACTACGCATCACTGCGCTGGGAGTTCTTTATCAAAATCAGTTAACGCTAAGTCAACTCAGCAGATACTGTATGCGTAACAGGTAGGTTCGAGGGTCCAACGCTGCCGCCGGTGGGTGTGGTAAACGATAACCCGCCTTCCCCTGCTCTCAGCTTTCATGGGATTTGGGGAACTGAGTGAAATGTTTCCGATCAAGGTGACTGATCACCCGTCCGGCTTCGCTGGCGTCCCCCCTTCTAAATAATAATAATAATGAGACACCATTTAATGTCTGGGCCTTCGGAGGTTAAGGAAAATCACCTTTTAAATCAGATGAAACGAAAATTTTAAACGAGATTAGCGGTTTGCGTCGTTCTGTGATGAATACCGAAAATGTCGTAAATCCCGGTATTTAAAAATTCAATACCGGTATTGTAAAGGCTTAATTTCAGTCCGGTATCCCGGTATTTTCGGTATCCGGGATCCCGGTTTGCGACCCCTACCGCCGGCCGCTCCGCCCAATGTTTTTAATTTTGCACTGGCTGTTTATACCATGTTTTGTTGTTGTTCGTGAATGCGCCCTACAAGGCTGCAACTTTTTTTAAACCATTTGTTGTAAACTTTTTCATTGCCAAATTCAGTTCAATTTTTAAATTACTTTTCCACCCTAGGGTGTAACGAAGAGTTTTGGACCCGCTGCTCAGTTCAAATATACATCACTTTCCGAATATGAGAAATGAAAAAATATTTTTTTATTTCTTTTGTATTTGCAAAATAGTTGGGCAAACGTCATCTTAAACTATTCCAAATTTCAAGTTGATACCATTAGTAGTTCTCGAGATATCCAGCTGTGACAGACAGACAGACAGACTGAGTCTTACCACCATAAGAGTTCCTTTTTACCATTTTGATACGGAACCCTAAAAACGACGGGTTGCACTCCGGGAGTGCCGGCAGAAGTGAAAACTTGAATATTATCGTTGTGCATTTTTGATATTTTGGAATGGTTAGGGAATAATTTTGCTTGCTTTAATTATCAGTATAAAAGTACTATCATTTATGGGCTAGAATAAGGGTAGAATACAATATTTATTTATTGCGCTATCGTACACAAACATGACAATTTATATTACATTAAAAAGTTTATCTCTCAGAAAAATCAACTTCCATCCATAATTTCGACGACTTTTTCACCATCATTATTACGTCACCATCTTACGAATTTTCGATGGTCACGTGTCCTGACGCGAGTTTAACATTTTTTACCCATTACAAAAAGTGTACAACGCCGCTAAAGAAGTTTTCACTTCAAAAATATTAATACTAGGAATTTTATGAACATTGGAGTCTTTGAGCGGAACTTTGATCTGTCTGTTGTATTTAATTATTTTAACACGTAAGACTAAAGTTTATGAGCCTAGATTAAAACATAGGATACTTTTTATCCCGGTCATTGTTTTCTAGGGATTTTCCGAATATCCACGCGGACGCAGCCAAGAAGCTAGTGGTGTATAAAGGCCCTTGGGTTTATTATAAAAATGAAAAAACAAAACTGATGAGTGGTGGTTAAGCACATAAGGAGCGTTAAATATTTAGCAAGTATTTTTTATGTATGGATTGTGGAATGTGTATGAGGCATGAGAGCATCGATAAGCTCGCACTCACTAATCTGTGGGATTATGGATGGCCACTAAGGGAAATCATCTCTATGCATTCCAAAGTGTCGAAAAAATCTCCCTGTCACTCTCTGACTTTTCTTCTATAAGAAGCAGCAAATCGAATGTAAGAATGTGAAAAAACTCTTAAAACTCACGTGCGGTTTCAAACTGCTGGCGTCGCTAGAGACCATCCGGAATCCGGATGGCGTGAACTGCTCCGCATCGTTTACCAGGTGATCGAGTGAGTGAGTGCATTTACTCGATGTTTTTATACCTTTAAGGTGGTTCGTTGAGCTCAGTAGCGCCACCAATGGAAATAAATCATTTACGTTGTATCAAGGGTTTAGATTAAAGCGCAAATAAAAGACTAAAATGCATTTTCTAAATATAGTTTCAAGAACTCACTCAAGTGCATGTCACTAGTGCCAAAAGTGGCCACATTTAGCAATATCCACATTCATAACTTATTGTTTATAGTTGAGGCCATGAAAAAATATTTAAAAATTGCACTTTACTCTGCTATTTGCGCAAAATATCCAAAAATTTTATTCTAAGCCCTTAATATAACGTAAATGATTTATTTCCATTGGTAGCGCTAATGAGCTCACTGTACCACCCCTTATAGGTGTAATCCACCCCGTGGTGCTTTGGCTATCTACACGCCACACCAGAGGTGTAATAACAGTATGAAAACTCAAAATAGAAAATACGGTCAATGGTCCAAAATCGGTAAGTTTCATACATTTTGACCGGAAATTGAATCCGGAATACAGAAACAGAAAAGTAAGGCGCCGCTGTCCAAAAACTCGTCCTACCTACCATCCATCACCATTCACCACTGAGCATACATAATCAATACCTTTTTTATTCATCACGATATTGAGTGAATGTCATTAACAAAAAATCGTCTTCATATGTTGGAACATCGAGATATATACTAGAGCGGCAAACCACACTACCACGCGCCACAAAATTCGTGTAACTTTTTAACCGTGTATAGGACATTGCTGGAACCCCACTAATTAATAATTTATTATTATCGCGTTAATTTTCTTTATAATAATAAAATTATGCACATGGTTCAGCAGTGTGAAAATTATTGCAATAACTTTTTAACAAATAAGTATTAGTAAAATCTTACCAAAAAGATACCAAAAGTTTAGAGAAAAAATTGTAGTAAGTAGGTACTCTTATAACAATGTTTTTTATTATTTATTTACGTAATAGGTTTTTTTTCACCAAGATAATTTTCTCTCAAACCACCCCAAACATGAGCCCCGCCCACTTGTTTCTAAATTGCTTAAAGGCTCAAGTTTAGCACGTGAACCTTATTACTTTAGTATTACGTCGAGATTCCTGCTACGAGGATTACAAGGAGCCCTCGGAGCGAATTGTTTTGTCGTGAACGTTGAACGTAGTGGGCCGGCCGGAATTCTGAGAAGTAGCAAACTACGGTTTGACTCAGTAGTACAAGCGACGTTAGAGGGGCCGCGCGCCTTTCCATTCGTATTCTGCGTAAACGTTTACGTCAACTTCTAAAACTTTTTTTATAATCGAATAACGATTATTATAATATTTTTTTCACTTGTGATAGTGCGATCGGAAATTAAACAGGGGCCCGTGAATTTGTAGGGTCATTATCTCGTTACTAAATCGGACGATTCACTCAGCTGTCATTTGTTTTGATTAGGAAACGACGCGTTTTGCCGGCGGCCGGCATCATTTTGTTGCAGGTATGTACAGTACAAAACTATTTATTAAATTCAGGATTTTTCAAATTATGAACATCAGTAGGTATTATATTATGAAATACTGCGTGCTGAACTTATATAAAAATAAATTGATCTTGCCTATTCAAGTGAATAAGCGGTATAGGGAAATTATTGTGGTTTTTCACCACTAAGTTTCGTGTTAAAGCAACATTGTTAAAGTAATTGAGTTTATGTAATGAGCATTTTCTTAAAGTATTTTATGATGAGTGGTTATACTTTTAAATAACGCATTTGGCATTCTTTTCCGAGGTATTTTTATTACGGTGTTACTCTTTGTTGTTTCAGAAGATCTGAGTTCTTGAAATAATATTTCATATTATGATTTGAAATTAGGTACAAACTCTTTAATTATACCACTTGGAAAAACTTTTACCTACTTTTAAATATAAAGAAGATCACTATCACTATAAATTAATATGCTACTTAAACTTTGTTTATTAGTTAAAATTATATCTAATCACGTAAATAATAATAAACTTTCAAATACTTTACCTATAGAATCAAACTTATTTTTTTTAATTCAATGTTGACCAATTAATAACTAACAACGTAAGATATTATTATGATAAATTACTACTTCATTATGACCTACCTATGGTTATGATAAATTACTTAAATGTAAGTATTTTTAATTATATTAGTTATCTTTAAGCTTTTTGGTCTTAAATAATCACCATAATAACATGGGTTAGTAAGTACCTACCCATACTTCCTACTAGGTACTACACTAAACATAAATTCATTAGTATGAGGAACCCTAAAAAAACTATTTTGTAAGACATAGACAGGATATACTTACTTTATTATTAATATTTATTCTTCTGATTACATAGTTTTATTAATATTAGCCTCTTAAATTTAGGTTAGGTAGTACCAAAAACCACAAACAATAAGTAGGTATTCAATTTTCAGTTTAAATTATATTAGTTATTTTTCATAAGTATTACATGTTTAAATTAAATCAAGTAAGTACCTATGGTACGGTACAAACTTATGATGAAATATGGTTTGATTCATTAGCAATAGATATTGGCATTGGAAAGATTAGGTTCTTTGGTACTTACCTTTTTCTCACACACAGAGAACCTCATAACTTCTGTGATTTAAAATATTTATCAGTTGCTAGATATTATTACATCAAATTATGACCATAGCCGTCAACTATCAGCTTACTTAAAGTAGGATATTTATTTGTGTTCTTAGCATTAAAAAAATAACATGAAAGTGACTCCTTTTTTTGTTAGCGAAAATGACCACTTTATCCGTTGTAACTTAGCCTAAACTTATTTATTTTGCCTTAGTTATGTTGTCTAAGTTAGCTTATTGTTCATACATTTGTATTTAAAAGTTCTGTTACAATAGCGTTCACGGTTGTTAAATAAATTATGAAAATGCTTGTATGGAAAATGCAATTTGTTAAAAATTCTCCATTAAAAACGTCAATTTCATTAAGGACTTAATATTACGCATGGTAATCTATTATGGTGGGTTGTTGTAATGAAGCATTGCGTGGAATGGGATTGGTGATGAGAATGCACGAGCTTTTAGCACAGAATATATAATAGTAGTAACTTTTAGTACTTAATTCTGCCATGCTCCTACACATTATTGAATACTTACTTGCATCATTTATACGCGTACGGGTGTCCGCACTGTTTTATTATACTTATGACTAATTCCAGAATATGAATACCTATAATTTGTTCGATTTGAGATACAGTTAAAAGGAGAATGACCATTTTCTAAGGACAAAACATAGCACTGTAAATAGTACATTATGAGACAAGTTAGCATAGGTTGATGCTGCGCACGAGGCTGCGGGTTGCAGCCCTAGCCGTAGACGAGGGCGTAACTCAGCCAAGTGTGCAATAAGCAAGAGCTCACGAGTTTTATACGATGTTCTTCAACACATTTGCGAGGAAAACACTTACCACATAACAACAAATACGACAAAAACAAAATAGGAAATAATGGGAAAAGGCGCGCAGGTTTTTTTTCACACGCCCAATGCAAGAATATTTTGCGAACAAAGGGGTGAGTGAGCATACAACCTACTTCAAAATTATAATTTTGAGTGATAAAATGCAAATATTTTAATATTTTACAACTTCCACACTTCCAGTAAGGCACTAATTTAACTTTGTAGGGATAATTCTATAACGCACTAGTGTTTTAAATATATTATTGCACGGTGTTTGTTATAGCTCGGTTTATGACCAAAAGCAATGTATACATAATAGAGCTCACTTTACGAGCAAGTGTGTTGAAAATATTTTTGTGCCCTATAATTTAGTTACCTAAGTAGCTGGAAAGGCCATATGCTATAATCAGTAATTAGTTTTTCTTTTGTTTTCCTGGTATTTTTTATATTATATTACATTTTCTGTAGTGTTTTGAGGTTGATACTAGACAATATGGAGGATGTTGACTCAATTACCTACTCAATAAATGTCTTCAATCTCAGGAAACGAAAGATAGTTTTAAATATTATAGTTATGAATAAAAAAAGAATATAATATTATTGGATTTTATTTTGTTGCGGCACAGGGCCTAAAAAGGTGGTATCATTCGTTGATTAGTGGTCATTCTCCTTTATATTTATATATACTTATATATTTTATTATAGATTATAGAACCACTTGTTGGATATAAAGTCAATGCATCCTGAAATAGGCGCATGAAAATAGGAAATAACATGGAAATAACATCAGATTTTAGTCGTTGTTGTAAACTTTTATAAAATGTGAAAAAATAGGTAACTATGTAAGTCGTTATTTTGGCACCCAAAGCTTTTTTATTGGTAAAGTAAGTATAATATTGAATAATGTTATGTGCCTAAGCGACTAAGCTTTTATTAGAAATATTCTAAATATACCACTAAAGCATGGAATAAAACGAATTCTGTTCTAACAACTCTTAAAATCTATCCTAAAAGAATACAAAATACCTACTTCATACATGGATCTCTAGAATTTGTCATAAATTTTATAAGAGTGGCCATGAATATCAGTAAGTACCTAGATACTACCACAAAGCTGTGCTACTTACTACAGTTTGTTTATGACGTAAATTCTTTTACTTTGTTTGTCGGCAACTGTCGAAATGATCGCGCCAATTAAACAGCTATTAAAAACTTTACAAGCTACAACTGTTCAAATATCTCTTTGTAATACCACAGATAATATAATAAGTACTATACTTTAATACCTATACTATCACCTATAGTACTCTTAACGAACCAATAACGAATTCTTATGAGCAGATAGGCATAAAATTAACAGTTCCATTATTTTTTCGGCTTTGTTTATACCTAATTGAATTTCTTTATAAAACATTTCTTTCAACAAGTAACAAGTTTGGAATATTCGTGTCAATCATAGAAGATTTTTATTTATACCCTGTGGGTAATATGGTCGTTTCTGAATTTCTGATATTTAGAAATTCAGATTATATGTTTCCTTTTTGCTTTCATATTTCAACTCGACTTACGAGAGTGCTTGAATGCTTGAGCACAAAATTACATTGAATTCTGGTGGTACGCAGCATTTTCTAGCTACCAAGAACAATGTTTTCTTTCTAAAGAGGATACCTATGACAATGTTTTAAATGGTAGTTTGCGGTTTGAGATCTATAAGCTAACTACTTTACTGACTGGCTTCCGATGATCATATTCTTTTGGGTGTTGGTATTAGCAACAACAAATTTAAATAGGCGTAGAACTACCATATTGACCACAACTATTTTTTGTTGTGTACCATAAGTAGAGGAAGAGTATATCTCGGCCGCTTTGTTGTTAATTACCTACTAGATAATGTGGAGAAGTCGGGTGCTATATTTAGTTGACATACACTTTATGTGCACAACGAGGAAAACATTGGTTTTAATTACGATTTAAGTCAAATGTTCCTGTTATAATAATAATATACATTTATTGACAAAAACTAAAAAAAAATAATTTAACATCTGTGTTACAATATAATGACATGCACTCCAACTAGTAGAAACTGTATCTCAGGTGCAGCGCTCTTATTAGGACTCGATTCCCTATGCAAATATGTAGTTTAACGCAAAAACTGTGTTAAATTTGCCAAAACTTACAATATGTAAGTAAAATAAATCCTTACAATATCCTTCTCACGCTGTATAAAGTGAATGTGAGTGTGTGTGTGTTTTTATGAAAAATTGTGGTAGTGAAACTAGCGCCGCCACAACAATTATTTTTATTACTCGTAAACCAAGTCAATATTTAAAAAAAGCTCATGTAATAATCTCTTAAATTGTCTCTAATATTTACAGTTATCAATATCATTCTTTCTGTAAGTTTTAAAATCCATATTTGCCAAAAGTGGCCACTTTGAGCTAAAATGGATTTTAAAACTTACAGAAAGAATGAAAACTGTTGAAGAGTTATTCATAAAATATTAGAGACAATTTAAGAAATTATTACATGAGCTTTTTTTAAATATTGACTTGGTTTACGAGTAATAAAAATAAATGTAGTGGCGGCGCTAGTTTCACTATCTACAGCGCCTTAAATGGAATTTAATTACACTTTTCAAAAGTAATTCAAAATCATTATGATAAAGATTTTAACCAGACAACCATAGGGTTTTTAAGACAATATTATACTTACCTACTTATTTATACTTTTGTTTACCTTATTATAGAATTATGGTCCTAGAAAGTTAAAGAGTTTATGAGCGAATTATGTTGATATGATTTAGTTTTAAAGATTTCGTATACATGTGTTCAACTATAAGTTCCTTATACTTATACTTACTTTACTTGTCTCTTCCAGATAACTAAGTATTTGTCCTATTGCTATGCCAGTAATTATTCTTCTTTATGTTGTCAATGTGATTTGATTAACTTACTTACCCATCGTTACACACTTTAGCGCTTATATTTGGCATGTTGTTTTTTTATGTTTTTGCATCCATCAATCAATGCTTCGCATGACCATACCCGAACTTATGCTAGATTAGAAAGCGCAGTACTTTCTACTATCAGCAGAAACAGGCTTTTAGTCAACAGAGCTTATTCTTGTCCAAAATGAATGATGTATAGCATAGTATTAGGCTGAGTTGCACCATCTTGACTTAACCATAACTTTAACAGATACAAACTTATCTGACTCGATGACAGCGTCGCTATCGTCTATGGCGTAGCCTAGGTAACAATATGTACCTAATAACACCTTAGTTTCACTTTTGACCACTAGCTTAGATAAGTGTGTAGGTGCAACTCAGCCTTAATATTGTGCTTGTACAGAATATATAACATATTATGGATGTGAAACTGGATAGGATAAGGATACTGGATACTCCTACATAACTTAAAGCTCTGAACTTTACTCACAAAGAATGATAACAATTTTATTTTTAATTGTTTATTACGGAAGTGCCAATTAGCTGTAGATCTTGTATGTCCATCAGCCATTTTTGATGTCCCCACTGCTGGGGCACACACAGGTCTTCCTTTATGGGTGGTAAGCCATAACCCACCACGCGGGCCCAATACGGATTGGTGGGTGTTAACGACTGCAAATGCAGCCGGGACCAACGGCTTAACGTGCCTTCCGAAGCACGGAGGAGCTCGAGATAATTCATTTTTGGTCACCCATCCCATGACCGACCCTTGCGAACGTTGCTTAACATCCACAATCGCTGGGCCAGGCGCTAAACCACTGCGCCACCGAGCTCCACCTTGTATAGTTCTTATTTATTTTGAATTTTCACGGTCTCCCAAAATAAGATAACTGATGGTTCAATAAGCGGATACTGGGCGTTGCTAAAAATAAACAAATGCTTAATAAATAAATAAATGCTAAAACACTGTCAATTTTCTATCGTGTGCCAGGTTATACAATTAATACTCAATACTCAAATCATTTATTGCATTCCACAGTGTTACAGTAGTTCTTAAATTATAATATTTTAGATCACTATGGACCCTGTCGGGCACAACAACAATAATAGATAGCAAACACTTATTTATCATTATATTATATTAGTAAGTATATTAGTTTCATTACAATAGTAGTTATTACTTAATTAATAAAAACTATTTTATTTATTCAATTATATTGCACTTATGTATTTAATTTAAGTTAAGTATTTTAATGTTTTAATAAAGTTGACTTTTTATCTACAATATTCATATTTCTATATTTTCATCTTCTAAATATTCCTTCAAGTTGTAATAACACTTTTTTGTTAGTAATTGTTTTAAATTATTTAAGAATTTTTTATCATCATTGACATGTTTAAGTGAATCTGGAAGTTTATTGAATATTTTTATGGACATGGCTAGCGGGCTGGACGAATGGTGTTTCATATAAGAATTTGGAAGCATTAATTTATTTCTGTTTCTAAGATTATGTTTTAGTGGGAGGACATCTAAATGAACGAAGTCACATCAACTAAAGTTTCCGTTAAATACAGTTTTGTTTCAATATTTATTTACTCATTTTCTTTACAATTCTCCAGTAGAAGCAGTCGAGAAATTGATAGAATTTAATTATTGGCTAAAAAACGCACACCGAGAGCAGGAAATGCGATAACAACAGAACGCAACAATGAAAATTCTGAATAATTAGTACAATCAAATCGTATCGGACGCCATCGAAACACTCATAATGTAACAATTTGTAAACAGTACCTGTGTATAAGAGTACCATACCATTGTGAACAACTTTATGCGTTTGATTATGCAGTCGCCTGCATTCGATAATCATTCGATATCAATATTAAATTACACTTCAGTTCAGTAAGCTTTCAATCTGAATTTAACCCATTAACGCCCGGAAAATGAGACACAATAGATTTTCTATTGTTGCCCGGATGCCGGCGACCGCGCGAAGAAAAACCAGAACATCTATATGAAGGATGACTAGACCAAAGAGTTTTTCAAATTCATTGCGTTTGACTGACCAACAAAACCACGGTATTGAATATTAATTTTGCTGTTTAATTTTTACACATAAATAGTAGATTGTACAACAAGTGCATAAAACGCATGGGTTTTATGTACGAGTTATACACTCTGCTTTTCACTTCGATTGTGAGGAAATAGGAAATTAAACTTTTTTTTTCGACAATATTGAAAAAAAGTGACAAATTATATAATTTTAGAATGTGCTCACCAAGGCCTTTCATTTGATACCCATATTAAAAAATTGAAAAAAAACATTTTTTCTTAAATTTTAGTGACAAATTATATAATTTTGGAATGTGCACATCAAGGCCTTTCATTTGATACCCATATTAAAAAATTGAAAAAAAAAATTTTTTTGTTCATTTTTTTGTGAAAAATTACATATTTTTGGGACGTGCTCATCAAGAGCTGTCATTTGATACCCATATTAAAAAAAAAAAAAATTTTTTTTTCTTAAATTTTAGTGACAAATTATATAATTTTGGAATGTGCTCATCAAGGCCTTTCATTTGATACCACTAATCAAAAATAGAAAAAAAAAATCATCAAGGTTTCAAAAATTCAAAAAAAAAGTATTAAACATAGATTATGTATAAAAATGAAGAAAATAACAAGTTTGTTTAACAAAGTTAAATTGCGTGTGGCTGTTTACCTGACGACCTTTGTCTTAAAGTCTGAACTTAGACGAAGATTTTACTTTATGCTCTAGAGCATGAAAAGCGATTTTATGCAGCCTATACCCAACATAATGACGAACTTTACGAGCATGAGAAGTGAAAATACTATTTAAAAACCAATACGGGAAATCCACGTCACACGTATTGATAGAAAAGTGATATTGTACCTAAGTAGGTAGGTAGGCGACAATAAATTATTATTAATTTTTTAGAATTCTACGCCGATGCGGTGGTAACCGCAGGTATACCGTTTCATTTGAACTAAATGTCAAACAGTGGAAAGCATTTTATAGGAGTAGTTTGGTATGTAATTCTTACATGCTCGATGATGATTAGAGAACTGCCCACTTATGCAAGTGAACTGCCCATCAGCCCGCTTGCGCAGGCGGTGGGCAGTTCCGATAAAAAACGCATGTTACGCATGTGTTACGGACTGGCCATCAGGTCGATGTATACTTTTAATAATCTATTATAACATTTGCACCCGCTGTCTTTCTTTTTGGCTTCGCCTCATACCTACCGCTTTTCCCGCTTGGGTTTGTATTTTCCTTCTTAACTTAATTTTAACCCCTTCTCTTCTCTTTAGTATCTAGTACAAGGACGTCAGCAAAACTGCAAATCGTCAGCTGGAATGTAGATGAGCGTGACTAAGTATTAAATATTTTTAAAAACTTACATGATAAATAGGCATGCGCGATTATTTTGAAATGGATAATAAGTAAATGACATTATTTCAGGATTTCCTGAAACTACTGAACCGATTTCTAAATTTCAAAAAATGAAACCAACTTGGGAACAAACCTCATAACGTTTGAATCTTTCAATGTTGAGCCGTCTTCGAGTAATCGGGAAACATATATATATATATAGAAAAAAATATACTACGTAACGAATAGGAACCTCGTCTTTTTATGAAATCGGTTAAAAACTGTGCTGTGCTGCTCGGTCAGATTTTTTCTAAAACTAAGCATTTCTTCACCGCTTGTTTTTTTCTGGGTTAAAAGTAGGTACAGTCGTTAAAACTTAGTCTTCATTGTTAGATTTTACAAACAAATTTTTTTTACAGATAAGATTCATTACCTATTGGCAATTCCTAAGCTCAACAAATATTTTACCTTGATCGCTATCAGCTTTTAGTTTAGATTATCAGAAGCTATCAGCTTTTAGTTTAGATTATCAGAAATTCTTATCTATTGCCGTTTTACACGGATTTCAATCCGAAACCAGTTTTGCTATTTCTTGTTCACACCTAGTCAAGCTAACATTTGCCTAACCAATGGCCACACCATAGTTTGTTGTGGGACAGCGTAAATTGTTAGTTCCAAAGATTTTGAATGGAGAAAGTACATATTCCGCGTCACATTGTGTGTAGGTAGTAACAGGTACCTAATATAATAATAGTTTATCACCTACCTTACGATGTTCATGTGTGTTCTGTTATAGTGTTTACTTATCATATTAAACTGTTTCTCCAGAAGAAATGAAAGCATTCAATCTAAAGTTTTGACACGCACAAATGAATGTGAAATACCAAACTATAAAGTGAAGTTTCAATTTAAAAAGTACGTATACCTAGTTAAGTACTTCGCAGGCTCATGTGCCATAACGTGAACAGTGAAATCAAATTTCCATGGCATCCGTGTCATTAGCTACCGCGTAATGACAAAGCACGCTTGATGATAACATATTTTTTCATGTGCTACTTGCGACGGCAAAATTGTGGACTCGGAGGGGCAATTAGACCCCATCGCGCCTTAATGAGGGTTAGGTACCACTGTCTAATAGTTGTTTACTCAATTTTACCGATCTTGATATTGTTGCGGTACTTTTTGATGATTTATTATTTTTAGGGGGCTACTCAAATGGCCACTTTTCTATTCGTTCGCTAACTTAAAAATTAAAAATAAGCCATAAAATCTAAAATTACGTGTCGTAGTAGGCTTGTCATTTCCATACAATACAACAATGTCTGTGATTTACATAAACTTGCGAAATCGTCTAATTGCTTATTTTTAACCGACTTCCAAAAAAGGAGGAGGTTCTCTGTTCGTCTGTATATTTGTTTTTTTTGTGTATGTCCACCGATTACTCAAAGACGGCTGGACCGATTGAAATGATTCAAACGTTATTACATTAGGTAAACTCTCAAGTTGGTCCCATTTTTTAAAATTTGAAAATCGGTTCAGTACTATTCAAGTAATCTTGAAAAAAACACGAAAATAGTATGATTTTGTGTGAATTACCTCGATGATATGGTCGTATTAATTCTTCTTTGTTTATGAACTGAATAAGATAAATATTTTTTTGTTGGAAGAGGGATATCTTAAAGTGTAGTTCTTCAACCGACTTAAAAAAAGTAGTGCTTGAAGTCCGGAACTCCGGTTTTGGTCTAGCTCCGGAGTTTCGAAGAATTTCAGCATCGTTTTGTAAAACCGGAGTTCCACAACCAAAACCGGAGTTTCGATTTTCAAAAATAATAATAGAAAGTATTTTAATCGCCGTGGCCATATACCCCTGGGCGGTGTTGCAGTCTCTCCAGAGGTGCCAAGTGGACTACAGGTATATCTTGGACTGTACTTATATAAAAATGCCATCATGTCGATCCAATTACAGAACCAGAGCACAAATTCCAATCCAACTGCAGCGATATGTGAAACAGGGAGACGTCATTTCTCCGAAACTGTTCACAGCTGCTTTGGAGGATACTAAGAGCTCTTGAACTGTAAAGGACTTGGCAGCAACAGTCATGGCGAACAACACACCTTCATTTTGCAGATTAGTTCTCACGGCTGAGGCCTTGTAAAACCTGAACATACTAGTAATGCTCGAATATTCCCGTAGTGTTTTCCCAAAGAGGGGGCTCTTAGGATGAACATGGATGGAACATGAACATAAGACAAAAATCATGTCGAATGTCGATGTTGTATTTACCCACTCCTTTATGTTGGGAACAAACACAGTACTCGAAGTTCTAGACCATTACCTAGAACAGATAGTCCAGTTAAGTAATTGTACAACTTCGAGAAAGATAACTCTCGTTTAATTTAGCTCGAATGGGCAGCATTCGGGAAGCTTTAAAAAATCTTCGCATCGAACTTACTTCTGTGTCTCTAGACGAAAGTCCTTGATCAGCGTGTGTTGCCAGTGATGACTTAAGGCAGTAAAACGTGCTCGCTAACTATGGGTCTCATAAAAAGGCTCACAGTCATCCAGCGACCAAGCGTGCAATGGAGAGAGCCATGCTCGGCGTTCCACTGCGTGATCGAATCAGAAATCAGTAGGAGAACTAATTTATCTGACATCTCTCGAAGGATTGATCAGCTGAAGTGGCAGTGGACGGGGCACTTAACAAGTAGAATTGATGGCCATTGGGGAAGAAAGGTTCTGGAATGGCGACCGTGTCACAAAACGCTTCGTGGGTAGGCTCCTGACATGTTGGACCAACGATCTGGTGACTAGTGAAGGTCGCGGGCTCGCGGGGCGCCGCTGGATGCGAGCAGAGCAGGATTGATCGTTGTGGAGATCCTTGTGGATGGCCATAACCAGCAGTGGATATCGTGCGACTGATATGATGATGAACCAACACTCGGTACATTTGAGTGGCGTGAAATGTAAGTAAAATGTATTTTTAGTCGAATTATTTGCGCAATTAAATCATAAGCAAGTAAAAGTGATTCAACTTATTAATTTATCGATGAAAAAAGTACATCTTGATTTTTGGTTAGTTAATAACCTCTTTTAACACGCTAAAAATACCACTGCAATTTTATTTAAATAGAGACTGAAAACTCCGGAACTCCGGAACTCCGGAGTTGGAACTCTGAACATCGAAACCCAACTCCGGAGCTGAAAAATATTCCGATTTTCAAGCCCTTGACCCGTATGTATGTATGTTTCTTCGCGATTATCTCACGTATAGCTAAGCCGATTTTTCTACCTAAATAATATACCTACACTACCTTCAGCCGTTTGAAGATCATCAGCTCTTTAATAGTTGATGAGGGGTTCTGACTACCTTCCATAATGTCCTATCGATTCGAAATTTGGTACCGTGTTACTTCAATGAGATTGGAAGTATATGGTAAGACGACCATGACCTGATCAGCCGTTTGTCGGGGGGTTTTTAAAATTTTTAATTTTTGTCATGGCTCTATTATTATTATAGGTAAGTACCTCCTTGTTCAGTTTCACTATTATAGATGAATTAAATGTCCATTTTCGATACTATTCATACGGATATCTAGCGCAGTTTTATTAAAGTTTTTTGATGTTTAGTAAGATTGTTTTGTTTTCGTTTCGGACTTTGTGGCCTTTGGTTGGATGAAAGCAAGAATCTTATTGGATAAAAGTGTTTATTTCAATGTCACTACTTCTGAGTCGGTATAAGGACTCTAGGTAGAGTCTGTTACCTAAGGTCATCGGTACTCGTAGTTATAACTATTATTGTTTTAACAGGTGCATTAATGACTTTATTATGAACTTGTTATTCATCGAGCAAAATATTGAATATAAACAATGCTCAAGTTGTTAACAAATATTATATTTATTATCTATTCCATGGATTAAAATGAAAGGCATATAATTTAATTTATTTATTAACACTTATTGTAAAACATGTCATAACTTTACAACAATGTCATATAGGTAGAACTATCGAGTAGATAGTTTGACTTTATCTCTGACAATAGACGTAAATTTTTAGGTATAACTAAAAATTAAAAGGGGATTTCAGACTACGTAAATGAACAACTTTTACTATGGGGCCAACCACGGAATTGCGAAAAAAAATCAGCTGTTCTATACATTATAGTAGAGTCGATGTTAACTATACTTTTCTAACGGTGTTTTAATTATAACAATAAATGAGTTACACATGGTACACACGACTTCACCTCAGACTATATATGTTGACTTTGAGACCGCCTTTATGCCCTTCGTAATAAAAGCTGTTTACCTGACGTTCTGTCGTGCGTACCTATAAGTATAATACTTATATGGAAATAACAATAAAGTGAATCTTTATCTGATGATCAGATATAAGTAGGTAGGTACATTTATATTGTTTAATATAATTATTATGAAGACACTGTTCTATTTGTCAAGTCAGTACTAGCTACGTACGTAGCTACTAACTACGATGATATTATACTTAAGTAATTAAAAATAATAAAATCTTTAACTACTCAAACAAAAGAGTTATTATGATGAGCATTGCATAAGGTTTTTATAAATTCAAATTACGAAACATATTATAAGAGACGCTAGCTACTCGTATTGAAGTCACTAAAGTCCTGCCCCCTACAATGACTGTTAAAAGTAATATCGAAGCGATGATGTGATTGAGATGGCACTATACGCGATGTAGGTATAGCTCTGTCCCTCTGACTCTATTACTTTGAGGTTGCTATAAGAGCTCAGTACCCTTAGCACGAACAGCTATCGAGAAAAAAAACGCGCGTAAAATGACTCGATAGAGAATTATCTATGGAAATTTTAATTTCGCTATTGGGCGGTAGATGGCGTTTTACAAATTTCTAATACAAAATTGCACTATCGAATGATTTTACGCACGTAATTTTTTTTCGATAGCTGTTCGTGCTACGGTTACCTATACAGAGCACCTACGGCCTCTGAGATCGAATTGGTATCGAGTAAACGTCAAAACGGTACAATGGAAACCATGGCAACTGTTTTCAATGTAAGGACCAAAATGATCTTTAGGTTCTTGTACCAAAATAACAGATTTTTGAAGTTTATTCGATCCTGATGTGAACTCGATCTCGTTAACTCCCGTCGAGAGTAGGGGGGCTTTTCAGTACCCTTAGCACGAACAGCTATCGAAAAATATAACGCGCGTAAAAGATTAGAGATTTCGATAGAGTAATGTTGTATGGGAAATTTGAACAGCGCCATCTACCGCCGAGAAGCGAAATTAAATTTTCCATAGATAATTCTCTATCGAGTATTAGAAAAAAAACGCGCGTGAAACGCGCGTTTTTTTTCTCGATAGCTGTTCGTGCTAAGGGTACTGTTCTAATCGTCATTTTTTTACTATACCAGTAAAACCTATACACCGTTATTTTTTAAGTCTATCTAAAAATGAAAAGGGATGTTCAGACCACGTGAACTTTTAAAATGGGGCCAACCACGAAATCACGAAAAAAAATCAGCTGTTCCATAAAAAAGTCGATCATCACAACAGCATCGACTCGACTAAAATGTATGGAAGCAGGTGATATTTTTTTCGCGATTTCGTGGTTGGCCCCATAGTAAAAGTTGTTCACGTGGTCTGGTGGAAATCCCCTTTTAATTTTTAGATATAGTTACTTAAAAAATAACGGCGTATAGTGTCTCGTCTTTTGTTCTTCTTCATTATTATACAATGTTTGCGTAGCGGAAAGATTATAAAAAGGAAAGTCATCATTACGCCGGGTCAGTTTCGGCACGGATCCGCCACCGGTCATGGTCAACTGGTCTTTAAAACGGTACAATTGACAACAAATATAGAGTGACAATCTCAATTTGAATATGCCACTTGCTGCAACGGAATATGGTTGAAGAAAGTCGAAAGCATTTCGTTTGCTGCTCAATGATTTTGTCTTAACTCGACCTCGTTGCATAATTTTTAAAAATGTTCGCGATAATCTGCCAAATAATTGTATCGCGATGATACTTCTATAATACAAAAAAATATTAATAGAGTAACGGCAATAGAGATTTAAATAAACTATTTTAAGTTCATAAAGTACTTAACAAACATCACATTTTCGTAAACTAATTCCCTTTAAGGTTTTAAGAATTTAACTCCCTACCTCTAGTTTAATGAATGAATCGGCAAGTAAACTATTGGTTTGGAAAAATTGCGTGAGTGTTTACGTTATGGCTGATTTTTCACGCTTCCGCACGCGGTTAAAACACTTGGTGCATGTAAAAACAAATGAGGAAAAAAAACCGACTTCAAAAAACCTACCTCTAATAAAAAGCAAGAAATAATATTCGTAATAATAAAAACACGTCTATTGAAGTCGGGTGGGGCTGGAGTACAATTCCTTTTTTTATTCTTAAAGCCCCACCCGACTTCAATTAGACGTGTTTTTATTATTACGAATATTATTTCTTGCTTTTTGGAGGTAGGTTTTTGTTTTTTTAAACAATTTTTTTTATTTTTAGTGTAGGTAGAAAAATCGGCTCAGCCAAACGTGAGTTAATCGCGGAGAAATTCGGAGCGGAGCGGTTAAACTGAGAACCTCCTTTTTTAAGTCGGTTAAAGAATTACACTTAAGATACCTATCCCTTTTCCAACAAAAAAATAATTATCTTATTCAGTTCATAAACAAAGAAGTTATACGACTGATCATCGAGGTAGTTCACACAAAATCATACTATTTTCGTGCTTTTTTCAAGATTAAGTACTTGAAAAGTACTGAACCGATTTCCAAATTTTAAAAAATGGGACCAACTATTGGGAGTTTACCTAATGTAATAACGTTTGAATCATTTCAATCGGTCCAGTCGTCTTTGAGTAATCGGTGGACATACACAAAAAAAAACAATTACACAGACGAACAGAGAACCTCCTCCTTTTTTGGAAGTCGGTAAAAACTATAATTACCAATCTACCAATGGACCAAAGTTTAGAATCAAGTACAACATTTGAAGGTAGGTTTAACGTATTCGTAATATAAAGGAAGGCTATACTCTATCACCAATTTTGGGAAATGTAAAACTTTACTTTAAGTATCAGTTTTTTTTTGAAATCTTTAAAGAAATTAATAAGCAATAAAATTGTTTTCAACACACTTGCTCGTAAAGTGAGCCCTAATACATCGCTTTTAGGGCCATAAACCGAGCTATAACAAACGCGTGCATGATATATAAAACACTAGTACGTAATAGAATTAACCCTACAAAGTTAAATTAGTACCTTACTGCAAGTTCTATGCGAGTAAACAGAGCATTCCCAATTTAGCCGGGTAATACAGTTATTTTTTTTAGTAACAACAAAGAGGTTTTAGGCTGCTGAAAATTCATAATTATACATTTTTGGAATAAATAAATGTGTAAGTCCTTAATTAATTAAGTCAAACAAGTATTTAGATATTATTATCAAATTATTCATAATTCACAATATTTTGTTATAAAATATTAAAATATTTGCATTTTATCACTTAAAATTATAATTTTAAAGTAGGCTGTATGCTCCTCACCCCTTTGTTCGCAAAATATTCTTGCGTTGGGCGTGTAAAAAAACAAAAAAAAACCTGCGCGCCTTTTCCCATAATATATCATAATTTTGTTTTTGTCGTATTTGTTGCTGTGTGGTAAATTACTTTGTTTTTTCCTCGCAAATGTGTTGAAAAACGTCGTATGAAACTCGTGAGCTCTTGCTTATTGCACACTCGGCTGAGTTACGCTCTCGCCTGCGGCTCGGGCTGCAACCCACAGCCTTGTGTGCAATGAGCAACCTAAGCTAACTTGTCTCATAATTTACTATTAAAAGTGAGAATTTTAGTAGCTTTACTAAAGAATATGTACCACAGATAATCTATAATATGTAATAATATTATATAATTCTGTAAATATGTATTTATTGGTGAGTATCAATGTATTTTGTATGCATGTAAATATCATTCTTCTTTATTTGTGCTGCATTCGCGTTTATCTGTTTACTGTTGGTTGACTGGTAGAGAATGCTATTAGCATTAAGTCCGCCATTTGTACCTTACTCTATGTATTTGTACAATAAAAAAATAATAATCGAAATAATAACGACGACCTCCGTGGTCGAGTGGTTTGCACGCCGGTTTTCAAGGCGTCACCATCTCTTGAGGTCCCGGGTTCGATCCCCGGCTGGGTCAATGTAGAAAATGAACTTTTCTATATTGTCTCAGGTCTGGGTGTTTGTGATACCACCGTTGTCTCTGATTTCCGTAACACAAGTGCTTTAGCTACTTACTTTGGGATCGGAGCAATGTATGTGATGTTGTCAAATATTTCTTTATTTATTTATTTAATAATCTGTGTTCTGAGTGTCCATAAACATATACTATATCTATGCCATAAACTACACTAACTTTTATGTCATTTTGCAGAAACTGTCAATTAGCCTATATCATTAAATACTTTGCCATTGTAGTTCTTAACTATTTCAATGTTTAAACAAGTCAATCTAAAGTAAACCATTTGAAATTTGTGCGTGCACCTTAGGTTTCTCACGATTGTGTCGAAATGATAACTATCGTGAAATAAGATGCGAAACTTTTTATCGTCCGTGTCTAGTGCTGGTGAACAATGATCTTACGTTGCGTCACTGCACCAAGGAGTTGACTTGTGTCTCGCAAAATTTCGTCTGTAGCAGACCTAAAGGGAATTTTAATAAAATAAATTAAGCCCAGGTTTAAAAAGTTAAAGTTAAAATGGTTATTAAAAAGTTTCAAAAGAGTAAGTAGATTAGAAACTTGGACTTCATGGATGTCCAATGTTAAATGTTTTTAAAAAACTATAATAAATATATATTTAATAGAGAAATAAATTATAGTTAGTGGTTTTTTTTACTTTATTTTTGTGGTAACTTCTTAAATAAACTGGCATTCATGACAGGTACTCCAGGAACTCACAATTTTCAGGAACCTACTAAAGTCACTTTTTTCTTTCATTTATTATCAATTTTCTGATCAATGTGCTACGAAACATGCGGTAAAAATAAATAAAGTTCTAAGGCTTACGTTTATAAAAGTATAAGTAGGTAGCTATATAAGTATTCAAATAGGTAGGTACATAAGTATTAGATCAAAGTGGAAATATCCCAGGAATAGAGATCCATAGGTGTCAATAATTTCTTACTATAGGAAAACTTTTTTGTTAATAGCAAGAATAAAGTAAGTAAATGATTTCTTTAATATTGAATAGAAATCTTAATTTATAGAGATTAAGAATAAAATTCGAGGAGCTCGGTAGCGCAGTGGTTTAGCGCCTGGCCCAGCGATTGCGGAAGTTAAGCAACGTTCGCATGGGTCGGACATGGGATGGGTGACCAAAAATTTATTATCTCGAGCTCCTCCGTGCTTCGGAAGGCACGTTAAGCCGTTGGTCCCGGCTGCATTAGCAGTCGTTAACACCCACCAATCCGCATTGGGCCCGCGTGGTGGGTTATGGCCCATCCTCCTTACCACCAGGACCTCCTTACCATAAGGAAGGTCTGTGCCCCAGCAGTGGGGACATCAAAAATGGCTGATGGACAAGAATAAAATAAATTCTATGAAGAAATTACAATCCCATTAAAGTGTGTCAGAAATCAGAAACAGCTGGAGTGATTATTTCGTTGTACTGTACTGTTTTTTGCGACGGTCCACTAAGCATATTGTGAAAAAACCATTCCGTAGTAAGTAGTAAGTATCGGCCACAATTCTGTGGTCATTCATTTTTACACTTACGTAATTTTAGCCGAGGCTGACGGAATAATATTTGGAGACAAAAACTGAAGTAGGTATGAACGTGATATTATTTGTCTGTTCCAAGTTTAAGCCTTAAACTTGAAACTCGTATTTAAACAATGGTTGTTTTGCAAATAATACTAATTATTATTAGGTACGTATATTGCTGCACATTACATTTTGTTTCTTTACTGAGTCATGTAGCAAAGTTTAAAAACTATAGGTAATTTAGTATTATAAATTGACTTGTTTGTTTGTCGTAGACGTTTTAATTTATGGGATGGATTATTCCTTTGCTCGCAAAAATATCATGACCACATACGTAGATAATTAATTTTGAATGCTTTTCGTTTACCAGGAAATTGCCTACCTACCACCAACATGTACAAAAAATACGATAATCCTAATATGACATTAATTATGCTATATTGTAACAATCAGCTTTTGATGAGACTTTTATCAAAAACAAAATACCTAATTACATAGAAATAATTTTATTTATAACTTAAGTACCAGTTTATTTTTAAGCAAGTCTACGTCACTCACCACTATATAGTTAGGTACTTATCGTTAACGTTTTACATCATTATATTATGTCCTATAAAAAGGAATTCAATATTTTATTATATTGAGCTTAGCCATACAACTCGACACATACCGATTGGTAATACTGTTAGTGCTTCCTTCCTACATTATTAAAATATGTTTCCTCATACACACAGATGTATGTATACAAGTATGATACGCCATTCAAAATTAATGAACATATTTTTCAAATCTACGTGTGAAGAAATAGATTCATGGCAATTACATGTTAATTGAAACTAAACAAACGGATAAAACAAGAAATTATGTAAGCTAAATATTTAAAAAAAATACGTTTTGCATGGAATTTCCTAGTTACTTAAGTACTTAAATGTTTTGTGTACCTTGGTACAGAAAACGTTTTTTGAAACGTTCTTAAAATTTTGAAAGTTACGAAGCGTTACGAAATTCTAGGTTTAAGTGTTAAGTAGATATTTAATGAGTAGGAAAAGACGTTTAAATAATAATCCCTATCTTATTTAAAAAAATACAAAAAAATTAAGTTCATTCTTGAAAAAATTCATATTGTTATGCAGAAATACAGTGTCTGAGATATATTTTTTTCAGACACTGTATAGTACTTTATGTAGAGTCACGAGACTAACTTATCTGAGGAAAGTCTCGTTAAACATGGCGGTTTGTTAAATAAAAATGCGAACACTTTGATTGTAAATTCCACATTCTAATCCTATCATTAAATTCGTTGATGTTTAAAAATGATAAAAATAATAAAAAGCGTTTGTTCATTCAAGTTGCTATGAGTTTTCTGGAATTTCTTTACATTCCTTCAGCAAATTTTATTGAAAGTTATAGAAATTATTGCAAATATTTTTTAGTCGAATGTTTTTTGATTTACGAGTCTATAAAATGGTCAACACTTCGGCCATTTGTAATATAGTCTGTGACATGTCCGCATGCCCCAAGTGTCTGTGAAGTTGTTACGCAGAACATTACTACTCTAATAAAAGCATCAAGTAGACTGATATTTATCAGGCGAGGTCTGTAGACAATTGATTCATTGAGACAGGCTAAATGCCCGTCGTCTGTCGACCCCCCTTGTTGTCGTGAAAATATTTAAATAGATTAAATTGGGGGAAAGCAAATTATTCTAGACCCGCCGGATGTGACGTGGAAAACGTTATGAATAAACTCTTTGATTCTTTGACCTCATTTTTAGGGTTCCGTACCCAAAGGGTAAAAACGGGACAATATTACTAAGACTCCGCTGTCCGTCTGTCTGTCTATCTGTCTGTCTGTCACCAGGCTGTACCTCATGAACCGTGTTAGCTAGACAGTTAAATTTTCACAGATGATGTATTTCTGTTGCCGCTATAGGTACCAACAAATACTAAAAACGGAATAAAATGAATATTTGAGGAGGGCTCTCATACAACAAACATGTTTTTTTTGCCGTTTTTACGGAACCCTTCGTGCGCAAGTCCGACTCGCACTTGGCCGGTTTTTTTGTAAGATTTGGTATAAGTATAGGTACTAACATGTTTTACTTATTTAATTTAAGAACCTTTTTATCTTATTTGCTTTTATCTGTTTATTAATTATTTTATTAATTACATAGTTCTCTGTAGTTTGATACTACCATAATTACTCTTTTAAAATACTTGTACTCCTATGGTAGTTACTATCTTTTGTTTTTAATAGTGATTAATTGGGTCCGAAACCTTTCGATTTTGATCTACGATATCTCTATACGATATTCTCATGATGCATTGATTATTATATTTGCATATCTAACAGGGTTTCCCTATCAAAGAATCTATTGCTTAAACAGTTTTTTTGTTTATTTACATTATTTTTTCACTAAAAACACAAACAAACGATGGGGTTTAAGCGCTTAATCTGGTCCTACACATGTACTTAAATACTTTTACCAAGGTAAAGTATATAGATATTAATTTGTTAACGAGAACTACAAAATTAAAAATAAACATAATACTACGAAAGTTGAAACGAAACGCATAATAGTTTTCATAGAACGGTTCTGGTATGACCTTTCTAGCGGGGTCATTATACTTATTACATTTTATTCACTAGCGCATTTGACATTAGGCTGTTACGTGTCGTTGCATATCAAAGGTCGATTTTTGATAGTTCTCCTAATGGAACTTATTATATCCTTGTCAGTATTGCAACTGTAATCAATTATGTTCGTAATGAAATACTATCAAAAACAGGTTCCTATTATGAAATTAAGACGTTACTTCACACTTCAAATATTGATTGTAACGGTGCTTAGCCATGTTTTGACAAAAAAAAAGTTAAAATTCTTACAAATTTTTCGCACATCTTTTTAAGAAACCGCGTTTAATTTAGAACTAAGTACTTTAAACAGTACGCACGCATCTACAACATTTTTTTAATTATTTTTTTAATTTATTTATATTCAGGCAACGATATACCTTAAAAACTAAACATACATAATTTATAAAACAATGTTGTTAGTAAATAACTTAAAACAAAATGTGTACTAACTAAAGTAAATACCTAGTCCTAAAATTCTAAATGATTACCTCATTCTCTGTGTCCCTTAAATCTCTGCTAACTCCTCTATCTTGGTAAAGAGAGTTATCTTTAAATAATAATGTTGTGTATGTTCCTATCTCTAGATACTTATCTTATCAAAAAGCGTTTAGTTCAATTTAAGACGATAATGATGTACCACTGAGGTGAAACCATACTGAGGCGTGACATGTCAGTGTCGTAGGTGAATGTAATGAGATTTTGACACGGCTTCGTGAGCATGCACTGTGCACTTAGTGACATAATGGCTAAGCTGGCTATTTTATGCTCGCACTCATGGGCGTACCGAGGGGGGGCAGGAAGGGGCAGCTGCCCCCCCTGGATTTTGTTTACCTCTAACTAACTATCAATTGTTATCAATAAAAGTTCTTATTTGCCATACAATATATTTGATTTTCAAATTAATCCCCCCCCCCCGCCCTTGGGACGATACAATAGATTTGCCACCCCCTGTCCCAGAACCTGGGTACGCCCATAGTCGTAACTAGTATTAGGCATTATTAGGGCAACACTCGTTTATTTGTTTTACGCATACATATAGGTACAAATGACTAGTGAAAAGCAGAAATATATCGTTTTCGGACGCGATCTAAGACGACTAAAACTAATCTTATTTGCTTAATTTTGGTCAAACTTGGTAAGATGTAGTGTGTGCAAAGTTTGAAGGTTAAGAATCTGTTCAAAGACAAAACTAGAATAAGAGCATTTAAAACTATACTACAGCTCAACATGTAAGTGATGCATATCTGATACTTAAACGTTTGAAGCCCGAGGCGTACATGAATTTAACCTTTAGGTCACAGTAGTTGCAAGCAAACAGTGTTCAAATTGAGTACAGTTGCACATTCTGACTTTATACGACAGACGTATAATGAAGTTCTCTCCATTAATTCTTTAGCTAATAACCGGAGTTGAAATTAGTTTTTTTATTAGTACACTGCACTGTATAATGTTGAAAGTTTTCTGGGAGAAGTTTTATCTCGTTTGTATTTATTGAACTGTGTTTACGTTATTCAATTAATAACAGGCGTGATTAAATTTCTTTCATGCAAGAAATGTTTGGTTTTGTTACTTAGGTACTCGCTGAGATAAATTGTATACTTTGAGCAAGGCTCGCGATCTCGCGATTGTCACGACTCACGACATTTTAGAAAAGGTGCAACGCAAAGGTTTTGGTGACCTTATAAATTATAAATACACAAAAGCAATAATATCAGATTATTTCAATACACCTATATTTGTTACGACCCACTTTCTAAACATTATATGCAGCACTTTACGCTTACGCACTTACTAATAGTTTTCAGTTTCAGTTATTTTTAACCGACCTCAAAAAGGAGAAGGTTATCTATTCGTCGCGTATATTTTTAATAATTAGCATGACAACAAACAATTCAAATTATCCTTCACATTACAAGTAATGTCTTCATATTAAATAGTTTTTCTTACTTGAGTAGAACGTAGTAGAACAGAATTTTCCAACGCTTGACCGACTCTTTACTTGGCTGATATTTTTTGCCTCGCATTCCTTTGTGGCCCACGTTACAAATTTTACGGTTGATAACACATCTTTTGTCATAGTCAGTAAACTATTATTTGATCAATGAAAATCTCTACACAGACTATAGTATTAAACATGTGGAAAATCTTGATAAAGAATTAATGTTCCTTTGCACATTTAAGTCTAAAAAAATTAAGATATCTTTTCATGTTCACTGCTTTATGAACTATGGCCAGTTGGTCACACTTACAAAGTTTTTTTTTATGTAACTAATCTTTTTCGATGATCTTCAAAGCAAGGTCAAGAGGAACGAAAGTGAAAATGCTAGCTGTGAGATCTCAGATTAAGTAAACCGTCGCTGGTATTGCGCGTTTACGG
Organism: Agriphila straminella; assembly: GCA_950108535.1. NCBI lineage: Eukaryota > Metazoa > Arthropoda > Insecta > Lepidoptera > Crambidae > Agriphila > Agriphila straminella. The sequence continues at coordinate 5,917,044 of OX467314.1, forward strand.
CTGCCGTCGATTGAGCAACGAGCCAGCAATGCTAACGCAAAAATAACAAACATCTTTGTTGTTCATAAATACTGTATTATGTAGGTAGTTGTTTAACTAAAGCGCAATACACACGGTGCATTACATACTAAGTATTTCTAATAGGGATGATGACTAATGAATAAAATAACGAAATACTAATAAAAATCGTAAACATATTAAACTTTTAGAGTAGCTCGTATACCTCTTGGCTTAGAGTAAGACGGGCTTCTGTTCGTACGAAGCCGCGATGCTCGAAGCCTCTTGGTTTTATATATTGCATATTATTTATTTTATGACCCTTCAAAGTTGGGTGGACAAGTCCATTTAAAAAGTATAAAATATATTAAAATAAATGATACCTCTAATTAGTCCGTAAAATGTAAGTATAGCAAATTTGTCTAAGAAACTATTTTGATAACACAATATTGAATATAGCTGCCGAACAAATTTCCTACGCGTTGCATACAAACTTCTCAGGCGTGACGTCATAACTAGGAAGCCATGTATGGAGCGTTTTTGGGCGAGTCCATTTGTGTGCATTTCACACTGTGATATCTCGGGCAGTTTTCATGCTAGCGTATTAATTCTTTTACCAATGTTTCTTTTTTTGAGAGGTAATTTATGTAACATAAAATAAAAAAGTTGTCATCGTCCCTATTAACAAATTCGTTCATTGTAGAGCTGAAGATCAAAAATATTATGCTCTAATGAAAATAAGTGCGCTTTAGTGAAATAAAAAAAGACGTTCTTAAGCGATAACCTCACGAAGCTAGCAACTCTGTAATCAAATAATAATAATAATAATAGCCTCTCTGCATCAGACATTCTTCATTGGTACAGTATTTGGGCTTTGTTTATGTTTTGTATGCCTGATTGCCACTCGGCAAAGGCCTCCTCCAACCTTTTCCACTCCCACCGGTCTTCTGCCACTCTATTCCAACTGACTCCTGCCACTTTCCTTATGTCATCGTCCCACCTCTTTTGTGGTCGACCTCTCCTTCTATGGCCTTCTCTGGGGTACCATCGTGTAACAATTTTGCTCCATTTACCCCTGATCATATGGCCTGCCCATCGCCATTTGAGCCTTCTTATTTTGTATGTAATATCTTGGACTTTGGTCTTGTTTCTAATATGGTGGCTGTGTAGTTTATCCAATTTCTTTACGTTCAACATACTTCTTTCCATTGCATGTTGGCATAATCTGTAATCTGTAATCAAAAGTATAAATAAAAGAAAATCTTTCTTTCCCGCTAAAAAAGGGTGGGCTTCTATGATTGATCTTCGTTTATCGTATTTTTAGATCTTCTATCTACATAATGTGTGTTCTATTTTTAACCGACTTCATCAAAAGGAGGAGGTTCTCAATTCGATTGTATGTATTTTTTTTTTTTATTTTTTTTTTATCGTTGTTCGCGCGTATCTTCGACATTTATGGACCGATTTAGATAATTCTTTTTTTGTTCGATTGAGTTTTCTTGCGAGATGGTCCCATTTATTTTTTTTTCAAATCGGTTCAGTAGTTTACAAGTAATCCTGAAAATACTATGAAATTAAATCAACTAACTTGACAATTTTGTTATTTATGAACCGAATTAGATGATTTTTTTTTGTTGGGGAAGGGATACCTTTGTGTAGTCTTTTTAACCGACTTCAAAAAAAGGAGGTATTGTATGTATGTTTCTCCGCGATTATCTCACGTTTGGCTAGGCCGATTTTTCTACCTAAATAATATACTTACCTACACTACCTAATACAGAAGGTACTTACACTAAAAATAAAAAAATAAAAAAATTGTTTAAAAAACAAAAAAACCGACTTCAAAAAACCTGCCTCTAAAAAGCAAGAAATAATATTCAAATCATTAGATACGCATTATCATTGTTATAATAATAAAACACGTCTATTGAAGTCGGGTGGGGCTTTTAGAATAAAAAAAGGAATATGTACTCCAGCCCCACCCGACTTTAATAGACGTGTTTTATTATTATAACAATGATAATGCGTATCTAATGATTTGAATATTATTTCTTGCTTTTTAGAGGCAGGTTTTTTGAAGTCGGTTTTTTTGTTTTTTAAACAATTTTATATTATGTGGTCTAGTTTAGGAGGTAGTGAGTACTCAACTCAACTTGGCGTACTTAGTTCAGTTGACAAATTTTCTCTAGCCTTCACTATGAGTCTTTGATGAGACACGACAAAAAGAGTGAAATAATTAAGTAAATATGTTAATGCTTTTAGTCATCAACATGAATGGACCCATGATAAAAAATAATATAAGTACAAATAGTTGAATTTCAACGAAAATGCAGTCTAAATGTAATTAGGTAGTAACATTATTGCTTTTTACTGGAAAAAGGATAGGCAAAGCTTTGATTACTACTGTAAAAAAATGTAATTTAGTTTACAAAATTTATAATCGTCGAAATATTAACAGCTATCGAAATAATTGTTTCTTTTTCTATTCAGAAGTAAACGACGAGACGTGCTCTTCTGTAAATTGAACATGCTAAAATTCTATCTATTCTAAAAATATCCTTTTTTAGCATTAGCGAATAGCCTGCAATGTTAATTCGTTTCGCGGCTTGTTACGATGACACACTGCAACCGAACCGACAATTACACTTCAGATAATAGATTACTATAAAGTTTATTTCATTTACCTCAAATAAAGAGCATTATTTTGTAATAGATTTAAAAACTTATGTTCTTATTTGAACCAATGAAAAACGGTTGATTGGAATACTTTTTTACTTAAAACGCTCTACATTAAAAACGAGTTATTAATTTTAGTTTTTAATTTGAAACCGTTCAGCCTTGTTTTTTTGTGATATTTTTTTGTAATTCTTCATTCTTTCGATTTTGGGTGGAACTTGTAAGATTGTCAACACAATTCATGAATGAGAGGAATGAGAGGACTAATTAAAAATGTAACCTAATATCTTGCGTGTTCTAAAATTTTGGCGATGAGTTATTTAAAAAAACCCAAAAAATTATCCCTTGAGGTGCTCTAAGTTTCCTTCCGCATTCGCTTGGTTTTATAATTAATTAGCCTATTGAGGTTTTCCTGAAATATTTCAGGTTGGGATTACCTATACAAGAATCGAACGCGTCAACTACCACTTGTATGATGTGTTTGTTATTATTTATAGTCAAGACAGATTATTATACGCATGTGAATGTAGCGAAATGGCCAAGCCACATTATTTTGACTAAGGTGTAGAGTTTTGGAAGTTATACACATATTCTGACTAAGGTGTAGACATGTAGAGTTAAGACGTGTTGAGTTAGAGAGAGAAGCTTGGCTCTACATTGATAGCTGCTAGCTTGGTCTGATAACTTTTTGATAGTGCGAGCCATATGGTTTCGTCTTGGCAACATTTTACATGAAAATGTTTTTGGTGGGATTGTCATTTACGTGGTGTCAAAAGTATAAAGTTAAAATAGTTTATAAACTGTAAAGACATGAAGGCTACCGTGCCGCTCGCCAAACGCTTCGTTTGCCTTCGTCAGCATGATAATAACACCAAGCCAAATCGATTAGAAACCTTTTACTTCTCATTAATCAGATCTATTACATTCGCAAGGCAAGGGAAACCGTTCACATTGTGGTCTTATTTTGATCAGTTGATTTCAATCTACTTCCTAAAAATTTTCTACTTACTAATTTTGTAAAACGAATTTAAGTTAACTATACATAATCTTTTTGCAAGACTCAAAGATACGATTTTGTTACAAACGCAATTCAAATAAATAGACTGATGAGTGCTCATTTTGAGTAAATAAACTGATTATGATTACACCCAACAATTAAAATACTTTTCTCTAGTCTAGTCTAGTGAAATATAAGTATTTGTCAGCTAAAAATATATTTTTTTCGTATTGTCCTAAAAAACGCTATAGTAAAGGTAATAGCAAGATAGGACACTATTTATGAAAGTGTAAACATTAGGTTTTGGCCCTTTCAAAATAATACAAAAATAATATAATAGATATGGAACTGAATAGTTATTTTAATAGAGAAGAAAAGTTTATAAATGTGCGGCGAGGTTTACTTTGTCTGTCCACGACAAAAATCATAGCGAGCAATATAGTCGAGCTGTATTTTACCTTGAAGTTTTTCAACATTTTGTGGTAGCCCTGAAAACGCAATGCCCGCGTCATTGGGAACCGGCCGGGTGACTTTCACGGCTCGTCCTAATAATGCAAGTTACATCAGACCCATCTGCCTTGCCGTCTAGACACTTGCACCTTGCACCGACCTTATTAAGTTGCCATAAGCGATACTTTTGCCTAATTTTAATTGTTGTATCATAACATTTTCTTGATAAACTAACAATGGCCGTGTATCATAAAGAATTTACGTCGTTGTGTTGCGTGTCTATAAGTGTCCCAATTATTGTAAAAACTATATTTTTTTGAGAAAATTATCTTATTTCTATCAAAGATTACATGGAGAAAGAAGGCTTTTATCTGTTAATGAATCTAAACTTGAATTACTGGACTGCGTTAAGAAACAACAGTAATATTATTAGAAAACTAAAATCCTCTAAAAAGACTCCTGGTTCTTGGTTAATGAGTTAAGTACCTACTTAAATATTTTTTTCATAAAAATATGCCTTTATGGTGTGACCAGCCCTTAACAAAGCGTTTCCGCTGAATTTGAATTAGTGTTATATAACCTTGATTTGAACGCGTAGCTGGCTTTGTTTGTGCGACCGATTAGAGGATTTATTAATTTGCATCTGATTTCGTAGTCGGTAAATACGGAAGTGGTAAATAGGAAACCTATTTCTGAACTAAGATAGCAACTTAAAATGAATCGATTTCTCAATGACGGTGTAGTACCCTTTAGCACGAACAGCTATCGAGAAAAAAACGCACGTAAAATTACTCGATAGGCAATTCTCTATGGAAAATTTCATTTTGCTTATCGGGATAGATGGCGCTGTACAAATTTCCAATACAAAATTTATCTATCGAATGATTTTACGCACGTTATTTTTTTCGATAGCTGTTCGTGCTAAGGGTACTGATTTTAACTTTTTATAGAATTCCATTAACGTTTGTTTACGTAAACAAAAGGCTAACCTATTACCACAGAATCTGTTTATCTGTAAAACTTTTCAATGTCGTGCTAAGTATTATTGCGCTCATGCATATAACATCTTCATTTTAAAGCAACTTTTAATGTTAGTGCGGTATTCGAGCCATTTCCTGAGTTCTTAGCGTACCTGCCTATTATGACGTGACTCGTGCACGTTGCCGTGTTATTTAAGTAAAGAATGAATCATCAAGAAGTGGACAAGTAATTTAAAAAAAGATTACTTATTACAAATAGTTATTCTGTTAGCGAAACAAATGTAGAGCTATTTCAGATCCTTTTGGTTACGGATGAGTCTCGACTGAATGTTGTCTCGTCACGTTGACCACAGAATATATTAACTATGTTTTCAATATTCAATACTGGATAAATTAACATTTTAAGAAAAATGCGGGCAAAAACCTGAGGTCAGTTTGGCGGGGAGTAGGGTACCAATATTTTTTGAAAGAGAATGAATTAAAGTTAGCTTTGCGCTACACTACAAAGCAACTTGGTAACATTGACTGGTTATCAACTGGCTGTCTGTGTGCTTTGAAGGTTGTGTGATAGTTTATTTAACACTCAAGTTGTTCATTCGTTATTGCGGAGAAAATATAGCATTTTATTATTATTATTATATAATCATAATTCAAAAAAAATAAAAGTAAGTTAGGTGTGTCTTATATTGGTCGTGATTTTATCAACTTGTGATTTCAATTATTAAACCTATTGAACAAAAATTTTTTTTTCTCATCCTATGCTTGTTCTCAATCTTATAATCTGAAATAGCATAGCACGTTTACGAGTAAACTTTATGCTCTATTGCAAAATTTGACTGTTCTGCAATAAAAACTTTACAATTTTATTCACAATAAGGTTACTACAAAACAAGCATTGAACATGAAAGTTTTATTTGCTTTTTTACAACAAACTATTTACTAAGTAGGTATACAAGTCTTTTGTCTGAAACAAGCAAATTGATAATTTAAAAAATTTGTAGTACTACCCACATTTAACCAAAAAAGGGAAGGTAATGTATGTATGTATAGGGACTTTAAGTATTGCTTTATGAAATAAAATCTTATTTCTTGAATAAAATTCTGATTTTAATAAGCAACGCAGCGTTACTTGTGCCATTTCCGCTCGAAAAATGAGGTTGTGAGGGTATTAACTCACCGATTGAAACGTTAATCAGTGCTAATGTTATCAAAACAATAGTACTGAAATAGGTCGCGAAGTTCAGCATTCCAGGCGACCTTGTTACAGGGCCGCGACACGCTAGTAATAGCACCGAGTGCGTGGGCGCAACATCTTTCAATACCGCGCTTTTGCTCTAAACATTCGACTCGAGCGCATACCGCTTCAGATCACCTTACACTTACATCCTTTATCTCTACGCGATACTTTATTGTTTACGTTCTAAATTAGTCGATTTTCAATTGCTACGTTTTTTTAAGTGAAGTGTGAACGTTGTGATGAGATTCTTCCAGTTTTGTTTGGTGGTGTTGTGTAGGTAAAGTATTGCATTGAAAATAGTGTGATATTTTAAGTGTGAGTGGATGGGATTGAGATAACATCAGGTAAAGTGTTGCAATTTCACAAAGTATGAAATTAACTTGATTGATGCAAAAGAAAGAAAATGCAAGCTGTATTTTGAAAGTGCGTATATCTACGGATAGTAGGTAAAGTTCTCTAGTTATATCGAAAAGTGTTATAAATCATACGAATTAAATTTCATTTCGTTCAATAATTGAAACTAGTGAAGAAACGTACCTCAACTACTTTGCCCTTTTATTATTTTTATTAGCAGCTGTATTTGTATTATAATAACGTGTTTTTATCATTACGTAAATGTAATTTGTTTTAATAAGTGAATGTAACCTACACCATTGTCTTCTTACTTAACAAGAGATAAACATCACACATAATTTATTACACCTGTATTGGTATATTAATTACTTACTTAAGTCACATGTGTTTGTTAAGTAGAATAATAGAGACATGTGACGATTGATTACAATGCCTTTGAGCCGTAGTGAATAGTCCTTAGAGGTGAAGAAATAAAATAAGCTTATAAATATATATGTTTCAAGTAAAGCTATAGAGTCTAGAAATTTTCTAGTACTTTTTACGTTTGCGCTGTAAGCCAACGTTATCTCATCATTGTGAAGAATTATCTTCGACATTCGAATGCAACACCTTGAAAGATGCCATGCCAGACAATCGATTAAGATGAAAGCTGTATAATTATTGAACTTTTAGATTTTAGGCATTAATATAATTGAAAAAATACTAGAAACAATCGACTCACCTGTAGACGGGATTCGAAAAGAAAATTTCGCCGCTCCCACTAGCAACTTGGTAGCGTAATTGGTCAGTGCATTGGGCCGGAATCCCAAGGGTGCGGGTTCGAATCCCGTCTGAGCTGCTACGGGTGACTCGGTTTTTTCTAGTATTTTTTTTAATTATATTAATTATCTTAATATAAAAATACCATTGTGAATGCCTAAAATCTAAAAATTTAATAAAGCTATAGAAACAAAAGTTACACAATTTTATTGACGGGGACCAAAACGTTGTGGGAGTTACCTACGATTATTACAATCGCGTTATTTGAAGGGGCTAATTGCAATACACAGTCTATGAACTGACGTTTTTAGGGCAATGTAATGATAGAATAACTATCGGATCAACCCAGAAATGTCACAATAACACCTGCTCTAATGCAGAGACGTTGTGAAACGGTATACTCCGTTTTTTTCGGAATATGCAAGAGGTCATATGACAAAGCCCCAAACCTGTCTACGGCCTTGGTTAAAGAACCGGTAAGGAGCCGGCATTTAACCGGCACTATTATTTACTTGTAGACAGACTCAATATGCTCATGTTATTGGCAACTTCTTATGTCATATGGTTTTTAAAGAAGCGGCCGGCGTGTGTATGCAGTAATACCGTACGTACAATACCGAGTGACCTATATTTTAGTTGCAGGTATGCTTTTTAGTCCTATAAGCTTAGTCTAGTAGTCTAGATTTTAACGATACAAACAATCGAAAACCTGTAAATATGTGAGATTTAAATTAGGTACCTAACGGTTGGCAACTGTAAGTGTAAGTAGGTTGGCATTAATTACAGTGTAGACTCTAAGTCAATTTCAATCCACTACTACACCGTATGGTCAGCATACGTAAAAGTTAATGTATTTTTTTAAGTAATCTCATATTGTTACTGGTCCGAATTTTATTTCTATGAAAAAACTATGTTTTATATTTTGCATTTGGATTTCTAAATTTAGCGCTATCTGATTGCTATATGAATCATCCAGAGTAAAAATGATTCCACCAAAAAGATTTTCATGTAAAATATTGCCAAGACTAGGCTCTCACTCTCAAAAAATTATCAGACCTCATGTAGAGTCCAGGGTTATTACGAAAAGTTACATGCGATACACGCAGCTCTGCGTCCGTGCTTCGTTATGATTGTTTCCTATTACAAAGCACTTGCGTATGCGATATCGCAAAGTGATTGCGTAAGTTTGACAGTTTTTCTCTAGCATATCCGACATCATTCATTCAATAGTTGGGCTACGATAGCCAAATTGAAAATGTGTTTAATAGCCACAACCGACGATTATCGTGACCAAGTGACGCGTTACGCAATTGCGTACGTTATTTTCGTAATAGGCCCCCAGCTTCTAACTACGCGCTCTAAATCTTCAAAACCTAACTTCAAAAACTCTACACCTTAATCAAAATATGTGGCTTGGCCTTTTCGTTACCACTAGAATTATTGTACAACAGAAAAGTAATGAACAGTGAATACATTTTTCCATGTAGCCACATATGAAATGGTCAAGCCACATAATTATTATGACTAAAGTGTACTTTTTGAAGTTAAGGCTTGAGAGAGGGCGCGTAGAGTTACAAGCTATCGGCTCTGCATGAGGTCTAATAATTTTTTGACAGTGCGAGACATATGGTATCCATTAAAATCCTCCATAAGCCGGAAAAGCAAGCTGGGGTCAGAATTGTGATCTAAAATAAGTAAGTTTTAATTTTGTTTTAATTTTTGATATGAATCGTCCAGAGTAAAAATGGTAGAGTAGAATAGTAGATTGTTATACAAGACGCTAAAAGGACCCATTGCATACGAGGTAGTTTTATTCCCGAGCTTTAGCGAGGGAATAAATAGAAACCGAGTTACAATGGGTTTTAGCGTCGTGTGTTACACTATACTTTTCACTACGATTGCGAGAAAATAAAATACAATATTAAATAGTATACCTACCTCCTTCCGTAAACGAATCCACTCGTTTTTCTATCCTCCACTTCATAAACTTTTTGTACAATATTTAAATACTTACCTTAATGATTTGTTGACGGCAAAAGATTAAAATTATTTCTTTCCTATTACAGTCACTTCAATCAGTATGTAATTATAGAAAAATTCTAAAGGTTTTGCGCCGTGGTACCTTTTTTTAATTTCTGCTGTAGCAGCTAAGCAACCCAAACACGCATTCTACGATTCACTCTGTGCACAGAGTATATATAAGTCTATGATTTCACCGAAGAGATGCTTTTAGTTCCATTTTCAAAAATAAGAATGAGAAACAGGGGGCCTATTACGAAAATAACGTACGCAATCACTTGGTCACGATAATCGTCTGCAGTTCGTCCATTTTCAATTTGGCTATCGTAGCCCAAAGACTATTGAATGAATGATGTCGGATACGCTAGAGAAAAACTGTCAAACTTACGCAATCACTTTGCGATATCGCATACGCAAGTGCTTTGTATTTAGGAAACAATCATAACGAAGTACGGACGCAATTGCGTGTATCGCATGAAACTTTTCGTAATAGACCCCCAGTATTAAAGTCGAGCGAGTTTTTATTCGTGATTATGAATAAATACTTTTTCGTTTTAGTAGGCTCATTGGTAATAGACAAACGTTAAAAAAGAAAAAACTTTAACCCCTAGGGGTAATTATGCTATTTTATCTCGGCTCTTGTACGTTACAATGACGGACTTTTTGAGCAAGAGGAGTGAAAAAACCATTTTATAAATTCTCATTTTGTTTATATTTGAGAATTGAGAATTCTTTATCTTAATCTATATTTTTACAATACTCACGCCTCTGATTCGGTGAAATTGTTTCAAGCAAGGCTTCGGTGTGAGGTAATTAGATTACAATTTACAATGACATGACTGCCCAAAAAAGAAAAGTGTACATTGTGTTCTTACTAAAGTATTTTATTTAGAGGCAGGGTGAAAGACGGAAAATAATAAATGAATGTCAATCAAGAGACAAAATATGACAAGGGTAGATCATTTGACGATACGTTAAAAACGAAATTATAAATCTGTCGTCAAAAGTTTACTAAACAAGAGTCAACCGTTTGTTTGCGCCGTTGTTTAGCTTTTTATAATGTAAAAAGTTTTAATGGTGACAGCTAGAAGTAAACCAAATACTTCGGCGAAGGATATGTAACATTCAAGATTAACAGTGTTGTAACATTGTAATAATATTGATATCAAAGTCACAATCACATTAATTTTCTACAATGTTACAGACAGGTATTAATTATAGGTAACTATTTAAAACTAGAACTTGTGGAACCAGGCCTTAACTACTTAACTGTGCATAGTATTTATGTATAGCGGATAGGTAAAATAAATCTTTAAAATATTCTTATATCTTTTAAATGACATGTGTGTAGTGTTGGTTGAAGTCGTAAGGCAAATGAAAAGGTGACTGTAGCAATTTGTAAGTTCCAATTACTCGTAAATGAACAATTAACAATATTTTTCCCCAAGTATTGATAATGTCTGTACTTATTATTTTGGCGATTTTTCAACTCTCTTTCCCTTAGCAAGACTTAGCTCAACCCCTTCCCCTATCATCCTACATATGAGATTTATCAAAATGCATATTTTTGAATAAGTAATCTGTGTTTGTTTGCTTGCGTTGCATCTATTAAAAGCATTTCTGTGTATAGGACTTAGCTATATTTTGTTAATGTTTTACTTAATTTAACCCAGTCTTTCTCACGATGCTGTTTTTACGTCTTGAGACTCTTGAGTAGGTACCTATTTAATTACATTACGTTAATGTATACATTACATAAAAAAAGTAATACAAACGTAAGTGTAAATAAGGTGAACAACTATAATATTTTTTGCAATATATGGGTAATAGTTCATAACATAACACATCTTTTTATATTGTTTGTATATGCATAGCAAACACGGCATGCAACAATTTAATAAAAATATGGACGTAACAAACGAGTTACTTACCTCGTACATTCAACGTTAACGACAGTAATTGATGGTCATTCAAGTTATGTAAGTAGTTATTCATGCATGAAGAGATATAAAAGTAAAATGAGCCAATAAAAAAAATATTATGTCTGACTGACTGACTGAGCTGACTTTTTCATTTAAAACTGATTTCCCATTATCTACCGCAATGAAAAAATGATATCACGTTTTTCTGGATTAGTGGTAAAAACGAATGAGTAACTGAAAAAAATAAAAATAGATGTTTATTTAAAGTTTGACAGTTTTCACAATTTTAGCGCAAAAATAAACAATAAATATGTAACAAAAACATTTCCATCGTAGTGGGTCTTGTCACTTAAATCTACCACAGAGGCATTGTCTCTTCTAGCAGTAACCACTCCCACCTGGCATTGAAAATACGCTAAAGTATTTCTATTCATTATTATAACACTGTTCAAGGTTGTTTCACTATGTGATTGTTATTTGTATAAAAAGTTGAAGCATATTTATGTCGATGTACATGACTGTTTGTTGTCATTAAATAAATGAAAAAAAAAAAAAAGTGTTTGTTTTGAATAGAAAAATCTCGTATGGGAGTTAAAAATATTTATGCATAAAGTACATTAGGCGTAACGTTACATTATTGTTGCAAAATAAGCTTTAATTTATAAAGGCATTTACTCATAAAGGAATTTAGTGTATTTTGAAAAAAGAAATATATGTAGCATACTTCCGCAAACAAAATATGCAAGATGCACACCTCAAAATATAAGTGCACAATACCTGCATTTAGCAAGACAGCAACATCTTGCATATTTTGTTTGCGGAAGTAAGCTACATATATTTCTTTTTTTAAAATGGTTTGGGACTTCCGCCAAGTGACGCCTGATTCAATAAAAAAAAAATTTGTGTATGACTTTGCTTGTTGACTATTGTACATAGTTTGCAATTAAGTTAAAAAATTACCCGCGTGTAGACATTCTCCAAAAATTTAAAGAATAATGGCCTTCATAAATTATGAGGTCAGTGTCGGAAGAATAATAAAATAAATTTGGAATTTCCTATTCTGCGGCGACTCTCGTACTTATGCTTCGTTAATAGTAGTAATAGGGGTCAATGCTCTAACATTGCATTTTTGGTTGTATTTAATAGTTGATTGTATTATAACTATATAGGTAAGTAATTTCAAATATGCGTTTCAATGGAAATAAGTATTTTGGCGTTATTCATATTACGCGTTGTAATTCGTAAAACACTTTATTTGAAAGTTGTTTGGTTTTCACATAACCTCGAATTAAGAATTAAATTATACTTAACATTGAAATAATAATAATGCAAATCTAGTTCATCACTCTAATTTATGTCTTCGTGTGGGTTGTGGAGTCATCAATTGTTTTTGTTTGGAAATGCAGTCTCAAAGTTTGCTGAGACAGCATTTCTAAATCTTATCTGAATTGTAAAAAAAATGTATAAAATTATTATACGAAAAATGACCATGCTTGTCATATTATTTTTATATAGGAATTAAAATTTTAAAATTATTTAACATTTAGTGACTGAAATTAGGCAGCAATATATTTTTGATGAGGAGCTCGGTGGCGCAGTTGTTTAGCGCCTGGCCCAGCGATTGCGGAAGTTAAGCAACGTTCGCAAGGGTCAGTCATGGGATGGGTGACCAAAAATTTATTATCTCGAGCTCCTCCGTGCTTCGGAAGGCACGTTAAGCCGTTGGTCCCGGCTGAATTTGCAGTCGTTAACACCCACCAATCCGCATTGGGCCCGCGTGGTGGGTTATGACCCATCCTCCTTACCACCCATAAGGAAGGCCTATGCCCCAGCAGTGGGGACATTAAAAATGGCTGATGGACATATTTTGATAGGAAGGACCTTTCCTTAAAAGGGGGCTTCAAAAATGATTGTTATTTATGTCATGAAAGTGAATAAACATTATTTTATTTTTTTTTATTTTTTATCTTTAGTATGGTAATAGATTTCAATTGGTAACCAGGCTAGAATTTGTTTGAAGGGAAACAAACTTTGTTTAATTCCTCGTAAACAAATTAGCACGCATTTTATTTCACAGTTACGTTTAAGTAGCTCAAAGGAGTTCTAGCAATTAGGGGAAGTTTCCAGCTCTGACAGTTGCGAGTTTGTATTTGATTTCGAACCGTTTTTCTCCCTAATGACTGATTCTCTTTCCCCTTACCCTTAATGGCCACCGCAGTTACTGCATTTACAACCCGTGGTTCACATTTACTGCGCTGTTTATGATAGTTATTTATTCATTCACTTTTATGATATCATCTCCAATGACTGCTATTTCGTTAATTAATAAGCGGTTAAGTGGATCATAATTTCTTGTTTTGAAGTAACAGTTGAATTTATAACACTGGTTTTTTGCTATTTCATTTACTAAAAGATTGTTTTGATTTTTGCAGGAAAGTTGGTGCAGCGCTATTTTTTTGTATTGGGTGAGTAGGTATATTTTTTAATAATTTAATAATACTCTACATACTCTGAATTCATTAAAAGTAACCAGGCATTTGTCATTCTAGAAATATAGTGGCGGAAAGAAAAAAGTAATGAAAAATGATCCAAAGTAACCTGCAATTACGGCACTACGTAATATTGTTAAATTCTAATTTATATGTCGGGTTTGTTTCTATAAATATAAAAAAAACTACAGCTTTAAAGTTATAAGGCAGAATATCAACGTCGGCGAACTTATATGTTTGCCGCTTCTCACGATCTCCGTTACTATTAAGTGTACTTTTTAATACCTACCTTCCACACTCTCTACTATCCAAATCCATAGCACAAAAAATACAAAAGAGTAGTATCTTACAGAATTTTCACAAATTTAATCTTAATTTTTAATACCTACCTTCCACACTCTCTACTATCCAAATCCATAGCACAAAAAATACAAAAGAGTAGTATCTTACAGAGTTTTCACAAATTTAATCTTAATTTTTAATACCTACCTTCCACACTCTCTACTATCCAAATCCATAGCACAAAAAATACAAAAGAGTAGTATCTTACAGAGTTTTCACAAATTTAATCTTAATTTTTAATACCTACCTTCCACGCTCTTTACTATCCAAATCCATAGCACAAAAAATAAAACTCTTTATCTTCGAGTAGGCAACTTATGTTGACTTGTAATAATAATAATAAATATATATTGTACTATGACCTAATTTGTGTTTAAAGAATATCCATGACGGGCACAACTTTTTAACTTAATCACTCTAATGTTTTCAACTTGAAGTTAGATTTATTACCTTTTGTGCTCTAACACACTTTGAAACCATCCATGGTTTCAAACCTGCGACCACAGACCATACAACAAGTACTTACGTGCCTGCGACCAAAAGGCATAAAACCTTTATGCAAATATTGAGACGTCCAGTTTTTATAGCGTCTATAGTGTTCGCTAGTAAAATAAGTAAGTAGACAACTTAGTGTCTACTTGATGAAACTGTTAAAATCATTCCATTTAGCTTTAGGATGTAAGCGTGAACAATGTTTGTGTTTAACATAAACCTCAGTACTAACCTTAAACATGGCTTTCATACTACCTACATCATAGTTGAAATCGTAAAAGAGACGTTCCGTTTGAGCAGACGTGGACGTGGACTAAACATAAATAATCTCGTCACTTTCTCGGTGTCACCATTTGACAAATGGTTCTGCATTCTTTTCGCACTCATCGTTTAACGTTTTAAAATAGTTAGGTACCTATATCAGTTTTTTACATTACATAAGTGTATAACGATAATAGCATTGCAAAAAGCATGTGTGCTACCTCTACAAAAGACTGACATGTTTATTAATAAATACCAATACTGCTTGCTTGCTTGCATCTATAGTAAACATAGGAATCAGTGTAAAAACAGTGGTTCGTTACACTGAAATGGTTACATGAGTTAGAGTATCTAGAAGCGGCAAACACGTAGTTGCAAGTCATAATTATTACGTACGTACTCATCAATATTACGTGAGTCACTGTTGCTATATCGACCGTACGAACTGACAACGTGTGACGCCTACTCGTACGTAAAGTACAAATTCCCGCCATGTAATGTAACATCGCGTGCTGTTCCGCTTCCGATGCGCGGGAGTTTGGCAAAAAAGCCGCTTATAGCAACCAGTAATCGGATATCGAGCATAATGAGTGTTATTGTGGTAGTGTGCTTCGTTATATTGTTTAGATAGACAACTGAATAAGTGTAGCAAATAAATTACTATAGCAATGCAATGCACACCTACGAGATCCATATTTGATTCATTATAACACAACTAGCGGCCGCCCGCGGTTTCACCCGCGTGGTTTCCGTTCCCGTGGGAATATGGGGTAAAGTATCCTATGTTTTAATCTAGGCTATTTACTATCTGTGTGTGAAATTTCAACCAAATCCGTTCAGTAGTTTTTGCGTGATTGAGGAACAAACATCCAAACCCACAAACTTTCACATTTATAATAATTTGTAGGATTGTAGGATTATAAAGTGTAACAATATTAACAATACAACGTATATTGTAGACAAGATGAGGAAAAATATAAATACAGAGAAATGAGTCTAGTTAATTTTGTTTGGTGGTACTGTATTTTCTCTTTATTAAATTTGCTGGAAATCTTACACATTCTGTACCATAAACGTTACGAGGTCTGCAGTTATTGACTAATGTCATAAAACCGACGGGCATAGGTATACTGTTTTATCGGAACTAATCAAAATTATATTACCGTATTATTTCTTGGTCGTAGAGGCGTTGAAAACTTCATTTCATGGAAACGTTTGAATACATATTTCGTAATCATTTTACAGAATTTACAATTACTTACTAGATAAGATGATGATTTTTAAATTGCCTTTTTTTCGATAATTTACTATAATACCTAGGTTAAACAACATTTGCAAACCATCTCTTTTCTCTCTTCATCTAAGTGAATAAAATTATGAAAGAAAGTAGGTTTACATTAGCCAAAAGAAAAACATCAGGTAAAATCCTGTGATGATTATAAAATGGTAACATAAAAAACTTGTTCATACAGCTGCATGGCAATGAATTAATTTGCTAACCATCAAAATAACACTAGAATAATCTTGTAATGATAAGAATATCACTGTTCTGTGGAAACTGAGAAAACGAAACATCAAGAGCAAGTATCATTATTGTTATTATTTTGTGCCTTCTATTGTTTTCATTGATTATAATCATAGATATTAACGTCACCTTCAATTGTCTTCGCTTATAGCACCATGTGACAGCAATTATTATCGATCTCCTCTGGCGTCACGGGGTATTAGCCCGACAGGCGAAGACACCTGTAGCGCCGAGTGCCAAGCCAAGCACGTGAACGGCGGTTAGGCTGCACTCCCAGTAGAAGCGAGCTAATAAAGCGAAAGATGCATTTTAGTGACCGAGGCCTTTGTATAAGAATTAAGTAGGCATCTCGCATTTAAGGTAACTAGATTAAAAGTAGTAAATTAGGTGAGAATTCAAGCCAACTATTGAGGGGGATTTGCTACTGAATTTGGACCAGCTGCGTGCGGCAATTATTACATACATACATAAGGTACATACATATACTCACGCCTGTTTCCCATAGGGGTAGGCAGAGACTATCACCACCTACTACGATCCTTGCACACTTCATTCACTTTATTAACATCCATCAATCTTTTCATACATGCCCTGCGGTTTTTTTCACTGCGTACACCAGCCTTTTTTATTAAAACCTCTATTAGGTCCGCGTAGGTTTTTCTGGGACGCCCTTGCGCAATCGTTCCTTCCACATTCGCACAATATATCTCTTTCGTGATTCGCCTTTCATTCATCCTCTCTAAGTGACCAAACCACTGGAGCATTCCTTTCTCAATTCTTGTCACTATATCATCTTTCAGTCACTATATCCTTTTACGAATCACATCATTGCTCACTCTATCACTCAATTTGGCAATTATTACTATATACTATTCGAGATATTCATATAGAATAAACGTACGCCAATCTAAAATAAAGGTGAAAAACGATTTGCCATTTCTGAATTTGAAAAATAGCCGCGAAGACGATTATGAGAAATCTATGATGATACAGCAACTAATTTCTGGGATAAGAGTGTTTTGTATTGTAACTTAAACATCAAAATTAATTATACTATAATAATATCATCAGTAAAGTCACTACAGTGAACTCTATGTTACTAAATTTGGGGGGTGCGGCATTATGCCATTAACTCGATGTGAACAATTAAGCAGGGTAATAAATTAAGTTACTGTAATCAATAACAAATATTACTTTTAATTTATTGATACAAGTAGGTTCAGGTTCTTAAGTTTAAGGTAATATCATACAATATAATTAATTTGTTCCCTAAATACCCTATTATGTACCAAATATAAAACTACCAATAAATACCAGCTCACATTGCTATGAAGCAATAAGCAATATTGAGGTTGTGATCAGAATCTTAGATAGACAAATTGATTGACTAATGGGTTGTTGGCTTATAATAATTAATTAGCATGTCTAAGGAACTATCGCAATCATTGGTCGTCAATACAATGAAAAACTTGATAAATTAAAATGTTATCAACACGATGACAATATCGCTATTAGTATTATAGCTTTAGGTGAAAGTCCTCCCTTAACAGAAGATGTCTGGGGCGTCAGGAGCGATCCCTGAGAAATATCGCGTCTAATTTGTGTGCTAATCCGCGCAACCGAGACCTTCTGTTGCTATCGTTTCGGTTCGCTAAATATACACACAATATTATTATGTGGGCGACCTTACTGGAAACGAATAAAAGGAATTAGATAAATAAGAAAATTTTGCGACAAGATCGAACTGAAATATTACAAATAAATAAGAAAATTATTATTAGATATTGTATGTAAATGCTATTATGAAAACATGATACATAATTATAATCTATCGCACAACTTAAATGGTATCTTTGATGTAAAAATCAAAACACAGTAACAATTTAATGATTATATCTACTAATAAATACTAAAATTAAATGAAACAATGTGAAGAGTGATTTAACATTTCAACCTATCAGTGATCGAGTTCATAATTATAGAATATGGTTTTCAATGTTTTTTGACATGTTTCAGAACCCCTAATATAGTACCCCTGATACCACGATGAAACCCATGGGAAATGATCAGAAAAGTGATGCTTAGGTTAGATCAATTTTAACTAACAAGCATCACTTTTTTTAAATCATTATCACAAGATTTTTCTGATCATTCTCCATGGGTTTCAACGTGGATGACGTAGGCAATCTTACGGTCGCCGCTCGTACTATGATAAGATATTTTATTCTTTTTTACTCCTATTTACGTAATTCAAGAATTTCTTCAGAAATCATTATTTTATTAATTATGTATGTACTTTAGATATGAAAGTAAGCATATTTAAATCCTTTTTTAAATTTGAGATTTTTGCATTCACAATGATATTTTTATACAATACTAAATGATATACTAGAAAAAATACGACTCGCACCACATCAATTCTCGGATGGGAATCGAACCCGTGACAATTGGATATCCGGTCCAATGCTCTGACCACTGAGCTACCGAGTCACTAGTGACATCGTCGAATTTCTTCTAGTATATCCTGCTCTTACGCTGCAAGCCGGCATTATTTCACCAATGTGAGGAATTACCTCGACATTCAATTGAAATATATTTCCAGATATTTTGACAATTGATAAAGATGAAATAGCTATATAATTTTTAAATCATATCCTTTAGTTTTACTTGAATCATTTCCAAGAAGTATTTTCTTAAGTTCTCATACTCCACCATTACTATCTTGCCGCACTACGATATAATCGACAAGATCAATTTTTGTTATTTTTCTTTTGTTTATAAATGTAACACTAGGTCAACAGCTGTACCGAAGAGTCTGGCTCACAGCCAGATGTTGAATTTCCTAATTTTATATTATAATCTCGTAAACAAACGGAACAACCCAATCAAACGTTTTTCTTATATGCAATCAGTTTATTTGGCAAGTTGTTGCAGAAGTTAAACTGTCATCGAAGACCTTGAAGTATTTGCATTACTTTTAACACTTTTACGAGTCATAAATATTCAAATAGAAAACATTGTACATATGCTATAAAATTATTATTAGACAATAAAGTTTTATTACATATTTTTTCCCATAAATCTATTTGTTACGGATAGTAAAAATGTATTAAAATAACAAAAATCAATTTTAAAACGGCCTACTAGTAAGTTTTGTTTACTAGTACTTACCTATTTAAATATGTGGATAGATGTGATGAAAAAAAGAAATGCTTGAAAAATTGTTACTTATTTACCCGACTACGGCGAAGCCAAAACGGAGGGTATATGATTTTGACCTGTATGTATGTATGTATGTTCATCTGTTTCATATTATCTTCTAAACTACTTATCATAATTTGACAAATGAGGTATCGTTAGAAGCGTCTTAATCGTCCACTGGTTATGTGACGTCACATTAAATTGAATATGGCGCCCTCTAGTGGAGTTTAAGTCATAAACAAAAAATATATTTTAATTATGCCGTGTTGGGTACCAAATGAAAGGGCATAATGAGCACTTTTCAAATATTTATATATTGTTAGCTTTTGCCCGCGGTTTTTTAACAAGTTAGGTAAGTACCTAATAAGTTTTAATATTTTTTTCGATGGTTGACTATAAGCACCTAACCAAACCATTAGGAACTCGTGACGATGACAGTTGCAAAGGTGCCAAAACTTCGGGAAAAATAAAAACATAAAAAAACCTATAATCGCGTTGCCATCTGTTATACAGGATGTTTTTTTTAGTATTGTGTAGCGAATAATTTTTAAACGGTCTAAGGTTAAAACAGATATATATAAATAAAACGACTGACCTATCGTAAAACTAACAAGTTCTTCTTCTTATCGAATGAGGAATAGTGGCCACCTCTAGTGTCAGAGTTTACTAAGCCGCCTGTAAGGACTCTAACTTGGCTTAACGACTGTTATCAGATGACAACAGCCGGGACCGACGGTTTAACGTGCCCTCCGAAGCACGGAAGCGCTCAGTTGTAATGCCACTTAACGGTCACCCATCCGACACCTGGCCGGACCGAGCGTTGCTTAACAAACGTGATCGAGTACGATCAGTCTGTCAAGTTCCGCCATGAGCTCTTCAAGTAGGTAATCATAATAAAATTGGATCCTAAGACTGGTTTACGCAATTCGTACTTCGATATTGCATGTATTGCGTAAAAAGTTGACAACGTTGTGTTTCGCCACATATTAGCGACGCTCAATGATCGTTTGTTTAACATATTTCGCTCAAGACTTAAACGGATAGCGGTCAGTCATAAAATTGTTTTCGAAATCTCACCCACGATAATTTTATAGTATACGTAAGCTTTTGACAAATTTTCAAGGCGAATAAATCAGTCGGTCGTTCGAACTAAAGTGTTAATTTTTTTGTTCATGCATTATTAAAAGTTGAACGGTAGCGTCTAACGTTTCTTTTTGTTCATAAATAATTTATCAAATTTTTACACAATCGTCTAGAACCGTAGCATCGTTGTTCCTAGCTCCGTTTTGCTGAAATATCTTTATTGGATAGACATTAATTGAATTTGTAATAAGTTCCGTATATTGATTTTCTAATTGAATATATTGTAAATTATGTCCTTTCATTCAAGCTTGGATTACTCCATGTTTTGTCATCGTTATAGACTTTAGCTAAGCTATTATCAAAATGAGTTTTGCTATTTATATCTTCAGTCATATGAAACTCCTATGTCATAGTTGAATGAATGTTCCTACTTTGTGTCAAAAGAACTAATGTTATTCGTTTCGTCTATTATGCGTCCAATAAGTCTTGCATCGAATAAAATGGCATAAAGAATTGGTCACAGACACGTACGTGTTCGAGAGACGGAATGATGGATAGACCTTTTAAATGCTATAGGTAATATGAGCATTTATTTATTTTAATGAATTTGTAGTATACGGTCGTACAAGGATTAAAATACATTAAAAAATTTGATAATATTCGTTTTGCAATAATCGTCCTTCTTTTTGTCAGGACTCCATGTCTTGGTTCTTTTTTGCGTATATTTTTAGATTTTATAGCAATTATCAAGTCAAATTCTACAAGACTTTTATAAATCATCAGTATCTAAAATGTAATAAAATACTTATCGTTTGGCATGGTCGGTCGCCATTCAATACAATTCGTTCTTGAGATGTGCTGATTTCATTACAACCGATTGCCCCGTTCTCTTTTATTGAATGTATTGTAATGTACATATAATAGACCTTAATATAGCAGAAGCTTGGCAGAGCAACAAAACCATTAATTTCGTTAAAATACGCAGATCCTAGTGCTTCTTTAAATATTTAAAATTCATCGGTTGATGTTTTTTCAACGATGATTGTCATCAATAAATAAGCTTTCTGATTTACCCAAAGCACAGCTTATTTTTATAAAATCGTATTAACTTGCGGGCCTAACAAAGTCATTTCTATAGTTGTCAATGTCGCAAAGTGTCGTGTTCTGACGACACATTATTGAAAAATTGGGGTAGGCTCGCTAAACTATAAAAAATATAGGTTAGGAACAAAGGCTTCTTACGGCTTTTCCCTATATCCTTGCGTCGTAAGAAATAGGTCTTCTATAGATCAGTTACTGGCACTGTTGTTTCTTGCTGGAAACCGAAAGTCCAGGTTACATTTCTGAGGGAATATCTCATAGTAGGGAGTTTAGTGAGGCGGCTCTGCGAGTTCCATAAAAACCCGTTGCATCCAAGGTACATTCTTCCTACTATAAAAAAACCTCTCGAAAGAGTAACAACAGAATTAAATACTAATAAAAAGACTTTCTTATCCCAAGGAGGTTGCATTCAAAGTGGTCGTTCCGATTTTGCGGTGTTTTCACCGAATTGCTTCTGCGTGACAGCGATAAACATCGTTTTCGATGCCCACATCCGTGAAACTGGAAGTGACAGTGGCATTAGCATGCACGACGCGCCTTCGGTGGCTGTACGCCTTATTAAACATCTGACACACTAAACTTGCTACACTGTTTTGTGTAAGATTTGTGAGAGATATAAACCTAATGGATTAGGAGTAATCATCATCAATGACCTTCACACTACAGGGCAAAAGCTTTCCGAGATCAAGAGGACCCATTGTGCCCAAAATACTCATAGAGTAGACGTTCGGAATCTTTTTCATTAAATAGCCCTCTGTGCATTATTCTATCCAGAGATTTACAAATTTTCACTATCGCTTCGCCCGAAAAAATTATGGATTTGACGTTTTAAAATTCGATAGTTAACGAAACCTTATGTCAATCAATCCCATACATGTTTCGAAAGCGAAGCGATAACGAAGATTTGCAAATGTTACTTTGGCTAGGGGGTCAGACTGGACCCGCGTGGTGGATTATCCTATCCTCCTTCAACAATGCGGGGGCATTAAAATGGCTGATGATGATGATGCATATTTACATAATATTACAATAATAATTAAACAAAAGAAATATTTTATAGGAATTACCAACTTATTTTCACGCATTAATTAAAATGACAACGTAAAAGCTGCATTAAATAGTGCACCTACAGAATGTCGTTCTTCGTTTTGCAGTCTCGGAGGTGCCATAATCGCGACGGCCGCTCCGCACTGGACGTCTGTCCAATAAAGCGATTCTGACACTAATGTATGGTATGAGTTCA
Organism: Agriphila straminella; assembly: GCA_950108535.1. Lineage (NCBI taxonomy): Eukaryota > Metazoa > Arthropoda > Insecta > Lepidoptera > Crambidae > Agriphila > Agriphila straminella. The sequence goes on from OX467314.1 coordinate 5,940,172, forward strand.
TTCGATTCCCTGCTGAGATCGTGTTAATCCCGCGTATAAGTGGTAATTATGTAGTTTAAATGTTACTTCCGAGCGTAATATTTACTTAAGGCGATATAGGTAGTGAAACTAGCGCCGCCACTACATTTATTTTTATTACTCGTAAACCAAGTCAATATTTAAAAAAAGCTCATGTAATAATCTCTTAAATTGTCTCTAATATTTTTTGAATAACTCTTCAACAGTTTTCATTCATTCCGTAAGTTTTAAAATTCATAATTGCCAAAAGTGGCCATTTGAGATAAAATGGATTTTAAATGTTACAGAAAGAATAAAAACTGTTGAAGAGTTATTCAAAAAATATTCAATTTAAGAAATCATTACATGAGCTTTTTTAAATATTGACTTGGTTTACGAGTAATAAAAACAAATGTAGTGGCGGCGCTAGTTTCACTACCTACAGCGCCTTAAGTAAAATTTTCGTTTCAAATTTTACAACCCCAAATATTTTCAATATTTGTTGTTAGGTACTTAAATTATATTTTATATGTTGTACACAATACTAAAAGAGTTAATGACATATTTTCAAACTTTCTTTTGACAATTTTTTCGCCATTTTTTTATTTTAATGTTTGTTATAGTTTTTAAACAAATTGTAAATGTATTGATGTAAGATTGAAAGGTCGTCTCTGTTCTCTCTCAAGAATATCTAAACGTGTAAAAGTTTTTCGGGTTATCGATCAATTAACAAGTAGGTAAGTTAGCGGGCAATCAATAATTATTACGAGACTTGTGGCGAATTACTCAGTTTTCATTAAAGTCGTCCGTTTTGATTGAAAAATCTGTTGAATGCAATTAATCAACTCAATTTGGTATCACGACGCGGTGGGCAAATTGAAGCTTTAGTTACCTTTATCAACATAAACATAACTGAAACGAAAAATATTAATTCATCATCGTTTTTACTAATTTGCATGAAATGTAGAAAAAGTATTTTTTTCTATTGAATTACACTTTTCAAAAGAAAAGCGAACAAAAGTTAGTCCAAAATAATTATCACGTACGCGTAAGCATTTCTTATTTTTTATAACGCTCTTAGCACTCGATTTTCAGACACTAAAAATACAATTCATCTTATTTAATTTTAATGTTTCTAAATTAACAATATACTTACCTTCTACCGCAAGTTTATGAGTTTTTCTCAGTATCATCGACGACGTACAGCACAAGCTGTACAAGCATTTGTTATGTTAACATCGCAAAACGGTGTGTATTCTGTACAAATAATATCAAAATGACAAAAGTTTACTTACGACTATGACATGCTTGATACGGTAAAGAAAATACATAGGTTGATATGAATAATCAGCATATTCAAAACCGAGCCAAAAGCATTCCCTTGTTTCACGTGTGAGATAGCAAAGTGCAGAATTAAAACCTCTTTGCATTTAGAGTTGGGAAAAGTATTTAAATGAAATGTATTGAGAAAGTCGGTGCGGAAATGAGTTTCTTTCAGCGCGAGCTCATTCCCACTTTTGAGTGACTGTTTTAGAAGTCCGAGCGGGATTCCGCTTTTTTATTGCAGTTTTCTTAGGAGGTAGGTAAGTTTTGAGTAAATGCTAAATACAGTGTGTTTTTTTGAATAGTGATCAAACGGTGTGGCTTAGACCATCAAACTGAACAACTTTGTCTATGGGACCAACTTAATCAGAGCAAAAAAATAATCAGCTGTTCCATACATTTTGGTCGAGTAGATATTGATGTTTTCTATGGAACAGCAAAAAAAAATTTAAATCTGATTAAGTTGGTTCCATAGACAAAGTTGTTCAGTTTGAACACCACAAAGTTTGATCACTGTTCAAAAAAACACACTGTATATGCAATGTAATCGTAAACTCGTTCAATCACTAAACGATTCGTTCAGTTACTAAACGAGATTTCATGATTTGATGCGGTTTTCTTAAATTACCAGTTTTTTTTTCTACAGGAACAGGGTTATTTGTAACACCAACAACTTCGCAGGAATAGATTACTAACATCGTTTATTCTACGACTTTTTCGAAATAAAAAAAAACTTCTTTTCAAACAGAACTCGATCAGCTGTTCAGACACTTTATGGAAAGTTATTTTTTTGTCTGTTTTCGGAAAAGTCGTAGAACAAATAAGGAACTAAGGAACCGTTAACCAGGATAAAATTTTCCTTGTTTTAATCCAAGTATAAACTATCATTGGCCGATTAGGAGTAAAGAGGTAACAAACATACAAACACAAACTTTCGAATTTATATATTAATTTTACACAAAACACAATAACTTCAATCAATATCAATTCGTTTTTAGTTGTAATAAAATATAAAGTATTTTAGCATTCTGCACACCTTTGAGGTTCAATAAAATGACAATGGGTGCTTTTGTTAGCATGAAGACCGCAAAATGTAAGTGCCCATAAACAACGAGTACTTAAAATGCCTGATTCTGCATTTTTTGAATTCATAATATATAATAAAACGTTGTATTATAATTCATCGAAGTACCTAAAGGCAAAAGGCAGATTTATAACATGCACAATGATAATAAAGTTTTTTCGAAATCTCTTATAGCATTCTAATAGCAATCTGCTCTTAGAATATTGATCAAATCAGTTGGGTGTCAGCGATCTACTGAATCTCCTCCATTCACTCCCTGGATTGCCATCATCAGATCACAGCTAGGTCATTCCTTGGCGGAAAACCAAGGCTTCAAAATTACCTCGTTTGTATGAAAATCGACTGGTGTCCTTAATTATCTGGCTACTGCGATATGTTGAAAATTCTTTAACTCTCAGTTAGGTCCGTGGTGCATGCTTCACAAAGCAAGTAGTAGATCAAATAGTCATTGATCATGGTGTATGTGTGTGTGTATGTGATGAGTCTTTATGAAGGGTGTAATGTTCATGACATTGATCACCCTAACAATGGCTATTGGTCAACGAACGGCGTGTACCAAACATGACCTTATGAGCAAGCGCCTGCCTATTCAATCGTAACATATCGAGGCAGCTGTTTAAGTGTAGGCTTATTGTTAACTTGATTTTAAAATAAAACCCCGAAAAATATTTTATCACTTCGCCCATGAAGGCAACCAAGTGATCAAGGGTTCCGTTATTAAGTTTTTAGGTGTGGAATCCTTAAATCTGTTTTTAATGTCTAGAATTATTTTCGTTAAAAAACTTTTGCGTTGATTTAACGTGTCTACTAACTTTATTTTTACCAATCATTCAATATCATTATGATAGTATAGACCGGGTCAGCTCAGTAAGACCTTATAAAGTTCTCGGCCTTACCCTAAAAGATTTTAAAACACTGTTTAATTTAGATTTACTAATTAAATGTGATGTGATGCTGTCTTTTTGAAACAATATTGTCAAAAAAGTGACAGTATCACATTTAAACAGTGTCTAAGTTAAACAGTGTTTTGTGGTAGGACCAAGTTTGTTTAATTCTGCTGTCATTTTATTATTATTTTCTGTCATTTTTGCACTTTGTCACATGCTTACCTTTAGATTTCCGCGTCATATTTAGAGATAGCTTTACTCACAATATAAAAAAATATTTCTATGTGATTGTGTTGATGTTGTTTGTGTAAGAATTAAGTATGATAATATTTTGCCTTTAAATTGGTTTTGCTATCACTAGGTATTACTTTGCCTACTCTACAGCTATATTATAATCATAGTGTATAGTGCTCTAAACAACTTTAGAAGGATTTAAATACTTAGCCATTTATTTTTGAACCAATTAATGTCCAGTTGGCAATGAAGGAAGCAAGAACCAGAAGCCGAGGTCGACCAAGATCAGATACATTCACTCTATACTAACCAATTGCATAGCATGCCATATTTATTGCTCATTAGGCAAATAAACTGTCACCATTATAACTTTTGCTCTCATTGTCGTGTTCCAGCAGTTAGAGGTAAGATTGCTACTTTCCAGCCGCGTTGCTCTAAGTTTCCAGTGATTAATCGGCAATTCATACAAACTTTCAAGTCCTTATTTTTCGAAATGAATGAACCGATTTTAATGAAACTTTATACACCAAGCAGATACAGTGGTCTCAAAAGTTTGTAGTAATCATTTTCGATAAATAGTTAAGCTATTTAAATTAGACCGATTTTAAATTTCGAAAAAAAACATAAATTTTCAATTACAAATCTATAAAAAAAAATTACATTTAAAAAATGATCATTACTTATTTTTTAAACCTATGTATCGTATAAGCGAATGAAGTTTCATTAAATACGGCTTCTTCATTTCGAAAAATAAAGACTTGAAAGTTGCCATTTGCGTGTGCAGTGTTACTACCTTCAGCTTTATGATCACTTCAATATTAGCTGAGATGAAGGAATAACTTCACTGTTGTTGTAAAAAGATGCCTAGTTCCTGAAGTACGTAGCGGTGGTTTTTCGGAGGCTTAACTTTATTGGAGGGGTTCATTATTATCTGGTTTAAAGTTAATTTTATGACTTTAAACCAGATAATGTGAATCCCTCCGATAGAGTACCTCAGAAACAAATACGGCCTTACCACAAAAGATTTTAAAACACTGTTCAACAAGTGTTTAACTAAAACACTGTTTTAATGTGATGCTGTCACTTTTTCGACAATATTGTTTGATAAGAGATGGCATCATATCTAAACAGTGTTTTTACTAAACAGTGTTTTTACTAAGCAGTGTTTTTAAATGTGGTAAGACTCTCTCTATAATAGGTACTAGTATAACGAGCGACTACATTGCAATGTTAGAAGCACAGGTTTTCAAAAACAAGTAGGTAAGGTTTATTAGTTATGATTACATTTCAATTTTATTGAAGTCATATAAATTGCTATCGACAGTATAAACTATTCAATCCCATTCCCTACTTTACTTAAGTTTACTTTGACTATCAATAAAGTGGTTTAACCAGCACTGCCCTGAATTTAATGAAATGCAGTGTTGTTGAGTAATTTGCAAGCAATCAACTATGCAATCCAAATATTTAATGAATAAATACTGCAAAATTTTAAACCATCTCTTTATTAGTAATTACGAGTATTATTCTATAATTTAGTTCTCAGTCAATTGCTTTTCTTTACATTTTTTGCTAGGATCAATAACATTTCATACAACAAAAACTTGATTAATCAATTTGTGACACAATTATAGTGTAGCATAAGGTATAATAAATATACATATTTAAAAAATGACTGCAGTTTATAAATATTCAAAAGCGTATAGCCATAGGTACATTATTTAAAAAGTTATGGATTCGAGTTTAATTACTACCAATATTTATAATGTATAAATAATATGATATTTTTATCCTCATTGTCTGAATATATTACCTATTTTTTTAAATTAGCTTCTTTACTATTATTTTCACTTTGTTATTACAATAAACTAGAAAGGTTTTCAAAATCAACGATTAAAAACACAAAACATAGACGTCGGCACCGCCAATACGATGCAACCAATAAAATGAATCAAGTATGGTTTATCAAGAAAAGAGGTTTTTCTGTAACGAGAATCGTTAACCTTGAAACCGGTTGCATTATGACGGCTCCATCAAGAGTAGTTTTCATTCATGAATGACTGTGTAATCAAATCAACGCTCTGGCTACGGTCTTTTTTAAATTATTTATACAGGGTCTTAGTAGCACCCTAGCGAAAACTTTCAGGGCATATAATAGTCCACTAATTATTCTGAGTCTATCTGAAGTGGATTTTCTTCCGTCGAAAAATTCATTAAAATTTAGATTATTTTTTGTTTTATCTATCACACAGAGTCTGTATTAGTTGCATAGAACCTTTTACAGAAACATAATTAAATTATCAAAATTTTATTAACCCGAAATATACAACTTCTTTGTTTACCCGTGATATTATCGAGTTGTTAAGAGTACATTGCTTCTCAACGAAAAATCACCATAGAGAAAGTTGCTTATTTCTAAGGGTAAAATCATCCCTTAAAGTTTTCGCTAGGGTGCTACTAATACACTGTATAATGGAAATATGAGAATCAAAAATTTTCCTCTTTATTAACCGACTTCCAAAAAAGGAGGAGGTTCTATGTTCGTCTGTATATTTGTTTTTTTTTTTTTTGTGTATGTCCACCGATTACTCGAAGACGGCTGGACCGATTGAAATGATTCAAACGTTATTACATTAGGCACACTCCCAAGTTGGTCCCATTTTGCAAAATTTGGAAATCGGTTCAGTACTTTTCAAGTAATTTTGAAAAAAGCACGAAAATAGTATGATTTTGTGTGAATTACCTCGATGATTGGTCGTATTACTTCTTTGTTTATGAACTGAATGAGATAATTATTTTTTTGTTGGAAGAGGGATATCTTAAGTGTAGTTTTTTAACCGACTTAAAAAAGGAGGTTCTCAGTTTGACCCGTATTTAAGTATGTTTCTCCGCGATTATCTTACGTTTGGCTGAGCCGATTTTTCTACATATATAATATACCTTACCTACAAGGTACCTACACTAAAAATAAAAAAATAAAAAATTGTTTAAAAAAAAAAACAAAAAAACCGACTTCAAAAAACCTACCTCTAAAAAGCAAGAAATAATATTCGTAATAATAAAAATACGTCTATTGAAGTCGGGTGGGGCTTTTAGAATAAAAAAAAGGAATTTGTACTCCAGCCCCACCCGACTTCAATAGACGTATTTTTATTATTACGAATATTATTTCTTGCTTTTCTCATATTGCAGTTCCAATGGATATCAATATTGTAGGCAGACACTATAAATGTAAGTACCTACGTACATGTTTAAAAAATTACAACTACAAAAGAAAAGTGATTGGTTTAATCACAGAGCTTGTTATGAATAGTTTTCTGTAAGCGTAAAATGAAAAATATTATAATTTAAAATTGTAGAGTTATTGGATCGGAGTACCGTTTCGTACGAAAGAGATCCAAAAATAAAAATTCTTATAATAAGTAATACATAGGTACTTATTTAAATTACGTTATAGATGCGTAGGTGCGGAGATGAGTTCCAATTATTTTTTACTCATGCAAAATAGCTACCTACACACACTGTATTAAAATTTTACCGAAATAAACCAGCAATGCTAGTAATTTGCGTTGAAAGAAAGTTCAATTTAGATTAATAAAATAGTTATAGGACCGTATTAACAGCCGTCAATGCAACTTTTTATATGCCAATACGCTGCTATATGGTATTATCGAGCGTTCGACAAAAAACCGACCCATTTCCCAACAGGTTTTCCTAGTTATTGTTCTAACCAGGTGACTGAGCCACGACGAGAATAAGTCGGCTTCTCATTACACATCTGCATAGTTTCTATCACTTCATCTTTGTTCATAACTATTCATGGAGCCTTACAAACAGGATGCAATCTTAGAATATTCTTTTCATAATTTTCTTTATTTCCCGTAAGTGTAACAAAATGTTATTTGTATATTCCGTGTGTTAGGTTTTTTTTTTGAATAGAATTGGTGTAAGAATCCGATTATTTTGTTGATAAAATCCAATTCTGACAAAATTATCGAAATTAAGAGTAACTAAATAATAAGATCTGGTATTAGAAGGGTATTTTTTTAATAGGTACTTGCCATATCGACCTACTTTTTATAGATGATTGTAAAAAATGGTTTTCAATAATCTATATTTTTTTCTATCTAGATGAAAAGACAACCCCATCATCAATAATATATAAATATTTGTGAGCTCCAAGTACAAATAAGTTTCGATACACAAGTTATAATGCGAAAATGTAACTTCAAAGGCACAAAACTTTTAACACGCACTTGTTATCGAAGTTCGGTTTCACTTTTTTACATGATAACTTTTAGTTCTAGTTTTAGTTATAAGTACATAATCAACTTTGGTTTTCCATTTATTATAGACCATGAAATGTAACTAAATAATTTATTATTTTACTAAATTAATCTAGACTTATCTTAGTGTACATTTAAAAGCATTAGAAGGTAAGTAAGAAAACAAAGTAATGAATACGCATAGAAGGATTCCATTCATAGGACCAGTAATTAAATGACATACATATGTATACATACACTCACGCCTGTTTCCCATGGAGGTAGGCAGAGACTATGGATCGCCACCTGCTACGATCCTTGCACACTTCTTTCGCTTAATTGAATGAGAGATAGAGAAAATCTGTCCATAATTTCTTGGATAGTTTTCCTTTACTACAAATAATCTAGATTCTAGCAAATACAATATTGTAGAGGGTCATGCTTAAACAAGTTTTGTATGGGAACATACTACGATTCATAGGATCAGTGTTAGAGATGAATGAAATCTTTATAATTTCGATGCATCGTACATAATTTCGAGTAAGTATACTTTTCCCTCATAACGGAAATCAATCTAGAAGGAACATATTGTAAACCGTCATGACAAAACAAGTTTTGAATGAGTTTATGTATCTCTATGATGATAGTGTAGAATAGAATAAAATAGAATAAATCTTTATTTCTTCTCTCACATATACATTATATTTACTTAAACATTTAACTAGCTAAGCAATGTGATATGATGTTTTTCGATCTCAGTAATGTTTTTGAAAAATCATAATATACAAATCCATAATAATATTATGTCGATGCTTCTTGTGTTTAGAATTTCCCTAAATATGGAAATATTAGACGTGTACATTGAAAAGCATCAGTGGCTGCCAAAGCATCAGACTAAAACTAGTTTTGAACGAGAGCATAGTACGATTCCATTCATAGGATCAGTAATGGGCATCATCAAGTTAAACGCTTTATGTAGCTCTACGAGTATGGTGACGTTTTTCGATCTCATTAATGTTTTTGTAAAATCATAAAATCTACAAATTCCAAATTCCAAATTCCATATAAATTCCAAACAAGCCACATCTAGCGTTGCGCTGAGCGTAGTTTATTTATACGTCAATGTTTTGTTATCATTGCGCCCGATGCCTGAGGCTCGTGTATTTGTTGTGACAATGTTTTAAAACTACCGTCCATTAGTACGTATCTCTAAAATCTATTTTTTGTTTGTTTAATTGTGTTGTTCTCATGTAAGTGAATTAATGTAAATTCTTAATGAGAATAAATGTCTTAAATCTTAAATCTTAAATCCATAATACTTATTATGTCGGTGCTTCTTGTGTTTAGACTTACCTTCAATATGGATAATCTAGACGTGTACATTGAAGAGCATCAGTGGCTGCTAAAACGTTATAAGCATCAGACTAAAACTAGTTTTGAACGAGAGCATAGTACGATTCCATTCATAGGATCAGTAATGGGCATCATCAAGTTAAACGCTCAAAGTAGCCGCATGACGACGCTATCAGGCGCATTGTTTGTGCGCAGCCGTCGCGTGCCGCCGTCGCTTTGCCCCGACATTGTTCGAACCACGTTAATGTTTATCTTATTGTGTTCTTTCGTTTTCTTCATAAAATGCTTTCAATTTTTCATATGCTTGCTAATGATTGAGCCCGACAAAAGAATCAAAGTTGTTTTCCTGCTCGCTACCGACGCGTCACGTTTTATCTGCGTGGAAAGTTAAAGGTAAAGTAGTTAATGTTGTACATTAAAGTTACATTTGTACCATCTATGAACAAGATTAACGTAAAACATGTGTCTCTTCTTTAAGTTAAACTGCTTAGATGAAAGAAAATGTAAAGGAAACGGTGTACAATTATCAGTCAGTAAATTGACACGTTGTTTGTAGGGACTCTTTATTTAGGAAATATTATATTATAACTGACTTCACGAATTATTTTGTATTTACTTATTGTCTTCTGAGTTTTGAAGATGTTTTTGGTGACCTAGCTAAAGTAATTCATATAAAAGAGGAAAAAAATGCATAAATAAAAATATACAAGTTGTATCAGCTATACCCCTCGACAGAATCTCTTTACTTCTGTGTTCATTCAAATAGGTCTAACGCGCAACAGCCATCCACTACTTCTTCCTGAGCAGTGACGAAACTGCGCGCAAAATGGACAATAGCATAAATGCAGGCGCACACGCACGCATGCGCGAAACAACGACCGCCCGCCCCGATGCGCCACGCTGCAATCATCGTTGAGCAAAACGCTTCCCATAGTTTTCCTAACATTTCCATGTGAATAGGTTTAGTACGTTTAAGAAGAAATAATACTCGAGCATGATATTAACGCATGTTCGTTTCAACATAACACGATGCCATAAGTTATTTATGTTTCTAAGTTCGTTTTAACGAACTAGGACTAATTGCATTTTTACACGACTGCCCAAAAAACAAGAGAGTATTGTGTTCAGGGATCATGTATGTTTGTATGTATGGCATTTACTTTATTATTAGAATCTTTACATCAACCCAAGCGACACTGGCTATATACATTTTTTGAAGAAAGTCAATATTAGCTGAATGAGGCCATTTTGTAATGTAAAAAAAAATTAAAAAAATCTGCAATTTGTACAATATGGGTATCAAATGAAAAGCCTTGATGAGCACATTCCAAAACTACATATTGTTACTAAAATGCCTGTAATAAAAATAAAAGCCCTGCCAAAAACTAACTAAAAAATTCGTTTATGGGGAAAGGCATGGCCTTTATTAATGAAGTTCCAGAACAAATGATTGATTTTCCTTTCATGGAATAAAAACCATGTTAAAAAGACGCTCATGGGTAAAGGTTATTATAAAGTTGACAATTATCCGACCGATCGAAATTTGTGGAAATGATGTAAGTACATAACTTACTAGTAACTTTGTTTTTGTTTTTCTAGTATACATAAGCCATTTTGACTTTGACTTTGACTGTCAAAAGTAGAGCCAAGCTTCTAATTCTACGCGCCTTACAAGCCTTAACTTTAAATCCTAAGATTAATCTCGGGTTTATAAACGCGAGTTATCATTCGACAATCGAAGACTCGAAGTATATAAGTTCTTTGTATTTTCACTAGAATGTCATAACATAACACAAAATAACACACCAGCTGCCGAACTCTGAATAAAGTACTAGCTTAATGAGACTGCGGCGGGTAATTGGTATCTTTTTGTTGCTCGTAACTGGATTGTAGTGTCGCGAGGCTGGTGTCAAGCCTTTAATTAGTATGGTTCAGCAGAAATATTTCAATAATTTTATATCGAAATGGCACCTTAAAATGCATGCTTAATAATTAACTGAAACAGTTTGATGACGACAAAGTAATTTGATTACACCAACAGAATTTAAAATACTAACTAGAATCGGTATGTTCGATATAAAAATATGTTTTCCAACTTAAAGCTTTTCCTACAAAAACACTTTTTAAGTAGCGCCAAGAAAAACAACTTTCAATAGACCCGTCGTCTTTGAAAAAAATCCGTTTAGCAAGATAAATCTCCGTGGTATAATGACTACATTGAGAATTTTGGTTTCTTCATAATAGCTTGAATAGTTTTCTAATAATTCATAAATTCAGATCCATAGTATTTTAGCAATGGTTTACTTCAATCAACCGTAGTTGTGTGTTATTGTGTTTGCTCATGTTATAATGTATTCACTTGAGCTGATGCGATAAGAAAATCTTAAGTGTCAGGCAAACACAGAGGTAACTATAAAAACCATAAGACAAATTGAATCATGTTACTGCTACGATTCCTTTACTACAGAGGTTGGTAGATTGTACACAACATCAATCGAATTTCCATAATTTTTCCGTCAAAAACTCGTAGTTCATATTTTTTTAGTTAAGGAGCCCATGACACATCTCGTATCACTGAATCTATAATTGCACTTTTTGCCGATACTTTACAAATTGCTATATTATGATACTTTTGGATAATACTTGACTGTGTGCTAGTTGTCAGTAGATAATCTAGTTTCTACAAGCATGTCATTCTATGAATAAACTTCCTAGATCAAATTTCTTTCTTTAACACCCTTTCCGGTCGACTGTTAGAGAATGCCTTAAGGCATTAAGTCCGCCAATTGATTTTCTTATGCAATAAAGTTTAAATAAATAAAATCAATATTATATTATAAATTCTAATTGACGCATTATATATATCTCATACGTGTATTCGTCTTATTAGATAAAAACATCTCTGTGTCTAATTTACTAACAAAGTGTGAACATATTTGTGGCATTCAAACATTATATTTTGTAGGTAAATTTCCGTTTCAAACTGTTTTTCAGACACTTGGTTAAACATGAGTAACATTATGATACTGATAAAATCGTCATTTATAATGTGAATGATACAATCTTATATCATTTTAATCTGTAAGTAATTAATTTGACAGCAAAAATTCCAATCCGATTAGATCTCGTAGTGCAATACAGTGCAAATTAATACAATGTTGAAATAATCAATTTATAAGCAATGGTGACCTCAAAAATTGATAAGTACACGCGTTGACAACACGTGTAAGCTTAAAAGTAAAAAGTGTTATAGATCAAAATGTAAATAGATAAAGGTCAAATGTTTGCTATCTAATATTGTGTCATTATTAGATATAAATAAATTCATCTACGGTTTTAAAAATACTGCTACGGTTTCAAAAATGTCATGTAGGTACTTATATACCAGTCTGAAATTCGATAAAATATGATTTGAAGTAAACCAGAAGTGAAATAAAAAATATAATGAATGGATAATTTCGAATATGCTTAAAACAAGCGATCAGATCCTTAGTGATGAGGATTCCGGGTGTAGTATATAGCTTCCACCTATTCGGCCTTGTGGTGAAGGCCAACCACTATCCCGTTGTGCATAAAAACAATAAAAAAAGTTATCTAAACCTATTTCAGGTAATAATGTAGTATTTTTAATCTATACCTTTAAAATACGATGAAAATTTCAATATTTTTCAAACATTTGTTCAATTATCACTGTAAATTTTTATGAAAACACTAGCTTTGTCAAAAAATTCAATTCGATGAACAACATATTAATGTTTATTTTCCACGTAATTTATCGAATCCGAAACTCTATAGGTCGTATTACAAAGCAATATTTTGATGACGCTGAAACCTACTTTAAGTACTCAAGCATTTCTCGCTTATTTATTAGTTTATTTGCATTAGTTGACATTCTAATTAAAATAACATACCTAGTAAGTACATAAATAGTAAAAATAAAATCGGTTTACGCTGATCTTTTAATTTATTACCGTTAATTCTTATTAGCTCGTATTTTTGTGTTTCACACGGATCTATAAATGTCAAAAGTTAAACAACGCAGACAAAAACTTAGCATTATGTAATTCATTTGTATAATTTATCACAAACTTAGATCAATTTCTTATGACCGCCTAAAACCTTCGAACGTGAGAAAATTGTTAATGACCTTCTTAAAGATTGCTAATCATTGTATTTTCTCAAACAATAGATATTCGGCCGTTGAATCTCTACCTATGTATGCATGGACGAACATAGTAATCTATCGACTAGTTTCACAGTCTAGGGTTAATACTATCTATTGTTTTAATTTAATAACAAAAATTAAAATTTTTAAAAACCCCCGACCGTGCTGCTAGCTACCGTGTGTAGCAAATTTCGAATCGATAGGTCATATGGAAGGTAGTCAGATTCCCTTATCAACTATTAAAAAGCTGATTATCTTCAAACGGCTGATCAGGTCATGGTTACACTGAGAAAAATGTCATTTTGGGGTAATCTTAAAATATCGTGGCGTACGTTTAAATTAAGTGCGTTGTCCTAAAATAAGGAAATAATAGGTTTATATTACGCTATCTTGAAACGTGTTATGATGTAGTCGAATTATATGGTTAAATAAGGCAATATTATGACACTTATCATCGTAAAAATTGGTCATCAAAAATAATATTATCTTCTTAATATTATAACACTATGTAATAGAAAATAGCCCACTGTCCTATAAATATGTATGATAATCTATAAATAAGATTATAATTCTAAATCACAATGAAAGTGCCACCTTCCATAAAAAGATGTCATAGTATTTGAGAAGAAGCATCTCTAGAATACGATGACGTCCCCTTATAGTAGTATGATAAAATTATGTGCCAGTTCCTTTTATTTTGAGATAACCTTCACTTAAAATATAAGGAATTGGCATCAAAATTTAAAATGAATCCTACAAAAATACGATTACAGAAACTTATTTAAGAGTCTTAACCAAAATATTATATCGTAAAAATTGGTCATCAAAAATAATATTATCTTCTTAATATTATAACAATATGTAATAGAAAATAGCCCACTGTCCTATAAATATGTATGATAATCTATAAATAAGATTATAATTCTAAATCACAATGAAAGTGCCACCTTCCATAAAAAGTTGTCATAGTTTTTGAGAAGAAGCATCTAGAATACGATGACGTCCCCTTATAGTATCAAAATTAAAATGAATCCTACAAAAATACGATTACAGAAACTTATTTAAGAGTTTGCATCAATTTTTGTATGATTCCTAAAAAATACGATGACAGCACGTAAATTCGCCGTTCATTACTTATCGACTTGTCGTTCGTTTTGTATATTCTCTCCATTCAGTCAGTCGGAGTCGCAAGGACAGTTTTTAGCGTGTACAGAATTTATTTATATTTGACTATTTTTTTAAATGTGAGTGAGTGCAAAGTGCAATACTTATGGATAAAGCAACTCATGACTTGCTAAAATAATGGAATCTAGCTCAATACTTATATACAACGTTTTGAAGGTAAGTTGCCAAGCCTATGTAGTGCGCGTGCGCGTGCACACTTTATTGGGGGGGAAGAAAATTAACTTTTTATATAAAACGTATCATTTTGGAGGACAAAAAAACGTATTTGGGGTAAATTTTAATTTTCTCTTCATATAAAGTGTACTTATCATTTGAAGGAAAAAATCAAATGATCATATTATTGCCATTGAAATGGACCTAAAACATTGAATTCTTATCACAAATTACATGTTTGATTTTAGCTTAAAATCCGGCGGTCTCGACAGCTTCGAAGCTTCATCTGACACCATTTAAAAGCTGCCCGGCAGAAGCTGAACACCACAAAGCACAAGTTTCTTCGCAAAAAAATAACAGACACACTAGCAGTTTGTGACGGTAAGGATTTATGTAATTATTCTGGTCTGTCCTCGTTTGACAAAAAAATAAATTAATAATAATGTGTAGTGTTATATACAATAAGCATTTTTTTTTCAGATACAAAACCAGAGACTAAATTTCATTGCTGTCATATTACTCCTCGGTTGCTTATTTAACATACCTCCTGCGGCTCCTGCCCGTCGCTCCAGGAAAGATTAGCAAACATCACGAGCAGAAATATTGGAAGGATTTGACGGAGACAGTGGGTGTAACCCACAGTATCTTGCAGAATGCTGGGTGGTTCTTATCTTAAGTCATTGAAAGCGAATCATGATTTTACTTATTAAATTATTTTGCATATTTTATGGATTTTCCTAAAGATTGTTCTTAGTGTCATGAGTATAATTAGGTACGTAAGTAAGTTGTGACATGCTAAATAGGTATTTATTTTTAACTATGTAAATTATTTTGACTGACAAATACTGTGATTGTTATAAGCATAAAGGTACGGGATTATAAGCATGGGTATTAAGCCGAAAGGGGGGCATTGTACTCTTTTTGTGCTCAATTTGCGAATAGGTAGGTACATTATTTTTGGTGTCTTTTTTTCTGTTGTACAATACATTTATTAATAAATAATTACTTATATAAAAGTAAAAAAATAATATTGTAAAAATTAACGTAACTTACTTTCAAAAAGAAATATTGATATTGCAATAATTAAACTTTCAAAAATAAATAAAATTACTCTTGATTACTATTTCTGTTTTTTTTATACACGTGTCTTCCTGTTCTCTTTAAGTTTTTAATGCAATTGCATATTGCCAAGTTATGAAGGTACCTATTACTTTTTCTATGTTTCACATGCTTTAAATTGTTATTTTTTACTTATGCGCGATCCTCTTTTTTTAAGTATTTTAGGAATGTGAATTAGGTAAGAAAGAAGTAGTAGGTACAGTCGTCTTTAGATATATTGTAGCAAATAAGGTGACTCATATCCTTAGATAAGTCCAACCAATTAAAATAGACTTTTCTTGTGTTTTGGGTAAGATCCTACAATTTAGCAACGATTTCCTCATATCTCCGGTTATATCCTATTACTTTACGTACCTACTATTTATTATTAGGTACATCCTCTTACCTTGGGTTATCCTAGTACAGGCGCCATCAGATATACTGTAGCAGAAAAGGGTGATCAAATACTTCTGAACAGTTTAAAATATCAATAAATTCCATACACTTCGTTTACACTTTGTATGGAATTTATTGATATTTAAACTTTTCAGAAGTATTTGATCACCTTTTCTGCTACAGTATATCTGATGGCGACTGTACTAGGATAACCCAAGGTAAGAGGATGTAATAATAAATAGCACGTAAAGTAATAGGATATAACCGGAGATATGAGGAAATCGTTGCTAAATAGTAGGATTTAACCCGAAATACGAGAAAAGTATATTTTAATTAGTAGGACTTCACTAAGGATATTAGGAAGTCACCGATAAATAGTAGAAAACAACCGAATATATGAGGAAATAATTTCTAAATAGTAGGAAAAATATCAGGACCTAACTGGAGATATGAGGAAGTCATCAATAAATAGTACGAAAAATAATAGGACATAACTTGAGATATGATGAAAGAATATTATATTTTTTGACATAAGAGGATGTCATCGAGAAATAGTAGGAAAAATAATAGGATATAACTCGATGTACAATGACAGTAACCATAAGTAGTAGGAACGAGCATACAATATTTTATATTGTAGGACGAGCATACAATATAAAAAATATTGTATGCTCGTCCTACCAAAGGTATGGTGACATGTCATCTTAAATACCGTTATCATCAGCAACAGTAGTATCATCGTACTTTTTGGTGATATCAGTATACTCCGTGCTTTATGTGAATCCATCTTATTTTAATCTGAATTCACGTCAT
This sequence comes from Agriphila straminella, assembly GCA_950108535.1. Lineage (NCBI taxonomy): Eukaryota > Metazoa > Arthropoda > Insecta > Lepidoptera > Crambidae > Agriphila > Agriphila straminella. The sequence goes on from OX467314.1 coordinate 5,957,125, forward strand.
TTATGATGGGCATTTTTCTCAGTGTACTTTACGATATACTTCCAATGTCATTGAAGTAACACGGTACCAAATTTCGAATCGATCGGACATAAGGAAGTTAGTTAGAACCCCTCATCAACTAGAAAAGAGCTGATGATCTTCAAACGGCTGAACAGATTTTCATGAAACAGCTAAGAACACTCGGGATAAAATTATCTATGACACAAAAAAAATTAAACGAAAATCGGTTCATCCGTTTAGGAGCTACGATACCAGAGACACCCCTCTCTTTTTGCGTCGGGGGTTAAAAATAAATACAAAATACCATCTATAAGCTTATCGATCAAATAAATTAATTAGAAACTTAACTGGAATCTGTGAAACAGGCCCTATATCTTGTAATAAAATAAATAAAATAAAAAATGTTTTTATTTAATTGATAACATTTCTTACATTTACATTTATAGTAGTTTGGCTAATGATCTTGTACAGATAAATGAAAATAAAACCATGCACTTAGCCCTGGATTCCACACTAGGATTCTCTGTGTCGCGAAACCCAGGTCCCTTCCCAATATAAAAGGGAAAACAAAGAAAGAAAAGAAAGGTTAATGACAAAGCGTTATCCAAACACAAATCTTTGAGAACCTGTTTCACAAAGTTAAAATTATTCAGTTCCAGTTAATATACTTGAGGAGTAACTGTTACATTTTCAATTTAAATTAGAAGCTGCCCAAGTCTTGATTGTGAAACAGGCACCAATCACAATCACCAATAAATAGGTAATGATTAGGTACCTACATAATATACAGGCTGCATTTTTATTCACTCTCCAAATTTTAAGGATGTATTTAGTGCATGAAACTGAAAAACTTTCTCCATGAAACATGTGTCGAAATACGTCACAATTTTATTCAGTTTCATGGACTGAACACATCCTTTTTTGGAGAGTGAATAAAAAGACACCATGTATGTACATGTATATTTTCGAAAAAATTGCAAGGAATTAGACTTGGTGGTATTCTTTATTGTGAAAAAATAAGTATAAAAATAAACTGAATAATTATTTGAAATCGAGATAATTCAAGGACAGAGTTTTGAATGGATAGAGCTTAGAGCTTTTCGACCAATTGCAATCATCAAAATAAGTTATACTTTTTATTAATAAGTTTAAAGCTCTACCTTCTTTTATAACTCTATTTCGGCAAGGCAAAAATGTCATGTGTTTGAATAACTTTATAGGTACAGTTATGAAGTAAGAGTTCAAGCATCACTGCACTCTGTAACAATTAGAAAAATATGACTCAGTAACTTTTTTCATAAATTCCGCATGATCATTTTTCCTGTAAAATAAATGAAAAATCCGCGTTTTCCCCTATAGAGGCGCGTCAGGTTCTGGGGGATGGTTCTAACAGTAGCTTTCTTCCGCAGGCTAAGTGGTCAGTGGCGCGCGCGCTGGCAGCGACAGTGGCGCGGCTGCGCGCGACACTGTAAGCGGTCGCCGCCGCCCGAACATGCGCGAGCGCGCAGTCCACCCGCACCGCGCCGCTCGACCGCGCGCAACATGCTCAACATGAAGCTGAAAGAGCGCCTTGCGATCGCGCTCAGCGCCTTCCTCGTCCTCTTCACCCTCATGCTCATAGTTGACCTCCAGATGGACTATGGCATCTCCGGACATAGGGTGCCTTTACACGGCCGGGTCAAAATCTCCGACGACGAAGACAAAGGAAAATCGGCATACATTGAATTTCGGAAACGGTTCCTCCAAAAAAGGTGCGTTGAGTGCGTGATTTCAATTAAAAACTAGTGTGTTTTATATTTATTTTTATGGAGGTTGGAGACTTAAATTCCGGGTATGTACATTTTATTTGAATACACAGCACCACGTGAACTTTGTAATCTGCTATAGACAGATACGACTAACTTATTCAAATCGTTCACAAAACGGCGCGGCGATTGGTCTACAATACCTAGACGAATGTCACACATTTTAAAATTACCTAACTTATAAATAAGTAATTAGATTTATCTCATAAAAAATAAATGACCCTTTGATAGTGGCCGCAATTAAGGGAGCTAATTATAATTGTTGTAGTTTATAAGTACTCCTTATTAATGTTTTAAACAACAATCAAACAAGTTTAACTTTTGTAGGTAATTTTCAAACAATTAATTAGTCAATTTGTGAGCAAAGATGTTTATTGAGCCAGTTTGACTATAAACTACGATACAAATCTATTTATTATAAGTTTGCATTGGCATTTATATTACTTAATATTTAACTTAAACCATGGGTGGTCAACCAGTTTTTTAAAAGCAATACTTTAAGTTTTGTGGTCTTATGCCCATTTGCACTAAACTTGGGTTAGGCTTGTCCTAGTTAAGATACACCTAAGCTTAAGAGCAGCCTATCTAAAAATTTGGTTTGCACTAACAGTTCTGTATCAGCTGTGACAAAACATAGGAATTGCCTAGTAAAGCGAATGATAAACGAATGAAGAACGATTGAAATGATAGATTGTTTATGATCTATTATTTAAAAAAACAAAATCTGTTTGAATTTGTCAAACCACTGAACTATTCAACACTTGATACTGGCAAAAATTACTCCCTAAAGAGGAGAGTAGATTGACATACCAAAAATAAGAAGAAGAATGTCTTTGACAAATGACAGAAAATGACACAAAAATACTTTTTTATTTTGCTGTTTGTCAAGTAAAGTTGGACAAGCTAAGGAAACCTCCATGCTGGAACATAAAAATACTACTTAGGTATCGCCTAACGCGTTGGGCGCTTCCTATTCGAGGTCATAAAGTTAGGAATGTCCTAAGTGGATTTAGGAATGGCTTAAGGTTAGTGCAAGCAATTTTTTCGCTAGGAGTAGCCTAAACAAGTTAGGCAAGAACTTGGCGATTCTTAAGTTTAGTGCAAATGGGCATTATTGTCTTATTATCTTTGAGTTTTATGTTAACATTTGAAAAATATATTTGTTGTACAATTAAAAGTCGTGCTAGAATCCTTATTTAAAAAAAAAATATCTATCAATGCATTCTTTGGTGAGAAAGATCTGTCCTTTCTTCTAATTTTGCCAAATTTTAAAATAAGCACGAACCATAAAAAAGAAACACAACACAATTGTTACTATGTCTACGTACAACACACACTTTTTAATATTGTTTGAAAGCCAAAATTTCTAACACTGACCTGTTTTTTTTATATATGTAGGTCAATGATTTTTAGTAATTAATTTATTATAAATAGCCATAACAGTAACATATACTGATGCTGTGTGTTTTCTATATAATGTTGCGTGTTGCGTTATCTTGGTGTTATCACTGGTTTGACAGCGTCTTACTGATAACACTGTTTGTTACGAGTTAAGGACACGATATATTATTATACTGTTACAAAAATATATGTATATCGGCACTTTGGCCTTTGCTTAACTCTGTGCTTCAAATTTTGACGTCTCATTTTGGCTTTTCGGACATGTTCCGAATTAAGCAAAGCTTGTATTATTAAACAAATTAATAAGAGTATAATCTTCGATATTTCTGGAACAAATGCTTATGATCATTGAAACATACAAAAATGAATTTAATTTTAAACCAATGATCTTTAGATCAGACAGATCACAGCTATTGCGTCAAGCGGTCGTCGGGGAGAAATAATGAACGTCGAAAAAAAAACAAATAAAAAACCAAACCAACGATTTAAAAGCAATGTTTATATATTTATAAAAAAGTAGGAAAGCTTATTGATGCATTATTTTACTAAATCGCCGAACTTTAACGTTATATGTGTTAAGGTGCGTTTACATCTGTTCAATAACTGGCAATAATAATTTTGTGGAAAGCAACATGTTGAAAGCAACACTGTTGCCGTTTGTGGAAAGAGTCTTGCAACAAAGCGTCGACCGTTCTACAAAATATGTCTTGCTGATGCATTCATTCAACAATATTCCTTCAACAAATCATAGCTTGTGCTTGTTTCTTTTGTGAAAAATTGAAATTCAGTGAAGTAATGAAAAAGTTATTCAGTTTATTGAGGATTATAGAAGTAAGGAAGTGCTCTGGTATTTAATCCTAAGTGAATGTAAAGACAATAAAAAGAAAAAGCCTACTTAAAAACTAGCCAATCGGTATGAGTGTTCAGAAGAAATGGTGAAAAAGCAATAAAAAATATCAGAACAGCAAAGAAATACAGCAGCAACCACTTGTTCGGTAGACATGACTGTAGGTATACTCGTAGATGAAATGACGTAATATGTAAAATACAGACGTTGATCATTGTTGAATACGACACTGTTGAAAACTGTTGCGTACGACAATCTGTTGCTACAACTAATTGTTGAACAAGCGTAAACCTACCTTTAAGTTCGGCGATCGGCAAAACATAAACATTGTTTACACTCCTTATCATCACTCTACTTTCGACAGTCTCTGTATCTAACCATTATGCACATATATCTACGTACAATTACCTAATCGATATAGTTATCAGCTAATGGCCGATAACTACAATCATCTAATTTGGCCGTCCATAACTAGTACTTTTCCAATATTGACAAGCGAAAATAATTTCAAAGCTCACAAAAAATAATTAAGTGCCTATGGTATAGTACATTATGAGACAAGTTAGCTTAGGTTGCTCATTGCACACAAGGCTGTGGGTTGCAGCCCGAGCCGTAGGCGAGGGCGTAGATCAGCCGAGTGTGCAATAAGCAAGAGCTCACGAGTTTCATACGACGTTTTTCAACACATTTGCGAGGAAAAAACAAAGTAATATATCACAAAGCAACAAATATGGCAAAAACAAAATATGATAATTATGGGAAAAGGCGCGCATGTTTTTTTCTGTTTTTTTTTTCACAGGCTAACGCAAGATTTTTTTGCGAACAAAGGGGTGAGGAGCATACAGCCTACTACTAATACTTCAAAATTATAATTTTAAGTGACAAAATGCAAATATTTTAATATTTTATAACAAAATATCGTGAATTTATTATGAATAATTTGATAATAATTATATATTTATTTGACTTAATTAAGGACTTACACATTTATTTATTCCAAAAATTTATATGAATTGTAGGCAGCAGAAAACCTCTTTGTTGTCAAAAAAAAATAACTGTATTACCCGGCTAAATTGGGAATGCTCTGTTTACTCGCATAGAACTTGCAGTAAGGTACTAATTTAACTTTGTAGGGTTAATTCTATTACGAACTAGTGTTTTATATATTATTGCACGCGTTTGTTATAGCTCGGTTTATGGCCCTAAAAGCGGTGTATTAGGGCTCACTTTACGAGCAAGTGTGTTGAAAAAAATATTATTAGTCTCTTCAATTACACTTAATTAATAATGGGAAAACGAACAAACAACAATTAAACATAATTTATTGACGCGATAACTCATTATATAAAAGTTTAAACTATCATTAAATATGTCTAACAATGTTTGTTCACCTTTGTTATGCTGTAAATTAGGTGTTTATAATATTTCAAAACCACTTGTTATTCTTTTAATATTTACTTACATTAACATTCGGGGAGGCCTTTACCCAGCAGTGGGTGTCGTACGGGTGATAAATGATGATATTGTATGAACATAGTCACACTAATATCAAGGTAATAATAGGATCTAGTTAACACGCTGGAATAAATAAAAAAGGGCAGGCAATTAAAATAGAGCAAGCATAAAAAAATCGGCCAAGTGCGAGTCGGACTCGCGCACGAAGGGTTCCGTACCAAAAAATGAGAAAAAAAACTAGTTTGTTATATGCAGGGAGCCGTACTTCAAATTTATTTTATTCTGTTTTTAGTATTTTTTGTTATAGCGGCAACAAAAATACATAATCTGTGAAAATTTCAACTGTCTATAGCTACCACGGTTCATGAGATACAGCCTGGTGACAGACAGACATAGTCAGACGGATAGTTAGTAATAGAGTCCAATTCAATTTCAATTTCAATTTGTTATTGCTATTCCACAATGGTTGTTCGGTTTTAGATTTAACAAAATGGTACATTATGGGCCCTCTCGGGCGCAGAAAATTAGAAGGGAGGAGGGCATAATTTAATTTACTCATGCAATCATAATTTTATTATTTAAGATGTATATTTACTTGAATATTTATTTATTATCAAGGAAATAAATACAAGTTTAATAAGTAATATTATTGTAATAATTGTTTCATTATTTTTTTTATTTTCAATTATAATTATAATATTAATTATTTTTAATTTTAAATCTCATTGAATAATCTAATTTTATTATAAGTACAAAATTTTAGTTAATTATTTTGTTATTTTAATTAAATTATTTTTTTTAATTTTAATATAATATGCTACAACATTAGAACATATTAATTTATATTGCTTTTATATGTTTTATATGTTTGCATGCACTATTTATTAAATACTTATTTTACAAAATAATTATAATTATGCTTAATAATAATTATTGTTTGTTTATTTATTTTTAATTAAATTATTTGGTCTCTTGTTGTCAATTCATATGATTTAGGTAGTTATTTATTTTTAAAATACTTATCTAAATTATCGTTTAAATACTCTTGTATGGTGTAGTAGCATTTATGTATAAGTAAGACTTTTAGGGTTTTAATAAATTTCTGTTCATTTGTTGTTTCTCTCAATACAACAGGTAGTTTGTTATATATTTTTATAGCCATAATTAGGGGACTATTATTATATAGAATGTAATTTCAATTTAGAGGAGGGCAGCATTAATCTACGAGATCTTGTTTTAGTTCCAGTTCTTACCCTTTGGATACGGAACCCTAAAAAGAGCTTAATCTATTAGATTACACACATTTATATTAAGTACACCAAATACGTGATTTTTGCTTTATATATTTCCATTATTACATAAAAGGAAAAAAATATATTTTTATCAAGTGTATTTTGCGTTTCCAAAGTTTTCTACTTTTCCATCTGCGTAGTAGAACCTTATTTCAAGTCTAACCGCACACAATAATAACTGGTGACAATAGCAACCACAATTTCCATGACTCTCACTACACTTTCCTGGTTACTAATGTAGGAAAATCCTATCGAATTAATCCCTGCTATTAGCAATTACTTAAAAAGTAATGCTATAATGACGACAAGAAAATAAAAAGTTTTTGCATATTTGACTTAAATTAAGTACGAGTAATACACACGATTTTTGCGTTAGCGCGTGAACGAAGAAATGTAACTTCTTTCTTATTTTTATTTTCTTAAAAGAAATAGATATCGATTGTACAGTCCAGTAGTCAGATCGGTATATCCCAATGTAGCTGGAAATAATGTCTAAAAAAAGAAGAAAAGCTAAGTGCAATAATTTATATGACAACATTTTGATACAATCTAATAATTTAAAAAAATCTGCTGTTTTCATACGCTTTAGAAAAGTTTGCAAACAAATTTGTATGAAACGGCTGTTTTTTTCCCGATTTTAGGATTGCTTCCATACAAAAAGTTGTTCGTAATTATGAGCCCTAAGATTACTGCTTTTTAATTTAAATGTTGTATAAAAGTCGTTTGGCCAGCCTATTAGCTTTTGTTTAGGAAACAATGCACTAATTAATTTGTCAACGCCTTGCTACCAACACATGAATGTCCCTTGGCTTAGAACAATACTCAGTAAACTGACAATGGGAAATGAAGAAAAACTCGCAGTCTTTTTCAAGTCACCTATGTAATGCTTGGTGGTATAATATTTCCTATTATAATTAATTTTTACTAACCATTTGAGTCTGTAGCACGTTAGTATATTCCGTTCCGTTTATTTCGAGCTACACGAAATAAATTATTTATTAAGTATCATAATGGTTACTACACTACACACTGACAAGATTTGATGAGATTGTATTGATAATTTTTAGACATGAACATTTTTAATCGACTTCAAAAAAAGAGAAGGAAATTCGTCGCAAGAGTTTTGACTTGCCGTAGGTCCCATTTTTTTAATTATTTAATCTTTAATTTTTTTTTTAATTTCTAAAAAATTTTAAATTTTATAGAAAATCCTAATTCCCATAAATGTGTTTTAATGGTGATATATTTTTTGACCGTAGAAAGACTTTTTTACTCTTTTACTGAAAAGAAAATTATAACGAAAAGTACTGGTTAACTTATTTTCAGCTATCTGAATTTTTCGCGGTGTCTATTAATAGCATTAAGTGTTCTTTCCAATTGAAATTATTTCTTACACCGAGAAAATTATCGAGTATCAGTTATATTATGGTTATTGTAGGGCTTTTATATGTATTTTGCGCGCACACCATTTAGGTGTCGCAGTGTCGCAATTTGAATACGTTGTAATGTGTATCATAAATTTACTAAAAATAAACAACTAAGTATAATGTAAGTAAACTAAAGTAGTAAATGGAAAAGGTAATCAAGAGACGACAAAAATATTGCCTTCGATAAAAATGACTTTTAGAACAACATAAAGGGTGGAAAAGGTACAGCGAATAGGTATGTGAGTTCTATCGGCTTTGTCATTACACAGTACGATGTGCATCCTTTGTTTTACGAGAGAGGCCTAATGAGTGCATTTCACCATAACAACCATTATTCTCATATAAGCCCTAATAAGTATTCTAAGACCATGAAATCGCAGCGTATTTTTATTACTTTCCCTTCATAAAGCTTGTGTACAAGATATCATTATTGAACAAGATAATTCGTTGTTACCACAGACATATTAATAATATTATGTATGTATGTGGTTGAAATCTATAAAATCTTTTTGGTAAATAAAATTTATAAAAATATAAAAATAACCCTGATCACTGATAACTTAAAAATGAGACTAATAAAAATGAGACTAATGAATTGAAACAAAAAAAATGTAATTAATAGTTTATAACGAATTAGTGTTTTGGTAAAAAGTGGAAAAAAAAGTTTTTTTGCCATATTCTGTAAAAAAATATGTCAATGTAAATAAATGTACATGATTTTTCCCATCTACCAACATAATAAGTAACAAAGTTTCAATAGAGCAATGGAAAATTAATATTATGTAGTTGTACATATTGGGAGTTATGCCACAGAATACATAAGTAATGCAAAGCTACGTGTGATAATATGAAATCTTAATATTTTTTTGTCATAAAGCAATGAAAAGTATATAGACAACAGATAACTATTGCAGAAGTATAAACATAGTACTTAGTCTGCAATCTAACTGCAATTCTTATGCGTTCCAGTAACCTAATGTGTAGAGCACTAGAAGTCATAATGAATGATTAAAGTTAATACCAGCTGATACAACAAGTCTTTGTAAAATTATGTTTTTAATGTTTCCGGCTAATTAAACGGTCGTCAAATAATTTGTCGAGCGAATCCCTACTCTAACACGCTATCTCTTTACTGGGTATCCCAAGTGCTTTTAAAAGTAAATACTAATAAAATCATTAGCAATGTTTTTTCTCATTAGCCTCGTGTGAACAGTGTCGATCGAAGATACTTAACTAATTGACGTCATAGACTGTAATTTGAAACTTTTCAAGTGGGATTTGTGAGGGTTGTCGAACAATTATTTCAATTTATGAAAGCGGTCTATTCAGGTCGACTTTTCTTCATCGATATCATTGTTTGTAGTAAAAGCGAATACTTGCTAATTGACGCTACACAATGTTTTGTTTTCACGTTCTACAATTATTTAGTTATTTTCCGTAATTACAGTACTTACATTTAACGCGAGTTCAAGAATTATTACATGATAAGCATTAAGGCGCGGTGGTAGTGAAACTAGCGCCGCCACTACATTTATTTTTATTACTAGTAAACCAAGTCAATATTTAAAAAAGCTAATGTAATAATCTCTTAAATTGTCTCTTATATTTTTTGAATAACTCTTCAACAGTTCAACATTCTGTAAGTTTTAAAATCCATAATTGTCAAAAGTGGCCACTTTGAGCTAAAATAATAACCTTAAATAATAATGCTGTAAAATGTTATACCTATAGAAGAAATGTAAAAACACTTAGGTCTGTATTGAGTACGAAAACTTAACAATTAAGCTACTCAGTACCCGTAGCACGAACATCTAATATCGAGAAAAAAACGCGCGTAAAAAAAAATCTATAAAGTAATTTTGTATGGGAAAGAACAGGGCCATCTATCGCCGAAAAGCGAATTGAAATTTCTGATATTACTCTATCAAGTACCTACTTTTACGCGAGTTGTTTTTTCGGTATATGTACGTGCTACGGGTACAGAATTTTACTTCAATATTATTTTTATGTACAAATAAGACCTGTATCATTGTCAACAGCAACGGCAGTAATGGGTCAAGAGAATACGAGCAATCAGCCCCCAGCGAGACGAGCGGTGGTGGGGATCCGGAGCCCCGCACCCCCGCGCCCCCCGCCGATAAGTACGAGGACCTGGAGCTGATCCTGCGCGAGCAACTGCAGGGAAGACAGGAAAACCATCAGGTCGTCGTGCCTCCCCATCGAGACCTGAATGTTAAAAGACCGGAAAACCCGACTATTGGTGAAATGGAAGACCTAGAACCCAGGTATTAGCCTTTCCTTATAACGTTACGCCTTAACTAGAGCCCTTATCAAGTATAAGGACTTGAACCACATTGTACTTGAGCAACTGCAGGGTGGGCTTGACAATAACCACGACATCGTGCCCTTTTTAACATTTTACGCTTCCAACGGAGAAACTCTATTCTATTCTATGTAAATATCGTTACTTCTGATTACTGATAAAGCTAGCACCATAGCCAAGTGGAATAGTGTAATTGAATCAAGCTGTCGGTCACCATAGACAATCACGACGTTTTCAAATGTCAATGTCATACACTTAATGTCACTTCTATTCTATTCGAAAAATCGAAAAGCCAAGCGTTTTCCACTTGTGTAGGCCCATAAGTTTCTTGCGCTCATTCTTCTTGTCACCTAAAAAAGATCTCGAATTGGCGGTAGCAAAATATAAACCAATTCAAAAGCACATTTTCTAAGTTTATTTGGATAAGGAATTAACTTTGACTTTTTTAACCAACTAGCTAAGATACTTGGATACTTTCATGCTAATTTCAAATACCTTGATAACGACAAATATACTTATTCTCAACTGATTAAATTGCGTATCAAGTCAAAACCGCTACTATAATGACACTTTAAGTGTGATGTAATAAGACGTTTAGCCCGTTAAGCGATATAAATTAAAATTATTACTCGAAAACCGTCGGGAACAAGACATTACGATGAAAATTGTCTAAAGTTGCCGACAGCTGACATCCACAAGTACAATTTATGTAGAGCACCGCGAGTCTCCAAATTAAATTGTTACTTACTTCGTTATTGCTGCAATTAAACTTTGATAGCGCGAACATTGCCAAAAGGCTATTCGGCGTTCCCACCAATTCATTTTATCCCTTGCTACCAGCATATTTTCTGTTGACATTCTTGTAAAATTCATTGCAAAAAAGGCCTACGTCCTTCAGACTTTTCATTCACTGTGGGCGACTACGAACATACTGAACTATGCATCAAAATCAAACAGGGCGGTCGCGGCTACTCTCTAGTGGTTGACGTAATTTCGCCAGAATAAATATTAAGCACACTCTCATAGGAAAACTGCAAAGAATGGAAAGAAAATCACACGTCGTTGGCACTTTAATACCCGCACGTTATACGGCATCTCGCAGTCCTGAGGAGATAAAGGACCATCATATCATACTCCACGACAGGCTGATTCTATATTATTATGTAACATAAAAGCCGACCTTTCTTTATCTTGTAAGGCAAATTTTTGTAGGTCGACGAAGAATCTTATTTAAAATCCTGTAACCCCCGAGATAAGCGCGGGTCTTTGACAATAAAACTAAATGGAATGAATGCGTGATGGCTTCCTCGAAACGCTGCTCATGATATGATGAGGCTCTTGTAGCTGATTTCATAAGTCGTATAGAAAGGGCTTACTTTGATACATGAAGCCGTATTGTATGATTTTCCAACAAGAAAAAGAGTTTGTCACAAGAGATACGTCTGAAAATATGTGGATTAAATTGTAGTTTATTATTATAAGACGTTATTGGTTACTCGTTTACAATAATTATAACCTTGATCATTTAGGTCAAAGCTGATATGAAATTCCAGTTCATCTAGAAACTTTGTTATTCAAATGGGATAAACCGAGTGGACAGTTTAAAATTCTAAACGGCGATTTGTCTTAAACGGGAGCATCGTGTTTTTCGTATTCCCACTGGCGCAGGCAAAATTCACACTAAAAGAGAGTCCATAAATTGTCGAGTAGCTGGCGGCTTGATTTCTAAATGCAGGTTATCGGGGCATGCCACAAATCGAGAACGCTACATGCTCCTTAGTATTCAGTTCCACTTGCGCGTGGCGTCGCCGGAGCCTCGCACCTGCTGGTAGTAGGCAAATCACGTCCACTTATGTGTTCCACGCAGCCAAAACCAACACGCCATCGGAAAATCTTCCATGTAAATCTCGTTAACGACCAGGTTTAGGAGTGTGTGCGAAAATTTTAAAGCACACAGTATGGCTCTTGGTGCGTCGGTATGAAATCACTATTTTGATTCACGCCACGTTCAGATGACCCCGGCGTCATTTATAGAATTATTAGCGAACAGAACAACAATAAGTAATCGATTGCTACGCTTTACTTACTCATTGTGAAGGATTGAGTTTTTGTTCATCATCCATATATTATTAGTGTCCTTGATGGATTGATTGATGATATGAGTTAAGTAAATGATATACATATACATATTTAAATTTAAAATAAGAAGTTTTATTAATATTACCTTATTTTACTGAAACTATTTTTGAGACCAAACATAATAGTTATCTGGTCGCACACCCTACAATTACGCAATAGGTGCGGAAAGGGGTCCCGAAAGAATCTATATATTTTGATCATCTAAACTAGAACAATATTTACTTAGGTGGAGAGAAAAATATCATGTGGTTTAGCGTGTATTATTAGGCAATATTTTTCGTATTGTTTGTGAAATTACTGTCCCATATTACTATGCAAAATATTCTGCCTTAAAATGAGTTTTGTTGACAATTTTTTGTTTTTGCAGTGTAAACGCTTCCAACTTAGAGAAATTCCAACTGGGGATGGCACAGCACGAACTCTATGATGAGGGGGATATTCTGGTGGATGCTGTCCTCAAGGATATGGCCACACTGCCCATCATACATGCTGGTAAATATTTTACTTAGACGAATGTTTTATATAGGTCCCACCCTATAAAGGCCTGGGTACACCGGATGCGTAGACACGCGCGTGGTCACGCGCGCGTGTCTACGCGCGTGTGTGTGCATTTAAAATATTCATCAATTGCTTGATATAATATCGAATAATGAGCATCAAAGAGAACAGCTATCAATAGTAACTGAGAACTCTGACCCTTCTATTTTTTAGAATGCTGGTCAGATCAGTTGGGTGTGTATAGCGATCTGAATCTCCTCCATTCAATCCCTAGATAGCCATCATCAGATCACAGCATGGTACATCTCTGGCAGGAAACCAAGGCTTCAAAGCACTGACGTCTATTATACAAGTACGCTGGACAGGCGTTGAAAATCACCAGATTGAGAGCAGTAGATTCTACTATCTACTAGTGAGTGTACTTGGAACTTATTAGTTAAATCGGATCAAACGATTAGTGACGTTCGCCTGTCCAGCGTACTTGTATAATGGACGTCAGTGCTTCTAAGTTACCTCGTTTGTATGAATATAACTCCTGTATCCCTAGACAAAGTTGATGCGTGTATTACATTCCCATCTTAGTTTAGTATTGCCAGAAATATAACACGCAAAATTAATACTGCGAACATTTCCGACTATTTAACTTGCGTAAAGCTTGCGTACTGAAAAAACCGTTTCCGCATAAATAGATCTGGACATTATGCGGTGCCACTGCAAGATTTATTAAATTATTTAACTATAAACATAAATTTTTGGAGATAATAAATATTGCGTCGGTATTATTAAATACAAGGATTCCTTGTTATCTTTTTTTACCTTGGACAATTTTTATAAAGTGGCAAATATAAGGTTGATTAAATTGATAGAAATACATATTTTTTGTTGTTTTCGTCACTGTTAAAGAACTTGAAAAAAAAGCTACTTTCTGTATATTTTAAACGTTTCCCTCAAATCTTTTAATGTTGGTTAAGCAAATTCGTGTTTCTTATTCCAATTGCAGTTTTCAGGGCAAAATTAAACTTGTCGATCTTTATCAGTTTCCTAATTGCAGCCGGACAAAATGGGGATTTCACGGTTCGCCTGTCTATGAATAAGATATTCTATAAATCAGTCTCATTTTTAAAGTGGCCTGAAATTTGGAATGTTTTAAATATTCAAAACATCGTTGAACGGATCTAGAAAAGCTATTATTATCTAATTTTAGAATTAGTGATAAGTAATACGAGCCTTTACTCGAAGATTTATTGAACGCGTTGTTAGTATTTATATCGTTATTTTCATCAAACCGGTCAAGAGCGAGTCGTACTCGCGCACCGAGGGAGACATTATTTGTTTTAATCATTTTTATCAAAAGTTTAAAAACTATTCCGCAAGTTTTTAAAGTAGAGGCATTAGGTTTCTTGTAAAGGCGTAACCTGCCTCTATAAATTGCAATAACTAGTAGTTACTGAATTGAATCTGAATAACAACCTAGCAAATGGTTAGGTTCACAACCTAACCATTTGCTAGGTTGTTATAGGCTGTTATAGTAATCTCGTCATAGTGAAAGACCTCCTCAATCTCTGTCAGGTAAAACTTAGTGTTATTCAGAATGAAGGATTAAACTGACAATTATTGAATAATAATGATAAGGCTAGTAGACAAATATACAAATAAAGTACAGAAGAACCTTACTACAAACACGAAAAGTCGGTTTTAAAAATTACCATAATAGATTATCTAGATACGGTATTCAAACCTGCAAAAAGTAAATAAAACAGCTTTATGAATATAATGTTCAGTTTTCTTAAGACATTTCCGTGGAAAAAGAACTTAGATAAGCACCTATCACACGAGTGATCGACGTGACAGCTAAATTTTCCAGATAGAAAGCGTCAATAATTCTCATCACATTAAAGAGTTGTCTAAACCTAGTGAAAGCACATCTCCATCCCCGCTAACCACAAACTATTATCTATATTAGATGAAGTCGAGCCGCAACCAGGCGGGCACCGGACAATAAGGGCACAGAAAATATAATTGAAGCAGTAACGCAACTACACAAAGCATCTGCCACATCGCTATTTCACTAGATCTATAACGGCCGATTCCAATAATCTATAATTAATTTTTTCAGCGAGTGATCTATGTATATGAAAATACACACATCAACTTTGTCTAGGTGTTATTTTCATACAAACGAGGTAACTTTGAAGCCTTGGTTTTCTGCCAGGGATGTAATGTGCTGTGATCTGATGATGGCTATCCAGGGAGTGAATGGAGGAGATTCAGATCGCTATACACACCTAACTGATCTGACCAGCATTCTAAAAGATTAATGGCCATGTTTAAAAAAACCGCGAAAATAGCATGAAAATGTATGGAAATCCTGAAACTGAGAACTCTGACCCATCAATCTTTTAGACTGCTGATCAGATCAGTTGGGAGTGTATAGCGATCTGAATCTCCTCCATTCACTTCCTGGATGGCCATCATCAGATTACAGCACGGTACATCCCTGGCAGAAAACCAAGGCTTCAAAGTTACCTCGTTTGTATGAAAATAACACCTGTATCCCTAGACAAAGTTGATGAGTATAGTTTGCTTAGTGATCGATCCATAGATAGCTATCTATGGATCGATTACTAAGCAAACTATTTTCATTTTCCGCCCGTTTTCCAGAAATATCTAGGTAACAAATCTACAATTTTTTTTCTGGGGCCGTCGTCTTGCAGCGAAGGACGCCTGGGTGCCGATCGCATTAATTTAAAACATGTCCATGTGAGGTGCGCTATTTCAGTTGTTTGTATGTAGTCGTGTTACTGTTTAGCGTATATTTACTGTGATAGTGGCAGCACAACAATCACGCCCTTTACGTCGGATTGGATTTAAATATTTAAACCACTTAAATGGATTTCATTGTAGGCCCGCTGCATACCGGTTATTTTTGGATTACGTAGGGTCTAGTCAAATCCATTTGAATTTTGCCCACTAATGTCGGTGAAATATTTTCACATCATCTGAAAGTGTCTTTTCTTTCTACGTAATATTTAACTGTACGTAATAATACATTTCCGAAACTTCATTGTCTTCAGATATTTTCAAAATAATAAGTTTTCCTCCATTCCATTCCACATGATCTATAGATTTGTCATCAATCATCATTCAATTCGAACGTTCTTCTTCTTCTTCAGTGCATATCCGCCCCCCGTTGAGCATACGCCTCTCCAATTTTTCTCCAAGCAGCCCTGTTTTCTGTCTGTATATTCGGCAAATTATAAGTGTTAATTTTTTTGTATGTGTTAATAATTAGACATTAGGCTCTTCGATCATGATGATCGAAAATTAGGCTTCAAAATATATTTTTGTCAATAAAAAAATCTTGGATGACATAGCAGTTCAACTAGTGATGCCAATTTACGTTAAACCAAAACAATAACCAGGAAGTATTTGTCATAATTAGTAATTATAATTATAGTTTCTTGTGTCTTGTGGTTTGCCTCTTCATTAAATGTTTTTTTAATAACTCGGTGATAAACTATTGAAACAAACAAAGTGTATTATGCTATTGTCTCCGTGACCTATTATGATTTATTTTTTAGATACTTACCTTACGTACTTATATTATTTTATATTTTTGCTAAATGAATACGTTATAAACTCTGGCATATAGTAAATAAATGGGAAATGTCTGAAAAAAAAACAAATTGGCTAAACATTTTTTTATAGATAGGAATAAGCTCCCTTAGTAATAGAAAAAATGTTTCAGAATTTTTCGCTGCGTAAAAATTAAAAAAAATTAAAGTCACTTCATCTTCAGAAATGTACAGTAGTAACAGCAGAACAGAATGGATATTATAACCTTAGCCACCACCGGGCACAACCACAACACGAATTAAAAAAGTTTTTTTGACAATTCCTATCCAAACTTTTTTTAAATATTAGTTGTGGCACGTGGTGTCTAAGGTATAATCTCCATTCTGCTGTTACTTTCGTATATTTGTGAAGTCGAAGTAACTTTTTTTTTTCAATTTTTCACGCAAACGAAAATTCTGTTTTTTTTTCTATTACTAAGGAAGCCTACCTCTAAAAAAATATTCAGCCAATTTTTTTTAGACATTCCCCATTACTGATATGCAATTATATAATAAACACTAACACGCATTTAGTGAAGTTAATGGCCATTCTATCTGTAAAAACTTTATTTTGTATAGTTACTATTTACTTACCCACAAAAATTCTTTGACAGAACAAAAGGAAGGTGGTACTCAGCTGAAACTGATAATCGACTATCCGAATGGAATCCAATCTCTATTCAAGCCAATGAGGTAAGTCACGTTATATCATCAGTAACATGGATAATTAGAAACTGTGTTAGTATTAAATAGGTAGGCACATTTTGTGCGACTTCTAAGAATCAATTTATTTAGCAAGAAACTCATAGGTCTGTACTTGAGATTACAATAAACCTCTACATAGGAATAAACCTTCACAAGGAAATAAATATTTTTATTGCCGTGTTGTCGCGATTCAATATTGTAAATAATAATTAACTAGGTACTTATGCATAACTCATTCACGTTATGAGACGAGAATAAAGGTGCATTATGGCACTTTTAAAATAGTTCATTTTTGGTTCTTTCGATTTAATTTTGGAACATGCTGGTATAATGCCGATTACAGACAGCTCCTTAAACTTATCTTTAAATTTATCGATTAAAATGGAAAGGGTTCAATTTCGTATAGCATTTGTCCTAGAAGCGTACGTACTAGATAAAATTATTTCACTTATTTTAAGCATCACAACATAATATTTATGCAAATGCTTAAACACATTTTTTTGTTATCAAAGTATCGGGGTCACTTCTTATGCGCGAGATAACAATCAATCAGTCAATCCTTCAGCGCCTTTCTGAACAAAGTTCATCTGGAGAGCTTTAGTTCGGAGTCCTGAAGGAGTTGTAAAAGTTCCCTGTCACCTCCCGCTGTTGTGCGTCTATTCAGCAGTTGAAGTTCTTTCGATCGGCTTACTGGCCCACACTCGCGAGTTCTTGTGTTACTCGCGTCCATTGTTAAAGTTCCCAATAAACTAGGAGTAAGCCGTGTTCTACAATAAGTCGATTCAACAATAACTCGGTTTGTATTTCCCCGCGTACATTTTATATTTCAATTCTTATTTTACGTTAGGTATGTTAGTCAAGAACCTTTTACGGGATTAAAGTGTGTAGTTATCTTTTTGACAAACTCAATTTATTGTACTTTTGACAGACTTGGCTAGATCAGTGTCTCCAACTGCACCGTAATTACGGTAGTCTTACTGTATTTTTTATGACATGTTACATTCTACCGTAATTTCGTTTCTCATAGAATTAGCTAGATTTTACCTGTGAAAAGACAATTAATATTGACAGGTTGAGTGTCGATAAATCGCTATTATCACTGACAAAGTTAATAAACAACTTTAACTATGATAATAGAGCAATCCTCTGTAAATTTTGATTATTCTATCGAAAAATTAGTGTTTTACTAAGTTTATTAGATCTGCGCTAATATTTTGTTGTAATTTTGGTCGGAGTTTGATTATTCTATCGAAAAATGAGTGCTCTAATTGTTTATTAAATCTGCCGTAATTTTTTGAATATACCGTATTTTCAGACTAGAAACAATGTAATTTTGACTCGGCGAGTTGAAGACACTGGGCTAGATTGACTAGCTAGTCCAAATCAAGTACTTTTCCACCGCTGCAATTTACTGCACTTCTTACAGTGAGCGCCACGCCGATATAATTTTCGCATCATCTACGAACGAACTATGCGTATGAGTATAAGGAAAATTAACTGCGTATGGCCCCAGCATAAGAAAAACATGCAAAAGCCACCTGCCGAAAGTCATAAAACTCAAGTAAATAAAATAATGTGTATATCTCGATCAGTTTCATCGATATAGAGTTTAGAATAATTCTACAAGGTGGCTGATTTTTATTGATCCATTAAAGACGATCCAGTAGGTAGAGGTACATTACGTGGTGTGTTTGGCGTTCTTTTAAAATCAACGCACATGCCAGGCAATCTACATTTACTGTATCGTTTTTACTGGATCAATGTAAATCAGCCAAGATGATTGCAATATGTTATGTACCTAGTACACGAGAGATGCTCGCTACCCGATACCGAACGACGAACGTCTGTGGGGACAGCGAAGCTCCCGCGAGTGGATTTCGCGTTACTCTTTGACAATCAAAATTGTATTCTTATACCCTTTCAGAATATTCCATGTCGCACTCGATATAATTTATTGTCAGCGATAGGGAATTGCGCGTGACAAGAATTTTCTGAGGTGTTTTCATACTTTGAAAACCACAAAAAAAACTGTTGAAATATTAAATTTTAATAGGTAACGTATAAACAGGGTTAAAAAAGTAACACCTTTTTAATCAAAATATTTTTTTTATTTTAAATATGCTTGTAAAATTAAGTAAACAACAGCATGAACGATCACTCATATTTATCCTATTTGCATAAGAAAAGTAGGTGATTAATTGATCAAATATTGTAAGGTCCTTATACTTATTAAATGCTCTCGAGAGTGCTATATATAGCCAGCCCACTTCATAATTATGGAAAGCTAACGCAAATAATATTAGGTATAGTTATAAGTTATAAAACTTAAGAATATAATATAATAATGTGTTTCTCTAACAACCTCCCTACCCACGTCTTAATAAATTTCTTCAATAATATTTTGCTCTCTTATATCAGTGGTTCTAAGTAAGCAATTGAAATTACCTATTTTAAATGATGTTTTCATTAAATAATAAAAAAGGAAAAACTAAAATTACTGAACTGTTTCAATTATTTTTCAATTCTTGTAAAATGTAGAAGTAGCTAGCTAATACTAGCGGCCGCGCGCCACTTCGTGTGTTATTTTTATATCAACACACGAACAATATTTTTTCTGGATGAAAGGTATCTTGTGGCCTTTTCTGTACCCCTGACAACGTGTATGCAGAATTTCATGATGATCGGTTAAGTAGTTAAGACAAGCGTAAACAAAAAATTAATGACTTTAGCATTTATAATATTTACGGATTTACGTGTTTTTTCAACGAGATTTAGTAAGGCCTATTCCCGAACCCGTCTTTGTTACATTCCGGTCAAATTTAAATGGACTCTTGAAATATGCTGCGAATCGAGCCAGAGTGGACAAAACTACGTAAGAAAATATCGCCACCCATAACCTTAACTCGCCGGCGATAAAACTAACGCATACTCGCAGGGGAAGGGTTACTATCGGCTGTCGTCTAATTTATTGCTCCCCAACGAATTTGTGGATCCTGGACCGATGCGTCGACGGGTTAACCCCTTGAGTCTATAATTTTTCCAGCACTTGAGATGTCTGTGATTAAAAATCTCGCTATATCATTAACTGCAAAAAAAAACTTCTTTTGTTTTAAACAGCTTAGCAATTTTGTTGATTCACTTATACAAGCGAGTTTTGACGATATTATATGAAGGTACATAAAACTTTATAGCGGACCACACGCTCCTTGCAACACATCTTGATATCCAATAAAACAACCGTGTTGGCTTCGAACAGAGGACATTAGGCGAACGTAAGCTTTTTAAAATTTAGTAACCCGTTGGATCTCGTGGAGGCCCATAAATCGGCCGCCGCTCCCGTTATATTACCAGGAGTGCCCCTATCTGACCGATCCAGGATTTAATACCCGCTTTAATCGTTTTGTTTCAATGAAATTGATTAAGCCCCGACATTTGACTGCACTTGAAAGAGCCATATCGTAGAAAGTTTTAAGTCAAAAGATTATGTTGTATATGCTGTGGTAAACGCAACATTTTGGATACCTACCATTTTCGTCTTCGGGAAAAATACACTACTAAGCGATAAATTGATAATTTTAGGATGTGTCTGCTATTGTGTACGAAGTACATCTTCAAATATGAAGACAAAAGCATATAACATTGTCTGCACATTGAGTGTTCATCGAAAAACATCGTAGAAAAATTTTGTCTTTAGGACAAGGCCTTTTCGATTAACGATATTTGATATTCCCCTAATGGAACTCTAATAAACTCACTTTCAATTTTAGTCATGTTTGGGGTTGGGTATCATGTTATTCTTTATTAAAATTTTATCAACTTTAGCTAGCACTTAGTATTTGCCTGATAGTTATATACATAGTCATTTTGTCTTTATTTTAACCCCCTTTTGGGGTGTTCTACAATGAGACTAAACATTTAGTCCTCTCATATGAACTAGACAGCTAAAACATTGTATTGGTATGGGAAAGTGTTTTTTTGTCGTTTCTTTTTCTTTTTTTGGCAAAAAATTTTAGTTTCATTAGTAGAACATACTTCAAGGGAACCCATGTTTCTTTCGCAAAAATGTTTAGTTTCATTGGTAGAACATACCTGGATTAAAACGACTACAAAATGACGGTGTATATATTTTTAATTTTAAAACTCCGAAGATAAATTATGTTTGCATGTTCAGCTGCAGAATGATTAAATAATATGGCTTTGTTTCCATTGTTAATGATAATAGGCGTTAAAAATATGTAAGTATCTAGGTTTTGGTGTATAATTTTATCACATCAAATTACATTAATCATGTCTTTCGATTATACAAATAACTTGCAACAAGCAATATTATGATAAAAAAACAGTCTAGGCAGCTAGCTAAGTCTTATTATAATACTCGTAGTACATAGCTAAATATATAGTAGCCAGGTTTAATTTATACAGATTACTACTTTAGATGATCTACTACACACATTAATCATGAAGAAGTAAAACATTGACGATAGGCAACACAGAAGAACAATCTATTTTCACAACTTTTTAAGCTTAATTGTTACTTGCTTCGAGCAATCGCGTCTTACTCTAAGGTTACTTGTTTATAAGCTCTACCGAGCTATAAGTGAAGTTAATCTCTTTAAAGGCTTTTTAACTTTATGATATGCCAGCATTATGCCAGTTGATTGTTGGTTGCGATAATGATGTAAGTGAGAGCCCTCGTACGATCTGCTGCGCCGGTCGTCTTCCCGTAGATCTGCCGGGAGCGTGCTCTATCGCATTGGCACTTCTCACGTAGAGCTTTTATCTTATGTCGGTATTTGCCTAAGGTTGGAATCATGAATTTTAAAGCTACTGTCTTTATTTTTATAAGGTTTTGGCATTATTTAAATGATTTCTATTGTTATATGGTTATTGCGAAAAGTCCTTGTGATGAGTCATATCATGAGATCCATTTGGGTGGATTTTTTAAAGTAAATTTTATTTTTATTTATTATTGTAAAGAAACAAACAGTCATACAAAGAATTTGACTTAAATGAAGTGTAATTTATAGACCTATAGTTTTTTCGCTTTATAAAAATCAATACGACTAACAAAAAAAGAGTAACTACTTATTTAGAGTAGGTAGGTATGCTAAACAAATGGTAGTGGTAACATTACCTAATTACCTACTGAGTTATTTAAATTGTGAGTTTGAAAGCATAAACTGTTTTAAGTTTCAGGAATAATATCTTAAATGATCTTGAGTTTTATAAGTGCATGCAACTGATTTGATCAGATTAACTAATATAATAATATCAGTCGATCACTAAGATTTATCTACTGATAAAATAATATTCGATGGCACATGCCATTATTTTGATTAGATAAGCTTAAATCAAGGTTGATAATTTTTTATCCTTGAATTAAAAATTGTTTCTTTTGGAGTTGCTTTATTTTTTTAAAAAAAATATATTTGTTCACAGGTTTGCAAGAGATGTGCAGACGTTACCAAATCATTTTTACTTTTCCGACTATGAAAGACATAATGCTGAAATAGCCGCCTTTCATCTCGACA
Source organism: Agriphila straminella (assembly GCA_950108535.1). Lineage (NCBI taxonomy): Eukaryota > Metazoa > Arthropoda > Insecta > Lepidoptera > Crambidae > Agriphila > Agriphila straminella. The sequence continues at coordinate 5,980,162 of OX467314.1, forward strand.
GGTAAACCATATAAATATTCATCAGACATAATAATCGTAACGAAAGTAACTTATCGTAGGATTCCTAAGTATACCCCCTCTTTCCTCTTCCCCTTAATATTTTTCTACTCAAGGTTGCCTGGAAGAGACTGCTACGTAGCAGTAAGGCCGCCTTTTGTGTACTTGTCCATGTTTATTGTTTGCTCCTATGTAATGTCTTTGTCTAGTGTGCAATAAAGCGTTTTTATTATTTTATTATTATACCCGGACCTTATATTGATAACAGTAGTTGGAATTTTTATATTCTGATTGGCCATTTCTTCTGTGTACAGGTGTATACAGCTAAAATGACTTATTAAGGCACCTTTATTAAATACATTTATCTCAATCCATAACTAATGTAAGCATTGTGGTAACCTTTTGCTTTCTATATGACATGTTTTTTAGACATTATGATTAGTCACCGATCTTCACACACCGTCCACCGTCCTTGCAAACAACTCCAGAAATAGAACAATGCTTTAATAGATCTACCATCCAGGATACTGGGTTTCCGGCGCGCCATGCCGGTCGTGGGCCGGGTCCTGAACATGACTACGGAGATCTATGACGTCACAGAAGGCGACATCCTGAAGACATTCTTCGTGTCGCCGGCCAACAACTTCTGCTTCCATGGCAAATGTTCGTACTATTGTGACACGGGGCATGCGATCTGTGGCAACCCTGATATGCTGGAGGGGAGCTTTGCTGCGTTTTTGCCCTCCTCAGATTTGGCCGAACGAAAGGTAATGTTTTTGGTGCTTATATTATTATGTAAAAGATAGGGTAACCTTACAAAGATACTAAGATGAATTATTGCGAACTCAAAGATTGTAAATTTTTCCATTGTCTGATATGTCTAATGTGAAGATTGATATCATATAGCAATTGTTGATCAATAAAGATGATACATTTCTGTCTCGTAATGCATAAATTATGTTAAACGAAAGATTATTTGGTATTTGAATAGAAGTCATCGATTACTGTTTAGGTATGGCGACACCCATGGAGAAGATCTTATCACAAAAGAAGAAAAGCGCAGTGGGAGCTGCAATCAGATTATTGTGAGACGGTAAGTAAAAAGCTGTTAATTAATAAAACGTCTCACAGAATCTTATTTCGGTCCATCATCGCCATCGGTAAAGATACTACGATCTAATTTAATATTTAATACAAAATTGTTTTTTTTTGACTAAACATCAATGATTATGCGTTTAACAATTTTTTGTAGTTTTTTTTAGTGCGAATAACATTCTAATTTTAAAAATAATATACTTGCGCTATTTGTGCTATATTGTTAGGAACGACCTTTAAATGTTTTTCTTTTCTATTTCAATCATATTAATATATCCTTTAGTTACGCTTGCATTATTATCTACTTATATCATCGCCTCATCTCGAGGCTGAAACCCTAGCCCACATTCATTCATCGGTGTCGGTGTTGCGCGTGGGCCAAAATAATAAGTCTGTATTAAGTAGTCTAACAATGTTTCTAATAGAAGCATCGCTTTAAAAAAATGAAAATGCTTATGGTACGTCGTTTTGTTTTGTAGCGCTAGGCAGCTGCAAAACAGTAGGTACTGAATACGGACCGGATTGATCCAAATTGTTTTGGCGATGTGTGCACGCGCGACATGCGATTTGTTCCCCTCGCCTTTCTGTTCTGTAGATACAACAACGTAATTTTTTTGGAGGCCTATTATAGGTACCTACAATTGAAACTAAACATTTTTCCCGAAGGACCATGGGTCGAGTTGTAATGAGACCTGCGTGGTCGAGTGGTTTAAACACTGGTTTTCAAGGTGTCGCCATGCTAAAGTCCCGGGTGCGATCCCCGGCTGGGTCAATTTATGAAACGAACTATTGTATGCTGGCTCAGGTCTAGGTGCTTTTAGTTGCACCGTTGTCGCTGATTCCGTTAACAGGTGCTTTAGCTACTTACTTTGGAATCGGAGCAATGTTTGTGAAGTTTGCTATTATTTATTATTATTATCTTTACCTTTAAACGGACTTCACCCATTTACATTTCACATTGTATTGCGTGGGCCCATTGATTCACCAACTATGTTGTGTAGGTGCGGACGACGCCGCCGTACGACTCCGGCAGGCGGCTACTGGATCTTATGGATATGTGCATCTTCGACTTCTTGACCGGCAACATGGACCGTCATCACTACGAGACGTTTAAGTATGTAACGGTTTTTATTAAGAACATAAAGATTACTAAGAAACTGCACTTTTTGGCGCAATTAAGCCAACTCATTTGCTGCCATCATAGCACAAATGCTCATGCCAAATTTCCAAATCCATCATCAATAGATGCATGAAGAATCGAATTTTTAAGTAAATCGTTAATTCGAGTACGTTTTGGTTTCGACGTTGGCGTCTTATTAGGCACGGAATGGTTTGCCGCTTAAGGCAGCTGTGTGTGGTGATCAAATTCAATGTAGAATAGCCTCCTGTTTAATTTTGCTATAAGATGATGAGTATTTGACAAGAAACTTTTCCAGGATGTTCGGCAATGAGACTTTTACGCTACACCTGGACCAAGGGCGCGCGTTCGGGAAGGCATTCCACGACGAGCTGAGCATCCTTGCGCCGCTGCTACAGTGCTGCCTCGTAAGGCACACCACGCTACAGGCCTTACTTAAGTACGTAAACAACTTGCAAAAAAGTTATTATGAAAGACCTGGGGCCCTAATTTTTTAATCGCTCGATTGGCGTCGAGCGCTCGTTTCTACTGATTTTCGTTCGACATATGGCTCAAAAAATGTTCGAGATAGAGTCATAAATGTCGAACGAAAATCATTAGAAACGAGCGCTCGACGCCAATCGAGCGATTCAAAAATAGGGCCCCTGTCCGTAACTGACTTTTCCTGGTTTTAATGGAAGCTTTCAACAATTACACAACAAAACCATGTTGATACTATTTTTAAAATGATTACTTTTTAGTAGCTACTGTCTGTACTGTGTATCCCACATAAATGCCATAGCGTAATAAATAAATGTGATAAATAACATATACCTATTCGATTACTTCTGAATAACTTTACCAATGCTACTAATTATTTGCAGGTTTCACAACGGAATTCCCTTGTCAAAATACCTTCGAGAATCTATGAAAGTAGATCCAGTGTCGCCTATACTATGGGAGCCACATTTAGCTGCTCTAGATAGGCGGATGGTTATCATTCTAAACGCCATTAGGAAATGTGTCGAAAAATCTGGCAATCCTTTGCAAGCTGAAGTAAATGATTTTGTATGACGGAAGATGAAGGGTGACGGGACCTATGGTTGATTTATACAAGATCACCTTGTAAATTATGCATAACTCGTTAGATCATCGTAGCAACCTCATCAATAGTTACAAGAATAAAGGAGGATGCTGTTTGTGATGAATCAAGCAGGAACAGAGTAGCTGATCTTGTTTAAATCAGCCATTGAGAAGAAGATTCACTGTTCATTGTGTTTTCAGGTTGTGTTTGATAATTTCGACTCTATGGGATATCAATAAAGTCGAGATTAAACGAATTAATTAAGAACGTCAAACGACGGTGAAGGGTTGCTAGTCGGACTCTCAATGTGACTGACAAAGTTAGTACGTAAGACGAAGCAATGCAAGATCTTTGGTTCTGTCTCCGAGACTTTTAGACATAAGTTTATAGTGCCAAAGATTGTCCAAATGAAATGTGAGATACTGAGCATAATTTTAGAACCATTCCATTATAAATAAATTTGCCATTACATGCCAAATGTGTGAGAAAATTATAAAGAGAAACAATTATCGCACAAAGAGATGATGGCAAAGATTAATTAATAAGAAAACAGTATTGACGAGATGCCTCGTCGTAACTATGTAGATATTTTTTAAACTTTTGTGGTGTATATTTTGAACTAGTTTTAATTTTAATCTGATCAGAAGACTTGTGCTGTAAGGGAAAGTGCAACATAACTATGTACATAATATTAGTGATTTATTTTAGTTGTAAAGTAAGACGAGTATAAAAGGTGTATGCATGCACACTAGGGCTGTGTCTATATAGCAAAGTGGTTTTCAAAGTGGGGGTCGCGTCGCGCCCCCCAGGGGGGCGTAGAGACTTTCCAAGGGGGGCGCGGGCCACCTGTCGCTGAGGACTATTTAGAGGCAACCAAGAAACCTGCTAATAACCTAAAAATGTCTAGGTAGAGGGGGCGCGGAATCTTTTTTTTTTGGTAGAAAGGGGGCGCGTCCCAAATAAGCAAGGGAACCCTAAGCTATGAGACAAATTTTCAACGAAACAAAAAATCCAGTAAATAAGTATAATTACAAATAAATTTGCTGACACACGTTTTCAATGACCGTGACCGTGAAAGTATTTCGGTACAGGCACGTCCCATTATTGCAGGGACACAACCCTAATGTGTGTGTATAAAGATTAAAAAAAGAATTTCGTTACAATTACTGGTCAATCAATCAATGATTTATTGGTCAAATATAAGTTAAATATAAGCTTTATTTTTTCTTTACTTTTATTTGTATGATTTTCCTTTTTATTTATTTTAAAACATTAGTGAACTATCGTATTTGAAATAATTTATTGGATTTTAACAATACTTTTGTGTTGCATAATTATTTAAAAAATATATAACTTAATTAACTATTTGAAATATTCTACAGCTATGTATGTTACCATTGCTCGAAGCTCAATAGTAAACATATCATGTAGATCGTATTGAAGTTACATTTTATTTTCCATTCTTACAATTTTTTATTATGAGGCTACCTTATTATCTATTATGTTAGGCTCAAAGACCGAAATCCTCCGAAATCGCTCATTGAGCGAAAAAACCGTTCATAACGGATTGTGGTCACTGCTAAAAATCCACAACGCGAAATTCATGTTATGGCTTTTATAAAAACGCCCAAGACGCGTTGCGGTAATCACAGAAAGACCACAAAGTGAAATTCGCGTCGCGGTCATCATACAAAATGACCACAACATGTTGTGGCGGTGAAGAAAAGTCATGGCGAATTCTGAGCACTACTTAAGTGCAACCATAACACTAAATACAGACAATTGTAGTTTCCGATGACTGATATTTTGTGTTCAACAATTAACAACAACAATTAGCAATTAGCAACTAGTGCTCAGAACGTGTCATGGTTTTGCTTCATTGCCACAACGCGTTGTGATCGTTTGGTATGATGACCACGACGCGAGACTTTTCGTGATTACCACAACGCGTCGTGGGCGTTTTTAGAACAGCCACAACACGAATTTCGCGTTGTGGATTTTTGGCAGTGACCACAACGCGTTGTGAACGGTTTTTTTTGCTAAATGAGCGATTTCGGTCTTTTTGCCTGACAGTCTACCTACTCAATGCAAGTGTGAAAGATTCTTTATACTTACTTATGTATTTATGAGTAATGTTTATGTAAAAAATATTATTTTCGTTTGATATAATGATTTACTAAATTTTGTTGATCTCGATTTAAAAGCAAGATTTAGAAATATTTTGCTGATAAAATGAATTGGTTATGAATAATATTATTGTGCAAGTACCTACCTATTAAATTATTCTATCATAAAGTTATTTACATTTTAAGATTTTATGCATTTCTAACTGTAAAATGCTTTGTAATGGCAATTATGATTAATATATTTGCTGTTAATTTTATTAAAGGCTATAGTAGAAACTGTTACCGTTTCTTTAATGATATGTTTACTTAGTGTAAAAAATATTCATAATAGATGACTAATTAATATATTTTCTTGAAAATATTAAATAACGATGACGCTGGCAGTCCGTTTGTTCCTTGATTTATAAAAATCTTCCCCTTATTAATAAACGAAGACTTGTAAGTTTGCTTAGGGATATGACTCTTCGAGTCGTGAAACGTAGGAGTAATATTGCTAAGCAATATTTTTGGTAAAACAGGTTTAAACATACTCTTCGTTTAATAACAAGACTGTAGGGGCTTGATTAACGATTATTTATTTTATGATTAGGAAACAAAATACTTTTCTTCATTATCAACAGTAGAATTTTCTATTTAGGTATCTAACTACATATTAAAAACGACATTATATGCGACAAAAAAAAAGAAATCTGTAGCCACACACAAACACTATGGTGTTTATCAAGGGACTGAATTTTCATAAAAAAATAATATTTGTATTGAAGCCTTCAATTTAAATAAATTATTGTTAGGAGTTATATACCTAAGATTATTATAGGCTTTTTCTAAAATATATATTATATTTACCATTCTCTCCATTATTTCTATCATTTGACTTGTCTACAATTTTAATACCTAGATTTTGTCTAAATTATATTAAGAGCCAGTCCCACGTTTTGCCGATCTCTCGCTCTCACATTTAGAACTGTCAGAAACGATAACTGTTTGTGCTTTAGCAACATGAAAAACTGAAATATAATTTTAGTATTACAAAAAGTGACCGGAATATTTTTTTTTATTACTCATAAGAAATCTTGAGAAAACATGAAATATGCGAGCGACAGATTGGCAAAACGTGGACGGTCTATTAAACTATAACTTTTTTTGTAGTAACAAAAAGTTGCTCGTGATAATGACCCTTGAGTCTAAAATCAAGTACGAGTCGACTTGCCAAAGACGTACCTACAAATTACTGTAATAAATGTAAAAAAAGTGTTGTAAAGTGTGAAGCTTGAATGCAAGATTCTGTTGATAATTTACAAATTAAAGTTACATAACTTGACGTATTTGAGTTTTAATTTATATCCTGCTTAAAGCGCGGTGGTAGTGAAACTAGCGCCGCCACTACATTTATTGTTATTACTCGTAAACCAAGTCAATACTTAAAAAAAGCCTTTGTAATAATCTCTTAAATTGTTTCTAATATTTTTTGAATAACTCTTTAGCAGTTATCATTTATTCTGTAAGTTTTAAAATCCATAATTGCCAAAAGTGGCCACTTTGAGCAACACCTACAGAAAGAATGAAAACTGTTGAAGAGTTATTCAAAAAATATTAGAGACAATTTAAGAAATTATTACATCAGCTTTTTTTAAATATTGACTTTGTTTACGAGTAATAAAATAAATGTAATGGCGTCGCTAGTTCCACTACCTACAGCGCCTTAACTGTTATTCCATTCAGCCACCCTCAAAATCTACCCCAAGGTGAGTACGCGGAAATGTATGTCCGAGAGAATTCTCTAAGGGGTGAATAAATACCCTAACTCATTAAACACCCTAAATTAATGTGAATTCTCGGACATCGTTTCCTCGTAGTCAGCCTGGGATGGGTGAATTATAATATAATAACCGAAAATTAAAGTAAAAATCCCGAAGTAGAAGCACAACATAGTAAAAGTAAACAACGAATTTACTCTTAAAAAGCAACAAAACGTCAATAAAATTATTATCATTTGATAAACGCCTCTCCCGAAATTGAATTTTTAACCAAAATTAGGTTTTCCCAGGAGCAATAAGTACTCTTTGTAACTCGATAGTATTGCCGAAGTGGATCCTATAGCAAATTTGGAAACAATGAAATAAAATCTGATTATAAAGACATAAAAAGCCGAATTTGGTGGGTGGCCTTCGTCGGGACACCCGTAAAGGTCACATAAACCTAAGGAAACAGAGATGTGTCCGGCCCCCATAAAAACGGAACTACGATATGAATACTGCTATTTGCTATAACATTTTATGGCAATACGGCGTTTATGTTGTTTATTAAACGTCAAAGAAAACTGTGACGTCAGATTTGTTATGTTCCGGGGTTGTTTAATGTTTTGTGCTAGTCCTTTTAATTTTTACTATGGCAAATGCATGTGTGAAATAATAATAATAATAATAATAAATTTTTATTGAAATAATCTTACATCAGACTGTTACAACTATTCTTAACATAAAATATAATGAAATATATCCAAATTATAAATACCCATCAAAGAGGCATTGCACGCACGGTAATTCAAAATGCCCTATCGATCCCTTGCACGCCCATGCTCAGCAATATTGTTCTTATCATAAACCAAGAGTTTCACTAATTGGTTTGGAAAAAAACTTAAACAAACACGAAGACAACCATGAAAAGTGACGAAAGCATTTTCACTTTTCAATATTATTATTCTAGAGCGGTGAGTGGCAATTTGTAGAATTGTATTTTCATACACGGATAGTGATTCACTCCGACTACGAGAGGCTCGCACGTTGAATAACAAGGAGCGGAGTGTCGGTATTTGAAATACTACACGTCAAAGAAGCAGCGTTCGAAGGTTCGAATCTTGCTGGTAATGTTTCCATACTGTAAGTATCGGATTAAAAAAACTGGATTAGTGCGAGTTCGACTGCGGGTTAACTAATATAATAAGTCTATGGGGTTTACTTATATTTTTTTTTATTAACAACAGATGTATTTTTTCAGAAGTTTCTTTTTATTTTAGCTCTGTGACACCGTGCTTTCCTGCCATAATTCCTGCATGCCTGCATAATTCCAATGGAAAATATACCATAAGTTTTGTTTCAGAGAGTCAAAATATTCGACATAAACGGCAGATCTTTTGATTGAATGATATTTTTACAGCTCTAAGGGACGTCTCAGTAGTTAATAATAGGTACAGGCCTGTGCCCCAGATATTAAAAATGGCTGATGTGCACAACGTAAAAATTTCATACGAACAAGAAGGTCTTATCTTGACACAAACAAAGAGCTGGGCAGACAACCAAAACCAACCAAGTGATCGTACAAATAAGACTTTAATTTTCCGTCGAGACACAAAACTCTATAAAATATTTTGATGAAATAGTAGATTGTTATACAAGACGCTAAAAGTACCCATTGCATACGAGGTATTTTTATTCCCGAGCTTTAGCGAGGGAATAAATAGAAACCGAGTTACAATGGGTTTTAGCGTCGTGTGTTACACTATACTTTTCACTACGATTGCGAGAAAATAAAATACAATATTAAATAGTTTATACCTATTTACTTCCGTAAACGAATCCACTCGTTTTTCTTTCGTCCACTTTATAAACTTTTTGTACAATATTTAAATAAATGATTTGTGCTTGACGGCAGAAGATTAAAATTATTTATTTCCTATTACAGTCACAATTCAATAACAATTCAATCAGTTTGTAATTATAAAAAAATTCTAAAGATTTCGCGCCATGGTACCTTTTTTTAATTTCTGCTGTAGCAGCTAAGCAACACAAACACGCATTCTACGATTCACTCTGTACACAGAGTTTAAATAAGTCTATGATTTTCCCGAAGAGATGCTTTTAGTTCCATTTTCAAAAATAAGAATGAGAAACTGGGGGCCTATTACGAAACTTGGTCACGATAGTCGTCCGCAGTTCGTCGGTTATAGTTATTACAAATATTTTCAATGTAGCTATCGTAGTCCATAGTCTATTGAACGAATAATGACGGATCCACTAGAGAGAAACTGACAAATTTACGCAATCACTTTGCAATATCGCATACGCAAGTGCTTTGTAATAGGAATCAATCAGAACGAAGCACGGACGCAGCCGCGTGTATCGCATTAAACTTTTCGTAATAGACCCCCAGTATTAAGTCGAGCGAGTTTTTATTCGTGATTATGAATAAAGACTTTTTCGTTTTAGTACGCTCATTGGTAATATGCTATACGCTTATTATGCTATTTTATCTCGACTCTTGTACGTTACAATGACGCACTTTTTGAGCAAGAGGAGTGAAAAATATTTTATTAACTTCAAGGAGTTTCTAGATTTCAAGTACACTTATGTTCCACTAACTAGTAAATTAGTCTAGTCTAGTCTGCCTAAACAAGTCTTTCATTTGTGCAGACGAATAAGAAAAGTATTAAAAAATATTAAATAATTACCACATCATATTGTAGTAGGTAACAACAATTTATTACATACTTACTTACAAATCATTATTCTAATGTTGTAACACTTAATGTTATTATTTTAACAAATTGGAACGAACTAGAAAATAACATTACTTACAAACTGTACAATTTTTTTTTGGTAATAATGATGTTAAACAATTGTTAATATCCAATAAATAAACGATCTACCAAAAACAGAGGACGTACAATATTAGCGCCAACGCTCACGGGCGCTTAATCGCCGAGCGATTTTTTGTAGCCCAGAATAGAACATATGGAGTTCAATACGTAAACGCCCACGAGCTACAAAAAGTAGCTCACACATAGCTCGGCGACTAATCGCCCACGAAATGACACTGACAAGAGTGACAAGCGGCTTTAACCCTAAAAGACACCACAATTTTTTTCGCAGGCTGACATAATTATTTTTGTAATGGTAGAGCTTGCAATAAAAAGTAAGAGAATTATTATTACATGATATGCTTACCAATTAATATAGTTTTTAATCCTGTTCCAAAAAAGGTAGGATCACACTACGAACCTAAGATCGGTTAATGCAATTATTGTTCTGGGATTATCATAAGTTTATAATTTACCTATATTATTATGGAAAACTTAACGTAAACGTAACAAAAGAAACATCAAGTTAGCTAAAGAATTTGACTTGTCGCTAATAAAATTGTATTGAAAGCACTGTCGTTTTGTCTAAGAACAAACATCTAGTAAATTTTATTTATTTATAAATAATGAAAATCAAAGAAGTCGCCGTTTAAATATGTTTACCATAACAATGCCTAATGAAGTAGGTAAATCTACTTCTGTTTTGCGTAAAAGAATCGCAAGATTTAGTTTTTTAAGTAAGTCGATTTTGGTCAGGGAATAGGGCGTAATGGCGCCACATGCGACTCTCCCAAATTCGTTAAATTTGTTGTTTCAGATGTAAAATGTAATTTCTGACGTATTTTAGCCAATCAAAACCATTTTTGTTTACCTCAGAGTACAATGGCGCCATCTGCGAAAAGTTTTGCGTATTATTTCCTATTGCGAGTTTTTACACAAAAAAAGAAAAACCATAAGCATTATATGGGTTCTTTATAAGGGTTCCGTAGCAAAATGGTAAAAAGGAACCCTTATGGTGTGACTCAGTCTGTCTGTCTGTCACAGCTGGATATCTCGATAACTACCTATTAATGGTATCAACTTGAAATTTGGAATAGTTTAAGATGACGTTTGCCCAAATATTTTGCAAATAAGGATGTTTTCTTTTTTACAGCAGGAATTGAAAAGGGGTCTTAAAAATTTGAAGTGAGGCTACTATAGTAGGGCATGTCAAACATTTCTCTTTTTTTAGGCCGCATAGTGTTCGACTTATAATGAAAAATGTAAAAAAATACCGTTAATTTTTGTTGTTATTATAACTACGTGTTTTTCGAGGTATTTAATTATAATTATTCAATAACTGTGACGTTCGAAAAACATGAATAAAATATTCTATTGTACTGTTAGCCAATCGGTAATTATAGGGTTTGAGGTTAGTTTTCGCACAAGTCATCACGAAAATACGAAAATGTGGTATCGATGCATTCAATACGATGCCCTGATCACAAATATATAAGATGAAAAGCGTGAAAATGGCGGGGGTAGAAACTGTGATGTCATAAAGTTTTCAGTACTTACAAAGATTTTTTCATACCATGTGGTATATAAAATGAAAGGGCTTTGTGAGTATATTGCGAATATAAAACACACTATAACATGTCATCAAAATCTGATCATAGTAACATATACAGTAACAGTAAAACACATAAAAAATACCGTTTGTGGAACACGGATAAAAATATTATTTTTTAATATGTCATAAAATGATGTAATACAAAAACTAGCTTATCTCTGCAAAACAAATACTTCTAGCGACTCGCAATACTTTTTCCGGGTCAAAACCTTCCAGTAGGTATCGAACAAATTTTTATTAAGTCTTGAATTTGCGCATATAAAGTAAATGCAGAATTTTTGTTCTTCACACTATTTTGACGATAAAAGGATCTGAAGACATTTGAATCGTATACATTGTTTGCTTCATTTGTGAAAAAGTATATAATTACTGACATAAATAAATCATTAACTTTATTTTATAGAGCTTAGCAATAATAAAAGTGATTGTTCTAAATTATTATTACCGGGTGCCTTTTAGGGTTAACCTACGCCAGCGACAAAAAAGCGCAGCGATATCGCCGCGATTAACGCCGCGCTTATCGCAGCTACAAAATAGCGCCCGTCAGCGGTAAGCCTTAAGCACTACCTCCTTAGTAAATTAATAAAATGTTGACGTTCGCAGCCAAAACAAATGAAAGTGGAGTGAAATCAACAATTAGAGCATTTCCTTTGTAAGATTTGTTTTAATAAAGCCTTTCTGTTTTAATAAATCTGATTTTGTAATTAAGGACAACATTATCGTCTCGAAAATTTCTTTGGCGCTGTATTAGAGGGAATATTTTAATAATTTGAGAATTTTGAGACCGTTGGAACTCGGGCTTAGAGTGTTCTTGAATCTGACGACACTTGTCAGCAACTGTGGTTGAAATCCATTATCACAATTATGAAACTCTTAATTCATTCTGTTTTCTTAAAATTACATTGTTTAATTGGTGTAATTAAGCCAGATTTAAAGTGGGTGAAATACAATTGTTGATATTTCAAACAGTGTTAATTTATATAGGTACTTAGTTTTACTTTTATGTATAAAGATGTCATGCAAGTCAAAAAACAAACATATTTGAAAATACAGTTAAGGAATTGCTTGGAATAAATAGTTTGGAATTCGTTTAAAAGAAAATGGACTACTACTAATTACAATGTGTAATTACTGTCTTTGTAAATAGTTAAATTATGTAAATCTGTTTAGTAGGTATATAAGTAGTGCCCACCTATATTAAATTCAATATACTTACTTATAATTAACTTCGAAATTTTATTAAATCCGCTTAAGAAAATAGACACCCTGTACCCTTAGCACAGAATACATAATAGTACAAGTCCCTTAGCACGAACAGCTATCGAAAAAAATAACTCGCGTAAAATCATTCGATAGATAAATTTTGTATTGGATATTTGTACAACGCCATCTATCGCCGATAAGCGAAATGAAATTTTCCATAGAGAATTGTCTATCGAGTAATTTTACGTGCGTTTTTTTTCTCGATAGCTGTTCGTGCTAAGGGTACTGTTGAAAGCTATTTTCTGATACTAAAAATAAATCTACTAGTACTTATAAATAGGCACACCAAAAGCAACTAAACTAATGTATTTTGTTGAAGAATTTATTCACTTACTTGTACGATATTTTATAATACTACATTATACTAGATTCGCCGTAAAATTTATTTGTAAAAGAATTGAATTGTTTTTTTAATAATATACCTAGTGTAATAAAAAAAAGTTTCAAAAGATAAAATATGTCTTCTGCTAATTCAGGTACCATCTCGAGCATTTTTATTAGTGTAAACGTAGTTTTTGCAATAGCATTATCACAAAATTAAATCATCTGTGTTCAAACCATAAACTTAATATTCCACATGTATCAAGACTTGTATAAATAAGTTTATGGTTCAAACATATAATATTTATTGGTAAGTAGGTATGTCTTAGTACTTATACGATGAGTTCGTTGCTTACACAGATTAATCTGCAAATTGGTTGTTAACATTGTGTTCAACACATCGAACACACGCCTGTAGTTGTACAACTGTCGAACTTCCACTGCCGGGAACATTCGAAAGAGTTACCAACTGTCTGAAGCATAAAGCTCGTTGGAGATCAAATACTTCCAAAGCTAAAGGTTCCATAAATTATTTTCCACTTTTTTGTTGTTTAGTGTAGCAAATTTGTAGTTTAGGTTGATGTTTGTCCAAACCAAGTATTTCTTGCTTATCTGTCTCTTTTTGTTAAAGCTAATTTAGTTTAAATAATTAAAGAAGTAATCTTATGTGACATCGCGTTGTGCGTAGATTAGGCCAGCTTCACATTGATTATTGGTCGCACAGCATTAGTTCCGGTTAATTTATGCGCCGATGCTGGCCGTTGGATGCTCGTACATGCTATTGTTTAACTGATATATACCTTGGTGTAGTATGGCAAAAGAAAACTTGGGTTTAAATTCTTTATGTGCTTGATTGATGCTGTCTTCTTCTTGTGATATAAGAAGGAGTGTGAGGCTCTTGAGATGTCTTATATGGATTATGTGAGTAGATCGTTAAAACCCATAAACTAGGTAACATAACTACATCTTCTTTCTCGAATTTTGTTAATGAAGTATCCTACATGAGTTAAAAGCCTTGAATAATAGAGCTCTCATCACGTCACGACCGACTATTAGAGAAAAGAAAATAATGACAACATTAAGGCTGAGTTGCACCATCTTGGCTTAACCTTAACTTTAACTGATACAAACTTATCTGAGCCTGTGGTCTAAAGTGGAACTAAGGTGTTATTACATATTGTTAAGTATCTACCTAGGTTACGCCAAAGACAGCGACGCTGTCATCTGATAAAGTTATGGTTAAGTCAAGATGATTTTGATGATTCCATTTCTTCAAGAAACTGTAAGACACTAGGTATAAAGTTTTATTCTATACCAAGTAGAATTGACTTTGAAACAAAACAGAGAAGAGGTTCGCATTAAATTTTCCTATATCAGAAGTAAGGTCATGCCAAACCTGAAAATTTACAAGCGTCGTAGATAACACGGACCATGCATTGGGTGCCTCTGGAACGTAGGACGTGTTAGTGCTTAACTGATATACGGCAACTCCCAGCACCTTGCTAGTTGGAACCAATAAATTATTTCAAAAACATTTTGAAAGTATTTGTCAATGCAAATATCTCGATTTTTTAACAATCTACTTATTTTTATTATTTAAAAAAAGCATGAAAGCAAGTTTTTTTAATTTACCAATTCTCTTATTTTAATATACTTATACAAGTTATAATTATTTTTTGTGGTGGGAAAAATTATTTACTTAGCATTTGGTTTTCAACATGTGTGTTACATCACAATACAACTATTTCTTATGTTTTGCATTCACTTACAACTTTATTTAAAACATTTTGTACTCCAAAATTAGTAAATGCTTACCAAATCCTAAACCACCCAAGATTTGGTGAGCATTTACTAATTCTGCGTTAGGTTAGGTTAGTATAGTGATAATTTAAACTTAAGCCATTAATAAATCGCTAACATTGTAATTGAAAAGTCACGCTGCATGCTAGCCTGCGTTAGGCATGCATGTTGTCCATACGACAAGGGTCGCGTTAGTTCCCGTTGATTTATATCGCCGATGGCTGCCGTTAGCCGCCCGCCTATGTGCTATTGTTTTTAGACGATTTATCGCCTCTACCGCCAACACTGAGGAACAATTCACTCACAACAACGAACACTGACGGACATTGGCGAAGCATACGCCATTGTCTGTACACTATACAAATGAGGGAATAATGAATTGAACGATGGAAGGGTGGGTACTGTTAATTTTTCAGGATACCTCTCAATAAGGTATTGTGCGGTGCTGACTAAACAATGTGTCTCTCTCAGACAGAGCTCTAGTCGTGTATTTCTGTCAGATTCAGATGACAATCAGATGACAACAGCCGGGACCGACGGTTTAACGTGCCCTCCGAAACACGGAAGCGCTCAGTTGTAATGCCATTTAACGGTCACCCATCCGCCGTCAGGCTGGACCGAGCACTACTTAACAAATGTGATCGAGTACGATCAGTCTGCCAAGCTCCGCCTTGCTAAGTATAAGTGGTTCATTGAAACCTTTAAATGTAAAGTCAAAATGTTTCAGCTTATTTTAAGTATCTAAACATTTTCTAAAATGCCAGTGAATCTCCGTCGTGTCCTCCAATTGCCCTCATTCGTAGAAAAGGCAGGCCACTTAATTAGCAACTAGTATGCAATTAGGAATAGATAAATGCGCCCAGATAATTTGAATCCCGAGGGTGATTCCCGCGGGAGGGACCGTTTTAATTGTCGATCCGCTCTCGGGATGAATTCCCAAGTTTATTATCAAAGAAACAATATTGTGCAAATATTTCTGTTCTATTCATTAAAATTTAATTACGGCGCCAAACAAAATGGTGTCGTGCTTTTGACAAGCGATTGTTTTGTGGCTTTGATTTGTTATTAGGCTGAATTAAGTTTTGAAAAGTCCTTTTGCAGAACTTTTATTTCATTTTACCATTAGTTAAAATGTTTTGGGTTTTCTTTATCGATCAGTA
Organism: Agriphila straminella; assembly: GCA_950108535.1. Lineage (NCBI taxonomy): Eukaryota > Metazoa > Arthropoda > Insecta > Lepidoptera > Crambidae > Agriphila > Agriphila straminella. The sequence continues at coordinate 5,996,313 of OX467314.1, forward strand.
TTTTTAATTTGCATTTTCTGTATAATATAGTGTAATTATATAAGTACACATAATATTATTACATTTTAGGTAAGTATAACACATCTTTATTTATTTTTGTAAAAGTCAAAATAAAATTATTATTATTATTTTTATGCATTGCATTTTCATTATTTCCTGAACATATTCGTGCTTTAAAGCTGCCCGGTGCTTTTACAATATCAGTGTTCAAAATTGAAAATTGAAATGGAGTCGTGGTTTTTTCTAGACCATAAATAATTGAACGGTTCCATTTGTAGATTTATGGTTATTAAAGATGGCCTGAGATACCACGCACCGCTACAAAATTCATTTGCATGGAAATTTGCCCTTCCGATCAATATGAGCTTTATTACTACTGATTTCGACATATTTATGTACGGATCTGCTTTCTAGCAATTACTATAAATTATAATTGAAGAGAGACAGTCATTTTGATAATAATCTTTTAATGCATATCGTTTTTAAAGGAGTTATTTTTAATTCAAGGCTATATCAATTCTACTTACTTACGTACAAATTGTACGTAGATAGCTCATGGCTTTATTCAAAAGCATAACTGTAGGATATGGAAATAGGTTGATTCAAAAGGATAGGTATGCCTATTGGCGTCACAATTTACGGTTATGGGTACATGTGACGTAGTGCATGCGCATTTCGGACTCCTAAAAGATTAAATGCATCGTCTCGCACAGCCAAGTTCCTATTTTTAAAATTAAGCTTGAATGTAAAGGTTTTATTATTTATACAAAATCGGTAGTTTTAAGAACTATGTACAGTCAGCAACAAAAGTCACTTAACACCTTAGTACTTTGTCGTAGCAAAACTACTAAAGTGCTAAGCTACTTTCGTTGCTGACCGTACTACCTATGTACCTACCAAACTATGTCGGCCTTACCACAAAACACTGTTTAACACGTGTTTAACTAAAACACTGTTTAAATGTGATGCTGTCACTTTTTTTACAATATTGTTTGAAAGAGACGGCATCACATTTAAACAGTGTTTTTACTAAACAGTGTTTTAAAATCTTTTGCGGTAAGGCCGTGTATATATTTGTGTTATTGGCATCAACATTTTGCCTAACTTTTAAATCTATTGACAGACATTACTAGCAAAGTAATGTTTTGATAACAGGACAGTGTGTGTAGTACCTATACATATATCCTATTTTTCTTAGCTTTTAGATTTAGTCAAAATTATATAGGAATGATGCTCTAGAGTAGTCTAGCTGTATCTATTTGTATTCCTTTTTTTATGAAACTTATAGAAGCCTCTTTCTAATCTCTGCCTATACGTTAATATTTACGCCACAGAATGGCGTTATATCTACAATGCACCTCTGATTCCAGCGCAGTGCAACCATATTCTTATCATGTACATAAATTCAACATTGTATCGGATTCCCGAGATCGGGATAATACATACGGGCGCATATAAATCGGGAACAATACGGAGGCACATTTACATAACTATTTCTGATCAAAACTCTATCTTTCAACGAATGGGGACTGAAATATGGCTTAAGGTGCATCCCATACCGAAAGTGGCTCCCTCGGAGGTTTTTATTTAATGATAAATGATATGATAAATGATAAAATGATTTATTGTCTCTTCCATGTAACAAAATTCTCTTAAAAACTACTTAAATAAAATACAAAGTTTGAGCACAATAATTTAAGAGGTAAACGTTGACAACCATACTAGTATAAACTGTATCACAGCTGTCAGCGCCTCCACCCAAAGGCGTTTAACATACTTTTATATTTTATTTGAGATTATCCCAATACAAATCTTTGTTACAAACAATTTTTTTTGTTTTTTTTATTTTTTTATTTTTATTATTTAGCCATTACATCAAAGTAATAAAAAGAAACATAATTGTGTTGAACGGAGATGTGAATACCTACCTACCACAGTTCCGTAATATGAGTATGAATATAAGAAAGATGTGCAATATAGTGTATGTGAGATGTTTAGTTATATCAATAATTAAGAATATCTTCTGTTTCCAAATAATTTAATTTTTGAAGCCAGTCCAAGAGCGTTAATTTACATTTATAAAGAGATAGTGGATAAATATCATTAACCTTAGTAACTTTATTGTACAAATGACCACCTATGACATAGAACTGTCGTCTCGCAAGTACTGATCTGTGAGACACTACAGGGAAAACCCGAGTTTTGCTGCGCCTGTTGAGAGGCTTAAAGTCAACGCTTTTATGCTTCCGAAGTACAGTGTGCAATATAAATAGTTGTCTTACGGTAAGAACAGAACATTCACTGTATAAAAAAGCAGTACTATATCTTCGAGGCTTCCCAAGCATTACCTTCAGGATTGCTCTTTGAGCGCGTTCAAGAGGAAGAAGAGCAGTTTTTCCAATGCCACCCCAGACAACTATGCAATATTGAAGGATACTCTGAGCAAGCGCATGGTAAACACATTGTAAAGTTTTAGTATCTGCAGAGCATCTGAGTTTTCTGAATATCGGAATTAGCTTCCTTAGACGACAAGTTAGATTTTTAATGTGATTTGACCAATTCAGGGAGCTGTCTATTGTGAGACCTAAGTACTTTAAGCTGGTAGCACACTCTAAGGTTGTACAAGTGCATTCAAAGTCATCATTACAATTGTGAGCTCTAATACAGAAGTCATCCCCAGGAAGCATGTCGACACGATGGCTGAAGGAAATGTATTTGGTCTTCTCAACATTTAACGTAAGTAGATTATCATTCAACCATTTTATTACCTCTTTTAAAGAACGTTCTGCACAATGTTTTGTTTCTCCCCAATCCCTTCCATGCACAATTAACGCTGTGTCATCAGCATAGGTAATTATGGTGCAGTTAGGAAGAGATTTTGAGCACAAACTATTGATGTACACCAGGAAGAGAGTGGGGCCCAAAACACTACCCTGTGGCACCCCGTAGGTGAGGTTTGCTAGGGCACTTGAGTAATCGCCTACTTTGACACTTTGAGTACGGTTTGAGAGATAGCTCCGAAAAATGTCGAGTGCAAAGCCTCGTACACCTATAGACTCTAATTTACACAGTAGCAGTGAGATGGAGACCGTATCAAAGGCCTTTGCAAGGTCTAAAAATAAGTAATCTAAGTAAAATAAGTAATAAAAGTAAAAATAAGGTCTAAGTATAAGTTAATAGATAAGGATTTTAATAAAACTTCACGTGCAATTTTTATGAACCATAGTCTAGTATTCTAACACGTTTTTATTAGGTTGCTTTCTCGTTTGTTTGTTTGTTTGTCTGCAAAGTTTGCGAACGATTTTATACTAGCTTCCCGATGAGCTAGAGACTTGAAACTTTAAACATAGGTCAGGACTTGAAAGCAATGCAATATTATGGTATCATTGAGCTGATCTGATGATGGATCCGGAAGAAGGCCACAGGAACTCTATGATGAAACAATAGAACCCCATCGTGTTTGGGTTCGTTAGAATCGTCTTAACGAGTACTCTAATGGAATACGAGGTCCAGGGTCTGATGATGAAGCTGAAAGGCCATGCCATAGGAACTCAATATTTAAACCGTGCAACCCCATCAAATTTGGCCTCGTTTGAATTGTCTTGGCGAGTTCTTTGTTGGGAAATAGTTTCCAGGGTCTGATCATGGAGCCGGAAGAAGGACACAGGAACTCTTTAATAAAACTACGTTACCCCATCGAGATTGGGCTCGTTTGAATCGTCTTGACGAGTACTTTGTTCAGTTTTAGCAACACTATCACCTGTTTCAGTATCTGACAGGGTTTTTGTTACATAAGTAGGTATGTAATGTAGTTCCAAAATAATAATAGGCAATCAACATTAGGGAGCCCACTCTACCAATATTTAAGGCTAATGTACTAAAATAGCCGATGTTAGGATTAACAGACAGGCGAACGGACACCAGCAATTAGTGAGATATGTTAGCTCTCAAGCCGTTCCTGATTGGTCCTGATTAATTATTGCACGCGATACGAAATAGAACGAACGGATTAAACGGCATGTTCCCACCTGATCTATATTAATTTTGCTATCACGTCGTGAAAACTAGGCTTTGTGATGAGATCAATAACAATAATGGACCCTCTAAACGATCAAAATTGCTTGTCAATCATTTACATTGCATTGCTTGTCAATCACATTTTGATCGTCTAGGAGCGATGCTTGACAAGCATCACAGAATAGATAGATTACCGTGATCAATCAAAAGTAGGCCACGCCCCCAAATGGTAAATGCAATGTAAATGATTGATAAGAAATGCTTGATCGTCTAGGGGCTCCATTAGGGATATCATCCACGTTTCATACATTTTAGGTCCAAATATGAAAGTGCTTTATTCTGATATATTTTGTCAATCTAAGCATTTTTTATTATGGCATCGAAGCTGTAGCACCGCTTCACATTTGTGTCAAAATGTATGAAAAGACAGACTTTTGAACTCAATTAAAATCAAGTGCAGCGGTGCTACAGCTTCGGTGCAATAATAAGAAATGCTTAGGCGGACAAAGTCTATCAGAATTTGCTTTTTGGCCAACTTTTTTACATTTGTGCCAGAATGTATAAAAAATAGACTTTTTGAACTTATTTAAAATCGAGTATAGCGGTGCTACAGCTTCGGTGCCATAATAAGAAATGCTTAGGTGGACAAAATCTATCAGAATAAAGCACTTTTGCTTGTTGCCAATTTCACATTTGGGCCAAAATGGATGATGTCCTTTGGCAACGGCGTTTACTTAACCCTTAACGCGGACCCAAAGTGGACAAAATAGGTGTTTTGGCAGCCGGGACCAACGGCTGAACGTGCCTGAAACACTGAAAGAAGACTTGATTTGGATTTTAAAAATAATTTGAACTGTATTCAAAGAATTTTGAAATATACCATACCAATAAATTATGAAAACTTTTATTTTTACGATACTGATTGAAAGGGTTACTTTATTAGCATACTTTTCTAAAGTAACAACGATACGTAATATCGTATGCGATTTAAAAAAAAAACTTTGAATGCAGTTTCAATTATTTTTCAAAACAAAATGAAGTTTTCTTTCAGTAAATTTTCCTATCTTCAATATTTAAGGTAATTTTCTTCTGTGTGGCAAAGTTTTGGGACACCCTGTATATTAGTTGTAATACGTAATTCGATACAGCGTGTTTTAACTTTGCGTTCCTAATGCACTTCCTAATAATAGATATGTTTATTTGGGTTGGGCAATTCTTATAATGTATTATGTAGATTCAAGAAAAATGCTTCTACAAGATTGTGAATATTGATGATACAAATTGTTATTATTATGACTTAAATACCTAATGTTCTTGCTAAATAATTTCGAACTTAAGAATCTTTAAGAAGTATTTTCGAAATTAAATGCAATATCAAGACAAAATGACTGAATCGTGTTTCTGGAGAAAGATATAGAGAAAATAATATCTTAATTTCAGATCTCTAGGATTTTTTCGCGACCTATTATGGCATTACATCAAAAAGAGTAAAATTTTTTTACCCTTCCCTTAATAAACGCTGTAAGTACAGAAAATCAAGAACAACATTTTTCTGCAACAAAAGAATATAAATTAAATAAAAATAAATAAATTACCATATTAATATGAAAGCAATTCCTCGCTTAGATAATATTATAAGTACTTTTTAGAGAATAATAATTATGATCATCTCTTTTAACACCTCTAATATTAATAATGAATATCCTTTATACATCGGATCATTGTGCACCCGAAGGTACAAGACATTGGCAAACATCTAAAACCAACTCCATTTACCAATGGAAGGCAAACACGAGTTGTCGATATTTGATCAGACCCATCAGACCAGACCTTGCCCCTGCATAACTTAACAAGATATGTCTTCAAATGTTAATTGTAATGGGAATACATACATACAGGTAATATTCAATAATATTGGATAAAAACGTATAATGAAGTCGGGTAGGGCTTTTAGAATTAAAAAAAAAATAGTTGTCCTCCAGCCCTGCCCGACTTCAAGACTTTTTTATTTATTTAATTGACAATCCGTGAGCTGTATCTGTAGTAAGTACTTACCAAGTTAAAAAGTAGCTTAAAATTGTATATTTTTTTAATAAATGATACAGAATAGATATTAGTTTTCTCTGTGCAAATAATACACGCAGTCCTAGGTTCTGTCACAAAGTCACTTGCTCTAAGGTCACAACTATCATTATCAAAGAAAATGTAAAATAAGAGTTCCGTTTTTTGTAATTTAGGCTACGGAACCCTAAAAACAAGCGTTTTAATCATTATTTACAAATTTCGAATATTAAGCGGAATTTTTTTGATTCATGAACTCTTCTAAAAATAAAAAAAACAAAATTTGCTTTGCACCGCTAACAAAAAAGTTTTGTTACATTTTTGACCATTTTTCGAAAGGGAATATATTTTTTTTACATAATATATCTCCGCCATTTTGAAAAATTAAAAAAAAATAATAATCCTAACTAATTATTCAACCTGCTTAACAAAATTTCGCAACCTGTAGAGGAAAACAAACGGGAAAGCCGGAAGAAAGGACATACGAAACAATTTTTGCCCAAGCTGAAGCACAGCACAGACGTTTCGCTCGCGCTTCGCGCCCGCTCGGTCAAAAAGCGTCTATTGAAGTGCATTATGTAAATAGCAAAAATCTTTTGGTATTTAGAGTTAATTAATTTTGAAAAACGATAAAAAACACAATTGAATTAAGAACCTCCTTCCTCCTTCATCCGACGAAAGATACTGGGACCAACAAGAGGCGATGACGGGGAGTGAAGGCAAAGGTTTAACCGGGAGATAGAACAGCTGGTGTCCGAGCCAAATATCATTGGGGAAATAAAAGCTGCCCGACTTCGCTGGCTGGGGCACGTAGAGAGATCGAGCTGCCAAAAGAGCGTATCTTGGCCAACCATCTGGACGACGCCCAGTGGGTCGTCCAAGGTACCGCTGGAAAGATGAAGTTGTCAAAGACCTGAAAGAGCTGGAAGTGCCAGACTGGCCCCACTTGGCACAAAACAGGAAGGAACACTTTAATGTCGGAGGCCAAGATCCACTTCGGGTCGCATAGCCAGCGTAGTAGTAAGTTCCTCCTTTTAAATTTTTGAAGTCGGTTAAAAAGCAAATTATCACACTAGTCTTTTGGGGTAAAACCATTAACGTACTAGTTTAATTTAATATCAAATCATTCTGAAAAGCAAACGGGGCGTAGTTGCTTCAGTGCTTGTTTGTCCTATATACCATTGGAGTAAATATTTAGATTGGCTTTCTCTTTGTTAATTTGTGACATGATTTAAGTATATTGTGCTTGGTCACTTATTTTATTTAAATCTAAAGGTACCCTGAGCGAAAGTGGCGCTGCGGTAAATTATATTTAATATTATAATTCTAATACACAATTTTAAAAATGTTTATCGTGGAGATTTTAGGGCCCACAGTCTAGTATTTTTAGCCGGTATCGTTACATTCCCTCGTAGTCACTGCTAGAAGTAGATAGCAAAACTGCTAAAAGTGGCCGTTTTTGACACATTTGCTATCTACTTCTACGAATGACTACAAGGGCATGTAGTTGATACCTTCTAAAATGACCATGGGCCCTAAAATCTCCACGATAAACATTAATAGAAAAAGATTTTAATAATGTTTATCGTGGAGATTTTAGAGCCCATGGTCTAGAATTTTTAGGAGGTATCACTACATGCCCTCGTAGTCATAAATTAAATATAATTCACCGCGGCGCCACTTTCGCTCAGGGTACCACCTTAAATTAAATGTGTAGTATGTTATGCTGGAATGTAACAAATTAACAAAGGTGGCGCCGCAAATTTTGGCGTGGCTTTCTTTTTGTTAATTTGTGACATTCACAAAAATACTTAGGTGATGTTATTACCTACTCTAGACTGCAGACACACTATTTAACGGTCAACTCCAATAATCTATCTTCAGTAAGAATTGGTCTACTATGGATCAGTTATTATGAAACTGGCAACAAATCTATAGTAGAGTCTCTTATTGAGGAAAGGGAGAGATAGTTGAAAAGAAGCATTTAGGTAAAAAATAAACAAATATAAACTACTTAAACATAGTATCGAGTTTATTGAAATAATAAAAACCTTATTATGAACACGTACATCAAAGTTATAAAACAAAATTAAATATTAAACTAGATTTACCTTCATCAAAAATTAACTTAACATTATTTACTGACAAATATTCGAAGTTTTGCTTCTAATCATATAGTCTTTTAATTAGAATCTAGAACATTGCCAGCTAAAAAGTTTTTTTTTAGTCATGGTCCCTTCGAAACTTCAAATGCTATTTATTAAATATGGACAGAAATTCTTGTTGTAAGGCGTTATATAATTTTTTGTTAACACAACATCTTAAAACCATTTTAGCCCATTTTAGTCGACCCTGTTTCCCTGTTGGAAGCAAATACTATATTTAGATATAATACTATATAAAACTCGGTAGAGTTTCTATAGTATTTGTTGGAAGACACGTTGTCGCCACATTTTTGTATGGCAACAACCCTAAAATCAGCAAAAAAAAGATATTTTATACTGCTTCATAAAGAAAACCAAACTCTGGTAAAATTAACGGGTTGTTTGGAGGTTTATTTCCTTATAAAAATTTGTTTATGATTATCAACTCTACAAAATGGTTTTCTGGTTGTCTTAACAAAAAAATATATAATACGTTGTATGTGCTACTCATAGCCTAGCGTATACTAAATACCAGTGGCGAAAGGTAAAATTGTGACTAAGGTAAGCCACTCTACAAAAATATTATGATTTGCAAATGATAGTGCATCAGTAGGGTGGGAATCTAAAGGTAAGTCGATGTAAATCGGCCACTGCCCTGGACCCTTCGCCACTGCTATACCGGGTGTAACAAAACCCTCAACGAAGCCGAGATCTACGTATTCTGCCCATTATCAGGACCATTTCTGTTCAAAATTATTGCTGGGAAACGATTTTAATTTTTGGTGTTAAAAAAGCATTGCATACATTACCATGCAATGTAGCGCGTACAACAGACCGCGCCTGCGAGTGTATGCTACACAGCTGCGTGCGGCCGAGTTGAAGGGCAACGTTTATGTGCGTGCTCATGAGATACATTGAGTAATGACGTTTTGAAGCCATTGTTTGTTACGAAAAACATAAATTTTGATAATGAATCTTAAGATAAAAATTAGGAAATAACGAATAAAATAAGATTTCATAAAAAATTTGAAAAATAACTTCGTAGCTATTGGTTTCCCAGATATAGTCTAAAAGACAAAAATTATCCTGATGATGGGCGGAATGCGTGGACTTCGGCTTCGTTGAGGGTCTTGTTACACCTGTTATACCTACGAATAATATTCGTTTCATAATCCATTACATTATATTTCATGTAAAATAGGGTAGAGGTTAAAAAGTATAGAGTACAAATCCTTAAATCTAAAGTTGCAACATCAATACAACAGGTCATAAAAGCTCCATTAAAAATTTGTTCAAAATACGTCAATATCTGAATTCTGTTATAAATATTTGAACTATATTAGGCATTTATGTATCATAATTAAGCTTAATTAATCTTACTTTACTAGTTCCTACAACTATCTTTTATTTGTAACACGCAATTTTTATTTTGTCATGATTACAAAAGAATCATGAACTTCTAGCAGGATATTTACTATTAAAGATTGTCATATTTTAATAATTGTTTGTATGACTTTTGTTCTAACGGTTGTGATATTGTAAAATACTATGAAAACTTCTTTGGCAGATCGTTTGTATGTCGTTGTTGCTTGTATGTAAATTTTTTAGAGAAACAGCCAAGAAGGATGATCGAAAACTGCTACTTGGTCTCTTTTGCTGACATGTTTTATCTGTTTGAGCAAAAGATATAGGTATTCGAGAGTTTTCAATATCTTTAACAGTTTACTCAAACTCGTAGGTACAGTAATGTAGAAACTTCAGTAACAAATCGTTTGTATGACATTTAATGTTTGTTCGGAGTAAGTTTGAGAGGTTCTTAGTCATTTAACCTCCACGGTGAGTGAGGACGGCGTCGATCAGCAGAACTGCGCCGTTGATGATGGACAGCGAAGCCTTGGCCAGGTTGTACTTGACAAATTCACTCTTACCAGTATTCTGATACCTGGAATACATAAGAAATTCGATTAGATAACTCTACCGTAAGGTTTACATTGCATGTAGAAAAAGTAGAGACAAAGGGGTGAAATAGGAAGCGTAGCTTCTAGATGTTAATTAGGTTAATTTATTTATAGATGTATGTGTCTTTCTTTGTGTTTTCATTCGAAGAACACTTACCTTTATCAAAGAAGGTACCATGACATGAGATTATGTGAAATACATGAGGATGAATTCGATTCTGAGTTTGATCTTTTCTTCCATTCGTTTAAGTATAAAAGATTTCTCGTTGATGTCCAAATACTATAGACGGTGATTTGGTAAACTTATTATTTATTACTGAATATCAATAGGAATATTACCTGTCAATGATCAGCGCTCCACTGGCCACGAAGAGGCAGACACCGACTAGCGAGTAGAACACGTCGACGCGTTTGTGGGTTGGCGTCTGCATCAGATAGCCTGAAACATGTAAAGTCATAATTACACACAAGCTCAAAACTATCTAAATCTAATTAACAAAATTTCAGCGTATTTTCTCTAGCTACTAACTATTCAAGTCTTTTTTAGCTAACAAGAAGAATGGCGCAAAAAAAACTGAAGGCACATTCAAGTTAAAGTTTATAGGTAAAGTGTTCATTTGTCTTGCCGTGAATTTACAATCGTCGCTACGCGGAGGCCAGGGTCAATGCCAACAGCACAGTCTTAATAGTTACTTTATATACTGTGCCAATAGTTATCCCATAAGCGCGATTAGTGGTTTTATGCCTAGATTAGAATGTCCCCAGCATTACCGAGACGATTCCTTACTCGATAATCCGACACGAGCGTTACGGAGAATTTCGATGATAAACACATAACAGCGGATTAGCTGGTGATCTTATCTCTGTTATATTGTTTCTTAGAATTGCTTCATTACTTTGTTGTCACAATTTGATATTCTGGGTTGGTTTGAGGTCAACTAGTATAATTTGGATTCCGATATGGTTAGATTTGAATACGACGTGATATTAACTACTAATGAATTTCATACTAATTAGGTTGATATTATATTATTTAGGTTGATATTATTAGGTACTTATTAAGTGATTGCTGTGTATTCTCTAAAATTATTACACTTCAGTCAGATTACTGGCAGGCGAAAATTTTTCTATGTCTATGGGCAGGATAGTTTTGCTGATTCACAAATCGTCCACCAGTCGGCGTAACACCGCTAACTTGGCGCTAGTGTAGATGTAGACCTGTCATTTTGTTGTTTATAATGTGTTTGCTATCATTTTTTGTATGTTGGAAGCGAATTTCTGTAAAAATCTATTTTTCTTCCAACATATTTTGATTTTCTTCAATCTTTAATTCATTTACTATCCGACTTCCATAACAATTATTTTTTAGTATATTAGTATTTTTGTGTAGTGAAGTTGCAATTTATTGCAATAGTTGGTCAGTTATTTATGAAACCGACCTTTTACGATATTTTAATTGTCTCCTGTTGATTATACTGTAACTTTTGACGGTAAGAATTAAGGAGAGCCTCACCAGCAGCAGCTCCGGCAAAGATTATGAGGAACCCGACATAGGTGCCGGTGACCAGCATGCCAATTTCCACATCGTTGTTGAAGCTGTTCGTGTGGAGAGCGACGCAAGCGCAGGTCAGCGCCTGTAATGCAAAACAATCAACAACATTTTAATGAATAAGTGAATAAATAAAAATTTAAATAAACAAGAAAGCGAACTAATAAAAAAATAACAATTTCTGCTAGGATTAGCTATTGCAGTAGACATAGTTACGAAAAAATATTTATATCAATTTTCTGTTTTCATTAATGATACTGCGTATTGTTAAATTAAGTCATCAATTCTTTTTCCTACTGACTTCTATAAATGTGTAGGTATCTGTATAGTGCGATCTGCCTTACTATTGTCTTATTTTAAAATTTATCGCAATCGCTTTCAGGATGAAACAGATTGATGCTTCTTTTTGGCACAAATAAAAACTTACCAAATTAATGCAGCTATGTGTTGGATCCAACTGTCAAATGAAAGCGATTGCGATAGATTTTTAAATTAAACTATAATTAGCCCCGTGGATCTGAAGAAGAGCCACCCTCACCTGGTAGGCAGTAAACAATTTGAGAAGGTGGAACGCACTATATCAGTTGTTATTTCAACAGAGTTTGATAGTTATCCTGATAACTGCTTACATTAGAGTTATCTAGTGGACAATATCATTGAGTTAATCTGAGGTCACTAAATGTTTTCGGTCAAGGACCTTAGGATCAATACTGATAAAGATTTAAAGCTCATTTCAGAATTTACAAATTTAGCAGGATACCTATGGGTACAAATTGTGAAGAAATTGCAAGAAACGAAAAATAAATCTGCTAGAGTGCAAAGCCTAGAATAGAATAGCAATGGCATAAAATGGCAGATAAAGAGAATCACGTACAAAAATATTGTACCAATTCATTCGTTTTTCGCATCGGTACTTGGCAACAAAGCTTATGTTCTACTTTTGAAAGACAATATTATTAACTTTTATTTGTAGCTTATAAAGATTTGTAGATAAATTCCAAGATAACGATAACAGGTGTTATATTTTCGATAATCTGCTGTATCGACATTGTTTCGTCTTTCCATAACTAATTGTATTTATGTTATTTTATCACGTTTTTACGACTAATTTTTAATGATAATATTTTATAAATCTAAGTACCAACCTGTAAAATAAGTAGGTACCTTTTCAGACGTTAAAAAAATGTGTAGATAGATAGGTACCACCAAGATACTATCATATGCTGAGGAACACATGAAGTCACTAACATAGTTTCATATCTAATTTTGAAACTACGTATTTATCAATTTTAACACTATCATGTAAATGTAAATGTTCTCACGTTTACGCTATAATAGTTTTTATAGCGTTTGTTTGCGATAGTGAGTAAACCCTCCCACTCAAAAGTGACGTCATGGTATTGATGAGGTAATTACGCTACAAATACCACTTTGCGTGTTCAGTTGTTGACGGCGCTAGTATCGCATTTAGATTTTTCATTTTCACTAATGCCCAGTTCTATTACTTAAAATATTGGACTATCTAAACTTAGTATTCTATTTTCAAAGTGATGGGAAAAGGTATTATTCGAGTCTTCGTTCTTGTTCTGAATAAAAATTATGCAGTTAGTTCCGTTAAAGGCAGCCTGAATGGATATGTTGGTGACATTGTCCTCGACAACTTGTTTGTAGAAAGATGATGTCATAGATGCTATAACGCCTGCGCATTCGGGTCACATCGCGAGCTCGAGGACCTTGCGAGACTACACACAATGAGGTCAGATGACTTCTACTCATATTGCTATTTACGTTTTTTGTAACGTTTTAGGGTAATATAGGAAACTTGTAGGTGGATGAAGGTCCCCTGTTGTCGATTATTTGAAAGGTGGAACTCATCGGAGCGTAACAGCATTATTTTTCTTTCAAAAAAAATAACAAACATTTCTTTTTCTTTACTAAACAATACGATAGTGACAATGGGAACAGTTAAAACTGCTGTTTCAACAGAAACACTTTTGAAGAATATTTTTCCAAATTAAAATAACAATAATGCTTGTCTCATTTTATAACAGTTTTGACTTTAACATAATATGATTTTGTCCAAGACATTATATTCGTTAATAGTGAAATTGTTGACCATGTATAAGTGAGTTGCGTAGATCGAAGTTGTTATACGTCACGTCAACCACACCCTTAAAGGTGGTGATGTCAACTGACATAGTTCCAGTCATCATGTTATTGGGTCACGCCACACGAGGAAAATGCACACACATTTTGGAAATGACATTACGTTACCTTTTCTCGATGTCAACAATCTCGATGGTATATTTTGTTTCTAAAAAGTCTATCCATTCAAAAATTTTGCCAAGATTTTTCGTTTATTAATTCATCTGCTGATCGGAAGTTATTAATGTGGCCTGATAATTAATCCACGAGATATTTAAAGAAACCAAAGCTGCCAATGACTCGCTAGGATGATATTTTATTTTATTTATTAATTTTAGGAAGACTATCGACTAATACATTTTAAAAACATAAAAAATAGCAACAAAGAGTCATTTATAAGTCTCCACTGATAGAAATAAGGTGTATAGCTTCTATCTATAATTTAATATGTATATCTTGTACCCTTAATTTATAAACAAATACAACATCTATAGAAGAACATATATAAACGTACGCTTAACCACGGATGTTATAAACTGCTTTTTATGGTTTAACAGGTGCAACCTCATGCATGTTCCCAAAATGCCGCCATGAATAAACAGTAGCCTATTTTGAAACATAGATCAGATAATGTATTTATATAGTGACTGAAGTCTTATGATTAAAAAACTTTAACATTCGCTAATGGTTAAAGAAGCCCTTATAATTTCTGACGTTACGAGATGCCCATTTGAAAGTTATGATATTTTTTTTAAACTTATTAGCAAGTGTTTCAAGCTACGAAAATAGCATAAGAATGTGCTACGGAGGTGATAATTCTGCGCAATAAAGAGACTCCATTGTTCGGATAATTATAATGAATGCAACAGGTGCTAACTGCTCGCGATAATTCCGAAGGGAATTCTTCATTGTTTTCTATTTCTTCCACTGGGGGTCAAGTCTGCTAATGTTTTCGTCAAAATCGTAGTTCAATGGTGTTTGAATGGTAATGCTTTTTGACACAGTTCTTGTTTCTTAAACCCAAAATCGTGACAGAATGTGTTTCCGTTATGAGTTTAAGAAACACAAATGTGTTTCGGTTTTGGGTTTAAGAAACAAGAACTGTTTTAAAAAGCATTACCATTCAAACACCATTGAACTACGATTTTGACGAAAACATTAGCAGACTTGAGCCCCTGGTACATAGGCAAGATCTGCTTGAAATATTAAGGACATGCTTTGAACGGTTTTAATTTTGTATTTCCAAAAAAGACAGCTATCCTAATGGATTTAAGGTTTAAAATATCGTTCTCGTATGAACAATTTATTATCCAATTGACACAGAGGAAAGAGGTTTATGGGACCATACGTGTTTTCATTCTCGCAGCCCGGCAGTACTGAGGCAACGCTCGTCTCGATCGCGATATTTATGTGATGGTTAGAAAGAGACAGAACACCGAGCTATTGCCATCTCTGTCATGAAATTAATTGTTACCCACAGCGTACTAATTAATTATATAAAAATTGTATTTAAGGAGATCGTTTTCGAAAATAAAATGAGTTTTGCTTATCATTGTGCATTTTGACTTTGAGCCCACAACAGCTGGTGACCACCGACATGTCTAACGAAGAACAAGTAAGGGCCGCCGCAACGAATCCCGCTGGCAACGCCGACACTGGCGCGGATGTGAAATTCGATTTGGCTGGTATTTCTATACAGTCGAAAATCCTACCCTTTTGGCGAGAGCATCCCCGCTTATGGTTCGCCCAGTACGAGACGCTTATCAACCCTCTGAAAGTGGGAGACGAACAGAAATTCAGATATGTCCTTGGAGTTCTACAAACGTCGGAAATACAGCAAATCAGCGACATATTACTGAATCCTCCTGAAAAAGGGAAGTACGAAGCTCTTAAGGAACGCCTTCTTTCGGTATACCAAGAATCTGAAACGAAGCAATTTCAAAAATTAATCAGCGGCCTGGAGTTAGGGGATCAGAAGCCTAGTCAACTTTTACGTCGTATGAGAGAATTGGGTGGCAGTTTAGTCCCGGACGATGCGCTGAAAGTAATGTGGATGAACCAACTTCCTACGTACGTGAGAACCGTCCTGTCTATAAACAAAGAAGCGACACTATCCACATTAGCTGCCATGGCTGACCAAATGATGGAACAACACGAACCCGCAACCGTCGCAGCAGTTTCTAGAGCTACAACTCAACCTACCTCAAGCAGCGCGGATACTGTGTACAACAGCCAGTTTGATTTGCTATCAAAACAAATAGAAAAAATGTCACTTGAGATCGCCGAGTTGCGACGCAGCCAACATGGATCACCTAGATATCGCCGTCCCTTTCGCACACACTCAAGATCACGCTCTCGTTCAAAATCAAGAAGTGGAAAACCTAAGAAACCTGGAGATGCTGACTGGGAATGTCGTTATCACTACAAGTTTGGTGACAAAGCAAGACGCTGTGAGTCACCGTGCGCTAGAAAAAGAAATAACCCGGAAAACTAATAGCAACACCGTCAGTGGCGGGCGTCGGTGTACCTTCCTCGAATAACCGCCTATGCATTTACGACCTAGATACAAGAGAACGCTTTCTTGTGGACACCGGCGCGGAGATATCAGTTTTGGCGGCGACAAACAAGCGGAAACTTACTCCAAGTACCTACAAACTCTACGCAGCAAACAATACACCTATCCAAACCTACGGCGAACGAACTATACGACTGAATTTGGGGCTACGACGCAGTTTTCCATGGACATTTATTGTAGCAGATGTGAAGACTTCCATTTTGGGCGCAGATTTTTTACGTAACTACAACCTTTTGGTGGATCTACGGCATAAGAAGTTGAGAGACGGAATCACTAACCTATCTATAGATTCTGTGGATTTTGACTGCAAAACGGAAACCGTCAACATCATCAGCAGCGACCACACCTACTATGATATTTTGAAGAAATTCCCAGAAGTGCTTCGCCCAATGTCATTGAAAAATCCTGCAAAGCATGACGTCACGCACCATATTGAAACAAGCGGCCCCCCTCTCTTCGCCCGGCCCCGCCCGCTACCTCCGGATAAATATCGAGCGGCTAAAGAAGAGTTCGAACGAATGATGCAATTAGGAATTTGTCAACCTTCTAAGAGCCCATGGGCGAGCCCTCTTCACGTGGTCAAGAAAAAAGATGGAGGTTTACGTGTATGTGGAGATTACCGCAGATTGAACGCTGTAACGCAACCAGATAGATATCCTATACCGCGAATTCAGGACTTTACCTATCAACTACATGGAATGAATTTTTTTCAAAACTAGACTTAAAGATGGCGTACTACTGGATACCAATTTCAGAAAAAGATGCAAAGAAGACAGCGATAATAACACCGTTTGGCCTATTTGAGTTCAAATGCATGACCTTTGGCTTACGCAACGCCAGCCAAACATTCCAGCGGTTCATGCACGAAGTGTTAAGGGGCATTGAAGGCTGCTACTGTTTCGTCGATGACATTCTGCTTTATACGAGTGATGAAAAACAACACAAAGCTCTGCTGCATGAAGTCCTGCAACGTCTCGAAAAATACGGAGTCACACTAAACATCGAAAAATGCGAATTTGGAAAAACGAAAATCAATTTTCTCGGATATGAAGTATCGTGCGATGGAATTTCGCCCACGAGAGAAAGAACTGAAATTATTTCGAACTACCCGAAACCGAAAACTGTGAAAGAACTACGAAGATTTCTCGGAATACTAAACTTTTACCGTGACTGCCTACCACACCAAGCGAAACTGCAAGCGCAATTGAACACCTACCTACATAACTCAAGAAAAAATGACAAAACGCCTATCAAGTGGACGAGCGAAGCAGATCAAGCTTTTGAAAAATGCAGAAAAAGCATATTAGAAGCTACAACGCTAACACATCCCGTTCCTGGCACAAAACTTTGCATCATGAGCGATGCGTCAGACCACAGTGTTGGAGCGGCTCTTCATCAGCAAGTAGATGGCACCTGGCAACCGTTATCTTTCTTCTCTAAAGCGCTGAGTCCTACGCAACGCCGTTACAGCGTGTATGATCGCGAGCTTTTAGCGATATACATGGCTGTAAAGCATTTTCGTCGTTTGATTGAAGGCAATGACGTCACCGTTTTTACTGACCACAAACCGCTAGTAAACGCTCTCACAAGATCACCTAGCAGCAGCGATACTCCACGGCGAGAGCGACAGCTACATTTCATAAGCCAGTTCTGCACTTCAATCGAATACATACAAGGGGAAGAGAATTCAGTAGCCGACGCTTTATCCCGCGTAGAGGAGATTGGATGCCCAACATACATCGACTACAGCGACCTTGCCATTGAACAAGAAAAAGATGACGAGTTACGAAAACTAAGACAGCAATCACACTTGAAATTCAGCAACGTCACACTGCCAGGCCTAGCCAATCCAATAAGCTGCGAGATGACCACCGGCACGCCACGACCGTACCTGCCACTGAAATATCGTTTTGAAGCATTCAAGGCACAACACGATATGTGTCACCCAGGTGTACGAACCACAAGATCACAAGTGGCAAGTAAATACTTCTGGCCTGAAATGAATAAGCAAGTAGCCGAATGGACTAAGGCGTGCAAGGGCTGTCAACGAGCAAAAATACACCGGCACGTTGTGACTACGGTGGGCGAGATACCTATGTCTCAAAGATTTGATCATTTAAACATCGATTTAATTGGGCCTCTTCAAATATCAAACGAATACCGATACTGCGTCACCATCATCGACCGGTGCACCAAATGGCCTGAAGCTGTACCTGTAAGAAATATAACTGCCGAGACGGTGGCCAAAGCGCTGTACGAAAACTGGATTTCAAGATTCGGATGCCCTCTGCGAATAACAACTGACCAAGGGAAACAATTTGAGTCGTCACTATTCAACTCACTGCTGAAACGATTCGGAATAACAAGAATAAGAACCACCGCATTCCACCCGCAATCTAACGGCCAGATCGAAAGGTGGCACCGCACTCTAAAAGCTGCATTAATGGCGAGAGGAGGAACGACGACGTGGACCGACGAGCTGCCAACAGTATTACTCGGATTACGCACGACACTACGTCATAATAATATCAGTCCGGCAATGATGACCTATGGCGCAACACTACGGATTCCGTCTGATTTTTTTGTGCCTACACCGCCTAAAATTGACGACACCGACTACGTACGAAGCCTACTACGAACTATGACCTCACTTTCACCGAGCACTAGAACGAGCACATCGAGTTCCAAGCCGTTCATATACAAAGACCTTGCTACATGCACGCACGTATATGTGAGGAACGACACTGTCAAGAAGCCGCTTACACCGCCGTACGATGGGCCATACGAAGTTATCAAACGATATGAAAAATTCTACAAGATACAACTACCGAGCCGCACTGCCGTTATCACCGTAGAACGATTGAAACCCGCCTATCGTATTCAAGACCAAGACGTCCGGACTAACACAATAAGCAAGCCTTCCCACGACGAAGCCACCACACTACCACAGAGCACTGCCTACACAACAAGATCGGGACGAGTCTCGAAACCTACTGTGCGCTTCGCTTGAGGGGGAGTGATATGGGACCATACGTGTTTTCATTCTCGCAGCCCGGCAGTACTGAGGCAACGCTCGTCTCGATCGCGATATTTATGTGATGGTTAGAAAGAGACAGAACACCGAGCTATTGCCATCTCTGTCATGAAATTAATTGTTACCCACAGCGTACTAATTAATTATATAAAAATTGTATTTAAGGAGATCGTTTTCGAAAATAAAATGAGTTTTGCTTATCATTGTGCATTTTGACTTTGAGCCCACAACAGGTTAACTACAGTTTTAATTAAAAGGCTATTTTGTCTGTGAGAGATTAAATATTGTTTGTTCAAATATTTTTAACATTAATTAAAATACAATTGATTGTTTACCTATCTCATAGATTTGTAGAATTAACCTCCCTCAGTTTCCTGGAATAGTTATTTATTTCTCACGGAGCAATTATTTGATATGTTCCAAAACTGGCACTTAAGAAATGAACTTCAAAGAAGGTAGGATCTATACTAACGATGAGTCTTTACCTACACCGGAAACATTAACCTCTCATTGCCGAACAAATTAAAAAGCGGCATCAAGGCTGCTACAGTAAGTTTTATTCTAATTCATCGATGTAATCACAAGTTTCTTATTGGCATCAGACCATTTAGAATTTCTTGTAAACCACAGCCAACCTTAAACCGTGGTTCAGAATAGATTTAATGGTCAATTTTATAACGTAATCGCCGTGGTAGGCGAGCAGCCGTTTTTAGAAAATGAACTCATACTAAAGAATGACCTCACAAAAAATAACTTGCCTTCAATGTGGGTAATTGACAAATGGCATAGTTCCGCTTTGAAGATTTCGATCTTCTTGATGAGTTTTTTCATGGGAAGCACGTGGGTTATCATCAAGTTGTTTGTATTTTGTTTATATCTTCTTGCTAATTATTTTGATGACGTAACCTTCCACAAATTCTTTACATTGATCACATCATTTTGAATTAGAACGTTAATAGGTAAATACTATATATTTTAGTAGCGTTTGCCAAACGATTTATTAATACATTAATGCTTTTCGCGCTTTACGTTTATACAAAAATAAATTGTGAATAATATTGTTAGTTATGGATTTTTTTCCTTAATGAGCTATTTTATTAGTGTAATTATAATAATTTAGTCATCGTAGTCAGATAAAGTTATTTTTACATAAATATTCAACAATCATTTTACTTTAAAGATTTCTTATTTTTATCCTCTTTCTCTCGTACATTCGAACCATTTTGGAGTCACATTGATTTTTTCTCAAATTTAAAATTAAGTACTTAAAATAAATGAAACTTAATTCTGACATTAAGATCATAACAAAAACATTGTGTTTTTTTGACAGTTTTGCTAATACGACCAAATATAAGTACAATATGTTTGGTTAGCGATGTCAAAGCTTTTAAAGGCAGATAATAATGATAAATTTTATCGACAAAACCCCCCACATGTTGAGGTCTATCCCCTCTCTTGTTGGAATGACCGGCATTTTAAATTTGACTTTTTATTTTAAATGGCCCTGCCGAAAAATATTAATTTCTCCAGATTTAAAAGTCCTACAGTTATAAAAAAATACTTTTCGAAATCTAATATGTTTCTAAAGTACCTTCACGGTTCAAGGGCAGTTAACTGAATTCCAATCTGTTTCCGGTTTAAATAATTGTTTACTTTGTAAGTTGTGAGATCCCCCAAATTCGAGGTAACTTCTGAGATAACACGTACTGGTAAACAGCGATAGTAGGTAGATAGATACACCGACATGATGAACTACGCTACTTATTTTTTAGGATTTTCAATAAAATTCGATGAAATGGTTAAACTATTTAAACTTTAAAAGTTATCTATCTTATAAATCTATTGAAAACAACGTTGGTAAATTAAATTACGGAGTAAATACTTTTCTTTAATGTTATTGGTACTTCTTGTTAGTATAAAAAAATGCTACTAAAAATCTTTGACTAAATGAACATTTGACAAATGATCCTAAATCTGAAATGTTTTCTTGGTCCTGCAGTATCGTTCGATTAATTCACGAATCATAATTCAATGCAAAGTCGATCTAATGACTAACATTACCATAATGAAAACAATTTCTAATTTCTCTCATTGTTATTCCTGTCACGTTTGCTGTTGTTTCCATTTTACGATATAGTAGTGACTAATGTTCTATAATAAAAATGTTATCGCACTTAGTTTGAGTGCATGTTGGTACTTTTTATTATAATACAATTTAAGATTACGAGTATCTTTTATTTTTAACTTAATTGCTTTGTTAAGCTTTTAAGACGATTCTAGTATAACGCAAGCTACTTCCGGCGTCTCGGAGGGACGCTCATTCAATTCCCAATTTGGACGGGCTTGTTTGTTGAAAAAGAGAAAAAATAAAGAGAAAATTGATAAAATAAACTCACCAATTCAAGGAACTTGATAATGGACAATCGGCTGATGTTCATATTGAAGTTTGGGTGAAACGCGTTTGTTTACAATCGAAGTTTACACGGACACACGTGCGCGTTGGGAGGGGTCGGTAGCGAGACTGCGCGCGCGTGTTTTGTTTGGCTGGCTTGGCCCTCTCGAGAATGACGAGGCGAGGCACGCATCGCTTCGGTGTGGCCATGCCATAGCTCTTTCGTAGTGGTGAGATCATTCGCGTGATACATTTTGATTCTTTTACGTTAATGATTCAATGAATGTGACGTCGTGTTTTTATTAATTATTATTCATACATTATCCAGAATCTTGTTTGACTTTGATCCTGTGACTTTACATTTGTGATACCGTCATTATGAAGAGAATATTAATTTTCCTTTAATTATCTGCTTGGCTATTATGTAGTACAAATAACTCAACGAATGTAATATGTAGGATGGCGTTTGTTAAAATAAAAACGTAAAACTTAAGTAATATGGTTAATAAACTAATATGGTTAAGGTAAATACAGAAGTTAGATGAAGCACGATTTAATAAAACGCCAACAATTCAACAACTCTTTTCAGTTTGTTACTTTTAACGCATAATAAAATATAAATAGCAGGTAAAGGTCTTTTAATAATAATAATCACACAACGCATGCGTTATGAGTATTTATTTATACCATACAGGCAAGGTGCCGTATTTGATTCCTTGAACCCAACCCACAGCTTTATGGGACTAGTTTTTTCATATGAAAGTAACCAAAGTGCCGTATACAAAAAGTGCTGTCTACCTGTTTGCGAGGAGAGTATTTTTTTAACTATAGGGGTGTTTTTGATCGTCTCCTAAATTTAAAAATATAAGAAGAACTTTGTGGTTGAAAATTTATGTCTTTCCTGCATTAAGGTAATAAATATAATAGAAAAAATTAAAAAATAGCATTGTGAATGCCAAAAATCAAAAAATCAATCATTATACATTGTGAAATTCGGTTAATACTTAGATAAATTTTTGTTCCCTTCGATCCACTAAAATCCATTGTGAATTCTTCATAATGCATGAAACAAAATACATTTATGTTTGTTTCTGAACAAAAAGAACTTATCTGATAGAATTATCTATGTAAAACTGGGGCTGATGGGGCTCTATTATTTAAGTTGGTTTTGTATTATAGGTTGGTTTTCAGTGTGAGTTGCACCAAAACGCTGTCAAAGTTAAAGTTATCGTCAAATGATAATGCTAGGTAGGTACCGATTTGTCGCGTCAAACTTGTCAATGGACATCATGCTGGCTGGCAACCTCTTTTTAGGGTTCCGTAGCCAAAATGGCAAAAAACGGAACCCTTATAGATTCGTCATGTCTGTCTGTCTGTCCGTCCGTATGTCACAGCCATTTTTTTTGTTATTGTTAAAGTTAGATGGTGCAACTGAGCCTAAGTTTTCTGTAACGGGTTCGAAGCTTAGAATAAACTGGATATAATACAATATTTCCTATATTTAGGAAAAATCTAAACCTAGGTACTTCCGTTTCATTTGCACTGAAATATAGCAGTTTTGAAAAATGATGAAAAATGTAACAAAACTTTTTTGTTACCGGGGCAAAGAAGGGTGCAAAGTAAAGTAAACTTTGATTTTTTTTAAAATTTTTAGAAGACTCAAAAGCTCAAAAGTTCATCAATCAAAACATTTGTGGCCAATCTTAATCTTACGCGGCTTCCGGACGGAAGCCCGCGTAATTGCAATAAGTAGCCAATATTTGAAATTTAAAATAAATAAGGTTATGATTTTGAGACAGAACCTAGTAACTGCGTAATTATTTTTGCACAGTATAGATAATTTTATTTGAAAAAACTAATATCCTTTCTGTGTTTATTGTTTAAAAAAACATACAATTTGAGCTACTTTTTAACCCCCGACGCTAAAAGAGAGGGAGGGGTGTTATAACTGTGTATCTGTCTGTGGTATCGTAGCTCCTAAACAGATGAACCGATTTTCGTTTAGTTTTTTTTTGTGTCATAGATAATTTTATCCCGAGTGTTCTTAGCCATGTTTCATGAAAATCTGTTCAGCCGTTTGAAGGTCATCAGCTCATTTCTTGTTGATGAGGGGATCTGACTCAATGATATTGGAATTATAATTGGTAGGGTTACCACGACCTGATCAGCCGTTTGAAGATCATCAGCTCTTTACTTTAATAGTTGATGAGGGGATCTGACTACCTTTCATAATTATGTTCTATCGATTCGAAATTTGGTTCAATGAGATTGGAAGTATATGGTAAGGTAACCATGACCTGATCAGCCGTTTGTCGAGGGTTTTTTAAATGTTAAATTTTTGTTATTAACATAAGGTCTAGCTAACTCATGGAGTCACTAGTAATAAGCCTGCCTGTGGAAAAGTTAACAAATTCTTAAAAATATAAGTACGTACATTTTAGAACATTTCATCGTCTAGCTAGCTAGTTAGTGGAAATGGGTACGAGGAGCATATTTTTTTGTTTTAAAAATAGGTATTATAATATTAATTTTACAATTTCTCTGTAAATTATCTGTGTACTAGTTAACTGTAATTATTTGCTTACCTACTTAAGTACCGTAAAACGTTTATCAGAGTAGTATATGAGTCATTGCGCGTTTTAGCTCTCACGTCATTATTACGATTGTAAATACGAAGAAACACACTCAGTTTACACAGATGCAATGTTCTTAATAACTTTAAATGAACTTATATTCATTTAAATCTGTATTCTGGTGAGAATATTATAATAATCATAATGCATTAATACAATGTGAATTTTTGCCAGTAAATTGTTCTCTTCTTAGACAATAATTATTTAGATTCATACTAGATACCTACTAGTCATTAATGTTATCCAACCAGCCCCCCTAGCTACTCAAATGGCTTTCTATACGCAACCTAGGGCAGTAGGTAATTATTATTGTTTTAGCTTGTGTTTAAGTTAGACTTAGTATGAATGTGCACACTTAATTATTGTCAGTTTCTCTAGGTAGGTTCTATTATAGGTACACCGTTAATTTTTAAGTGTATCTAAAAACGAAAAGGGGATTTCAGGCCACGTGAATGAACAACTTTTACTATGGGGCCAACCACGGAATCATACATACATTATAGTCGAGTCGATGTTGTACTTTTCTATGGAACAGCTGATTTTTTTTTTCGAGATTCCGTAGTTGGCCCCATAGTAAAAGTTGTTCATTCACGTGGTCTGAACAACCCTTTTCATTTTTAGATATACCTAAAAATAACGGTGTATATACTGTGTAGACACTATTCTTAGGCTTTTTATTTACTGTATTATTCATTATTCATCCAGAGAGAGACCAATGTCAAAAATTTATTACCTGGTAAGTACCTCATTTACGTTTAAAGTTTTTGACCAGTTACAGAACAAATAATTCAAAATGCTAAAAAATTAAAACATCCTTCACAATGTTGGCACTTTGCACGTATTACGTTATTAACTCAAAATCGACACAGTAAGTTAACTAACACGTCCTAATTAACACACCAAACTGATGACTGTATTAATATAGGTAGGTACTTATTTATAGGCATCGACCTTAACCCGACGCTCAAACAGAGTATGACATAATATTGATATCTTAATACCGATATATTTGTAGGGGATTACTAATGTATGGGCAAAAAACGTTTCCCAAAATATCATATCGCAAACTATTTTAGGCAAATTTTCATTTGGCAAAAAAACATTTGTCAAAACAAGTTATCGCAATTTTTCACTTAGCAAAACTTTTTTGGCAAGCTATTGTTTAGCAAATAATTAGGTACTTGATCAAAGTTTCATTTTACCAAGTATTACCTATTTAGTCAAATGTTACGTTTGGCAAAACATACTTTGTATGGCATACAATTTACATAGGTTTGAGTAGTGCATAGGATACAAATCGACAATGAAGTATGAATATCTCCTAACTTAGTTTTGTCGATTTTTAGTTTTTTATGCCAATCGACATACTTAAATACAATTTCGCATGCACGGGCAAAATCTCCTTAGGCAATATTGTACAATTAAATCCATACCAAATGCTGCGAATACCTACATCCTATTAAGGAATACCTTCTATGTAATTAAAAAAAAAATGTTCTCAACCTTCTATCTAGTCCAAAATGGTGCACGCACCACAAAAAAAGAAAAAGAAAGAATTGACACGATTTTGCAACACAAATCTGAATATTCAGAGGTTAAATTACTAAAGTGCATTGCAACTTCTTTAAAATTTTAAGAAATACTTAACTACGTATTCTGATTTAAAACTAAAACCATAGTAAATCGTTTTTAGTTTCTTAATTTATAAAAATAAAAATATAATTTTATCATTATCCTGTTGTAATTATTAATAAATAGTTAATAATACAATTATGTATATATATATATATTTATTTCTGCCATACTCCTGTCCTGTATTCCTGTATCAGTAAAAATAAATTGCCAAACTTACGCTATAAATAAGTGTGAAGTGACAACTTGACCAATATTTTTTTGTAATATAATATTTGCCAAAATAAAACGTTTGCTTAATAAACATTTGACTTAATAAATCTTGACAAAGTAAAAATATGCCAAATGATAATTTGACCAAATTTACCAAAGATTCATTTGGGAAATAAAACTAGTTTAAGTCGCATTTAAGACCTATCTACACGCTTACCTACTGGCTAAATCTTAGTACTCGTACCGTATTTGTGTAAGTTTATTGATTTTGTATAGGTAGTTATTGTAGGTATAAGCTTTTCTTTTTATTTTGTTAATTTTGTATTTAGTTAGCACACTGTTTTTATATCCCTTCTCAGGTACTTATTCTCTGAATCAAAGGTTGTCTGGAAGAGATCGCTTCCAGTGATAAGACCGCCTTTGCCCACCATTAGTCTTAAGTTTTAAGTTATACTGTATTCCTTTTTAATGTGTGTTAGAGTTAGTCTATCTATCTAGTGTGAAACGTTTTTTGGGAAGCGTACCAAACCAAAAATAATTTGGCCAAACGGCAGAACCCCATTTGTAGGAAATACAAAAAGAAAGACACGTTTTAATTTTTTTTACAAGGTACGTACCTTAATTAGAAAATCATGTATGATGCTTAAAATAAAAAAATAAAAAAAGACAAAAAATACGTGTATATTGTTTTCATAAGGACATTTTTTTTTAAATGTTGTCAATTAAAAAATATAGAATTTCACTAATCGTAAGACACTTATATTATGTAGACACTTGTTATGCAGTTAACGTTTAAAAAAATAAAAAAATAAGATGGACAAGGTTTTGTAGCAAAAAAATCTGTACTTTAAAATAACCC
The DNA here is from genome assembly GCA_950108535.1 of Agriphila straminella. Lineage (NCBI taxonomy): Eukaryota > Metazoa > Arthropoda > Insecta > Lepidoptera > Crambidae > Agriphila > Agriphila straminella. Next base: position 6,023,525 of record OX467314.1, read on the forward strand.
AAAGTTTAACCTACGAGTATTATCTATTCTGTAATTTGACTGCCACCCAAGTAATCCAAAAAAGCTGATTTTTTATCCGTAATTTTATTTTTATAATTTGCAGCGTCTAAGCATCGAGATTACGCCATCTACCAAAGAACTAGTGAACTTTTACAAACGTTTAACTGGCTTTGGTAGAGAGAACGAGCGTATCTAAGTTAGTCATGTAGGTTCTAGTTCGAGAGAAAAATAAAAGAGAGCGCTATTATTTATTATAATAGCAGATCCCAAAGTTAAAAAAACAAAGAAAGTCCGAAATGACTTTTCAAAATGAAGTGCACCCCCCACTTTTGGGCTGTCCCCATAGACTTATTATGCTGTCCCCGAGTAAAAATTATATCTGGATAATATTTTTTTAGACTCAAACTAAGTTAATTTTTTATAATACCTACATAGCGTAATATTATAATGTCCATTTTTAAACACCAAAGTATTCGTTTTTGTTGTGTGTGTCCACAAGGGAAGCCTTGTTTTGATTTTAGGCTCGTACGCCGACCTCTCTTGTGTTCGTTATGAATAAACCGTGCCAGAAGACAAAATAGTGCAAACTTAAGCCAAGATCCTATTCACTAGGGGACAATGTCGCAAGCAGTCGCAGGACATTTACGTGCGACTGTCTGGTCCGGCGACAATGTCCGTCGACATTTTGCTCGTCCACTACTCGTACACTACTGCCAAAGTCGCGGATGTCGAGGAACACAGAGCGACACGCGACTTCACTACGGAAATGCCGTCGGGTGACTGTCCTGCCCCCCTAGCCAAAGTAACATTTGCAAATTTTCGTTATCGCTTCGCTTCGAAACATGTATGGATTTGACGTTTTAAAATTCGATTGTTAACGAAACCTTATGTCAATCCCATACATGTTTCGAAAGCGAAGCGATAACGAAGATTTGCCAATGTTACTTTGGCTAGGCCCTCTGTCCACGTCCAGGGACACGAAATCGCGCAAGGTCGACGCTCGCGAGCGTCCCGCGCGCGACACGTAGACGTCGCCGGCAATGTCGGGCGATGTCTCCCGCGACGTCACGTAAATTTCGTGTCGGGCGACGTCGCGGGAGACATCGTCTAGTACGAGGCATGAACAACAGTGTAATCTCTTGGACAAAGTCTCACTGAGAAAATAAATTGTTTCTAATAGAGAATAAAATATTCGTGTTTGCAATTAGAGTTTAGACAGTTGCACCTCTGGAATTAGAATTGCTTCGTAATTACAATTTCACTTGGAGGCAAGCAGCTAGGGATCCATGCAACCTAGAATCTAGATCTACAGTCTGTTTTAATTAATCACTTTTATTAGAACGTTACAATGCAACATAGTCATTCTTCTGGGTTTAAAGTAAAATACGTTTTCGAATAACGATACTTTATATTACAACATAATAATATATCACTTTCACAATAGGCACACTCTAAAACTGTATCGAAATAATGAAAAAGACAACAAGTTGGGTCGAACAAATTACATAAGACAAGAACGAACTACATTCAGAGTTCATGAATTTTTCGTAACTGTATCTTTCCATCGGTCCAGAAACATCATTCTCTAGAGTAGTAGATTAGCTAGCTACGTAAAAATCCGGTAAAAAGATGAAAGTAATTTAACGCTTATTAGCATTTCAAAGCAAAGTTGCCAGTGTTACCACCAGTCCTGATTCTGCAGAGACAGTCTGGATTTCAATGATATTATTATTGTCCCGCGTCCTGCCTACCAACCAGTTTTGTCCACTTTTTTATAGCACGTGACACGACGGCGGCAGCGATGACGACGATCACTCACATACAATTTAAATCACACGGCTCTGTGTATATGTATGGACAAAACAAATTTAAAATAACATCGAAGACCGATTTTTCCGATTATTTTCCCTAAATGTGGCAACCCTGTTTCGATGTGGATTTCTTCTTAGTCCTAGTGCTGGCATCATCGTCTTTATGGGCCGAGCAGACAGCGAGCAACGCATCGATGGTCAACAAAGCGGCTGTTGCAAGTGAGCAGACGGCCGTGGCTTGCGCGTGGCTGCGGCGCACGCAGGCCGGTATGTCGCGCCACGAGCGCAGCGTCATCGCGCCGCACAACGCATACAGCGCGCCTCCGCTCGCTGACCACCACGCGTCCACGTATGCATCTGCTGCTGCCGACACTGCCTCACCTGTGATACGGAAATTCTTAGGTTAACAAACAATCTGTGAAACACCACGTCGGAATACAGAGTAAAGGACTGTATGGATCTACACACAAACATCTAATTATTCACAGACAACAATCATTAGAACATAATTTAGTGTCCTAAGACTCCGTTGGGAATGAACTGAATAATTTATAAGAAAGCCGCACTTTGTTAATCGACAAAACACAATATGATACTAAATTAAAAGATTCCCGTTAAAATTAAAGTAACACACCTCTTTACACGCTTTCTTCATCAAACTCCTCAGAATCCACATACGCCAGGCTGAGATCTAGGAACATGATGACGGCATTCGCAATTGCTAACGAGCCAACGATCAAGGCGATTGTTGGGTCTCCAGTTCTGGGGTACGGAGAAGTGCGCGTCCTGTTTGACAGAACCAGCCCACCGCTGATTGAAAACATACTGACTCCCACGATGCCAAAGTACATGTCTTGGACGAGATCGAGGGGCGCAAAAATCATTTCCCCTAAAATGTTTTTAGCGTGTTAGAAGATTTCATTACAACAGCAGAGCTGAGGAGGAAAATGAATAAAAAAAGTGCGACTTTCCCATTTGTAAAACATACATTACAAGCCCTGATCAATATCTAGCATCAAAATTAAAAGTATGAATGTGCGTTACTTTGAAAGTGGTTTCTAGTTCACTGGGAATAATATAGTGCTTACCCACTATCTCTCCTGAAAGTATTACGACATAGCCAACAAAAGTTCCAGAACAGAGCATAAATGTTGGAATGTCTGTGAGGTCATAACTGTAGTGGTGAAGAGTCAGACAAGCTATAGTTAGAATCTGAAAAAATAATTATATATGATTTATTGGAAATTCAGTGACTATTCTCAATAATATTACAAGAAAAAAAACTAGATAAACCAAGACGTTTGGCCAGTAGCTGGTAGTGGTGGGCAGTATGAGATGAATACGTTGCAAAAGTTATGTTGATTACAATGTAAAGTACTAATAACAAAATAAATTAAACAATTACTACTTTTGCAAGTTAATTACAAAGGAAATTACTAAAAGCAAACTTACCAATTCAAATAATTTTATAACACAAGTCGGTATTAGCATTTTGTTCCTCTCTAATGTTTGATAAATAAATTAAGGATAATTTACATCAGTATGAAAATAATCATTTAGAAATTATAAGTTATTACCAATCACCAAAACAAACATTTTATAATTTATAAGGTTGACAGCAACTTGGCAGCTAGATAGTGACATAACTGCATTTTTAAGAAATTTATTGTCATTAGACATTATATTAAGTTTGTATAGCTTATCTTATTTATGTATTTTTTTAGAAATAGTTAAGGCGGTTCTATGACCGAACGTGGCGCCCTCAGAGGTTTTTATTTAATAAGTTATTAATAGAAAAAGATTTTAATAATGTTTATCGTGGAGATTTTAGGGCCCATGGTAGTACTATTATATATTCTGTGCCCATGGTCTAGTATTTTAGAAGGTATCACACTACATGCCCTCGTAGTCATTCGTAGAAGTAGATAGTAAATGTGTCAAAAACGGCCACTTTTAGCAGTTTTGCTATCTACTTCTAGCAGTGACTACGAGGGAATGTAACGATACCGTCTAAAAATACTAGATTGTGGGCCCTAAAATCTCCACGATAAACATTTTTAAAATTGTGTATTAGAATTATAATATCTATATTTATAAAATCGTAAACTGAATGACTGACTGACTGACTGATCTATCAACGCACAGCCCAAACCGCTGGGTCTAGAGACTCCAAATTTGGCACGTAGGTTCCTTATGAGGTCTAGGGGTGCACTAAGAAAGGGTTTTTCAAAATTCACCCCCTGAGGGGGTAAAAAAGGGGATCAAAGTTTGTATGAAAGTCCCTTAGTTTTGAAGCTAGGATCTTCAAATTTTGTGTTTAGACTGACCATTGAAAATAAATAAATACGTGTCTCAGCGTTTTTCAAAATTCTACCCCCGAAGGGGTCAAAAGGGGGATGAAGTTGTGTATTGAAGAAAATCCTTTATTTTCGAAGTAAAAATCGCTAAATTTATAATTTAGGCTTATGGATAGAAATCTAACGCAACGTATATTGTTATTGTTAGTATTTAAACCCCTATTGGGATGAAATGGGGGTGAAAAGGGGTAAAAAACCCCAAAAATAGATATGGATGTCGTTATTGGGGTTTTCTGGGATGACAATGACATTTATTTTGAAGTCCAACACGGTGGACATGATTTGACCCCTAAAGGGGTGAAAATGGGGTTCAAATTTTTTATGGAAAAATAATATAAAATAGACATTACAACTTTAAACTTCGTTGGAGCACATCTAAAAATAAATAGGCAAACATATATTTTGTAATTTTGAAAATCAACCACTTAGGGGTAAATAAATGGGTGAGTAAACATAAAAATCAATATGGATGTCGTTCTTGAGGTTTTATGGGATGGTGATTGCGAAAATGAGATTTATTTTGAAGTCCAACACGGTGGACATGATTTAACCCCTAAAGGGGTGAAAATGGGGTTCAAATTTTGTATGATAAAAGAATATAAAATAGACATTACAAACTTAACTTAACTTAACTAACTAACTAACGGGAACGGGAACGGGAACGGGAACGGGAACGGGAACGGGAACGGGAACGGGAACGGGAACGGGAACGGGAACGGGAACGGGAACGGGAACGGGAACGGGAACGGGAACGGGAACGGGAACGGGAACGGGAACGGGAACGGGAACGGGAACGGGAACGGGAACGGGAACGGGAACGGGAACGGGAACGGGAACGGGAACGGGAACGGGAACGGGAACGGGAACGGGAACGGGAACGGGAACGGGAACGGGAACGGGAACGGGAACGGGAACGGGAACGGGAACGGGAACGGGAACGGGAACGGGAACGGGAACGGGAACGGGAACGGGAACGGGAACGGGAACGGGAACGGGAACGGGAACGGGAACGGGAACGGGAACGGGAACGGGAACGGGAACGGGAACGGGAACGGGAACGGGAACGGGAACGGGAACGGGAACGGGAACGGGAACGGGAACGGGAACGGGAACGGGAACGGGAACGGGAACGGGAACGGGAACGGGAACGGGAACGGGAACGGGAACGGGAACGGGAACGGGAACGGGAACGGGAACGGGAACGGGAACGGGAACGGGAACGGGAACGGGAACGGGAACGGGAACGGGAACGGGGAGCCTTGTGCGAGGTCCGCCACACGCCGCAGATGTCGCAAGCAGCGCGCCTAATTGCGTAAAAATGGCTGGTCGGATCCTGGTTGAAGGTTCCCTAAGGTTTTCTCTAATATCCACGCGGACGAAGTCGCGGGCAGAAGCTAGTTAAATATAATTCACCGCGGCGCCACTTTCGCTTAGGGTACCACTTTAAGCTAGAAATTTCATTTTCCATTCTTATCCAGCTCAAGGATGTAGTTAACGAACAATAAAATTGAACATTTAAATATCAAATTATTTATTTTATGTAGTTGGCAAAGGAAACTTATGAGGCACGCAGTATTGAATGAAGTATTAGATAAAATTTTATGTCGTGAGAAAGAACTAAAGGGATTTTCAAAGTCGATACACATGTTTTTCCTAAGAAATTTCCCTACGGCTTTTCAACTCTTTGAAGTAGGCTAGTAACGCATTTCCTTTACTAAATGTGTTACTTACAGACAGTCTCCATGGAAAACCTCAAAAATTGAGCGAAAAGGGATAATGAAATGGCAACTGGAAAAATCTTATTTTGAGGCAAACTTTACTATTGGACTGGAAATTTACTATGTTTTTCTGTCCCTGACATAGACTTATTATACATAAAGCTGAATGGATATAATTTACGATCCTATAAGATTTCATTAGTGTTTCAAAAACTAACAATAGCTATATCGGCTTTTCATGAATTACATTGATCCGCAATAGAAATCTCATCGAGTTATTTTGATAGAACACATAAATCTTTATTTTGAAATAGGTTACACATAGATTAGTACAAGATAATATCGCAATATGATCATCTTGCAATAAAGTATTCTATCTGAAACCGCAAAGGTTAGTGCATCCCCAAACAATGTTATTAATGCAACGGCGCTGGTTGGGTAATAAAACAAAATAACGATTTCCCATTGACACTAGCGTAGCGATGCACGTAGATTTTGTTCTATTCATATAGTTTCGATTTAGGAATACAGGGATAGTTATTTTTATTTTTATACAAGGCAACTTCTGAGGTCAAATCCTCAGGGATGCGCTTTAACTTTGCCGATGCCTAAGGATCTAAGGGTAAAAGTTTTAACAAATTTCAAGAGATGACGATCTAGGATTTTTTCTTTCTATGTTATAAATATTTACAACACTAGGCCCCGGGAGGATAAACAAGCATTTGAGTTACTCGAGAGTGTATGGGAAATAAAGCTCATTTAAAAAAAATACAGATCTCGTGCCTTTCACAGCCTTCTTGTACAGTCAGCAGCATATCAAGCTATACAAAACTGTCAAAAATCTACAATTAATTTTGAACCTTAACCTGCTCGACTTGAAGTTTAAAAATGATTGAAAAAATTTGACAGGTTGTAGAAGCCCAGCGTGCCGTCTACCGTACATTGAAAATGAATTTAATGAAGAAAAAAATTGTTATTTATTTTATTTTTATTTATTTAACCATTTATTTCAGGCATCAATGGCCCATACAATAAATACCTTAAAGACTAACATACATACATAATATAAAACAATCTTATATTTACACTTTATCACGTATTGACGGCGACGTGTTGCGCAACGCAGTGTCCGGTAACCGGCCGCGGAATCGACGGAACAGGACACCCTTCGGCCAAAAATCTTCATTCATGAAGGTCTTCAGATGTTCGGTCGGTGCCCTCACCACGAGGGCAGTTGAAGTTCACATTGTGGCGAGACTCCAACCGTTGGACCCTCAGAGTATATTTGGACTTGATACGGATGTACTCCACAAGATCTTCTGGTTTAGTGGAGTAATGCAGGCGGGACACGTACACAAGTGTCGTCGGAATAGCCGGGCACAGCAGGTGATTGTGTCCAGTCGGGGCGGTGCCACATAGGTTACGGCGGGCGGGTTTCTTCTTCTTCTCTATCTTAGATAATATTTTTTATTTTATTGTTACAAACATTAGCATTAATCTCGAATTTGTTATTGTTGTTGTTGTTTGTCGACTATGTTGGATCCCGAGAGCAGCGAAAGATTCTAGAGTACCTACCTAAAGTAGAATCCTGAGCGAAGCGAGGGATACAAAGGACCGAGATGAAATTATTTTTTCACGAGTTGTGTACTCTACTTTTTACCATTAACCGCGAGAAAACAAATAGCAGTACTTATACCTATAGCATTTATAGTTATCACATAATTTATTATTTAGGTACCTAATCGGTAATATTTAAATATTAGAAAATAGTGAAATCAGAAGTTTTCCAATGAAATAAACTAGTGTCTCCGTGAGCTGTAGACCTCGTGATAAAATAAAATAAATTTTCGCCATGAAGTTTTCAAAGGACACATTCTGTGTCCTTTGAAAACTCGTACGTGGTACGTACGTACGTACGGGGTACGTGAGTATTCGCAGCTAGATGGTGCTTCTAATTTTGATCATTTTTCAAAATGGGTTGATATTTATTTTATAAATTTAGAAAAATTGACTTAACTTAACACATATGACATATATGATTATCGAACCTACTCACAAAATTTCACCAGAATCGGTTGAGAATGCGACCTGTAAAGGAGAACAAACAGCCGGAAAGCTGGACTGAAATATGGTTTTACCTACCTCCGACATTTTAATAAACTTCGAAAAACTGTCTCGACAAAAAAAATCTATATATTTATCAAACCTGCTCACGAAATTTCACCGGGATCGGTTGAGAAATGCGACCTGTAGAGGAGAACAGACAGCGCCGGAAATCCGGACTGAAAAAATTTTTTTTTACATTATTTCCGCCATTTAAAAAAAAAACTGGCTTGACAAAAAAATCTATACAATTTCAAATCGGCTTACAAAATATCACGAGAATCGGTTGAGAAATGCGCGACCTGTAGAGGAAAACAGACAACACTGGAAAGCCGTACTGAAATATGTTTTTTAACATTTCTCCGTCATTTTGAAAAATTTCAAAAAACTGGCATGACAAAAAAAATCTACATCATTTTTAAACCTGCTTACAAAATTTCACGAGAATCAGTTGAGAAATGCGGCCTGTAGAGGAGAACAGGCAGAGCTGGAATGTCGGACTGAAATATGTTTTTTTAACATATCTCCGCCATTTTGAAAAAAAACAAAAAACTGGCTCGACAAAATAATTCTATATAATTTTCGAACCTGCTTACAAAATTTCATGAGAATCGGTTGAGAAATGCGACCTGTAGGTGGGAACAGACTGCCGGACATACGAAAGAATTTTTGCCCAAGCTGAAGCAGAGACGCTTCGCTCGCACTCCGTGCTCGCTCGGTCAATAACCACGCCTTAGCGTTAACACGGAGATTACATGATATTGATCAGTCTGGCATTACTCTATTTCATCAGTCTGTATAGACTTTGAATTTTTCCAAACTGAATTGAGATTCAGATCCATGTATGGGGCGCCCCCCCTTAATCTTTAATTTTTTATTAATGTACAAAAATCGTAAAGCGGTTTACAGAATACATCTACTTACCAAGTTTCAACTGTGTAATCCTAATAATTTCTGAATAAAGTGCCTGTGATGACAGACAGACATGACGAATCTATTCATACATTACATATTCTGATTTCTACACACATGTTTTTTTTAATATTCAGTTGAAGTATTATTGTTGTGACGGCACAATTTCTAGAAAACGTACTATCTTTTGTTTTATCTTAACTAAATAGTTTTGTTGAAAAGTTAAGCAACAATAGAAATAAGGTAGATAGTTTTCTGATTTTAGTGAAAATGAAAGAACGTTACAACTATTTCTTACAGTGAACTAAAACCAATAAAGCCTGAACAAAGCTTAATAACGCTCTGGGAAGTAATGTCGTGACAGAGATTTACCTCGATCGTGATATCGTAGAAAGAGGGCGGATCATATCGCTGGTCGAGGCCAATGTTCCTCGCCACCATTTGAAGAGCGATGCGATGGTGCAACAGAACTTGTACCAATATTTCAAAGGTAAAGGAAGTGGCAATGAAATTTTTGAGGAGATGATATCTTGCGAGAAGTATTCTTAAGATAAAAGATTTCCATTAGATCTGCTAAATTCTGCCACTTTTTTAAATCTTGGTTGTTACACTACACTAGTGTAGTGTGTAAGAAATAATTAAACACTTTTAACGGATACTAGCGCGGCTTTATTGAAAGTGCTTTTTTAATAAATTGGTATTTGGTTTGATTTTTTGTTTTCCCGACGTTTCGGCACCTTTGCAGCTGCCGTGGTCACGGACTCTAGGGGTAAGTTAATTTTAGTAGTAAGATATCTTGTAAAATCTTTAAATTAACCTTGTATAAACCTTTTTCATATTCTATCTATAAAGTTAGAAAATTAAACATGTTTGGGTAGATAGAGATATACGTAAGTACTGATATTTACCCAGATGAGTTTTCTATCTTTGCAAATGTTTCAATCTATTTATACCCCCAAAAAAAATAAGCTGTACTTTTTAAATATATAACAACCCTCAATTAAAATCTAAAAAACAACCCATAGATCTAATGGAGAAGTAGTAGGTTGAACAATGAAAAAAAAATTACTGAGACATCAAGCTATAAGAATATCAGTCCGGTAGTAGGGATATTTTTTGTTCCCTATCAAATTATTATCTTATCATTTTGTTCGCTTCTGCTAATTTCAGTCGCAAAAATAAACCTTGGTCTTGCTAAGAATGCAACTTGAAAGTGCACGACAATCGGAAAGGGACCATTTCGGCGCCCTAATGGGATAATTTGCTATGAAAAGACAAGGTGAAGGCGTACAGTGCAGTAAAAAAAACTTCGTTTATTAAAAAAAATGTTGTGTGCGATAAAATTCCAAACCTTATTCCTTTGTATGCTATGCTAGGTATTCCTCTTACATGTGGTACAAAACTCGTATTGGAAACTTTTCATTTTCCTGATTTCCATTGACTGTTGTAAGGGAAAGTAATCCCGTTCAAAGTCCACCATACAAATGCCGTAATCAACCCCATAAGTCCTCTGGGATTATCGTCTATTTTCGACAAAGGCCAGGTACCTAATTTACAACTATAAAACGAAACCAACCAAATCCATATTTTGACGTTGAAGCATTATTTGTGTTTCATCTCCAGATTGATCCAGTCTTGAACTGAAAATGTGCACTTTCTACTTTGTTATAATTTTAGATTAGGAACTTATTTGATTTTTAATTAACGTTAATGTTTTATTATTGTTTATATTTTGTTTTCTTACCATACCATTGATTTATAGGCTCTGAATAATATACCCAAATGATAAAAACATTCGTACTTTCGTAAGTTTTCTATGTAAACAATACGGCGCGCCATATTGTTTTTATAGACAACGTTCTACGCTGCTAAATTACGGCCGTAATTAATGTGACGGCACCGACATCCTAGGAAACCCTAGCTTTAGTAGTACCTTTATGGAGTTCACAGGTATCATTAAAGCAAAAATAAATAAATAGGAATTTGATCGAATCGAAGAGAATAGCTAAAAATCTATACCAAGAACTATGTATATAAACATTAACCTGGATGGATCACGAACTGGTGCACCTGTGACATTTTATTCCACTGCATGGTCTCACACAAAGGGCTGTAGCAATGATAGTGAATTCAGTGCGCTCTATTGTTGTTTTTCTGAGAATACAAACCGAACATCATTTTCATAAAATAATAAAGTACCTACTTACTTTATAATAAATTATCACAACATAATATTTTTGCAAATGCACATTTTACCATTGAAAATGGTTATCAGATGCAAATCGCCTAAACTAAAACGTATTTTTGGCCATATCTCCGAGGATTTTGGGAGGATCAAGATAAAATTAGTACCAAAAGTTGAGGAATTTATCGAGAAACGTGTGAACGTTTGAATTTTGCAAATCTACTGGTAGCTTTTTTTGGAATTATGCAAAATTTTGGTAAATTCGGGTTTTTTGGGGGGTGTTTGTTTACTAAATTGTAAATATTTCTTAAAAAAAAAATCGACTTAAGAAAAAAAGAAAAAATGGGTCCTAGTGTATTAGTTTAGCTACAAAATGGCTAAAAACTTTTGAAAATCGGTTAATAATTGTGACCTTTAGATTTGGAATTGTAGAAAAACGGGTTTTTCCGTACATAAAAAAGCGATGTAGTTTCTATGATTATTGACCGATCGTCATGATAATAGTGTTAGAAGATGCAGAAGCAGACAAGAAGTGTATTCATTGGAATTTTGAAAATCGGTTAATAATATTTCGGCCGCGTCGAATCGTAAAAATAAATAGGTACTACCTAGGTTACTTTAAAAATATAATAGGATTTTGCATTTGTTTTCATTTTGGTTTTTCGTAAATTTTTGGGTTCATTTTCAATGCTCCGATTCTTGCGGGGACTGCAAAATCTGTGAATTTTTTTTGTTATCAATTGGGGGTCATTTCTTATGTGAGAGATAACAATCAATCAGTCAATCCATGAGCGCCTTATTTCCGAACAAAGTTCATCTATTATCAGGTAAGGCATCTACTTACCTGATATAGAAGAATAAACTTGTAACTTTTTCAGGACAATATTTATAACACACGAGACGAATTATTACCATTATAATTTAAAACGTGTTTTCTTGCATTAAAGAGGAAAACTAAGAAAATAATGTGGGATGCCAAATAAAAAAGCATAAAAAAATATTGCCCACATAATTTTGGATCTTTACATATAGCTCTAGTGGTATTCTAAACAAACTTGTCGTGTCAATGAAGTTGTTACGAAGTGTTGGTTGTTTATTCACTCCTCGATAAAGACATTTGGCGAAGCGGGTGGAGGTTTGCTACAATAAAATTGCCTTTTACTATAAAGTGAAAAACGTGCAATAGCTGTATCGCGTCTTAAATGCCACTGAAGTGAAGTTTGTGTCCGTGACTGGCGCTCCACTAATCCTGTCTACACTTCTCTAGGAGATGGATTTGTCAATAAACTCAAGAATTTATTTCGATAGCCGTTCTTTTTAGCAAGTTTTAACAGTGAAAATTCGTACTATGCATTAAATAGTTGCTTTATTTGATAATTCTTATTCAATTACCAGCTAACACGTGTAGCTACACGCGAATCAAATAACGTATTGTTTCCACTAACTTGCAATTCAAGGAAATTATAAGCGTTCCCCAGGCTTTCATACACCGAACGTGACGCAGCACAATTTGCCCTACTTTCTTAGTCGAAATAATTTTACAAGAACTTAGAAGGATATGGGTTCGACAACCTCCATGCACTTAACATAACTTCGTATAAAAATTGTATTCAGCTTTTCCGATGGGCGATTTTTCAAATATGGTTTAGTATTACTACATCATATCAGCCGCACTACTTCCAGTGCTATAGGTATAGAATTGAATTATATTATTTTAATGTGTATGTTACTGGCACACTGCCCTTCACATATCTCTCCAGCTATCCAAAGTCTTAAAGGTTGTCTGGAAGAGATCGCTCTTAGCTGCACGATAAGGCTGCCTTTGCTCACCATAGTTTTAAGTTTTATGTTATTGTATTTTCTGTAATGCAATAAAGTGTTTATCTATCTATCTATCTATCTACCCCTGGGTGTGGGTTGGGTGTATGGTTTAGTATTTATGTATTTTATATTATTTGGAAATTTTTTAGCTCTAAAATATGCTAATAAGCAAGACCTGTGTGCCCCAGGCGGTGAGGCAACAAAATTGCTCATGGTGATAATAATAACAAAATAAATTGTATAACTAAGTCCTATAAATCACACATTACTGATTGTTTTTCTTCTATCAACATATTTTATAATTTAATATATATTTTTTATAAGTATATTTAGTAATATAGTCCGGCATATAAATTGGCAAGAGAAAGATGAGACAAAAGATGTGCAGTAGCCACAAACACTAAAGTTTGTGGCTACTGCGCATCTTTTGTCTCGTTTTTATCTTGCCAACTTACGTGCTGGGCATGGGCAGTTTGCCTAGTTTTGGTTACTTGAGTCTCGCATTCCATAATTAAGTTTTATATATATAAGATGTAACCAACACCGTTGAGTTAACAATAAGTACAGAATACAAAATTATTATGTTTCTATTAATACCGTTACAGTTTTTTTTAGTTAGGTTTCATGTCAGTTCCAGAAAGTGAAACCGATTGAAAAAACGTATGAAGTTATTTAGATTCGTAATTCGTATACGTTCTGTATTTACAAGGAATATCTCTGAAAAATCGTTGCGTGAAATAATCCCAAAGAGCAAAGGCGTGTTGGATAGCACCCTTAAACCACAAGTAATTGCAAAGAAGGTTAAAGTCAATGCTACATTAATTTTGATATTCTTCTCATATCTTCGTAATTTGAGTTATAATATCAGAGATAATCGCGAATACGTTACTTTGTACAGCCGTCTCCAGAGATAATTGGTCAATTTGCATTTGATTCTAGGGATAGGACGGTCGTGGGCGAATGTACATAAAAGACATCGTTATTTTCAACAAGCGAGTTTATAGTCTTTACAATGTAAATTGTTACATTTGTTTCTTCATTGTGGATTAGTACTTCGTTACAATTAAGATTTAAATCTTTAATTTTAATACTTAGACCAGCCTAAAATAAAGTTGAAATTATATCGACGAGAGGTAACTGGAGCCCAATCGCGGTATTTCTGAACGATAAAACCAAACACGTCACGTTGTGATTTAGGTTATATTTACCTAAAAATCTTTGGTTTAGCTTCATAATTTTCACTTAAATTGTCCTAGATTGTAATCCTAGACTCCTTAGGCAGAGTATTCAACAATTTTAACAAAACTAAAGCAAGTATTTTTCTGTAAACGAAACTGAAACGGTAACGATTTAGCTTTGGTTTTATCGTTAAAAAATTAGCGCGATTAGGCCCCTGGTTGCTTTGCTAATAATACGGATGTTTAATTGATTGTAAATAATCAATAACATTACATATAAAATATAAAATTGTATTTCAAAATTTAATTTTATTTATTCAGGATTACAAATTAAATATTGTTTTATTGAATAATGTATTAATTTATTTAGGTATAGGTAAGTACAGCAACTTAATAAAATTAAAAAGGATGAGAACGCTAAGTAAGATAATAGAAAAGTTAGTGAGCTTTTATATGGGAGAGAATCGAGAGTAGGTACTAGTCGTTAACTCTCCATATTAACTATGTATGTATTGAACTACCTACATATATTGAACTAACTAAGAGTAAGGCTGGCCACATACAGACGGAATCCCGTTTCGGAATTCCGTACGTACGTTTTTTTTTCGTTCGGAATCACGGCTCAGTCAGACGCTAAACCTTGATGAGGAAACATTGAGCGAGGATGAATTATTTGTCTAAAAATAAACAACAAATACATAATTATGGACTATTTATTATTTATATTACGCACAGGTCAATTCTGTTCCTTTTTTTGTAAACTAGAACTACATAATAACTAAGCAAAATAATAAGGGTTAGCCAAAAGTCTGGTATCCAGAGCTGTAATAAAAAAGGTGTAGGTGTTTGTATACGTCACACACACATAGGCCGTGCGTGTGAGCGCATTCCGTACGGAATAAAAACGGTTGTGTGTGGCGACCCATACAAAATCTATGGTAGTCTTGCGTTAGGAATGGCTTTTTTCCGTGCGGGATTCCGAATGAACGGACGGAACGTTAACGCATGTGTGTGGCAGGCCCATAGATTTTGTATGCAATTGCTGCGTTCGGAATTCCGTTTCGAGATTCCGTTACGTGATTCCGTCTGTGTGTGGCCGGCCTAAAAGGTTATCCTAGCTAAGCATGGATTTTTTTGACGATTGATAAAGCTATAATGTATCCGTCCGTACCGTAGCCATACTATATAATATTTATATTATAATTATGATGTTTTTCATAATCACTCATTGATGAACAAATTAAGTATAGCGTAGATAAATTATTGAAGATATTTTTTTTGTCATAACATTTACGAACGAATTTATAGCACTTCTGTAAGCACATAACTTCACTCAACAACTAATTAATTAGATTAACAAGATTAATTAAGAACGGTTTTCAGAGTCACAAAATAAAAATATAACCATTCAACTTTTTCTAAAAATATAAAAAAATAAAACAAAAATTTGTAATTTTCATCACTAAGATTGTTTTTAGGTATTCTCTAATCGGGTAAGAAAACATTAGCATCAAATATAATACCGCTTCTTCAATCATCTATACCTGATCGAAGTACCACCGCTTTCATAGAATAATTCTAAAACTAGATCACCAGTTATAAGAGTGAACTATCATGAAACGAGGATTCTCCGATCTGAACTGCTGATAGCAGTACATCCGCCAGGGCATTCCGACCAGCTTAAAGCTCGAGGCGTGGACTCGGATTCACTTGATACAGCGCGGCGCGCACGCACAAGGTGAGGCAACTGAGAAAGGGCAATTCGGAGCAATATAAAACGGGGAACATCCTCTCGGGCTGTATTCAGACGACAACGGAACAACGTACGCCTGCTTTACTAGGATAAAAAAAAACAAAATGTTTACTCGGGTAAGTGAATAGAGCTGTAAATTTCCGCAGTTGCTGAAAATCGCTTAGTTATTGCATTGAGGATTATTTTCATTTCCGGTATGATAATATTCATAGGTATAATGATCTGTCTTTTAATTAAATATTTCAAATTAGTCTTGAAAATATCTCTATAAGTTTTGTAGGATTAAAAAAATAATAGAATTATTTGGGATACATTTTTTCATGTCGTAAATTGGATTGAACACCAGCCTATTGTGTGGTGGAGCTCGGTGGCGCAGTGGTTTAGCGCCTGGCCCAGCGATTACGTAAAAGCAAGTAAACGTAATGCAACGTAAAAGTAAAGCAACGTTCGCAAGGGTCGGTCATGGGATGGGTGACCAAAAATGTATTATCTCGAGCTCCTCCGTGCTTCGGAAGGCACGTTAAGCCGTTGGTCCCGGCTGTATTTGCAGTCGTTAACACCCACCAATCCGCATTGGGCCCGCGTGGTGTGTTATGGCCCATCCTCCTTACCACCCATAAGGAAGGCCTGTGCCCCAGCAGTGGGGACATCAAAAATGGCTGATGGATTATTGTGTGAATTAGCAGTTCGTGTAACTTTTTTAACCGACTTCAACAAAAGGAGGAGGTTCTCAATTCGATTGTATGTTTTTTTTAATAAAAAGCAACCAAAGTAACACCACAATCCATGTAAGCAAAGCGGCGTTATTTTTATTGGATCTCCGTAAACGAAATCGGTTCGTTAGCGTTCTATTTTCGTTAAAGTAAATATTAAACAGCAATTAAACACCACGCAGCAGTCGGCTGTTTTGAATATTGTTAAAAATTGTGCTGGTGTTGTTAAGTTTAAACGGTTATTATGATCTGGAAATATTTTTGGAAAAAGCTATGGAAAAAGTTTCTTAATGAACAATGCCACAGAATACATAATAAGTACTATTTGTATGCTCTAAGTAAACTAAAGCAAAGTTTGTACGTGTCAAACTAACTTTGACTACGCAAATCATTCATGTTCAGAAAAAAATACGCAAATAGTCTAAACTCTAATGAAATAAAATACAATTAATTCTTTAGGTAACAATCATATCGATGGTCCTGGCTATCGGGCTTTGTGGTCGTCTAGAGCCGCAGTACCTCCCGCCTCGGCCTGGCGGAGGCGGAGGCGGCAGCGGGGGCGGATTCGGCGCGGGTAGCGGAGCGGGCTTCGGCGCGGGCGGCGGAGCTGGAGGCGGAAGCGGAGCGGGATTCGGCGCGGGAGGCGGTTCCAGTTCATTCAGCGGCGGTGGTGGAGGCAGTGGCTCCCAAATACCGATCACCAAGTTTGAAAATGTGAACAATGGCGATGGAACCTACAGCTTCAAGTAAGTTGTGACTTTATATATGGCTTCTGTCACCTTACGTTATCCGTTTTTGCTCAACGTGATAGTATTGACCTTCACCTCACCTGATTTTAAATGACGATAAGGCTGAAGGGGGAAGCGCACTACATACGGAATCCTCATCACTGAGGATCTGGCTATCTTACCTCTGACTGCCGGAACACAACAATTTTTACATTGTTGTTATGGCGACAGACTAAGGTAATACAGTGGTAGCTAGCCAGCCTACCACCAACCATATCGAGTACAAATTGTACCCCCCTTTTGGGAATTTAACCCGGGACCCTTAAACGAGTATAAACCACTAGACCACAGAGGCGGTTGGATGACCAAATATTTATTATCTCGAGTTCCTCCGTGCTTCGGAAGGTACGTTAAGCTGTTGGTCTCGCCTGGATTAGCAGTTGTTAACACCCACCAATCCGCATTGGGCCCGCGTGGTGGTTAATGGCGCATTCTCCTTATCCACCCATAAGGAAGGCGTGTACCACAGCAGTGGGGCACACATTAAAAATGTTGATGACGACCTACCTAAGTGTAAGTAGGAACTTTATCTTAGATAAAAACAGTCATTTCAGTTAAAGCTCATCCATCAATAACTTATTTTAGCCAAAGTAAGTATACTGCGTCAATTCACTTAACTTCTTCCATTCCACAGCTACGAAACGGGCAACGGCATATCAGCTCACGAGAGCGGGTCCCCCCGCGCCCCGGGCCCCGAGGGCCCCGCAGTGACGGCGGAGGGCGGGTTCTCGTACCGCGCGCCCGACGGCCAGCAGATCTCGCTCACCTACACCGCCGATGAGAACGGCTTCCACCCGGTTGGCCCTCACCTTCCTACTCCACCCCCAATTCCTGAAGAAATCCTTCGCTCCATAGAGTTCAACAAACGTAATCCTTCTTCGTAAGTATCAGAAATCGTCCTAATCATTATATATGTATACCTATAATATTTTCAAAAGACCTATGACGCTCCATCACTATGAGATTGACGAGAAAAAACATCCCCACTTTACTTGTAGGAAGTTGCACTGTTTTTTTTTCAAGATTTCTACTCCTTTTTAAGCGTAATTAATTTACGTCGAAGTACATTCATGTCAAATCTAAGGGCCTCTAAGCTAAGCCACCGCGGGTGGATGCACGGACGGACGAACAAACGGACATAGGGAATCTATAGGATTCTTTGTTTACTTGACTACGAAACCCAAAAAATATGAATATTTGAACATTTCTAACCCATAGATTTGTGATTACAATGATAAAATAACGATTCCCATTATTTAAACAAAATATTTAGACTTGATGTTTACATTCTTTACCGCTTTATCATCGACTGACACGACACGACCGTGTTTCTAATGGTATTGAGCTTAATTAATAATGTAACGAAAAATTATACATTACAATCAGTGTCCTAGATGGCATTGGAATGTCGGAAAATATGGCTTTGTTTTCAAAATTCTGGTAAAGTCGTTAATATTCATTATTATCATTAATTTATATTGAGTAGGTAACTTCATAATCATAAGCTTCAAAAGTAACGCTAATGGTTTGTAAAAGTTTTATTCTACAATATAATGTCCCGAAGATTTGACTTACCAATGTTATGTCTTTTTCTAGCATCATTCTATGTCCGTAATTTCCAAAGAAATTATATGTACGAAGTACTTATAATTTCATTGGTAATTTCATATGCGTAGCCATTGCGTAGCATGATTTGATAGTAATTAAATTGATTCGTAGTACCTACTTCGAAGATTATTGTTGTGTCATTATTCTCAAGAAACGTCAGAATTAATTTTCTCCATAATCTCGAAAATACTTCTCAAGCCACTAATCTATCGAATCTATCTATCTAATTATAGGTATATCTCAAAAATATACTGAACCGTGCTTCCAGATTGAAAAATGCAAAATATGGGTACAGTTGCTTAGTGGATGTATGAAAGTCGAAGGTGTTTGTATGAAAATTCCCAAAGTTCAAAGCGGGAAACGACACAAAAATACAGTAAATCTACTGTTATTATACAGTGAATCTGGAAGCACTGTCTGAACCGTTAGTAAGTATTATAAGAGCAAGAGGAGTACCTATCTATAACCATATGGTGTAGTGTATCTTTGGTGTATTCGTAGCGTAGAAGGAACTTTTATTGCTTGGTTTTAGAAAATAATTAAAATATTGTAACTTCCATTTCCAGAGAAGGAGCTTACAACCCAGGTTCCGGAGCTGGTGGTGGCGCAGGAGCTGGATTTGGAGGATCCGGAGGTTCTGGAGGCTTCGGAGGATCTGGATCCGGAGGGGCTGGCGGATCCAACGGCTATCACTACTGATCTCAACGTCTCTACACTTCCATAGTTGTATAGCTTAAGTTGGTTAAGTGTGCTAGTTGAAGAGACAAAGAAATCCATGTCTTGAAAGTAGTAGAGCTATTCTATATTATTCATTTCTATTTTTATTTATTCTTGCAAATGTTACTAAATATTTAAACTCTCCTGTCACTTAACAAGAACTCTCGTTTTCAGTGTATTCAGTAGCTTTAACCACTCTTATTACTTTCAATTTCGGAAATAGTCAGGGTACAAGGTAAAAGGAAGTATTTAAGCAGAACTTAAGTTTTACAAATGTGGAAGTTGATATACCTAGCTTGTGGAAATCACAAATAGACTACGATTAACCTATTTACTTATTGTCCTTCTTTCAAGACGTTTTACAATTTTCATAATAAAGGCCAATTCTTCACTTTCGGTAAACTTCATATGTATTTTTAAATTTTCTGCATGCTGAAAATTGCAAATGCACAGAACAGAGCTTTTTTACTGTGGTCTAATGTGATTTCCTGAATAAACGACTTAATAATTTACGATTATGACGATGACCTATGATTTTTGGACTGTGATACCACGAAGAAGCGAGCACTAATATTTAGCTTATAATTTATTATTATTTTATGAGTTGCTGTGTAAATAAGAATATTGCATATGAATTAATAAATGTGATGATTTATTTAATTATTTTTTTATTACTTAATACTTTTTCTTTAATTGCAAAAAGTACTACTTCAAGAATATGCTTAGCAATGTTTAATTTGCAACTGATTACTCGTATTATAATAGGTACCTACCGGGCAACAAAGGAGTGTAGTAAATGAAGCGAACTTTTGTATGGAGACCACAACATTAAATCCTCAGTCGATAAAACTTTGTACAAATAATTAAAAACAAAAAAAACTTTTTGGATAATTTAAAAAATACGTGTAGGTACAGTCGCCCTCAGATATACTGTTGCAGACAGGGTGACTAAATATTCTAAACAGTTTAAAATGTCAATAAGTTATGGAATTTGTAGTGTATGGACACTACAAGTTACCAATAGGTCATATCTGAACATGCATTACTTCATTAATATCTGAGCAGATGCACGTCAATAATTTCTATATTATACACAACTAACACAACACACAAAAAACCATAAACAAATAGTTACTATCTATTATATAATTAATTATACACATATATTATAGTAATTATTGGCATGCATATATGCTCAGATATTAATGAAATATGCATGTTTGTTCAGATAATATTGGTAACTTGTAGTGTATGGAACTTATTGACATTTTATACTGTTAAGAATAGGTATTTAGTTACCTTAGCTGCTACAATAATCTGAGGGTGACTGTACATTTATCATTCATCAGTTGATAGGCTACGATAAAAGTCACCTAATGAAGCGATAGAAAAAAACACTAATGATACGAATTTTTTGACATGAACGATCTATTCATATTCATGATTAATTTATTTACTTTGTTTTTTTTTAATTCGTTATTTTACTATTATACCTTAAAAATATATTAATACATTAAGCTTGTCTGTAAAAGGATATTATAAAAAAAAATCAATATAAAAGCAATACATTGGGTTTTGTAATGGATTGCAAAAGCTGAATGCCCATCCTTTTTGATAGCCATTGTGAACAACACAGTAGATTATTCGAGCGTGTCAACCTGTGAAACGAGTCCCTGGAAAAGTGACAAACTTCGGGAAGTTTAAATAAAAACGAAATAACTTAATTTGTTACAACACCGAAATAATAAAAATACTCTTTATAATCCGTTCTGGCTATGTACGGCAATCTAACATTATGCAGTCTATCACATGCTGAATTAAAAGAAAATAAGTGACGTAAGCCAACCATATATACTTCCACCACATAGCTGAGATATTTGTTTTTTTATTTGTATGGAAACCCGCAAAGTGACAACCCTAGACGCAAGCCAGGTAGACTATTGTTTTTTATTGAAAATCCAATGATTAAAAGTGCAAAAACAATACGATCTCGGTCTAAGATTTTCACTATGCAGTTTTTCACAAAAAGAAACAAACAAACGTTTTCAGTCAAGTGGTGATTTTCAGGTTTTTAAAAATATTTTTCGAGCATCTTCAAACTATCGATTAAGTATACCGTATACGGGTATTACCGGACACCACCGTGTAGAATAGAAATTATATTCAGTTTTTTATCTACAACGGCCTTCATATCACTAAATGTTAAGTGCTAATAAGGCCGAAGTTTTTCAAAATCGTAGTTGATCATCACCATCAAGACCATAGCTGCTCATTACAGACCACTGCAGTTTGCAGAAGCGTAAGCTCAGGGAGAATTTTTCCATAGCGGTTGGAGATCGCATTGTTGAACCGTTTTTATTGGAAAGTTTTCAGGGAGAAACAAAGAATAACTAAGGTAAGAATAAGGGCACCAAAAAACGCTGAAACTAAAAACGAGCTTATTATATTAAGTAAGCTCATCAAAAAGATATAAATACAATTGAGAGATTTCGATTAGGTATGCTTCATTTTTATCCTGATCCTATTACAACACAGATACAGGGTGTCCCAAAACTTTGCCACACGGAGGGAAAGTACTTTAAATATTGAAGATGGGAAATTTTACTGAAAAAAGACTTCATTTTGATTTTTAAAATAATTAGAACTGCATTCAAAGATTTTCGATAAATCGCCGAACCCACTACATTAGAAAAAAATCAATCTTTTTTTTTTACGATACCGATCGAAAGGTATTATTTTTTGTTAAGTAACACAGCATCTTAAACAAAAGAAAGACCATGAAATTTAACATTTAAATTTTAATTATTACGTATGGTATCAATTTCTATAGGAATTAATGCGATTTTTTTTAAAACTTTGAATGCAGTTCGCAGTATTTTTTAAATTTCATTAAATTTTAAACTTAAAATAAAACGAAGTCTTCCTTCAGTAATATTTAAGGTAAGTACTAAGTACCTTAAAGATAAAGTTATCTCCATGAAGCAAAGTTTTGGGACACCCTGTATATACCCTTGGAGCGTTTACAAAAAAGACGTAATACGGCTTAACAGTGGTATTTGTAAAACACCAACAATCCTCGCAGGAGTAGAGTAGATCACTAACATCATAAGCAATAACATGTTATTTCACATTTTTTCCGAAAATACAAACAAATACAACAAGAATGCTCCGCGAGGCTATCGAAATAAATAAATATCCTAATTTCAATAGAGATGATGGTTGGAAAATTCCACCAGCTTGGGACCCCATCATTCACAAGCTAAAGCCCCAAACACACACTGTAAGATCTAATGATACGGTTAGTTCCTTTTGCAAATAAATTAATTAATATAAAAGACGGAGGTCGGCCTTCCTCTCCAAGTTTTCTTTCGCCATTTCTTTCTTGGAGGGGCCTCCCAATTTTATGAAATGGTAGTAGTTTCAGTAGATTCTCTCTTTTTAGCATATAAAATTAAATTAAAACCAAACCAAACTTAAACCAATTAAAAAAATTGTTAAATTTTAATTTCTGAACGTCTTAAAAAATTCATCGCTGAGGGTAGGCTCACAAGTAGCTTCAGTCCCCCGTGACCACGGCAGCTGCAAAGGTGCCGAAACGTCGGGAAAATAAAAAATCAAACCAAATACCAACTAATTACCAAAGTACTTTCAATAAAACCGCGCTAGTATCCGTTAAAAGTGTTTTATTTCAAATACAACTATCCATAATAGCTGATCAAGTTTTGTATGAAAAGTGGATTTTTTTGTCTGTTTTAGAAAAGTCGTAGAACAAAAGTTGTTGTGTCTGATGTTAGTAATCTACTCGTGCTAGGTTGTTCGTGTTTTACAAATAACCCTGTATAAAATCGTATGGTGCAATATTTTGAAGGTTAAAATTTCATAATAATTGAGATACTTATTTGTGGATAACAATAGTTTCCTTTACAGTAACAATCATCGAAACAACGGGGGGTGCAAATGCCATGCCCAATTCAACACGCGCCATTGATACGAAGCAAGGTGAAATGCCATAGGAGGGCAACCAAATATATGAATATAAAAAGAAGGCAGATGCAATAAACATCATTCGGTGATCGACTGTTGTACTATTGATCAACTATCTAACTGCAAAATATCCTTTATAATGTCTTCAACCACGGTATGGTCGGAAATCAAAATAACCAACTTGAAATTTTTTGCGAAAAAAACTGATATTGCTCTCAATCAGTTTCAATTCCGTCTACCATAAAGAAACATTTGATTGAAAAATATATCTTGGATGAAAATCATACCTTTCAATAACGCCTGACTTTTGTTTCAGATCATAGTCACGTGCGCACTCCTGGCTGTCACCGCAGCTGAATACAACCATGGTTTTCGCGGATATTCTGGCAGCCCTGGCTACAACAGCTATGGTGGAGCCCACATTCCCATTCTGCGATATGAAAATGTCAACAACGGAGATGGCACTTACCGATACAAGTATGATTTTTTTTTCATTTAAATTAATAGTTTTTGCAACTGAAAAATGTTGCCTTTGAGCTTTTTGTTGCAAATCACATATTTAGTTACAATTGCTCTTTGTATTCAAAATAAAAAAAAATTAAACCTACTAACTGAGTACACTTCAGTCACAAAATATCAAGTCTGTGTATGTCAGTGTGCGTCAACGCAACTTTTCCCAAAGACAGCAAAAAATTACGTAACCTGTTTAGGGATAAGATCAATATTTACATAAAGTAAGGATTAATAAAACTTAACGATTTTCCAAAATATAGCTACGAAACCGGCAACGGTATATCAGCTCACGAGAGCGGGTCCCCCCGCGCCCCGGGCCCCGAGGGCCCCGCGGTGACGGCGGAGGGCGGGTTCTCGTACCGCGCGCCCGACGGCCAGCAGATCTCGCTCACCTACACCGCCGACGAGAACGGCTTCCACCCCACCGGCTCACACATCCCCACTCCACCACCCATCCCAGAGGCTATTCTTCGTTCGCTCCAGTTGAACAGACAAAACCCCTCATCGTAAGTAGAAAATCTAAATCTTAAAAGGAACTTGTGTTAGTATTTATTAAATTGATATTTCCGATTATCATCATCATTATCAGCCATTTTCAATGTCCCTCCTACGGGAGCGCTATCCTTTGTCATGGAAGAACAAGGGAGGTCCAGTGAGGATTTTGCAACCGTGACCATCCGCCTAACCCGTGCTCTCTGCAGCAAGTAGGAGCTCGAGATTTTTTTTATCACCCATGGGTGATCGAAAAGGCATGCCTAACAGCCACAATCGCAGGCTGAAAACACATATAGCCAGTGCGCCATCGAGATAATCACTCTCAATAATGAATAAGTAACTGTATAGAATCCAACAACAAAAAGAGATTTAATAGGTACTACTTAAGTCCAATTTACTACGTATACATACGTACAGCTACTGTACATATCTCTCAGCACAGCATTGTTTTTAGTACAAAACAAAAAAGCAACCCACAACTAGTTATGTCTAATGAAGCTTCTTTGTGTAGATTTTTAAATACAGTGTTTAGACTTTTAAACCAAAGCGAGTCATTAAGTCGGGTGTGGTTTTTTAATATGTATGAAATGTTCTAATTATGTTATTTCTTTATTTACAGAGACAATGGCTACTACCGTGGTAGCAGTCACAACCACTATTATTAGATTTTTAAATTGATTAATTTAATAATAATTATATCGGCGTGTTCTTGGATTTAAATGTTAATTGTAAGATAATTTATTGTCATATTGAATAATAAAACTACATTTTTTAACCTATAAATCTGTTTTTATTGAATCTTTACATGTAGGTACGTACGAGTACCTTTAGTTGAAAGTACTTTTTGCACACCCTCCTATTATAGCAAATATATATATATATATATACATATATATAAAAATAAGCCCGATGAGGAGGAGGGCAAGAATAAATCAATAGTAAATCAGGGAATCAATAGCTAGCTTACCCGGTTTCTGAGGTACTTTATCGAAGTTTTAACTTTGTCGGAGGGGTCCACTTTATCTGGTTTAATATTAATAAAATTAGCTTCAAAGCAGATAATTTGGACCTCTATGAAACCTCCGGTAAACCATTGATTGACCTCAGAAACAGGGCATGAGAGAAACACGTCCTATTGATAAATTCTAAAACAATACTTTTTAAGTACCAACGGGTTAATAGCCAGACTACAAAAATATTTTTGAAACAATTTCACTACTTACATACCTATAATATTTTGAACAAGAGTTCCAGTCACCACATATAATAAAATTTCCTGACTAAATGATTTACCATCGCCACATTGCACAGCTCATACCACTAGAACTTGGACGAATTATTCGTCCAAGCACTAGAA
The DNA here is from genome assembly GCA_950108535.1 of Agriphila straminella. Classification (NCBI taxonomy): domain Eukaryota; kingdom Metazoa; phylum Arthropoda; class Insecta; order Lepidoptera; family Crambidae; genus Agriphila; species Agriphila straminella. The sequence continues at coordinate 6,049,538 of OX467314.1, forward strand.
GGATTGATCAGTAATGAAGTACTTCCATCCGCTATGATTTGTACAGGACAAGAAAGGAATGGGCAGAATTTAAATAATACGTTTTCTAGAAACGGTTTTCCAGACGTGACAGAAAGTAAACTTTTGTAGATATTTTAAAATTTGACGCTAGCTTCACTATGGGTATGGGAAATTTGTAAAATCAGAAATAACATCCACTTATTCCTCCAAGTTAAAAAATTGCTACATCGAAACTATGTATATAAATGACATAAAAAGCATAAAAGCCTTATTGAACCTAATTGACCATCGCACTTAAAACTCCATAATACAAGTAGATACCTACGCTAACGCTAATAAACTTTCCCAGCCGAAACATATTTGTTTCGGTGGCTAATACAAACACATTTGAAAAAAACAGAACGATTAGTATCAGGTATAGGTGTTATATTACTGTGATATTAGAAAGAATTTATTATACCTACTTAGTGAAAATTAAGTTCGACTCGCACCAGATCAATACTTTTTCTAGTATATTATTTAGTATTGTGTAAAAATAGCATTGTGAATGCAAAAATCTCAAATTTAAAAATTGAAAATTAAGTTATTAAAATTAAAATTTATGACACTTCCTACCATTAAATACCATTCAAAACTCTTGAAACATTAAGACATTAAAATACAAATATTTGTATGTTTTTATGTAACCATAGACTTAAATCGGTGACTGAAAATAACTCTACATACATATTTAGGTTTTGGTCAAATTGGGTTATTGATGCTACCTGTCAAGAATTTCTCACTGATTTAATTAGGTAGTACACCAGTGTGTTGTGTTGTGTAAGCACAAGAAACTTTATAGTGAAGCCCTGAAATAGATACATTTATTTAGTTTTCATAAAATCAAAAGAATGTACCAGGTGGCTTGGATTTTTATTTTATTTTGAAAAAAGAAATATATGTAGCTTACTTCCGCAAACAATGTATGCAAGATGCACCGCCCGCCCGCCCGCAATAATATGCACATGCACAGTGCACACCACAAAATATAAGTGCACAATACCTGCATTTAGCAAGACAGCGACACACCTTGCACCTTCACTAAATTCTGCTACTCCCAAATTGGTGAAGGTGCAAGGTGTATTATGGTATATTTCTGTTTTCAAAATGATTTGGGACTTCCGCCAAGTGACGCCTGCCCCCCTACCATGACTGTCAAAAGTAATATCGAAGCAATGTTGTAAATGAGATGGCGCTATACGCGATGATAGCTCTGTCCCTATAACAACATTACTTTAAGGTTGCTGTAAGAGCTAAGAGTACGGCCTCTGATTCAATCAATTATTTTTTTTGTTAGGATACCATCAATCAGTACTCTGAATACAAAATCATAAAAAATACTGCACTTACCATTAATTAGATGGGATTAAAAGTACTTTGAAGATTTTTTTTGATAAGGTGCGATTTTTGTGACGTCGGTCGAGTGTACACATCCGCAACCGCCTCTTTGTCCACCCGTGTAAGACGCAGGGGTCCCGAATTTTATTCCCAGCAGCGTTTTGTACTCAGTATAATTGATGATTAAACGAACTTACCTTAAGTGAAGTTCAATCATAATTATACGAAGGATTCGTCCGAAGATATTAGTATATTGACTACTTGTAGTATCGCTCGTATACTATCACCACTTAGCACGTTATTTTAGAGTAATAACCCAAAAAACCTAAAAAGAGAAGTTTTTGACTTCAAATTGACAGATTTGACATTTCCTGTACGAGTTCTCCCCGTCACTACTTGGCGCCAACACTTCATTTAGTTCAGAGTCCAAATCGTATGATATTTCCTCAGTGGGTGAATATTGTAATTACAATTTATCAGTAGGCAGGGTGGGACTCTATACTAATATCTTCGGACGAATCCTTCGTATAATTATGATTGAACTTCACTTAAGGTAAGTTCGTTTAATCATCAATTATACTTCAGATTCGTCCCTCGATATTAGTATATTGACTACTTGTAGATGTTGAGAGTTATAAACGAGTATAAGAAAAAAGGAAATATCATCTTTTGTGTCTTTTAAATTTAAAAGAATACCGTTCATATTTAATATAATTTTGAATATTTTGTTATACCTATGTACATACGGTTTGAAAACTCAGTACTTATAATTATCATTAATCGAAGATAATGTATTTGTTTAAATATCTTGGAGAGATAGTGGAGTGTCATCGACCATCCCGTATTACGTGGGATGTCTCTAATAACATTTATGTTATAGCTATAAGTAGGTAATGGGTATCGGCGCACGTCGATTGCTACAATTTGGTGACGTGACAATGGACACGAATCTTTTCCACTATCATTAGATGTCTTTAAGCTTTCTAATAATATTAGATATTAGGAATTAGGTTTTATTTTATTTTTATTATTTAAAATTATCTGCAATTGAATAAAATCTGTAATATTTATTACACAAATGGTGTAGGTAATATAAATCTCTTGAAATTCAAATACTTGAGATCAATTACAAATTGTTTACATTATACGCTGTGTATGAAAGCGGTTCTTCTTGAGAAAAAAAAAAAAAAAGTAATTGTAAGATGATTTGCGTCAAATTAAGTAGATTATGTTTTATAATTGAACTGAACAATGAATTGTTTATAATTAATTGTAAGTATTGTTCACATTGTTTTTTTTTTTGTTAATTGTATCAATGTTGTAATAAATTAAATGAACCATATCAGTGAAAGTGAAAGTGAAAGTGAAATAAGCTTTATTCAAATAAACTTAATTATTAAGTACTTTTGAATCGTCTATATTTTTCTACCACCCGTTCCAGGTAATCTAAACTATAAAATGTTGTGTTTGAGCAATGGAAATCTGCGCAAAAAACAGTTTTTTTTTTACCACACTTACTAAAGGTTAGCTCAATTTTGTACATTTATTAATGAACCCAATATTATGTAAGTAATGCTGGTAAATTTGTTCTACACATCTGTAAGAAAAAAGTGTTTTTTTTTTTTGGTCTTTATATATCACAAAATATATAACGTATTTACTATATATTTTGTTGTTAAATTATCAAACCATTTTGGTGATCAAACTCTGTTCTGTCTGATAGTATTAACAGGCAGGAAAGCTAATAGCATAATATATAAAAAATAGTGACATATATGTAAGTTTATTTGATGAATGATATGAGTTTATTAGTGCGATGAATATTCCATCCCTAAAATGGGGAATTATAAGATGTTCAAGGTTTAAATCCTATTACTTTACATAAGACACTAATTATTACATGTGAACCAGTGGTACCAAGGTTCAAGGTTGTGCCGGTCATGATGGCACGCTCGTTACACTAGTCTAGTATAAGAAACTGATGGAAAATATTAAAAAATAAAAGTTTGCCCGACTAATAGTAACATAGTCGTTTTTGGCATCCAAGCTAGGAAACGAAATCATTAATATTTCAACTTATTCGACTTGTATTCGAATTTACTCAATTTTATCTAAAAAAACTGAAACTGGTAAAATATATATATATATATTTTTTTTAGTGATTAGTTTATTTTTTTATTTTTTATTATTATTACTCAGTATCAGAATAATTCCGTCTAGAACTAGAAAACTCTACCCAGTAATGCGAAAAAACATGTTTTATTTAATATATAATTATAATTCATATATAACATCCTAAATATTATGCAATCATGACTGACCACACACACATAAGTGTCCCAGTCTACCCCTTTGTTGAGAGGCATCAGACAAAATCTATCTACAATAATATGTTGTATATACATAACCATACAATATATTTAGTGTAAGTATTGATCACATTCAATTACCATGTACAATATTATAATATCGATAAAATATCGATAATATACTGATATCTACCGGTACATTGACTTCATAAAATGGTCGTAATTTGCGTAATTTTGCAAATTTGTATAAGTTTTGTCTTGAGAAAAAACTTAACTTTTCAAGCCCGAAAAAATGTGACACAACGGATACTCTATTGTTGTGCGGCCCCATGAGGCCACTCGGGGTTAAATGAATATACCATTACATTCGTAATAGAATGGAAAGTTATGAAGGTAGGTGAAAAAAAAAAATTACCGTGACCTGCAAAGTAAAAAATATTCTATAGACCCACTATTATAGTACCTATGTACTTAAATATCATGTACAAGGAAATAATGATGTCTAAACACTGTCTCATAGCACAGATAATATTATACTATACTAGCTAATAGTTTTGTAAAATAGGAGCCAATGATGATGATCTTTATCTTTCCATTATGGAAAGAAAGTCCCATCTTTCCATTCAATATTTCATATCCGTATTAAAACCTTAAAGGAGATAAGATCTCTTAGATATATTTTTACAAACAATAAGCATTTATATTTTGTAATTATTATTACTATTAATTGTATAATAGCTAGATATACGACAACGACAACATAAAAAAAAATCTATTACATTTAACTTATTATGTTATACATATACAGTATACATACATTCTGTTGAATGTTTAACAAAATGTGTAGTTGGCTAATGGTTAAAGGCGTCACTGTTAAGTACTACGATCTATTCTGTGAATGTAACATTATGCCTGAATTTTGATCATACTATTAGTAAGAGACTATAATATCTCTGGGTGTGATACAAAAGTGAATCTTTAATTACACACTCTCGTATAGATTTTCCACCAAAAAAATATACTTCATTATAAAAAATATATCAATGCTACTTCCACACATATGACGGATATAATGAATACCGGCGCAAACGATTGTGAGGACGCATGTGCACCTGTGGTTGGCGACCACTGCCTGTATTTACCGAAAAAACAGACAAATGCCGCACCAGCGCGCACCCTATAAGTACTTACCCGTACGAGTGGCCTTACCCTGCGTACGATAAAGGCGAATGTAGACGAATCGATCATTGGCGAATAATTGTATTGTATACATATATATGAAACGCCGCCTATCGCCTGTAGTTCTGCTGCGGTCAACGAAACAAATCGCTCGTGTGCGTTCCTCGCCGGCGTCCTGCTGTTCATATGTTGTCGGAGCTGGAGCATGCTGCATACGTGGCTGCGTGTTTCATTCGTTGTTTTCCAGTTTGATTATTTTAAAAACAATGTACCTACTAATAAATAACTAAATAAATAAATTTAAAAATGTTTCATTTCAGTTCTGCGCCCGATTTACTTGCAGTTTTTACGTTGTTCAAGATATTGACTAATGGTGCATTCACTTTAGGCCCATGGCGAATGCATCAACCGTATTCGACTGAACTGTCGGTGACGGTATGTGTGAATTGCATCAGATGCACCAAGTTTGACCGTATACAGGCTATAACCAAAAGGCTGTCTGCCCGCGTAATGTAAAAAATAATATACACTTACTGTCATAAACTGATATTAAAAAGGTGTTATATAAGTTTTATTAATACTTTTTCGCTAATCATTATCATTAAAATCAATGAATATTTAATTTGAAAAGAAATAGACATGTAATTTGTATGGACAATCCCAGCTGTAGTACGGGCATGAAGGGTACAAAGGGCGCACAGTTTAGAAATAGACATACATAGTTAGTGATTTGATTCACTAGTTTTTTAACATGCTAGTTCTACTCGCATGAAACACAGCATCTTCTAGTTCAGGTACATTTTTTTTTTTTTTTTTTTTACCTTAATGTAAACTTAATTGTACCAAAAAACACTAACTGAATTTATGGATGATAGACTAAGGAGTTTGTTATTCCATTTCATATTGAAATTTCTATCAGCAGGCTCATGTTTGAGGCTTACCTAGATTATAAAAGCTATCACATTATAGGTGTGAGGCATCAGGTATCAACTAGTTACATAACTCATTATGTGGTTCCATGAAGCTGATACGTTTTACCTATACTGGCAGTTCTTCATTGGTTCACATTCACATTGTTTTTAACAATGAGTACAATGAATTAATCATACATAATAATTTATGTCAATCTGAGAACCAATGATACCCAAGGATATTTAAGATATCAAAATGCATACCTGATTAGCAACGCTGTTTTCGAACTGCTGCTGCAGCAGCAGCTCTAGCACAGCAGCCGCCTCGCCTGCCTGGGAGGCGGATGGCGACGGATTCGGCGGACGGCGGAGTCGCCCGAAAGGTGTTGAGCAGATTGATTTTTACACTGTCGCGTCCTCACTGTCGTCAGCGGCGCTTTGGGTTGCTTTGCTGTGCTTGTTACAGTTGCGTTGTTGAACCGATCTATGCGGTGAAATAATCCAATGACTATCTCGATTGCAATAGATTTTTGGTTCATGCGACAAAATAATCTTCTTTTTCATTGTAGAAATAATAGAACCTATCCATGCGGTGAAATAATCCAATGACTATCTCGAGTGCAATAGATATTATTGGTTCATGCCGCAAAATCACCGATGCCGCCGAATACTAAACCGACCTATGCGGTGAAATAGTCCGTTTGACTATTTCGATTGCAATAGATCTTTGGTTAGTAACATTACTTTTATCAGTCTTTCTTCTTTTCTTCACTAAGCATTTTTACTTAACTTTAATTTAATTTTTACTGAATATAATATATCCTAAAGAATTCTCACCTTGAGACTGTACGTGCGTTCGTGGCGAAGCACAAAAAGCGAATGAAGTGTTGGCGCCAAGTAGTGACGGGGAGAACTCGTACAGGAAATGTCAAATCTGTCAATTTGAAGTCAAAAACTTCTCTTTTTAGGTTTTTTGGGTTATTACTCTAAAATAACGTGCTAAGTGGTGATAGTATACGAGCGATACTACAAGTAGTCAATATACTAATATCGAGGGACGAATCTGAAGTATAATTATAAAAATTTGGCGTCTTATCAATCATAAGCAATCACGCCATGAATTGAAATGAGTGAAACTTACAAAAGAAATGAATTCAAACAAATTAACTTACATATAAATTTTATAGAAAAAAGTGTAAAACGGAGATTAAACTACACTGGCCTGCAAAAGTAAGTATCACACTTTACAAATATTATATTTTTTTCTTAACTATAGAAGGTAGAGGTTAAAAACGTAAAAAAAAACAACTAAAAAGTATTACATATTATTTAATTTTTAATAACTGGTATTGCCTCCAGGCAGACCAGATTTAATACCAGTTATTAAAAACTAAATAACATGTAATACATTTTAGTTGTTTTTTTTTACACTAAACTAAAAATGACAATTTTCATTGTTTTATCTTTTTTAAGTTAAAAATGTTACTAATGTATAATTTTAGTTTCTAAGAATTAAAGCCTATAAAATTTGCAACAAAACGTTTTTAATCTTAAGCGCTTATTACACCATCCTGAATGTCGGACCCGGAATTTAGTGTCCGATTTAGGACGAGAAATTCAGTCGCCAATTAGACCGTCCTGCCCCCCTAGCCAAAGTAACATTTGCAAATCTTCGTTATCGCTTCGCTTTCGAAACATGTATAGGATTGACATAAGGTTTCGTTAACAATCGAATTTTAAAACGTCAATTCCATACATTTTTCGTAGCGAAGCGATAGCGAAAATGTGTAAATGTGACATTGGCTACAGGCTCTGAATGTCGTATCCGATATCACAGCTTTACGATCATACAGTAGTTAAACGAATGTTCTTGTAGCTGTAAAAATACAAAGCTAGGTAAATAGGAGGTATATGTAGGTAGCTAGGTAGGTACGTGTCATTTTCAACGCTAATCTGAACTAGTTTTTAACCGACTTCATCAAAAGGAGGAGGTTCTCAATTCGATGTATACTTTTTTTTTTATCGTTATTCGCGCGTATCTTCGACATTTATGGACCGATTTTGATGATTATTTTGTTGTTCGATTGAGTTTTCTTGCGAGATGGTTCCAATTATTTTTTTTTCAAATCGGGTCAGTAGTTTTCAAGTAATCCCGAAAATACTATGACTTTACATCAACTACCTTGACGACTTTGTTATTTATGAACCGAATTAGATGATTGTTTTTGTTGGGAGAGGGATACCTTTGTGTAGTATTTTTAACAGACTTCAAAAAAAGGAGGTATTCAGTTTGTATATGTATGTACGTTTCTTCGCGATTATCTCACGTTTGGCTGAGCCGATTTTACTACCTAAATAATATACCTACACTACCTAATACGGAAGGTACTTATACTAAAAATAAAAAAAATAAAAATGTTTAAAAAACAAAAAAACCGACTTCAAAAAACAGAGTGACAACCCTTATATACTTTTAGTCGTTGCGCCAACTGTCTATCTAGACGAACGGCGCGGCGGATATTTTTTCGCCAACATAAAAGGCGTTGACTGACTGTACTATTTATGCTGTGGTACTACTGTGTCGGAACCGAGCGTCCTGAATGCGATTACACTGTCCTAAGTGCTTCCGATTTAGCATCCGTTATGTCGGAGACAATTTCTATCCTAACTAGGATCCTAAATCGGATCCTAGCTTCCTGAATGCAATTACACTGCTCTGAATTTAGGAGTGACGTCATATCGGGTCCGACATTCAGGATGATCTAATTAGCTCTTTATTAAACCTCTACCTTCTATAGTTAAGAAAAAAAATTAATTTGAAAAGTGTGATACTTACTTTTGCAGGTCAGTGTAGTTTCCAAAAAGGAAAACACAGAAATATGACAGAGACGAAGTGATGAACTCCGATGAGTCCCAAGTTCGATTACAGCTGAGGTATTTCTTTGAAATCAGAAGAAGCCTGAATAAATTAATGCGGCATTTTTTTTCACTAGATTCGGCAGTATTGAAAGTGTTCTTTTCTATTTTAAAACATTTATATATCTTGATTAAAAACATTGACTATGACCTTGAACCCTATTGCTATTATATTTTAAAGTATCATTGACACTTCGACGAAACAGCGGGTGGCAGTTCAGGAATCCATCTTCGCACTTCTCTCGTCAATCGCAGACACGATGTCGGGCAAGGTGATCGGTGGTAGGGCAATAAATATATCAATATAAAAAGATGACTGACGTGGTAGGCATCAGTACTCGACTTGAATCACCATAAGTCTTAGTGATTTGTTAACTTTAATATGGCTTCTTTAAAGGTATGTCAGTTACACTGCCTTAAGTTATTATACCTGCCCCCCTACTCAAATGGCTCCATAAGTTTGAACGCTACACTTACTAATATTAGTAAATAGGCGATTAAATCACATGTCGCCAACTTAAATCACAGATTTTGATGTACCTATTGTATAAAATTGACAAGCTAACGGCACGTTATATTATAGTTTACTTTATGCTGAAAGAAGCGTAGCGTTCAAACGCATAGAATGTTGGCCATTTGAGTAAACTGATACCTAAACTTTAACCCAGACATCAGAATGATATTACTGCGTAGCAATGTGAAAACTACAAACTACCACATTAGCTTTAAGTGCACTTATGAGTTTGGGTTATACAGAGTTGTAAACGAAATCTTTTTATGGGCATTCATTATCCTTTTTGTGCACATTCAAATAATGGTGAACATTTGGGCTAAGCACTATTATCATTCATGTGTCATGTCAACATTATTTCTAAATTAATTTATAATTACTAAATTGCTTAAATTGATATAGACTTTGTTTCCATCCTTATTTTAAAGCTAACAATGATGATCTATTTATTTTTTATTTATTTTTATTTATTTATACTTATACATTACATGTTTTCACATTTTTATATCTCGCCAAACTGCAGTGCAGTTTGTTGGCAAGTTCACACCCATTTTTACATAATGTATAGTTACATAAATCAAAAACTTTAAGTCTATACAAAACACAATGCATGCATTCACGTTAATGCTTCTCAAGATTTTCGAGCAAAATTGATTTAAGTTTCTTTTTTAAAGTAAATTTACAGATATTTTTATTTTTATTTTTTCTTAAAAAGTCTATCCTATTATAAATACTTGGCAGTACATATTTATTAGTTCTTTTACCGTAATAATTGTTGACCCTAAAACACACATATTTATTTTCCCTTACCCTTCTTGTATTATATTTATTCATTACTTGGTTCATACATGTATTATTGTAATAGTTTTCCATTACAACTAAATATTCAAATTTGGCTTTGACAGGTAGGATTTTACAGCAAGTAAACAATTTTTCATAGTTTCCATTGCATTAAAATTTTGTGTTATTACATACTAAATATTTAAGAAATCTTATTTGTAAGTTTTTAACATCTTTGAGGTATGTATCAAAGGTTCGTCCATAACAGCTCAATCCATAGCAACGAATCAACTAATGCGTGATAAATCATTCGTAGACTATGCTACGTTGTTGTTTCGTAGTCATTGGTGTTTAAGTTGCATAATATTTTTAAAACTGCTACTAGCTTCCGCCCGCGACTTCGTCCGCGTGGACATTCGGAAAATTCCTAGGAAAACTTTGACCGGGATAAAAAGTATCCTATGTTTTAATCCAGACTATAATCTGTGTGTCAAATTTTATCCAAATCTGTTCAGCCGTTTTTGCGTGATTGAAGATCAAACATCCAAACCCACAAACTTTCACATTTACGATATTAGGATTATTATATTTAATATTGCTTTTCTCCAGGTATACGCAGCTTGCGCTCTCTTGATGACAGTAGCAGCTGAAAATTTCCCCGGCTACGGCGGCTACGGGGCTCATATACCCATTCTTCGCTATGAGAACGTCAATAATGGCGATGGAAATTACAGATACAGGTAAACTTAAATCATTATCTGAGCTGAGCTTTTTCGCATTTTATTACTAAAGTTTATTTTACACTTCATCACGTAAGAACATTCAAAATAAGGACCAAACTTTTGAAATAGATTTTGTCAAAAAGTGAATGGCCTTGCGATTTTTTGTGTAATCTTTCATTGCAGCTAGCATGTTTTTATTTAAATATTTCTTACATTCATCTTGTCAAAAATTTCCTCTTACAGTCAGTATCTCTGAATTAAATTTTACTTACTCATCTTAAGGACGTCGCAAAAAAGTACTTAATGTAATATTTTACCCTCGTCCCTTTTTTGTTCAGATAATTGATGCAATTAAACAATGAAAATAATGTTTCCTCATTTTCACTCAAATTCTAAAGGTGAATTTTAGAGAGTTTTCACCCTTCTGAATTATTTAAGAAAGATTTTGAAAGCTCATAACTTCATTCCAGCCACTAAACAATTTGGTCCTGTTCATTCAATCTTATTTAGTTCGTAAAGGTGAGTGATTACTGTTTGATCATGACTTTTTAACAATGAATGGTTATTTTTAAAATGCTTAATGGAATATTGAAACGTTAAAATCCTCAGAGTTAAATTGACTATTATGTGTGTGTAATTACAGAATTAACAGAAATTGACGCGTGTTTCATAGCTGATCGCCCATTTCTAAAGCACATCAGTTCACAGCTCACTTGATTGTAATTACAAGACGCCACCGGCGGCGATGGCGGTGGCTTTAACTGCCACGTATTTGTGCCATCGATGATAATTGTATACCGTTTACATTCTGTTTCATGATCACTATAATTTAATTATAACAGATTGATATTTAATGGGTGAACCTTATAAAATCCAATTAAAAAACTAGAAATATTTTAGTGGACAGTTTTAATAAAATTTACGTGACCATGATCTGATACTATTATCACTTGATATTATTAGTAGCTACCTCAAACTCAACAATTCCACTTGTAATGCGTCTATTACTCTGTGAAATTTTACTTTATAAATTACACTGATACTGATACTTACTTACTCACTGCGGCTTTTAAAAACGTTGACTCTTTTGTCAAGTTGTAATGTGTCCGTTTTCTTTCAGTTATGAAACTGGCAACGGCATATCAGCTCACGAGAGCGGGTCCCCCCGCGCCCCGGGCCCCGAGGGCCCCGCGGTGACGGCGGAGGGCGGGTTCTCGTACCGCGCGCCCGACGGCCAGCAGATCTCGCTCACCTACACCGCCGACGAGAACGGCTTCCACCCCACCGGCTCACACATCCCCACTCCACCACCCATCCCAGAAGCCATCCTCCGATCTCTTGAGTACAACAGACAACATCCTTCATCGTTAGTACTATAATATTTAGTATCGAAACGAAATTACTAAATGTTAGATCTCTGTAAAGTAATGCAAAAGAATGTGAGGCAGAGTACTTACTTACCTACATTAGTTAATAATTTGCAATAGGATCTATCAAGAATTTAAAAAGTGTAATTTAAGAGAAAGTAATGTAATAAGTAATAAAATGATAATAAATCCACTTTACTACATTTCTTTGTCTCAGTAACATTTGACGCTAGTTTAATAGCTAACTAATATCACAGCAAAAATTTACAAGAAATAAACGTTTGCATAAGCAACTCTCCAAGAAAAATTGCTCGATGACATGACTATCAAGCAAAGTATACCTACTGCGAAAACCTGGTGCCCGTAATTACTTAGATGTGATTTATTTGCTCCTTTAATGTATTTATTAATTTCAGTGACAACGGTTATTATAATGAAGGAAGATACAACAACGGTTACTAATTGACTGTGCCTGGACATTGCCTTGTCAGAGAGCCCAAAAGACAACTATTGACAAGAATACATGAACTTCTGTAAATTAACTGTTCTGAATTGTTAGTTATTATTAATTGCTTGTAAATAAGTTGTAATATATGTAAAAATAAAAGCTGTAATGTAAAATATATGTTATCTTATTTGATAAGGCATCCTCCTCTCTTTTTTAAATTGCTGTGCCCAACAGGGTCTATAATGAATCCAAACTGTATGATTTCCACCAAAATGTACTTATAGATGCAATAAATGAAATATGAAATATGAAAACTTGCTTACTAACAAAAGCTTTTTCCCCTTTTTCAAAATAAGTAAAGTTTCGTAAATACCTATAAGCCTAGGGGTTTCATTTTCTTTGGATCTAGAATACTTCGTTTGTTATAACATTTTTTTTTCCATTATAATGGCGAAATTTAAGGTATATATAAATTAGCATTTTCCTAGACATTCGACATAACGAGATTCCACATTGATAAAAGCTACCTACATCTGTTGACGACATCTTTTTTAAACCAGATAAGTTGCGTTAACGAGGTACCTATTATACAAATTGTACCAGGTATTCAAAGCAAACGAGCCGACGTGGTAGGTCATTTATTGGTCTAAGTACCTATTAGACTTTGAGTTGTTAATATCTTAATTTCATTGTTAGTTACAACAAATATTGATAAAGTGCAACTACCAATTTGCCCAACTTACTTTTCAACAGAAACTCGTGCATCATCTTCCTGTATGGACTTACCAGGACTATGAAGAAAAGTTTGCTTATTTCCTCTGCCTCCATATAGCATGGGCTAAATCTTTTTATTAGTTTTTATACTATTAATAGTAATTTTCTTTATAATTTTAAATTATGGGAATATTTCTTTAACTACGTATGAAATAATTATTGACTAAGAAGATTGTAATGTAATTCTTTGTTTTGTGAGTGCTAGCAATTACTCTCGATGTCAGTGAAGGTTCAATGAATCGCCTCAAAATGATTTCATTTTAAAGTATTTTCTTTGGGCTTAATCACATCGAGGATAGTTTAAGGTTTATCATCCCATTCAGTTTAGGCCTTATGGATAACAAAAGAAACACGAAATGATCGAAGATGCGGATTTCGTGCAACACAAAATTATTTCAGTCATATAACTGATTTTGATTGATTTACTATTAATAAATGTTTAGGTAAAATGTTGCGTAATCAGATTTAATAGTGTTCATTCATATCCCCTGTTCCTTGGAGATAACCATGGCCAGATAACTGGTTTTCTGTGAAGATTTTTTTCCTCCAGTATATAACTACTCTAGTTATCTCTTAGGAATAGATTTTCCTTTTACGCGTTTTACAATTAGCAACGAAAGTACTTTGTCATAGCATCTTTTTGACAGATGTCTCATAGTTAGAAACAAAAATCTTATATTCATATTCTATTCTTTATTAATATAAGATTCTTGGTTAGAAATCAATAAATAGAAAAAAAAAGTGATAAAGTATAATTTTTTTATTGACATTTGACCTACTAATTTATGTGTGATAGTTTAAACAAGGCAACTTCAAAAACGAAGGCCGACATCACGCCGACATTAGTAAAGCAATGGTCTCATTGTACTCTCACAATACGGCTCCACTGGATAGAGCTGTCGATTCCCGTCGTTTTGTTAAGATTACCTAACGTATTGTTGTATTATAGACGAACTATTGTTCTCAGATGTCTTGCGATGCGTTATGTTTGCATTTGTAATAGTCTCCAAATTAAATATAAATGTCTTCTTGGTTGTTTGTTGCTCAAAGCAAAGTCATTGTTTAATATTTTTTATATATTCCTACGTATTTTTGAAGTAGACTTCAGATGTTGGTAATGTAATAAAACTAATATTTTGTTTCGTCTGATGAAGCTGATAAGTTTTTTGCACCCATTTTTCTTGTCAGCTAAAAGCTTCGATAAGGATAAAAGATATCATAGTGTGGCAGGGTGAAAAAATATTCACGATTTAAAAATGTTTATTGTGAACTTATTTGAATCATCATTGACATTTGAATAAATAAAGTATATTTTTAAATTGGTTTGATGATTTCTTTATTGTGGCTTTTATTAATTATGAACAGATGGTTTACCTTGGTATACTTTAAATAATTTCAATTTTCATGAAATATGTAATTAATGCCAAGTTAAATACCTACCTAGTTCCTAAAACACTTTTATTTAAGTGATATGAATCTTGCTGGTGTTAAAACCATTTTTTTTTCTATAAAGATCCATAAGTGAATTAAATCTGTAACTACTAAGATCTAATACCGACACAGCATTTTGGGAGGGATAAATTTCCTCAGTATTTATACAAAAAAAAACAAAAATATTCAAAGCAGCACATTTATTAAGCTATAAAATAAATTAACAATTACAACGTTCATGTCGATATCACAGTCCATCACTTTTGAGGTATGGTGTATGTACAATGTTCAATTCATTGGTGTTTAATAGCGGTAGTTCCGGCCAGCGTTGTAAGCACCGTTGTCTCTGAAAACGAAAAAAATAATAATTTCAAATAATATTTTGTTGTCAAGCTCATTACGTATTTATAACAAAAGTCTAATTGCATTGTGCAAAAAAATTAACTCTTTTTAGGGTTCCGTAGCCAAAATGGCAAAAACAGAACCCTTATAGATTCGTCATGTCTGTCTGTCCGTCCATATGTCATAGCCATTTTATTCCGAAAGTATTAGAATTACACAGTTGAAACTTAGTAGGTAGATGTATTCTGTTAACCGCTTAACGATTTTAACACAAAAAAAAAAAAAAAAGATTAAGGGGGGCTCCCCATACATGGAACTGAAACTGAAAAATAAAATTCTTAATACCAATACGTGCGGGGTGTCTATAGATAGGTCTTCATAAATGATATTGAGGTTCCTAAGACAATTTTTTCTCAAAGTCAAACATAAAACGTTTGAAAGATAAACATTGCCAAAGTGGTAAGATGTGTGTCCCCCCCCTCTAACTTTTGAAATAGGTGAGTGAAAAATCTAAAAAAAATATATGCTATAGATCTTAATAAAAACTTTCACTGAAAATTAGTTTGAACGAGATATAGTAATTAGTTTTCGAGATATATCATATTTTCCAAAACCGCAAATATAACTTTGTCATTCACATACCAACACTGTGAAAAACAAAGTTATTTTTACAGACAAAAAATGATAGTGGTATTAAATATGGTATGGTATATAAGGTAACTACGGAACCCTACGGCGCGTGGCCCGACACACACTTGGCCGGTTTTTTCACGTTTCCATGGTCGACATTAAACATATTTTTCTCCAAGTAAAAATAAATGGTACGATTTAAATAAGAGTAGGTACCATAGTAGATTGTACAACAAGTACATAAAACGCACCCTCGTATTAAAGGTGAAAAAGTACTAATTTACACTTTTGTTGTAGGAAGTGACTAAATGCTTATTCCTCATTCGTCACCGTTCCGTGGAAAATGGGGCACCGCTTTTTCCGACGAAACCTATCTACCCAACATTGTGATGTCGTACCAAGCGTGGAAATTATGGCAACATCCTCCCACAAGAAAGGGCTAAAGCTCTACGTGACTATTAATTAATGGGATGTTATGATGACGGATGACCACTTACGATGAAGGATGTTGTCTGTTGTACTCAAGAGATCGGAGGATGGCTTCTGGGATGGGTGGTGGAGTGGGGATGTGTGAGCCGCTGGGGTGGAAGCCGTTCTCGTCGGCGGTGTAGGTGAGCGAGATCTGCTGGCCGTCGGGCGCGCGGTACGAGAACCCGCCCTCCGCCGTCACCGCGGGACCCTCGGGGCCCGGGGCGCGGGGGGACCCGCTCTCGTGAGCTGATATACCAGTTGGAGTATCATAGCTAAAATAAAAAAAATTACACATATTTTAACTTAAATTCCACATAAGTACCTACTTAATTCTATTTAGTTTAGTATAAACGTCTAAAATGAAAGCCTTTAAGTTTAAAAGCTTAGTCATCAATAAAAGTGAAAAAGATTTAGTTAATTAATAAAATTTGACCGAAAAATAAATTTGTGGTGCACGAAATTCACCGTGATCTCTCTCATGAGCATAATACCAGACAACGAATTCAGACCGCAATCAAAAGTTATTGCCTAGAAGGCGGCTTTATTAGTGTAAAATACCACCAAAGGCTCGCAGACACGCCTATACCACAGGTTTAATAAAACGCTCACAAATTGCTACACGACTTGTCTGTGCGAATCAAAATTAGACAATGGAACTAAAGGTCTCTTGTCGAAATATTTGGTTAGAGAATCAATAATTCTTTGTGTTGAACTAGGTAAATATTTTTTGAACAAAAACTCGCATTTGAAGCTAATCGAAACCAAAGTTGTTATTAAGTCAATGTAATAATTTAGACCAAATAGAATAAAATAGAATAGAAAAAAGTTTATTAACAACACACAATAGGATTAAGAAGAGGAAACAATATAATTATAGGTACACATTTACACAGAGCAGAAGAGTGATAAAAAGGATAAAAAGTGTGCTAAAAGGCCGTGCTGTCTCAGTAAAAAAAAACATCTGAGTCATTCGTAGATGGTCAGAATGACCCAGAAGCACTATTATTCTGCCAGGGCCTGGAAACAGTCAGTGGTCGGACACAACACAACACATACCACAAATTTAACGAATAATGACATACAAGGAGTAAATGTATCTATCAAGAAAATGTTATGTGAAAAATTTAAAGTAAATAAATATCAAGTCTTCAGTGATAATATAAGAGGAAAATATTTAACTAACAAGCTTGTTGAGAAGGTGTGGTACCTATTATAATAGCATTTCTGGTGGTAGCCGTAGCGCCATAGGTCAGAACTGACAAATACAGGTGTTTGCTAGTAAATTATCTCTTGTTACGAGTAAATATTGTTTGTATGCAATAGGGCCTAATAAATTATATTTGTACGTATCCAAAGTCAAACAAAATGTTAACCTACCTTACCTACTTGTAAATGTAAACACTACAAATTGTTTTGCCTAGTTTTGTAGAGAATGTCCCATTTTTTTAAATTATATCTAAAAATTGTCCGACTGCCATAATAAATAATTATTATGGCAGTCGGACAGTAAACGAATTAAAGATTTAAGAAAACCAAAATGTGATTGAAGATATTTACGAAAAATGGCTTCGAACATCCAAAAATAGCAAACACTAGAAAACAACAAAATGACAGGTCTACATCTACACTAGCGCCAAGTTAGAGGTAGGGCGCCGACTGATGGACGATTTGTGAATCAGAAAAATGACCCTGCCATTGAAGGTTTAGGATGATGGCGTCATCATCCTAAACCTTCAATGGCAGCGACTGCGTAGTCGCCATACGATATGATGATGACTGCAGTTTCGAGAATTCACCTGAATCGGTAGGAGCCGTCCCCATTGTTGACATTCTCGAAATGTGTGGGGGCGCCACTGTACCCTCCGCCACCGCCGAAGCCAGTGAGGTGGTCCAACCGCGCACTCGACGCGAAGCTCACCAGGACAGCAGAGAACAGAAGAAACTGTAATAAACATTTCGATATGTTATGTTGAAGAGAATCAAATAGTGGAACACCGCTGATGGAATTCTATTCAATGAAAATATTTTCTGTACCCGGAAGTTTCCTGATTTTCCTTTTTTTTTCAATGTATTCAATTAATTACTAATTATTAAAAATGTATGTTTTCAGTTTTATGCAATGAGTTAAGTTTAGTATAATTTTTGGAATAAATAAATTATTTTAAGAATAATAAAAAGTATAACATAAACACAAAAAAAATGAAAAACTAAAGCCTGAGCATTCGTTTGATAAGTTTTATCAGTTCCTGATAAAAATAAGACTTTGTCCCTGTGGGCTGGAATGCCTATTTCAGAGTGTACGATGTACGATGATGAGATATTTGAGCTTACCATATAAGACATTATTGGGAGATTGTATGTACGCTGGTGTTGGTCGGGCGCTGGAGTGTTTGTACGGATCGCAGGGATGTGCTCGTCTTATATCGGCCAGGGCTGCCCTTTCAACTCGTTGCCTCACCTTGCTCGTATTGTGAGCTATTTGGGCGCTAAGCGCTCCAAGGGAAAGGCGATAGCGGGCGATAGAGTCTAGCTAGGTAAACTCAAAACCACTAATAATAACCGAAAAGATACTTATAAATTTCCGAATATTTCAAACCTATCATTATTGTACGTCCCATTTCATAAGGTATTTAGCGTAGGTAAGCATCTAATTTAGAAAAGTATAAGGCATTTGCATTAATCTACCTTGGTAACTAACATGATTGGCTATATTAAAGTCATTATGTGCGAAAGTTTTAACGAAACAACAACAAAATGATCATAATAATTAGATCTACGAAAAAACACTTTCATGCACTTTCTTCCATTTTGATTTTTTTTGAACCTGCACATGCACAAATGTTTTTGAGTGAATAATATATGATCAAACGAACTTCTAAGCGAAGTTCGATCATTATTATATGAATAGCTCCATTCGAAGATATAGTATTACCATGTAGTTTCTCCTACGTACTAGGTAGTTCCGCACATTAAGATAATTATCGATTTAGTTTTTACTTCTACTGAATCGATACTAAAAAAACATCGATACGCACCAAACCCTACCATCGATACGTAGACGTCTCATTTTTTAGAGTAAAGCAGTTCTTACCAAGACTTTTGATGGGCAGGGATGGGTGGGTTCTTATATCTTCGAATGGAGCTATTCATATAATAATGATCGAACTTCGCTTAGAAGTTCGTTTGATCATATATTATATTTTCATAGCTCCATTCTTCAGATATAGTATTACCATGTAGATGTTCAGAGAACTAATGACTGTTCATTCAAAAGTTTTGGTTTTAACTTTATCTTTAAGTAAAAATAAAATATACACTCGCATATCAAAAAGTATTTTTATTTTCATGTACTTACTTTAATGATAGTAAATTACACTCAACATACAACATATTAATGTCTTTAATCGACTGAACAGATTTATTTATTTAAATCAATGTTATTAAAAGTTAAATTTAATAATTATTAGTGTCTTTATTATTGCCTTCAAAGATAGACCTAGCCAATTCTTGAGATAAAACAGGACGATTATAGAATTTTGCAAACGTCTGTGACGTGGCAGTCCAGCCGGCTGTCTTTCGGGTCGTGTCCACTGAGACGCCGGCGGCGCGAGCGGCCGATGTGGCGGCGTGACGTGTGCTGTGAGCGCCAAACGTCGTGACATCGACACCGCTTTCGGAAAGTATATGTTTTATCCATCGACTGATGGTCTGTGATGTCACAGGTTTGTGTGGGCGTTTGAATGCTAAAAATAAAGTTCTGGCGTTTGTTTCTTTTCTGATACTTGCAGTAATTTCTAGGTAATCTTCTAAACATTTAGCAGGACAAATACTAGGTCTATCTTTAAAAAACGGAATAATCAAGGTTGGTTGTTCTCGATTTATAGCTGATGTTTTGATTAAGTTTGAAATGGTAATGATGATTTGATTTTGATTAATTACAATGTTACTTGATTCTATTAAAGATAATGTTTGTACACGATGAGCTGTACAAAGGGCCAACAAGACCGCCAACTTTTTGGTTATTTGACACAAATTATAATTTTGATGAGGGAACCATTTCTCAACGAAGTTAAGGACTATTTGGGGGTTCCATATAGTATTATATTTAGGTATACTAGGCCTACTCTTAAACACACCTTTCAATAATCTTGAAACTTGGTCATCTGAACCGATATTATTACCTAGAAGCAACGAAATAGCTGAGCGATGGCTATTGAGAGTGCCATAAGAGGCTCCGCTCTGAAATTGTTTAGTTAGAAACAAAATTACTTCAGTTTTCGCTGCTTCTAAGTAATTAATATTGTTTCTTAAACAATAATTCCACCATAATTTAAAGGTTGTGTTGTATTGCTTAATTGTACTTGCCGCTAAGGAAGATATCATGAGATCTATAGCTTCCAATGGTATTCCTTGTTTTGTGAAGGCTTCCCGGAGACAATGGCTGCCGCCAGGGTAGTCTGCGGAGGTAGATGTATCCTGTAATCAGATTGTATTGCGTTTCTTAAAAATATAATATCTGATATAATCATTTTCTTTAATATGGGAAACCACGCTTGTGTGGGCCAGTAAGGAAACACAAAAATTCCTGTAGATTGTTCATTAATAACTTTTTGTACACACTTTTGTATTATAGCAAAGGGGGGAAAGCAGTAAAAATAATATTTTTTCCATGATAGTGTAAAAGAATCTACAACAAACGCATCTGGATCTGGTTTCCAGGATACATAAACCTTGCATTTAGCATTGGTTCGAGACGCGAATAGGTCAATATCCGGCTGACCAAATTTTTCTACTAGTTTTTGAAAATTATTTGGACACAACTTTAATTCTGTATCCGGATTTATTCTGCGTGATTCTTCGTCAGCTTCCTTATTATCCTTAGAATTAATATATGATGCAAACAGCCAAATATTTCGCGTCTCACACCACTGCCAAATGGACCTAGTCAATTGATTTAAGTGTGGGAATTGTATACCTCCCATTCTGTTAATGTAGCTGATGGCTGTGGTGTTGTCAATTCGCATCAATATGGCGCTATCAGTTACGTTTTGTGCAAAGCATTTAAGACCAAAAAATGCTGCTTGAAGTTCCAAATAGTTAATGTGGAACTTTAACTCATTTTCTGTCCAGTAACCGTTAGCGCGCTTATTGTTGCAAAATGCACCCCAGCCTGACCTTGATGCATCAGTGAAAATTTCTAATGCGTAAACGGGAGGTAACATACAATTATTAGAAACTGAAATATTTGTTTCCCACCATTGTAAATCAGGTAAAATATTGATGGACAATGTCATAAATGCATCGTAATTATCGTTGTATTTTTCAAGTGAAAGGTATTTTTCTCTTTCCAGGTTTTTAGTGTATAACCAGCTATATTTCAAGGCTGGGCATGCCGCTGTTAAAACACCTATAAACTGTGAGAACTCTCGAATAGTACACTTTTTTATTTTAATGAATTTCCTAACCAAATGTAATATGTGAGTACGTTTGTTTTCTGGCAATGAAATTTTCATGGTTTTAGTGTCAAATATAAAACCTAAAAATTTGCAAGTCTGTTTTGGTTCTAAAATACTCTTTTCATAATTTATTACGAAACCTAAACATTCGAGAATTCTTACAGTTTCTCTAACATTGTTAAGACATGCTTCGTAAGAAGAACCTATACAGAGGGTATCGTCTAGATATGTTATGGAACTATAACCCCGTTTCCTTAAGTAGCCTATAACTTCTTTCATTATTTTTGTAAAAGTTCTGGGAGCAGATGATAGACCGTATGGTAAGGCATTAAATTCATAAGTAATTAAGTTGTGTGAGTTATCTTCAATTTGAAATCTTAAATATTTTTTATGATTTTCATTTATAGGGACTAATAGGTACGATTCTTTTAAATCGATTGTGGCCATGTAGTTGTTTTGTGATAGTAAAGTACACACACTTCTATAGTCTTCCATTTTGAAGTGCTCGTTGTCTATAAATTTATTAAAATATTTTAAGTTTAAAATAAAACGGTCTGTACCATTAGGCTTGGGAACCAGAAATACCGGTGAAAGAAATTGTGACTTGTCATTTTCACATTTGGAAATAGCGCCTAATTCTAGTAAATTATTAATAGCAATTTGCATTCTTTGTTTCTCTTTATGAGATAACGAAGAATTGCTCGGCATAATATGTGCTCGTGAAATTGTATGATCTAAGAGGGGTAAACGATACCCATTGAGGACATAGTCTAAAACTATTTTGTTTTGTGTTATATTAGGCCAACATTCATAATAAAACTTTAAACGACCTGCATGTACCTGTGTTACTGTCTGGTAGGGGCACGTTGTCTGGGTACCGCAGCCGACCTCGCCTGCGGTTGTACTGCTGGCGGCGGCGGTGGAGCTTGAGGGCGAAATTGTCTGTTCAATGGCGCTCTGCTCGTCATGTACGCTCCACGCCCCCCCCTGTTCGACGACGAGGCATACCGAGGAGGGGGAGTCCAGTTTCCCGCCTGTCTTACTTTTGATTGGACTTGATGTTGATTATTGAAATTTTTCTGTGGAATAACATTTCTTTTAATTTGCCAGCCTTGTTTTTCGATGGCTTTTGCTGCTTTTATTTTTTCAGACAGCTTGCTTCCATATAAGAATTCATCTCTTTCTTCTTCTTGAATTACATTTAATATTGATTTATCGAGACATGGGGTGATGCATTTGATGCGGGTTTGGGTTTCTGTGTGATGGAGATCTGTCAATATTCTACAGCTTTCAGATAAAAGTTTTATCACATCTACTTTTTTCCCATCGGTAATAAGTAACTCCATAGCCCGAGAAATCGCAGTGATTCCCAATCCTAGTTGGTTTTGTTTGATCTCCATCTTTTTATCTCTAGCTCGAACTACTTCGGCCACGGCCGCGGCAATTTCTGGATTTAGACACGGAGACTTCAACAATTTACAGTTTTCTGGAACCTGTTGTTCTTTGAGTAATTTTTCTTTAACATCTTTGTCTAAGCCTTTCTTTAATATGGGGAGCCAACGTTGTGCTAGATCATTGTGTATGTTTGGCCCATATTTGGGGTTATCTTCGATTGGGTCTCCCAAAGCTAATCGTATTTCGGGGTCTAATTCAACCGGTACTGCGGTCGTTATCTCAGCCGCATTATTTGTGGCATCTTGTTGAGGTATTTTGGATGACGCTATGTCATTATTCGGTGATTCATTCGAATCGGTAGGTGGTAATGGTAAAGGCGGCTCATTTACACTTTGTGTATTCAATGTCTCTACCTCATCAGTTATTGGTAGAATATTCTCTGAATAAATGTAATTTATGTCGTCGTTTTCATTGTTTAAATGTATTTGGATATCAAATACTAAACTAATTTTAAAAAGAATTTAAAATTAGTTTAGTATTTTTTTTTTTTTTTTTTTTTTTTTTGTGGGTAGTTAAATAAAAGAAAATCAAATATAATATTTGTGATATTGCCAAAAATTAACGTTTTTTATTATATTAGCCCTCGTGAATGACCCGCAGTCAACCTCCAGGCTTTTTATTATTGCGTCATGTCTATCCGTCGTGGTTAACCCGCAGTTACCCGCCAGGAAGACTTATAGACGCTTTAAAACATCCAAATTTATTCAACACTTTTTCACTGATTATATTGAAAAAGTAGGTGATATTCACACTTACCTTCGTTTTCGATATCAGATTCTGAATCCGATACAATGGTACGACTTTGACGTTTCGAAGACACTTTTTGTTTCTCTTCAAGCTTTTTAATTTTTTCTTTATAGCGTTTTATTTTACTTTCTGCGTTACGTTTCGGCATATTTAACCCGAAATGAAGCGAAAAAAATAACGAATCTACAAATGATTTGTGTGCGTGCGTTCACTACCGCGCACAAAGAAGGAATGAGACGTCTACGTATCGATGGTAGGGTTTGGTGCGTATCGATGTTTTTTTAGTATCGATTCAGTAGAAGTAAAAACTAAATCGATAATTATCTTAATGTGCGGAACTACCTAGTACGTAGGAGAAACTACATGGTAATACTATATCTGAAGAATGGAGCTATGAAAATATAATTTATGTTTCTTTGCAATCGCGTCAATTGTCATCGCATATCGCTCTCAGCTCAACGCTAATATTTCCTACGCAGGATACCAAACCGCCCCGAATCCGCGAATATTGTGGTCCATCCATAACCAACGGAAAACGCTTTACCTCAACGTAACAACAATAGTGATTTCATGCCATTTTAATTGTTGATTATTTTACCTTAGTTAC
Organism: Agriphila straminella; assembly: GCA_950108535.1. Lineage (NCBI taxonomy): Eukaryota > Metazoa > Arthropoda > Insecta > Lepidoptera > Crambidae > Agriphila > Agriphila straminella. Next base: position 6,073,971 of record OX467314.1, read on the forward strand.
CTGACACGTTGTCCTACGTCACAGAATTCCTAATAGTAATAGTACAACCTACGTTGCAATCGCGTCAATCGCCATCGCTTACCGCTCGCACCGCTAACATTTCCCGCGCAGGATACCAAACCGCCCCGCCCCTGCATCCGCGAATAATGTGGTCCATAACCAAAGGCAAACGGTTTGCCCCTTGACCCGTTGGTGATTTTATACCTTTTATGGTTCCGTAGTCAAGTCATTAAGGAAACCTTATAGTTTCGCCAAAGTAAGAGAGGTAGACCAAAAAAGCGATGGATGGATGAGATAATTGAGGTGGCCGGTAAGGACTGGGAAACGAAAGCGAAAGACAGGAAGACTTGGAGTGGAATGGAGGAGGCCTTCACCCGATGAGGGGTCCTTAATATACTATTTCAATTCATTTATCTAATTCTAATTTGTTTTTTTTTTATTTAATTTTAATGAATTTTTTAAACAATCTTCTTTTATCTTATCCCCCCCCCCTCCCACCAGGTAAAAATATTACGTATTATTAGTAAGTATTTTAGGCACAAATAGGCTCTGTGAGTGAATTGTCTCAAAACCTATTAATAGTAATATTAATTTCAATATATCGTACCTTAATCACATTATTGATTACTTTTAACTTAGAAATTGTTCTTTAACTGGAAACTGTATCTTCTGCCAATAATTGAACCAGTCAGAAATAATAATACAAATAACAAAACAATGCTATCTATTAGTACTATCTACACATGTGTGCGTTCATAGTATGCAAAACACAAGAATGGCATACAATACATAATAGCAAGTATAACATGAAGATAAGGCATGGCATCGCGGGCCTATTGAATGGTAAAGGCCCAGTGTGCCGGCAGGTATTGAGAATACTTGATAGGTTCAATAGTTTTGATAGAATAATATGTACCAATAATAATAGTTCAAAGAAAAACAAAAAAGGGACCGCCTAACTAAATACAACTTTAGGTCCATTCCAATAGACAAGCGCTCTAAAACCATAACATTAAACTAATTTTTTTAACCTCTCTTCAACGCCCGGAAAACAATACAACAATAGATTTCTATTGTTGCTTGTGCCCGATAGGGCACATCGGGCGTTGACGAGTTGTAGTTTTACGAGTTTGTATGGCTTTCAATAGTTTTTTAAGTACTTGGCTCTCTTAAAAACATTTTTTTTTCCCAGAAATGGAAATTCCTTATTTTTTGTATTATAAAGAAATAACAAGGTAAGTACTCGTACCTATATCAAAAAACTCAATTTGTAACGTATTTTTCATGTTCCACTGTGCTCCATGTCTTGTAATATAATAATGTGTAAAAATAATGGTTCCTCTACATTATATCCGTGTGCTAGGATAAGTGGTACATTATCATTTGCCTCGTTTTTGAGAAATGCAATTTTGCAATTTTGAATGCATATGCAAAAAGTTGACAAGTTTCAAACTGAAAGCATTTTTTTGTACCCGACTAGAATTTCTCTAAAACGAGGCAAATGATAATGTACACTTATCCTAGCACACAGATATAATGTAGAGAAACCATTCTTTTTACACATTATTATATTACAAGACATGGGGCACAGTGGAAAATTAAGGTTTAAAAGGAATCCTTCACTATAACCCACAGACCGTTAAAGGACATTTTGGAGGATAAATTGACATTTAACATTATACTTTTGAACGTAATAAATATGAGATGACAGCCATACATCCTATGATAGAGTCGGATCTGACGGATTCTTCACCTTGAACTTCTATTGTTTAATAGAAATAAGCTATTTATTGTAAACTATTAAAAAAAACAAATATTTTGGAATTGTTTACCTTCTTATGGTAACAGGTATTTTAACATTTGTAGAAGTAAAATGCTACTTTAGATATGCATAATTCATCGCTACGGTTGGACACTCAAAGGTTGCGTTCTGCTCCAGTGTACGGTAAAAGCTAGTCAACGCTTTTGTATTCAATGGAAATGGTTCTAGTCATTTTCATAACAACGTTATAAAACCTTTCTCGAAAAGATAACGCACATGCATACATTCTAACAATAACGGCTGATTTTTCAATGCCTTGATAAAGTTTTATACGTTTGATAGCGCACTGTCCCGCCAAATTGAAAATGTTTGTCATTAATTCAAAATTAATTCAAAAAATATTTATTTGTGTCTAAACATTTTTAACAAAATCAAATAAATATTAATAACCACATTAGTCAAATACTGTGTCGCAGCTATTAGTGCCCACCTCGAACTTATACAATTATGACGACCTGAATGGTGCAGTGGTCAACATGCCGCCTACCACGCAAGAGGTCCCGGGTTCGATTCCCGGCCGGGCAGAAATTGAAATGATGAATTTTAACTTCTGTGACGGGTCTGGGTGTTACTATGTATATTAAGTATATATTTAAAAAGTATATAAGTAGTATATCAGTTGTCTAGCACCCATATTACAAGCTTTGCTTAGTTTGGGGCTAGATGGCGCTGTATGAAATTGTCCAAGCATTTATTATTTATTATAACAGTTAAACACAAAAATACATTTGTTGAATCTAGAAGGATATTAATTTGTCCGTTTCAGAATGACTTTTATTTATTTTGAGGATTGAATATTGTGTAATGTGTGTTTAGGTTCGAAATTCGAATATGGAATGTTTAATTTAGTTTTTTTATATCGAAATTTTGGATTCTGATATTACTCGGTTTTTGGAAAAAATTAAGAATGTAACTTTTGAACCAGAAAGCATGATCAGCGCCTTAGATACAAATCAGAGCTGTAACGATCACCTGGAATGTAGGCAAGATTTTTCTGCCAGGCGTTATTCACGTTTTCATTAAATAAACGGTGGGATTTGAAGTTAGAATACCTTAAGTACCTAAAAGAAAGTAAAGTAAGTAGCGTTAGCATAAAGCTGCAACAAAAATTTTCACTGTACAAAAATTGAACGTAGATACTAAGTTTGTTCGCTCGCTATACACTAGCACAATGATCTTTCGCCTTACGGGCAGAGCGCCAATGTTTGCTCTAAGCAATAAAATAAAACTTCTAATCAAACTACAGTATGGAATATTTCCCAGTCGAACACAAATGGGTCTGACGCACGTACATGTACCTGTTTGCAAGTACGAAATAAAGTACGAATCATTTACGTCACATTCGAATTTTCCGAAGCCAGAAAATTTATTGCATGCAAGATTGTATATTTTCCTGTAGCATAAATTTTCAATAGTTTTGTCGTAAATTTAAATGAAACTACATATTATTATAAAACTTTAAATAATGTCATAATCATGAAGTAGCGACTTTGGCACTTTTATCTATTCTGTGACATTGGCCCTCCCTACAACAAATAGGTAGGTGCTTTTTAGTACCTGAAAGAGAGTACAGGATGTCCCAAAACATTGCCACACGGAGGGAAAGTACCTTAAATATTGAAGATAGGAAATTTTACTGAAGGAAGACTTCATTTTGTTTTAAAATGCATTTAAAGATTTTTGAAAAAACGCCTGCCTTAACCAGGAATCGAACCCACCAAAAACGTTTTTTTTATTTTATTACGATACCAATCGAAAGAATTACTTATTTTTTTTTTAGATGACACAGTATCATAAACAAAAGGAAGACCATGAAATTTAACATCTAAATTTTAATTATTACAAATTTTATCAATTTGTATTGAATCGAATGCGATTTAAAAAAAATCGTTGAATGCAGCAAAATTTCCTATTTTCAATATTTAAGGTAGGTACTTTCCCTCCGTGTATGGCAATGTTTTAGGACACTCTGTATAGTGTGTTATTTTACTCGAATATGGGGAAAAAAAGAGGGTTATGATTTTGACCGGTATGTATTTAATATCTATATTTAGTTTTCTTGTATCTTATAACTTAAATGAAAAAAAAGTGTTTACATAGTAAAAGACTACCGTAAAAAAACAATATTAGTCTAACTGATCAGCAGACGGTATGTTTACTGGCTCACGTGAATAGGATAAACAAAATATGTAGCCAGGCAGTCCAGACGTGCCAGTAGCTCTACCATGTGGTTTTGCAAACTGTTTTCGTTATCGTAAACTATCGTTTTCTCTCTTTCGCTCTTATTGACCTATGAGCAGTTTCTCCGATAGATTTCGATAGCGCAAATAGTTTGCAACAACTCATGGTAGAGCCACTGTGCTGACCTCCCTTAGCTTCGAGCGTGAGCCTCGGGGACGATATCCACACTTAAGTCGAAAATTTCAGGTCATTTTCACAAAATTTCAGTATTGTTCTATATATAGTCAAATACGGCTACACCTATGTTTTATGAAATCGTTATCTACCATGACAAAAACCATTTTAAAAGAATTACAATTAAATAAAAAAAATTAACGATGTCAATTTATTGGCTCCGTGAGCTGTAGACTTCGCATTTGTGACATTTTTGATATTTTTTCAAAATGGCTGAAATATGTTTTTTTTATCACGAAAAAACTGTTATCAAACCTTATTACGAACCATAGAACGAACAGCTATGGAATAAAATAACGCGCGTAAAATCATTCGATAGATACATTTTGTATTGGAAATTTGTACAGCGCCATCTATCGCCGATAAGCGAAATGAAATTTTTCATAGAGAATGAAAAATTTCGAGGAAGGCTATCGAGTAATTTTACGCGCGCTTTTTTTCTCGATAGCTTTTCGTGCTAAGGGAATGCGACCTGTCGAGAAGAACAGCCAGACATAAATACCATACGAAAAGCATTTTTGCCCAAGCTGATACGAAGACACTTCGCTCTTGCTCGGGCAATGATGGCCATTACACCAGTATATAAAATAATTATTGGAGAGATGAAGTGTATATTTGTAAGAAAATTTCAAGGTGGGTCCATTTGAAAAATGCCTAGTGAACTTTAAATGTATTTTGTCAGACTCGCCCGGGTTGGATTCCTAAATTTTGATGAATATTTGGAAACCCTCGTCACAACTCGTGTGCGTACTACAAACCCGAATTAATTCCAGGAACCCATGATTCAATTCTCGACCGAATACAAGTGCGCAATACATAGTGGATACAAACATGCACTTTAAAACGTAGATCATCATTATTATGGTGTCACTGAAGTTTGAAGAAGCATAATTTAATTCAGTATATTATTGGGTGTGTGTTTGTTTGTCTACTTTATGACAAAAAAACCCTATTTCGACCGTTACCTACTCAACCGTATCACAGAATAAATAATAGTACAAACCGTATTGAGAAGTAGTCGGAATGAGAAATTTGCTATTTGATAAGTAGACGCCTGGCGCCGAAAGGGTATAGATCCTTTATAAACGAAAGAAAATGGAAAGATTCAAATGCAGAAAAATGTCTATGAATACAACTACCCGCGTGCGGAATAGTATCTGTGAGCCAAATTTCATCTAAATTCATCCAGCCGTTTAGGCGTGAAGAAGCAACAAACACATGTATACACAAACTTTCGCATTTATAATATTAGTAGGATTATAGGATAGTGAAAGTCAAATAAGCTTTATTCAAATAAACTTAATTATTAAGTACTTTTAAATCGTCTATATTTTCCTACCACCCGTTCCAGACTTTTTAGCTGACAAGAAGAACGGGCGCAAGAAACTTAGGATACCTAGGATAGGATAGGATACCTAGTAGGACATACTCGTTAAGGGGTTGAATGTTCACAGCATTATCGGTGCGCGCCAGGGATTGAAATACCGTTAAAAAAATAACTATCCAAAAAAAATAACGTTAAAAATACCGATAAAACATTTTATCCGTAAATTTACTGGTAAAAAAACGTTAAAATTATTGTACCGGTAAAATTATCGTTAAGTATAGCGTTAAACTTTTTTAAAATTAAAATTATCAGTAAAAAAGTAACGTTATTAATTGGAATAACGTTAATTTTAAGTAACAGTAACAAAAAGTAAGAAATAACGTTAAAATTAACGTTATTTACTGAAATAACGTTAATTTCAATGTAACGTTATCTAAAGTAATGTTATTTATTGGCATAACGTTAATGTTAAAAGTAACGGTAAAAAGTGAGAAATAACGTTACATTTAAAAATAACGTTATGAATCCCTGTGCGCGCGCACTGACTGCGGTTATCCACCTGCTTTTTGCCTACATACTATGTGGCTATGGCTACCACTTACTACTCCACCCGAGATCATAATCAATATTGGCTATCAGTAAAAGAAATGAAGATGTCAATCAGTAGGTATACATAATCAAAACGTTTTTCACTTTGAAGTTTGATTGAATTCGTCAATAAATAAAAAATAGTTAAATGATACTTAATATTAAGTTACTTAATATAATTGAAAAAATACTAGAAAAAATCGACTCACCCGTAGCAGCTCAGACGGGACACGAACCCGCACCCTTAGGATTCCGGCCCAATGCACTAACCAATGCGTGTCCCGTCTGAGCTGCTACGGGTGAGTCGATTTTTTCTAGTATTTTTTCAATTATATTAAGTAACTTAATATATAAAAATAGCATTGTGAATGCTAAAATCCAAAAATTTAATATTTTGATACTTAATAATTAATTTCTGGCTCCTCTTTTCCTTTTGTAAGCAAAATTGCTGACTTAAATTAAATTGCTAATTAAACAAATCATTTTTCAAAGAAAACAATCAAACGATAACTTGTTTGATTGTTTTCGTTGAAAAATGATTTGTGTTAATTGTTTTGTTTTAATTAAAATTTAACAATAATCAAACATACACTCGGCTCCACTTATAAACGTCAAAATCTATCAAAATTACACTCGCAAATGTAAACACAAGCTATGTAAAATATTGCACTCTTATAAAGTACTGCGGTTTTTGGCGAGCTCCCAATAAAACAATCAGCAGTTACGAGTCCGAACACACAAACACACGCGAAATTTATTGAACCACATCCAGATGTGCTTTTTTGCAATCATCACGGATTCGCTTTTAAATCGCAAATTACATTTATATTATCTTATTTATAATAGCGTGGCTGGTACATACACCTTTAATATAATAGGGATGTTGACTATTTTTTTTATTTTATGTTACATAAATTACCTCTCAAAAAAAAGAAACATTGGTAAAAAAATTAATTCGCTAGCATGAAAACTGCCCGAGATATCACAGTGTGAAATGCGCACAAATGGACTCGATCAAAAACGCTCCATACTAATGGCTTGCACGTTATGACGTCACGCCGTGCTAGTTTGTATGCAACGCATAGGAAATTTGTTCAGCAGCTATATTAAATATTGTGTTTATCAAAATGGTTTCTTCGACAAATTTGCTATACATTTTACGGACTAATTAAAGGTATCATTTATTTTAATAAATTTTATACTTTTTAAATGGACTTGTCCACAAAACTTTGAAGGGTCATAAGACAAATAATATGCAATATATAAAACCAAGAGGTATACAAGCTACTCTAAAAGTTTAATATGTTTACGATTTTTATTAGTATTTCGTTATTTTATTCATTATTTAACATCCCTATTGCTTCGATGGTGTAGCTATGAATCAAAGATTCAGAGCAAGATTTCATAGGTACCTAGTGGATTTTCACCTCAAATCGAGATCAATCGATTTGATTCGCGTGAGTCATTAGTAATGTGAAGGAAATAAAGGATAGATGTAAAAATCTATCAGTAAAAGATTTAAGGCATAGTGTAACAGGAACTAACTTTGTGTGGTTTAAATACAATATTAAAACCCAGAAGAAGATCACATGTTATTAAAATAACTCGTTTTAAATGGAATTACATTTCAACAATAATGAACATAACACAACTGTCACGACAGTTTGCACAAACTCAATCGTATTCTAAAAGCAATTCGAATAAAATCATAGCAAAACTAATCGATGCATCTAAACAAATTTCAGGAGGTTTAGGTACAAGGTCGCCGGCACTTGTATGAAACTGGCAAAAACTAAGAGAAATCGAAATGATCGGGTTGACATTTCGTATAAATTGTTTGAGGAAAATTTTGTACTAATACAAAAATGTTTAAGTAAATGCAACTCAATTGAATTCAAATTATTTTTGGTACATTCTTGTTTTGTTTTCGTAAATACTCGCACATTTTTATATGTTTACTCGTCAGCGCCCGGAATACGAGACACAATAGATTTTCTATTGTTGTCCGGTCGCCGGAGACCGCTCGGGCGTTGATGAATTTAACAGGCATTCAATCACTATTATATAATTTTATTAATGACGGTGTCGTATTAAAAAATATTATATTTTGTTAAATACATCGACAAGAGGTGATCAATTAATAAGTATTTTTGCAGTTAATTTTCTGCGTGACAGGTGAACTTCAATTTAATTACTTAATTCAGTGCACGTTCCTGGTTACTTAATAACTTGTGGCAAATGTTAATCTAATTTAAAGATATAAATCTGTATAGTAATACAGAAATAAATAAGCCTAAAACCCACAATGTGTCTTGTTTTTCAATGTTAGTCTGATCTGTTACACTATTTCACTAATGGACTATAAAAATATTTAGAAACACAATATGTAAGTACCTTAATTATTATTGGATAATAATAATTAATTAATTTACAACCCGCGCAGAGATAGAGAATGGCACTGGAAATTTCGGTTAATCACGCTTACCACTCGCGCAGTTAAAGAATGGGATTGAACATAGCATCGTACATGTTCACTTCTCGCTCGCACGCCATATCACAAACCTACATCGCACACCGATATATCTACGCGGGCTATTAATAAATTAATATAACAAAAAAAAACAAAAAATTTAGAACTCTTAATATTATTACTTACTTTACTCTTTATTAAATCCTTAACTATCTTGATTGATGGTGAATTCCAACTCATCTTCTAAAAGCACCATTTTTTATGACCCGCGCTAAAAACGCTAAAAGGAGTTCAGTTTAGAAGATGTTGCGAAATGTCAATTGCCAATTCAGCACAACAATTACAATAATCGTGTACAGGCTCACCTTGACATATTACGCTTTCTGGCGCCAGCGATGATATAATGTTTCAAGAAATGCAACACCCAGCCCCAAAATAAATGTATTTAAACATTGTTTACTAACCAAACCGACATCACTTAAGAGGCCGTAGTGATTTTGCCGCTGACTGCAGCTCTCTCGCTCGCACATTTCATGTTTTCTCAACATTTCATAAAACTGAGTGCGTAATTGAAAAATGTGTCTCGGCCACTTTTCGCAATATAAGATTACAGACATTTTAAAATATATTTTTCATTTCTCATATTCGGAAAGTGATGTATATTTGAACTGCGCAGCGGGTCCAAAACTCTTCGTTCCACCCTAGGGTGGAAAAGTAATTTAAAAATAGAACTGAATTTGGCAATGAAAAAGCTTACAATAGTTAAAAACAAATGGTTTAAAAAAAGTATCAGCCTTGTAGGGCGCATTCACGAACAACAACAACATGGTATAAACAGCCAGTGCAACATTAAAAACATTGGGCTGAGCGGCCGGCGACGCGACGTGTTCCAAATTTAAAATAAGAAAACTATAAAATATTGGAGGGAGACTTACCTGTGACTTTGAGCTGTGTGTGCCGTATTAAAGTTTTGTGTTGATTTTGTATTTACTAAAAATGAGTTTAAAACTAAAACAAAAAGTTCAAATAAAATAAAAGAAACAATAAAACTACGCTGTAATTCGCCTACAGGAAACAACTACTTCAGGAGAGTCTCTGCCATGGACTTACCGTCTTATCAAAGACCAAAGAATATCTCCAACTTTTACAGGCATCCAACAAAGCCAAATCTGTCATCATAGGTAATAATTTATATCAAACTGTAAATATTCCAAGCAAGAATTTAACTTTAAATTTCACAAATTGTTCTATTTTTTCTAGGTTTTTAAAGGTAAGTTGGTATAGGTAATAATTATAAGGTCTACCAATGTAGTTACTAAGTGGGTACATGTTTTTATTAATAAACATTTTGGAATAACTAAGACTTTTTTTACTTTCCTGAAATTCGAAATGAAAAGTAGAGTGTTTAACACGGGTAAAAGTATTGCTTCCTTTTGACCCTCGTATAACAATCTACTATTAGTTTTTTGTTGCTAAAGTACAAAAAGTTATCGTTTCTAACAGTTATTTGAACTGGCAAAAATCATAACTTTTTGTTCATTAGCAACTCGAAACTTAAATATATATATTAAAATGTCCGTAATCTTATATTGCGAAAAGTGACCGAGACACATTTTTCAATTACGCACTCAGATTTAAGAAATCTTGAACATGAAATGTGCGAGCGAGAGAGCGGCAGTCAGCGGCAAAATCGCTACGGGCTCTTAAAAGAGCGCGGCCAAATACTCAAAGTTAAGGCCATCTCTAATTCAAAAACTTGACAGATTTAACCTCTAAGTGCCAGAGCGGTCGCCGGCGACCTGACATAATCGCCATATTGCCGTTCTGTCAAAGCCCAAGCGGTCGCCGGAGACCGGTACCGGTAATCGGTTTTTTCTCTATGTAAATGACTATGATTTTGGTATCTAGAAATGAGAAAAGTATTCATAAATAAAACTATCTTTACAAAATGATAAATTATAGCCTGATTACGAAATAATCGGGTTTTTTGTGAAAGACGCCATTTTATTTCTTTCTTGTCAGTTAGTGGGGAGGGTTTTTTTGTTTTTTAACAAAATGGCGGATGGCGCTGAAGGGTTAACTGAAACTGACAGCTTCCATGAAGTTAAGGAAACCTAAAGCCTCCTTATAATAATTAAGAGTACACCTAATGTTACTTTGACTTTTCTTCGGTAACTAATTTTAATCTAGACCCCGAATCCTCAATCACTCTTGCATAAACGGGTTTTAAACGCATTAATAACAATATAATCTTATTTCAGAATTCCTATTTATAGTATCTTAAAATATTTTCTATGTAGAGACAAAGTAGATAATACTTTTATTTATTGTAAAGTTATTGATGAATAGCAGGACTGATTTTTGGTCTATTTTTTGTTTAAAAATATTAATTAGGTTTTTAAGTACAAATTAGGGAACCGTTAATTTTTTTATTGGTTTTTAGGATTCCGTAGTCTAATGGCAAAAAACGAAACCCTTATAGATTCGTCATGTCTGTTTGTCCGTCCGTCCGTATGACACAGCCACTTTATTCCGAAACTATTAGGATTACTGAGTTGAAAGTTAGTAGGTAGATGTATTCTGTGAACCACTTTATGATTTTTACACAAAAATAAAAAATAAAAGATTAAGGGAGGGCTCCCCATACATGGAACTGAAAGAATTAATCGGTGTTCTTGACAATCTCTTTTCTACCTATTCGAGATTCTACACAATATGGATTCGGCACAACTGCCATTGATCACATTCTCTATTATTCCACACAATCTTCAGTTTTACACAAACTCGTTTACCATGGACGATTAAAGAAAACGATTAACTAAATACTTTTAATTACACAAGCTTGGGTAGCGTAGCTTCATTACTCTTTCCTTTGTGAAAGAAAGAAAAACTTTGAAATCATATTGCCAAAACGGTTCGTTTGAGGGCATGCGTTGAAAGCATTTCCATGTTTGTAAAAAATGTAAAGATTATTGAGATATATTGCATGCCTTTTATAGATCTAATATGACAGTTCGTTCACAATTTCAACCTACGAGGTTTTCTTACGCCACAATATTTTTCGCATTTTTATGGTTCCGTACCCAAAGGGTAAAAACGGGACCCTATTACTAAGACTCCACTGTCCGTCTGTCTGTCGGTCACCAGGCTTTATCTCATAAACCGTAATAGCTAGACAGTTGAAATTTTCACAGATTATGTATTTCTGTTGTCGCTCTAACAACAAAATATACTAAAAACAGGATAAAATAAATATTTAAGTGGGGCTCCCATACGACATATAACGTGTTTATTTTGGCGTTTTTTGGTACGGAACCCTTTGTGTGCGAATCTGACTCGCACATGGTCGCATGGATTTTCTTGCTGAGGAGTTTATATATATTTTGCACAATATTTAAACCTTCCTCACAGGCAGAACTCACGAGCAAACATAATGACGGTTGATAGTTTTAAATATCTTGGACACATGGTTGCCGCTGACCTGAAAGATGATGCAGATATAGAAAGGGAGCGCAGGGCGTTGTCTGTTAGGGCAAACATGATTGCACGCCGTTTCACTCGTTGTTCGGAGGGCGTCAAAGTTACCCTTTTTAGGGCATTTTGTACGTCCTTCTACACGAGCAGTTTGTGGATAGACTACACAAAGAAACAGTACAGCGCCTTGCGCGTGCAATATAATAATGCTTTTAGGGTGCTGTTGGGGTTGCCGCGATTTTGTAGTGCATCGGGGATGTTTGCTGAATATGGCGTGGATTGTTTTTATGCCACCATGCGGAAGCGATACACATCTCTGGTGCGCAGGGTTCGCGCCAGCACTAACGGCATCCTCAAGGCATTTTCGAATCGTTTTGACTGTCACTATATGAATCATGCTGCTATGGTTCATGTAGTGACTACATAAACAGAAAATTAATTGAAAATAATAAAAAAAATTGTATGAACTTATAATAATTAATTTTATGAATTGAATTGAATTTAATAATTTTGTACTAACCTAGCTTTAAATCACATTGTTACTAACCATAATGAGACTCTGTTTCTCGAGTAAATAAATAAATTAAATTAAATTAAATTAAATTATGCAGTGCAATGGTTCCACTGTTTACTCCCTACCGCATCGTACTTATTCGAGCGCAACTTTAAACATTAACTTGACTTGGAAATGAGAAACTAATAAAAGATTGTATAAACAAAACATACGGTACGGTAGAAATTTTACTTTTCACTAATCATAGCTAAAGCCCATACACTTATTGTTAGATTATTAGAAAACAGTGATACTAGAGATAACCATTAAGTAAATCGAGTAACAATTAATTATAGAAGTGCAGGGTAAATACATAAATATATAACTTATTTTCTATGAACATTAAGGATATCGGGAACATTGCTATATAGGTACATGCATAATTAATGAAACGTAAGCAACCTCATCATCATATCAGAAATGTCTTCGTTTAATTATACACAGTCAGTTCATTCCAAAGTCCAAAATTATCTTCAAATACAAATTAAAACTTAATTTTAACATAAGATCTCCATTAAATCCCACACATCAACATTTTGCAAATCAAATCTCTTCCTGTGAAGGCGTCTAGCTAACAATAAATAATTTAATACTTATGTAGGTAGGTACATAAAATAAAATTTGCTACTGCCCGATGTCTGTAGGTCCATACATCAAATTAAATGAGGGAAAAAATAATAATAATGAGGGGTCTTTTTAAGGGTAATTTTTGTCTGTCTATCTGTCTATATGTTTGTACGCGCATCACGCAAAAACTACTGCCGCAAATTGGATGCGGTTCTCACAGTTGTATTGTTGAAAGTCTGACTTAATCTGGTGCATGTTTCATCTTGATACGCCAACTAGAACGAAGCCCACGCGGCTGAAGTCGCGGGCGGTCGCTAGTTGATATGAGAATAATATGACAACGAATAAAATCACTGCACGCCAAAGTTGATTTATACTGAATAAAATTACAAAGCGACGAAAACAACAAATATTATTTATTATGTGCTAATATATATATATATATATATATATATATATACAAGGTTATTTTAAGTATATACGAAACCTGAAAACTGTAGAATCGATTGCAATATTTTTTATATCATGTTATATTTTGACTAAATAATATTTAAATACTAAAATCTTTCGCGCGCATAACACAAAAAGCTTGTAATTTCGTGAGTTTTTAAGGTATCATTATAAATAAATATATATATATACTGATCCTGAAAATGAAAATATGTGACCCGTGTTAAAATAATGTTGTATAAGGGTATAAGGTTACCAAATGATGTGATGATACTGAAACAGGTAATAGTGTTGCTAAAACAGAACAACATTCTCCAAGGAACATTAGGTCAAAAAACTATTTTTTTTTCGCCTTTCTAAAAATCGTTTTTTGACCTAATAAAAAACAGTTGCGGCCTTCACAATACTTACTATGGTAAGTCGGTCAGCTGGCCAATACATTTTGTATGGGAGTATGTTTTTTTTTTCATTTTTCAACCTATGTTCCATGGAGAAAGCAACACTATCACCTATTTCAGTATCATCACATCATTTGGTACCACCTTATATTTCCCTATTGTGCTAGGTATTTGCATCCTAAATTTTTTTATCGTTTACTGTAGTTACTTCGAAAATAATTATAATTATAGTTTAGAACATTTTAATAACTTAAAACATGCTTTAATTTTAATTCAATGACATAAACTTTTTCATAACGAGAATAGTCACTTTTCTCTCTTTTACTTATAGCCTTTCAACGCTTTCAATTGTTTATTCATAGCTAAGTAGGTATATTATATCCCATTGGATTTATACTTAACTACATATATCGAGCTGCAAATCTCTTTTTAAAACTAAAGGTCAAATTATATTCATCTTCAAGTGGTATGTTGTTTATGTCATGAGTTTTTTTTTATTAATTTACAATAAAACAGAAAGTCCGAAGTACGAGGCCAACCCACCACGTATGAACAACTTCACGAGTTCACGACATTGTGAAGGCCGCGCCTGCGCATAAAGCACACGCTACCGTTCCGCAAAGTAAACTTTCTGGTTCATTTAGTTCACGCATCATCTCACACCTTTGATATTGTATAATGTAAAGAGATAATAAGTCACGTTTTAATTTTTGATACAAACTATTACGATTATACAGGGTGTTACAAAAACTAACCCGCAATACCGAATAAAGAAGGGACCATCACAAACTGAACAACTTTTACTATGGGAATGGGACCAACTCTGAAATCGCGAAAAGAAAATCAGCAAAATTTCAGAGTTGGTCCTGTAGTAAAAGTTTTTCAGTTTGACGGTCCCTATCTACCATATTCGGCATTGCGTGTTGTTTAATCAATGTAATATTATTAATAAGTAGGTACTCATTTTTTCTTTTCAATTTCAGTTCTTTTTCTGTATTTTGTAGTACAATTCGTAGGTACACCAAATTAAGAGCAGAATACCTACTTGTCAACTGATACATCAAGTATTTAGTAACAAAACGGATAAGTACTCAAACCGATCTATTTGACACTTAGCTGGACTTTTCCAGCGGTAATGAAACGCGTCACGTATTGGTAAATCCCACAACCAAGTAGGTATTGGGCTCCATGACTAAAGCCTGGTTTACATTATCTTAGTCTTTAATAGAGTGCTTTAGTAGCGTGCGAGTAGATTCGAATGCTAGTGCTTTAGTAGTTTTGGTGCCTTTCCAGTGAGCGTTTACATGCTTCAAGTACAGTGTCATTTGACTAAAGCACTCTACTAAATACGTTAGGTACTAAAATGTCGATTTACATGCTTCCAGCAGTGCGAGGAAAGTGTCGCGCGGGGGGTGAGCGGGCGGAGCGGGCGCGCAGGGGGTTCTACTGGAAAGCGATGATTCCAGTTGAAAGGCTACTAGAACGTTACTCTCTTTAGTCATAAGATGACCGTTTACATGTTTCAACTAAAGCACTCTACTAAAGACTAAGATAATGTAAACCAGTCTTAACAATTTCTTAATTAACAGATGTGGTAGCAAATCAGAAAGATTGGTAATTTATTTAAAGAGCTAATTATAGTAGTAATTAAAAATAGCCTTAGTATGTAAGCTAAGCGTACGCTTTCACCCCATAAAGCTACATCGACCATATAGCAGCAACTTATTGAGACACGTGTCCCATGTCCCAAATTAAGTATTACATAGTTGTACGTATAAATGAGGCTGTGTGTGAGTGAGCAGCCCGTCACGAGTGGCATTGTCAAGGCCGTTCGAGGTCGCGCCGCAACAAGCGCAAGCGCACGCACTACTCACAAAGTCACAACACACTACTCGATTTCACATCAACCGAGTTCCGTTATGATTTAAGGTTATGTAACGTTGTTTAAATCAATCATCATTGGTTTGTTTATTTTTATTTAGGTACCTACCGTCTATTTTATATTTAAAATAGTCTTATTCATTAATTGAAGATTTGTTTTAAGATGGCAGGTAATATTGATTCGTGATTGATTTGAGAAAATACCTAAGTACATATTATTCACCAATTCAATTAAATTTTGGTACGCGGATAAGGGTCCAATGTAACAATTTGCTGTGTGTTTTTTTGTTATGTGTGATCGAATCGCAGCGTCAACAAACCGGTCCCACGGAAGACCAGCGCTGGTCGCAGACCAGCATTATGCTGAGTTGGGACCGTTTTGAGACAAATAGTGTTTAATTTTTATTTATGTATTAATGTCTCAAATAAATTATTTTTCTTTCTTTCTTTCTTTCTTTCAATGTAATTCAAACTGATCAAAAATAAAATTGGATAGTCATACTCATACTCATATTTTTTTTAAATGTTCTTTTCAGTATGCGTCTACGACTAGCGGCTACACGCGATTTCGTGCGCGTGGATTTCCACTTCCTTTGAGAATTTATATTTTTTTTATAAGTGCTCGTTGTGTAAAAAAAAATCGAATTCTTAGTCCCAGCAGTCACTTTCTCCTTTTTTAAGGGTAATATGGGAATATAGCTCTGCTATTGTATGGTTCTATGAAATATGGGGTTCCATAAACAGACCAATGTTCCGCATAGTGTGTCCGCGCGGTGCATCCGACCAACGTTGCATAATCGCGATGCGTTCCGTTGCGCAACGCAAGCACAGCGCGTCCGGGTAACGTAACGGTGCGCGGACAATCCGGAATGCGCCGATTTGACGCGCGTTGCGTCACCGCACGTTTGTTGTTCTGAAGGTCAACATTGCATTTTCGCTGTGTCGCAACACTAGTCTGCTTTTATACTAATAGAATGGATTTTGTTTAATTACCATAAGACGTCAACCCTGGGATCGACATCCTTGTAGGTATAGATACCAAATTCTAAAATAATCTAAAAAATCCCTAGAAATCTGATGAAGTTTTGGACATAAAAAGTAAAGAGCTCGTTACTTACGAGTAGGTACTATAGCATCAACAGTGCGATAGTAAAATCTAAAATTAATGCCCTTTGCAGTTCAAAATGCAAAAGACATTAACTTTGTAAAAGTAAAATTGTAGCAACCAGCGATAAGATTTTTGTCATAATTATTCAGATGTGTTGCGTTTAAGTAATTAGTTTGATAACAGAAAATATCCACTTCTGCTCAATGACTGACTTTAATCAGAAAAATCACAGCATTACAGTTTTCATTCATCACCCTAATAGCTAAGCTAATACGCACCACAGGATATCCTCTTGCTTGACCTAAACACTTCATCATACCTGCCCACAACAGGACAGCATCAACAAGCTTTCAGGCAATTCTAAGCATTTACGTATACACAATTAGAGTTAAAGCTCATCGAACAGCATGTTCGACCAATTTAGCTAATGATGAATATTGTACGTAAAGGTACAATATTCATCATTAGCTAAATTTGGTCGAACTGAAAATCTGAAAATATCAATTTGTTGGGTGCGGAGGCGGAATCTCGTGTAAACAGCTTAAAACCGATTAGGTAATTTTTTATCCATTTTGCTTCATCATATAATACGCCTCACCGTAAGATAGATTAAATGATTAAAAAATTATGAAGAAGAATAAACTTTAAAAAGTTTATTCTTCTTCATAATATTATATTTATAGTATTGTATCTTGATTATCTTCAAGTAACATGTGGACATTGATGCTGGTCTTACAATTAGTCAAAATTATTATATTTAATTTTAAGTAATAGTAATTTATATTGTATGACTGTTTTTTGTCCCTGGTGAAATAAAATAAAAAATAATCATAACAAAAATAAATATCCTTTTCAGCCAACAGTTGCTCTTTCTTTTATAAAAAACAAAGGCTCTATATGAAGCTTATGCAAATGAACCACTATAAATCAATCTTTAAAAAAACTAGCTCAAAGCCAGCACTCATTTGATTTCCACAAGGGATTTGTATAGCATCAAATCTCGTAAACTCCTTACAAATTGCCATAATTCATCCCAATCATGCGTGCGGGCAAATCCGCTAGAGGCGCCAACGAAACGGACGTATGCTAATACAACACGTGGCCGTGGGATGATAAATTCTGATAAGTTATGAGATCTTTCTGTTTCCTACGCAACGGATGCAGGCAGTAAACAAGCTTTACAACACAAAGAAAAAAAAACGTTTCTATTGAGAAAATCCATTCACATATAAAAAATGGGTATCTGTCAGCCCAATGTCTGTGACAACAGCCATAGAATCCGAAACGTCCGAAAATTATAAAAAAGGAACATTTTCTGAATTGCTTGTATTTATCAGATAAATGACCAAAATTCTAGCACCTACTTTTAAACTTAACATTAAACCCAATCCAGTAGCATCGAAGTAAGCAAGAAAGCACTGGATTCATTCCCTAGTTTCCCTACTGAATAAAATATTCAACTATGTATATCCCAGAGTTACTTACAAGTTGTACCGTTAATAGAATATTAGGGTATTAAGAACGACTAAATCCCTTATTAGTCACCATTCGTCACGGCCACAAACGCTGTTACAAAACTAACTGGACATTTGACGATTAGGTAATGTTATGTGCGTTCAATGTTTATATGTGGATGGGCTATGAGTTATGCAGATGAGATAATAGGTATAGGTTTAATGACCAAATACGTTTGTAAGTGGACGAAAGAAAGTAGAACTTTGTCCTTTTTTACTTTTGACTTAGGACTCAAAGAAAAAATTTAACCGCATGTCAATCATAATTAATTTAGTGTTCCTTATACACCGTTATTTTTTTAAAAATCAGCTGTTCCATAGAAAAGTACAACATTGACTCGACTATAATGTATGGAACAGCTGATTTTTTTTCGCGATTTCGTGGTTGGTTTCATAGTAAAAGTTGTTCATTCACATGGTCTGAAATCCCCTTTTAATTTTTAGATATATACTTAAAAAATAACGGTGTAGAGCAAGACAACTTGGCATAGTTGTTCAAATAGGTATATCCATTTCTTCTGTACTGTGGTCGACATAAAAATCTGGAACTAGTTATTAATAGAATGATTGGCTCGCTCGGTGTAAATAAGCCAACCTCTCTGGAGGCAATACAGCTTCCGTTGTATCCCAGTGATGCAACAAAATTACCTATGATTACCGACGAAAGTCTCCTTTTACATAACTACCGAATTATGTTCCAATAAAATAAATGAAGACCGGATTTAGTCCTAATCGG
Organism: Agriphila straminella; assembly: GCA_950108535.1. NCBI lineage: Eukaryota > Metazoa > Arthropoda > Insecta > Lepidoptera > Crambidae > Agriphila > Agriphila straminella. The sequence continues at coordinate 6,093,274 of OX467314.1, forward strand.
CGGATATGAGATTTCAAAACCTATCGTTTTACATAATATGTACGCATAATATCCATTGATCACATCAATATGTTCGCGATTTTCTGACCGGAACACGGTAATTCTAAATTCCGTGTATTCCGGTAAATACAAAAACCCTTGTATTTCAGTCCTAACGGATGCACGCAAGCTCACCGCGTGCGTCGGAAGCTGCAAATTAAGTTGTCAACGTTAGCTTCGATGGAATATTAGAACTTTAAGCCCGCGGGTCTACCGCCTAACTCGATTGCTTTGACTATTGCTTTGGTTTGTGACGTCAGTGCACTGTCCGTCCTTGTCACCGTGTTAAGATATGACAAGGACGGATAGAGCATTGCTATCGCTTTGAGATAGGCGGTCTTGCTGCCGTTATGTGAGTTGCACCAAAACGCTGTCAAAGTTATAGTACTTCTTCTTCTTATTTTTGTTTTGGCAATCTACTTTCCTCTTGGAAGTATTTTTTGCCAGTGTCAAGTGTTGAATAGTGCAGTGGTAGATATTGTTATCGTCAAATGATAATGCCTTATACCGGTCACTCACATTCGCGCAAATACGCGAACCCACAAGTGTAGGACGGACATTCGCAGATATTCGCAAATGATTTTCCATACATAATTGAAAACATTCGTACAATGTACGAACTTTTGCGCGCATGTGAGTGACCGGGGTTAGAGTAAGACGCGCTTCTGTTCGGGACGAAGCCGGCGTTGCTAATGCTATCCTAGTTGTCACTTGTCACGTCAAAGTTGTCAAAGGACATCATGCTGGCTGGCAACCTCTTTTTTTGGCTAACTTGTGCTTAACCGGTAATTTAACAAGCTTGTTATCGTTAAAGTTAGATGGTGCATGAAAGTGTGAAAAATAATATAGCGGCTGCATGAAGCCATTTTGTAAGGTGTTTTTTTTCCCTTCAATTATAACAATATGGGTATCAAATGAAATGAAAGGCTCTCGATGAGCACATTCCAAAAATATATGAAATAAAAAAAATATTAAAAACACGACTGCCCTGCCAAACACTGTAGGTATATTTTTTATATTAAGTAACTGTTTCTTCAAATGATCTTGAATATTTTATTGTTTCAACACTGGTGATGGTAGGTTTCAGGCTGATTTTAAAATTAATTTTAATTAACTAAATAGTGTTTTCCTTTAGTAATATTGTTTTTAAAGTGTTTATTAAAACTCAAATATTATAAGGAAGTGTTTTCAAACAATTCCATCGGGTAGTTTTCGAACTACCATAACGACCGAACTCACCTAGCCACCGCCAATGTTTTCGTGGTGAATATTTCGTAGAAAAGGACAAATCTGTGGAATACTACGCACTAAACCGGGGAAGTACTTTTGTTCCTTAATTGTATTTATATTATTACAACATAGACTACAACACTAAGCCAATCAGACTGATATCAAACATTTTATTTTGCAAAGCAACGGAGGTACCTTCATAAAGAAACCTACGGCTTGTGTAGCATTTTGGTTCTCAATTTATCCCAACTGTTCCTTACTACTTGTACAAAATTCACGTAAAGTGAGTAACATCAAAACTCAAAACGACTTGGCACAGTTAATTTTCTCTTTACTTGATGTGAAGTGGAAGTAAAGTTGAGATTGTGACTACTATTGTCACAGACATTCACTAAACTATTTACCTTTTACAAACATTACACTACTCATAAATACAATACAGCTTTAAACCTTACAATCAAAATATTGTGTAACCATTTTGCTACTTGAATACTATTGTATTAAGTACTTATTTATTGATTTATTGGGGTCAGTCTGTCTGTTTAGTTTTGTTGATATTTTATTTTGTTTTGACTTTAAACATCCATGTTTTATTGCTATAATTAATTAAATTAAGCATATAGTATCTGGATTAATTCTTTTTTTAAAAAACTATTATAACATTCTTGTGTACATTATTATTACGCTTCACTAAAAGTATAGGACTAAACTAATGTTATAATTTGAATAAGTACTAAAATAAATAAATATTATCTAAGTAAATTATTCCCAATTACTGTGGCCTACCTGTCTTAAGTATTTAATTTCTGTTTTCATCCAAGTATATTCTCTGATAATAAATAAATAATCAATATTTGTTTTAAATTGTTCCTGATACTGTTGATTGTAAACTTTCAGGACTTTCAAATTCACCATGCTGACCCGTAAGGCTGCAGCACAAAGCACCGAGATGAAGTTGAGGCAGGCACTGCAGGAACTGAAGGAGTCAAGGGATACTTGCAGCCAGCTACTACGTGAGCGAGACGACAGTGAAGAAGAAATCAGTAAAGTTATTGCTCGCAACTCTCAACTGAAGATTGAGATGGCTCAGATGCACTCCGAGCATATGGAAGTAATACACCAAAGGGACCAGCTCGAGAACACCGTTAGCAGCTTCGATGAACAGTGCAGCACCTACGAGAGGGCCCTAAACCGCATCACTGATTTGGAACGGGAGCTGAACGATGCTAACAGGCAAATATTATACTTCAAGGAGCAACAGCAACTGCAAGAAGTGGACCATACACAGAGTCTTTTTGAGGAGCTCATGATTTCTTCACCTGCTGTACAGTCGGCAGAACAGTCAAGAACCACATGCAGTGACTTTTCACCTCAACCTCAAATTTTAGGTGCTAATAAACTGAAGAAATATATTAAAATAAGTAAATTAATTAAAAAAACAGGAAAACTAATTAGGAAAAATAATTGTTTTTCTAAAAACATTGCTTTAAGAAAAGAACGAATTAGCCTCTTGGATTCATTGGAAATTTATAGTAGTAAATTAACTGAAAGCAGGCAAAGCAAGATTTTTGAAAAAATAATACTTGAGCAATTATTATGTCATTTTAATGTAAATAAACTTTTGCACAACAAACAATTTGGTTTTACGAAAGGTCGTTCCACAACTGATGCTGGGGTTGCGCTTTTGAAGCATGTCTTTGAGGCTTGGGAGGGGTCTCAGAATGCCCTTGGCATTTTCTGCGACCTGTCCAAGGCTTTTGATTGCGTGGACCATTGCACGCTGCTGTTGAAGCTGAATCATTACGGTGTAAAAAATAATGCTCAAAAATTAATACTGTCGTATCTCAGTTCCAGGACTCAAACAGTTAATATCAATGGAATAAGTTCGTCAGGTTCTCATGTAAAAATGGGCGTTCCGCAAGGCTCCATTTTGGGCCCTTTCTTATTTTTAATATATATAAATGATTTACCCTTTTTTGCAGAAAAATTCTGTGATATTGTTTTGTTCGCAGATGATACTTCTTTAATATTCAAAGTTGACAGGAATAAAACTGATTTTGACGATGTGAACAGGGCACTCTCGCAGGTTCTTGCTTGGTTTAATGTTAATAATCTCCAGCTTAATGCTAAGAAAACAAAATGTGTTAAATTCGCTTTACCTAATGTACAGGCGAATCCCACTGAAATTGTTATCAATAATGAGAAATTAGATTTGCTCGATTCAACAGTTTTCTTGGGTGTTACTCTTGACAGTAAACTTCAATGGAATATGCATATCGCAGCTCTGGCTGGCAAGCTTAGCTCTGCTGCCTATGCCATTAGAAAAGTTAGACAGTTAACAGATGAAGAAACTGCCAGATTAGTGTATTTCAGTTATTTTCATAGCATTATGTCATACTGTATTCTTTTATGGGGGATAGCAGCCGATATAAATACTATTTTTGTTTTACAAAAACGAGCAATAAGAGCTATTTATCAACTAAGTTCTAGAACATCTCTTAGGGATAGATTCAAAGAGATTGGTATATTGACAGCAGCATCCCAATTTATATTAAACTGCATACTTTTCGTGCGTCGCAATATTAACTTATATACAAAACATAGTGATTGGCACAATCGGAATACCAGAAATAAAGACAAACTTGTAATGCCTCAGTATAGATTAGAAAAAGTCCGTGGTTCTTTCATAGGTCTTGGTATAAAGTTTTATAATAAAATTCCAAGTAATATTTTGGATTTACCATTTGAAAACTTTAAGTCTCATGTAAAAAATTGTCTTCTCAAAAAAGGATACTATACCGTTAAAGATTATTTAATTGATAAAACAGCCTGGTCGTAGATTTTTCTATTCTATGTGAAAATTGAGGGAATTGTCCTACCTTCTTAAAACTTATTGTAAGCTTTTTGACTCGACGACGCCTTAATGCGAGTAGCTTTAGTATGTCATGCTCACTTTAAACATTTCTGCGGTGGTGTCGTGTGGGGCGGGTCGTTACGTTCCCTCAAATATGGTTGAGCGAAGCGATGGCTGGTCCATGCGTCATGCTCGTGAACGGGTGCTGCCAGTGGGAATGGGTCTGCTTCTGTCTGCTTGTACTAAGGGCGTCGTATATTTATATTTTTTTTTTTTTCTCTGTTTGATGTTATCAATATGTATGGCACTTCTTACTCAAAACATAAAACTAATAGGCAAGTAAACCTTGTTTTGATTTCTCTTTTTTTTTTTTTTTTTTTTTTTTTTTTTTTTTTTTTTTTTTTTTTATTGCAATCATTTTGCTTTCTTTTCAATTCAGTGCCTTAGGATGGGTAGCCTAAGTATGTCATGCTCTCTTTAATCATTTCTGCGGTGGTGTCGTGTGGGGCGGGTCGTTACGTTCCCTCAAATATGGTTGAGCGAAGCGATGGCTGGTCCACGCGTCATGCTCGTGAACGGGTGCTGCCAGTGGGAATGGGTCTGCTTCTGAGTACCTATCTTAACGCATATTGAATTGTAAGAATTGCGTTTTTTATTGTTATTTTTTATGTCTTGTCTCAAGTTTTTTTGGTAAATTTTGCCTACTTAGGTGCACTTTCGAGTAGCAGACATAGTGATTACTGATTTCTCAACTAGTTGAAAGTTATTTACTCTCACAATTACCTATCCGATATGTAGTAGGTATTTAATTTCAACCTACCTACCCATTGTGTACAAACTTTTGTTAATTATTGTGATGGAAAATGACCTCACTTTAAATGTGGAGCTCATTTTTCAATGTTGACGACTCTGTATGAAATATACAGGGAGAAAAAAGCAGCCCTTGACGAGTTTCTTGCCGGTTCTTCTCGTTACAAGGTCTCCCGCTCAGGGTTTGCGAACCGATGGCGTAGCTTCTTTGACATTCACAAGTGCTTGTAACAGCCTAGACTGAATAAATGATTTTTTGATTTGATTTGATTTGATTTGAAACTTGCTTAGCTGAATGAGTAGGTAAGGTATGTCCTGAAAATGGTCGCTATCTTTGTAAAATCTCTCTTCAGAACAATATCAATAATAACTGACACAAGCCCAGTAGTCCAAAGCTACCAATTATTTGGAAGAAACGGCTAATTACCAGCGCGCCCACGTGGGACGGAAATGGTCACATTTCCATGTTCTGGAATGCACCGCCGCCGTCGCGACTGTCGATGGCGCCACGAACGACCGGCTGCCCAGAATTGGGCCCTGCGCATACCTACGACTAAGAAAACTCGTGTCGGTCCACTTTGATTTATTATGCAGTTACTGTCCCCGTGACTTCGATGACTTTGTCCAAAAAAACTACTCGACTCCCACGCACTTTAGTGACCTATAAAATAAGTACTTTTTTATTAACGTTATTGCTTTTAATATGATAGCCAAAAAAAAACCTAATCATAAAGATTGAATTTAAGTTTTCTTGTTCTTAGTTTCAAAACTAATGTGACCACCAAACCCAATGATGTTAACCTCTGTTATTTTGTTTATTTTTATTTTGATGTTGTTTTTCTCATCACGTGCATTGAGCCCACGTGGTTGGTTTTTTAAGGCCCATCCTCCTTAGCTATCCTGAGGCAGGCCTGTGCCAAACATTTTTTTTAAATTGATTTTTGTTCAACGAGCTGCCCCTATTTGCTTGTAAAAAGGGTCTCGGTTATTATTACACCTATTACAAAAAAACCCCGACACAAAAAAGCTAACACATAAAACATAAAAAGTTAAAAATAATATCATCAAGTCATAAAGATCTATAAAAAAATAGACGAAGATACTTAATGTAATGGAAAAATACTAGAAAAAATCGCCTCGCCCGTAGCATAGCTCCCGTCTGAGCTGCTACGGGTAAGTCGATTTTTTCTAGTATTTTTCAATTATAGCATTGTGAATGCTAAAATCTAAAAATTCAATAAAAAAATAGACGTTGGGGGACCGTTAAGTATCGCTAAACACGTGACGAGTTTAGCTTTATGTTACCCCCCCGACGTCTATTTTTTTAGATCTATTATATAACTTGATGATATTATTTTTAACTTTTTTAAGAGTTAGTTTTTTGTGTCGGGGTTATTTTTTATTTTAATTTAGTTTACAGCTTTTTAAACTTAATTGTTGGCAGACATTGTTTTGCCGCGATTAAGTTTTTTTTATTTTACCAAAAATTTTCCCAGGGTGTACATTATTTAAGTCAAAGAACCTCTGTATCTTTTACTGTTTCGGCAGTTGACCATTTCCATTAATGGCTGGATGGATTTCCATCAAATGTAGCTAAGAACCATCTCGATTAATTTAGATAGATAGATAGATAGATAAAACTCTTTATTGCTCACAAATTACAGGAATAATTACAAAAGACATTAAAACTATAGTGGGCAAAGGTGGCCTTATCGCTGGAAGCGATCTCTTCCAGGCAAACCTTTGTTACAAAGGATAACTTATTAATTAAAGTCAGGCAGTGTGCCAGCAACATACTTACAATACACAGAATATTACATTTTACACTTACGAAACAATATATAAATTACATAAATAAAAGTATACAATATAAATACACTACATAAACATACACATATATAATAGTTGTTGCAAACTAGGATTTGGTCTGAAGCTTTTTACTTATTTAGCTTTCAATTTAAAAAAAAAAACTGCATTGAAATCGCTTGATCCGTTTAGGCACTACGATGATACGTACAGACGGACAGACATAGGCTTCAAACTTATAACACCCCTCTTTGCGTTGCGTCGGGGGTTAAAAAGAATCACGATAGTCGAACGATGTTCGTTGATCGATCTACTTGACTTTGAACCTTATACAATCAGTAAATAGTGTTACGGAGTGCGACGAACATCGTACGCTTATCGCGATGCTTTTTTGTAATAGGCCCCCCGTTTATGCAATGTCATCATTGTTAAAACCACTTATCTAAAATTAACTTTCAGTTATCATTCATTCGACAGAAGGGAAAAAAATAATTTGTCTAGACAAACATAGTTCATTAAATAAAATATAAGTTTTCTATTAACTTTAACACTTACACTTTCTGTGACACAGAAAATTCCTAGCATAATGTTGACGACGCGACACACTTAAGAACGGGTTTCTAGGAATAATTAATTTAGTTGAAACATGAAGTACGTTGTTTAGTTTTGTATTGTAGTCCCTTAGCACAATCTATCCCACAGGCTAATCATTATTTTATTGTGTTAATGAAAATTTCGGGCTTTGAAAAGTTACGACCCGAACCCCGAAATAGATTTTTTTTTGTGTTTTGGATACCTACCAGCATCCTAATGGAAAAAACAACTACACCTTTCAAAATTTAATAGTAATTTACAATTTGAATTGTGAATTCACCTTACAGAGCTCTGTAGGTTCAATAGGTCGCGACATTCAGGGGGCCTATTACGAAAATAACATACGGAATTGCGTAACGCAGTCACTTGGTCACGATAGTCGTCCGCAGTTCATCGGTTGTGGCTATTAAACACATTTTCAATTTGACTATCGTAGCCCAAAGACGAACGAATGATGTCGAATACGCAATCACTTTGCGATATCGCATACGCAAGTGCTTTGTAATAGGAAACAATCATAACGAAGCACGGACGCAGCTGCGTGTATCGCGTGAAACTTTTCGTAATAGACCCCCAGCACTTCTGTTAATATATATGGCATTTTTTAATAATATCATTAGCGAATCAAGTATAAAATCTCATTATTTTCATTGTCTGAAAATATAATCTTCGGCGTTAATTTAATGCTTATGCACATAATCCACTAGGCCCGAAGCAGATGTGGGCGAAAAACTTCTCTTTTATTTTGTAAAGTTAGATCGCATGTACTATAATAATCATTTCTTAATACCTATCCTTTGATTCAATTTCATTTTGCTAGTGATACACTTAGAATAATAACACCTAGAAGCCGTGTCCTCGTATGCAAAGTGAGGCAACTAATACTAAGCAAGAATGGCTTATGTTTCAGATTTATATCCTTCATACGTTACCTAATCGTTACAAAAATCCAATAATATAGTATAACTAATCTAATAAATGTAGGAAAATTGAATTGTTTTGTACTTATTCGGTATGAGTAGGTAATAATGGAGAATAAAAATTTGAAAACGGGGCCATTTTGGCTGTTTTAGTTGCCTCAGTTTTGACAGTTCGCTTTGTAGAGAACTATCGTTCTAGGTGTTATTATTCAAAGGTGATACAGTATTCTTGCCGTATTGAGTTACGGCAAGAATAGGAAGACTGGACCCAGCGAGATACTTTGTAATGCCTCTGTTGTGTAGGGATGTAAATCTTGATTTCCAACTTATACTCAAATATTGTATCCTAGCTGTTAATGTGAAGCGCCTGACCATCAGCCATTTTTGATGTACTCACTGCTGGGGCTCAGGCCTTCCTTATGGGTGGATAAAGAGGATGGGTCATAACTCATAACCCACCACGAGAGCCCAATGCAGATTGCTGGGTGTTAACGACTGCAAATGCACCCGGGACCAACGGCTTAACGTGCCTTCCGAAGCACGGAGAAGCTCGAGATAATAAATTTTTGGTCACCCATTCCATGACCGACCCTTGCGAAACTTGCTTAACCTCCGCAATCGCTGGGCCAGGCCATCGAGCTCCTCCTGCACCTCTAGTCCTCTTTAAATCAGTAAACTCTAGTGTTTTGTGTTTGTAAATAAAATCTGCCTACTTTGAACTAAGTAACTATAGTTGGTTATCCGGACTTGATTATTATTGTTTACACTTTCTAGACAACCTTAAAATTTAAAGCCTGCAAAAACGACTGAAAGTGTGTCAAAATTAGCATAAACTCGATTTGAAATTCATGGTAGCAGGATCATAGATTTTTAATTTCTATTTGCTATTCAACTTATTTTATTTTATTTGTTATCAATCAAACGACTAACTTTTTATTAGAGTAATGTTAATATATAATTAAATTAAGAAAAAATAAGACAGCAGAAGAAAATTTCAGCGAAAATGCACTTGTAAGCCACATACCATACCGTGCTGTTCATTGAACTTCAATGAAAATATAAACCTCCTTGAATATAAGTTCATAATGAATTATCGATGTTTCATAAACAAACATAGGTACTTACCTACCGTACAGTTACCTATATACAGTACAGTCAGCAACGAGAGTCGCTTAATACTTTCGTACCTCCTTTGTCACAGAAACTTTTTTGGTAGATGTTTTACAATTTGAAACATTAATAAAAAAAGGTAATTTGACAAAATACTAAAGTGTTAAGCGACTTTCGTTGCTGACCGTACCATCTCCTACCACGCTTGTGAAGTAGGTTGTTAATAAGTACTTGTCATGGAAACGGTATACAATGCACTTTACTATAATGTTATCGCAAAACTAAACAATGAACTTCAGTAGGCAATCGGCAGTGATAACGTTAAATATTCGCTTAGTAAGTAGGTTATTAACTGCATTACACTTATGGGTATTGCACGCAGTAATACACATTCTTGAAATAGTATAAAACGCAACTTATGGCAATAACATTATATTACCGACATTAAAATTTTTTGGTCCACAAATGACCCAGATGTGAAACAATAGGGAATAATTATGCATCAATTTTTTTAAATCAAAATCAAAAGTATTATGCGTGAGAAAATCCAGAGTAATATTAAAACTTTTCTATTGTGTTTTTTTCTCGTGATATACCTAGTTACTTGAAGTTAGCACGCATGAGCAGAGCACCCGCCGAAAACGCTCTATACAAAACGGTGACGTCACAAGTCACGTTTCAGGTGTATTTCAGGCGCGTTTAATATGGAGTTAGCCAATAATCTTCAATTATCCCCCTAAATTTTGCATTTAAGTACATAAGTGTCATACAATATATTATTTCTTATTCGATATTCTATCTGACTGTAAAGTGCATTATATCCGAAAATGAAAAAAAAAATCGTTATTTTCCCCTGATTTCATCGTGTGATAAAACTAAAATAATACATTTTTTTATTTTTTTTTCTGTTCCATCATGTTTTTGTAAGTGTCCGCAGCGATCAAGCTCATATTCCCTATTGCAAGAAATATTTTCGAATTTGAATATCGACTTTGATACAATTATGTAACAAGCTTTTAATTTCAAGTTTCTCTTAAGTTTCGCTTTCTAAAAAGTGTCGTCTCGTCGCCGAACAAAGCTGCGTTGCCGAGCGCTAGCTTCAAGTGATCAAAGGAATCACGCTCGGATCGGACAGATCATGACTCAGGACATCATAATAACAATTTCAATAAAAATCTGCTTCGGATAAAACAAGTTTTAAATACCAATTTGCGGTTAGTTCCATCGTGACTCACTAAAGAACGCATTGAAAAAATGTTTGACTTCCTTTCTCAAAGAGCAACCGAGAGGGACGAAACCAATAAGATACCGATGACAGCCTGTGACTCACGTTATCTGTAAACTTAACACATTCATGTATCATTTAAAACACATTACCTAGTAGCCCTAATAGGTATGGGATACTTAGGCGTAATCTTAAATTCGTTTTGGGCCAGAGGCGCCGAAGGACACGCAGGACAATGACACGCCCATTACAATAACAATTTCAATCAATATCAGTTTAAATAACTATTCTAACGCTCTTCCTTCATTTTATGCCTCCTTTTTCCATAGTTTGATAATTTTATCTAAGAAAAACGATTATCTGTTGTGGAGAAGGCGTTATGTTCCTTTGTGAGTTTTTACAATCTTTTAAGTTTGCCACTTTTTACTTTATTACAAAGTTGGACAAAACCTTTAAAATACTGAATTCCACAAAACATAAATTTACAACTCAATTGATAGCACAATAAATAAATGAATGTTAATTCAAAAACAAAGAGATCGCTCCCAGACCGCTGTGTGTTTTCCCTAACTATCTTTCTTGATTATAAGATCTAAATGTTTAAAAGATTTTAGATTGGAGATTCAATACAAACAAGACTGTATTTTCTCACAGGTTCGATTCGTATGCTCAATATCAAGATGTGACTCATTCATGAACCCGTGAGTCAGATAGGATTAATGATGTTTTATGTAAGGTATATATAACATTTTGATATTTTCTTTGGTCACCCTTATTTTCATCTTAATAACTACCTACCTATACAAAGTTCACACAAAAAGAGTTATCTTCATGAAGTTTTGATTAAAAAAACATAAACAATTTTAGCGGAAACTTTGATCGGCATTGAGTAGGTCATGAGCACGGCTCGGTATTAAGAAAAATAAACAAAACACTTGAGATCGTTTCCATCGGCGACCCCGCAGTCTGGTTGGCCTTACTTCAGGAACTGATATGTATGACTCAAACCGCTTCACTAATATTTATACACCTAATTGTACTGCGTACATCGTTTGAAAAGGCTGAAATTTAAACTGTTTAAGTGGTTGCGCTCAGGTGTGACAAATTGCAACCGTTAGCTTATTTATAAGATAAGAAAAAAGCAATAGAAGCTGTAAAAAATAAGAATCTAGAGCCAGTACCACAGAATACACAATCCAGTACTAACATATAGGTACTGTTTTTACTAATTTATTTGACAAATCAGTTGTATCCTATTCATCACATTACGCAAATTACTTAACAATTAAAGAACAATCTATCTTCAACGTCGCGCTAATAAAACTATTATCTCAAAATTACTTTGACTCTTTGAAAGCTTTAATGCGAGGCTTATTTTGTATGTCGCAATATAAGCCAATAGCACAATTAGCTGTATCACTTCGATTGACGGATTAATCATCCCAAAATCCTTGTAAATTGAAAACGGCATCAATTACTGTCGAAAGGGATTTCAAAACGCTTAATCTTGTTATGAAATATTTCAACGTAATAGTGATGCACTTTAACGTGAAATCAGTACACGTTCTTTCTTTTGAATGATTTTAATAAATTCGAAAAATGGTTAGTACAACCGATGCAGTGTAACAAGTTAAAATTACCGTAGTGCCTAGTCGTAGCTTATCACCTACCTACATGGCTCATGGCCGCCATACCGTATTGTTTTAAAGGATTTGACCCCATTCATAGAGTAATATCTACTCGAACATCTGATGACGATGATGATATCGATAGTAGGTACTTGCTATATCGGAAGAAGTTGCTAATGAACTAATGAAGAAAGATTTAATGTTTTACAGCACTCTGCTTAAAAAAATTAAAAAAACCCGCCTGCATAAAAAGACAAGTCAACTGAAAAGATGGAAACAAGACTAAATATTAAAGGCAACATAATAACATGCAGTCGGAGGCATGCATAAAGAAAGTGACATTATTAATGATTTGAATTATATACCTCCGACTGCATGTTATTATGTTGCCTTTAATATTTAGTCTTGTTTCCATCTTTTCATTTGTCTTGTCTTTTTATGCAGGCGGATCTTTTAATTTTTTTCATTATTATTTTTATTTAAGTATTTCTTTTTAGTTATTATACAAGGTGTTTGGTAAAAGCCTTATAAAGCCGAATATGGTAGATAGGGACCATCAAACTGAACAACTTTTACTATGGGACCAACTCTGAAATCGCGAAAAAAAACTGCTGTTTCATACAAAAATTAATAACAAAAATATCAAAATGTATGAAACAGCTGATTTCTTTTTCGCGATTTCAGAGTTGGACCCATAGTAAAAGTTGTTCAGTTTGATGGTCCCTATCTACCATATTCGGCTTTATAAGGCTTTGGCCAAACACCTTGTATATTACGATCATGATTATACCTTTTTGAAATCCTTATAATAAGCCCTTTAATTTGACATCCATATTGCAGTATTCCAAATAAAAAATATTTCTTTTCCACTACTTATAATAGCACCGTACAGCCGCTATGTTGATTTTTTTATAACGCCACCTTCTTAAGAACACTTGGACGGACAAGACAAATCTAATGATATCTTAATCATAGAAATCCGTTAAGCCGTTTGAAAGATGTGAGGTAATAAAGAACATTACATACAAACACACATACAAACTTACAAGATATACCTACGCGCGAAAAACATAACCCTTTTGCAGTTGGGTAAAAATAATATTCAAATTTCGAGTATAGACAGATTTTCAGTCTTTAAAGTCTTTAATTACCTGAAAACTAGAAGTATGTACTAGGTATCTTGAAATAACATATCAACAACAAAAATAATTGTTTGTTGTTTTATTTTCAGCATTAGCGACCAAATAGTCTTTCATAAACATTATTTGTCAACGTTTTTAGGGTTCCGTAGCCTAAATGGCAAAAAACGGAACCCTTATACATTCGTCCTGTCTGTCTGTCCGTCCGTATGTCACAGCCACATTATTCCGAAAGTATCAGGACTTAGAATGTTGAAATGTGGCAGGAAGATGTATTTTGTAAACCGCTTTACGATTTTTGTAATAAATACGGTACGGTATAAGGTAACTACGGAACCTTACTGCGCGTGGCCCGACACGCACTTGGCCGGTTTTTTCTTTGGTTACGATTACAAACTAAATGCGCCAGTGACCATATTATGCACGTAGGCACCTACAAAAAAGATATTGGTCACACATGATCTTAGTAATCTACAAAACCCCACGGCCTGATTTCCTTGCAACCCTGACCGACTTCCAATGTTGATGATATTGCTTCATTTACGTGTAGCAAATGATAATTCCAATATTTAACAGATTCAGGATTCAGCCTAATCTTTGGGTGTAAATATTTGCATAATTTGTTTATAATTTCCAATCTGCCTTCGGGTAGAGAACGAAATCTTTGTAATTGAAATAAAAAAGGTGAGAAATTTGTAGCGAATCAATAGAGATCAAATTTTGTAACAGAAAAGATTCTCTGATGGGATTTTTATTCACAATGTTATTTATTGCACTGATAATAAAGCGTACTTTACCATGGTACTTTCGATTGAAATGATCAAAATTAGAAATACAAATGGGATTCTTTTGAATATCCACAAGAAGGTATTTTGCTTCCAAATGTTGATTATTATTTCATATTTTGGGCTTGACATGAAATTAATAAAAGAGTATAAGTATCGAAGAGCGCCGATAAATTGGCAAAAGTGTTTATTTAAAAGTATTATGTATTATTCATTTATTTGAATTAATAATAATAAATTAAAAGAATGAAAAACGGTTTTACAATTTGTTTCGATCGCCAAAACCGTCATCATTCATCCATCCATCCATCATCATTCGTGGTAAACAAGTAATTACAATATTTCGTAGCTTTGTTCGGATGTCTAAACGTCTCATTCTGTATCACTTTATTTTGTGTTATTCAATAGGACACTTACATAAACATAAAAAAAACTCAAGTCTTGAAGTGCCCATCCTACCCTTAACCATTGCACCCCATAAATAAACAATGTTTCTCAACGGAAATAGATTCGAATGACGTCATTGCGCGTCCAAAACAACAGTTATTTACAACCACCTTGCAGGCCGCGACTTCAGTGCCCTTTCGAGCAACCAGGCAGTGGTGCAACTCTAGCCTGCAACTGAGAGCGTCGCGTGATGGAAACACGTGATCTATAGCTTTCCAGAACACTATTAAGAAGTTAATTTTAAAAGACCTAACTTCAAGAAAAGAAATAAGAATCTTAAGAATAAATTAAAGCATTAAATGTATTGCTTTTAAAGTCAATCTTTGCTACAGACCGTGCTTACATGCGGATACGTAGCAAGCATATCGACAATATTATGCATCTATAACGGGTGTAACAAGACCCTCAACGAAGCCGAAGTCCACGCATTCCGCCCATCATCAGGATCATTTTTGTCTTTTGGACTATACCTGGGAAACCAATAGCTACGAAGTTATTGAAGGTCAAAGTTCAATTTTTTTTTCAATTTTTTTATGAAATCCTTTTTTATTCGTTATTTCCTTATTTTTGTCCAAAGAAACATTCTCAAAAAAAATTGTATTCGTAACAAACAATGGCTTCAAAACGTCATCTCTCAATGTACGTTCGGGTCGTTACGTTCCCTCAAATATGGTTGAGCGAAGCGATGGCTGGTCCACGCGTCATGCTCGTGAACGGGTGCTGCCAGTGGGAATGGGTCTGCTTCTGAGTACCTATCCTAACGCATATTGAATTGTAAGAATTGCGTTTTTTTTTTTGTTAATTTTTATGTGTTGTATCAAGTATTTTTTGGTAAATTTTGCCTACTTAGGTGCACTTTCGAGTAGCAGACATAGCGATTACTGATTTCTCAACTAGTTAAAAGTTATTTACTCTCACAATTAACTATCTGATATGTAGTAGGTATTTAATTTCAACCTACCTACCCATTGTGTACAAACTTTTGTTAATTATTGTGATGGAAAATGACCTCACTTTAAATGTGGAGCTCATTTTTCAATGTTGACGACTCTGTATGAAATATACAGGGAGAAAAAAGCAGCCCTTGACGAGTTTCTTGCCGGTTCTTCTCGTTACAAGGTCTCCCGCTCAGGGTTTGCGAACCGATGGCGTAGCTTCTTTGACATTCACAAGTGCTTGTAACAGCCTAGACTGAATAAATGATTTTTTGATTTTGATTTTGATTTTGTATTTCATGAGCACGCACATAAACGCTGCCTTTCAACTCGGCCGTGTGCTGTGTAGCATACACTCGCAGGCGCGGTCTGTTGTACGCGCTACATTGCGTGGTAATGTATATAATGCTTTTTTAACACCAAAAATTAAAATCGTTTCCCAGCAATAATTTTGAACAGAAATGGTCCTGATGATGGGCAGAATACATAGACCTCGGCTTCGTTGAGGGTCTTGTTACACCCGGTATTACAGGCTTATTTTAATTACTAATTAATAAATGATTAGTTGATGCTAACCTGAAAGCCAAACAATCTTATGAGAAAGAATCGTTGAAGTCTAACTATTTATCCGACATCAAAAACAAGGCGGAGGTTCTCAACACGTCGCGTAATTCCGTTTACACTTGGTGATTGTTTTCTAAAATATGAATCCGACTTTATGATGTTTGACGCACCATAAACCTCGCATCACATCCATTGTTCAAAAACTACCGGTTCAATTAGTTCATTTCAAACAGGGTTAATAAAAGCAAAAGTCTTTATGGTTCAAGAAAGAAAACAAGGTCGTTAAAGGAATCCGCAAGCATGGTAGGCGGTCACGTTGAGCAGACTGTGCCTGTGTTTAGAAACATGCTTCACGTGACCTATTTAAGGCTTAATATCACAGGATCTTGTACAAAAGGCATTCCATATTAGTTAATAAACGATTGATAATTAATTATAAAGGTATATTATATCAGTAGGACGTGTATGATTACTTAGAAACTCGTAAAAGGTCGAGGTTTAGAACCAATAAATAAGGTAACTTAATCGCGGATATCGACTGACATGGTGAAGGAATAAGCTCACGCAAGTTAGATATATCTTTAATTGTTTTGTTTGTAGTTACATAATAAAAAAAAGGTTGCTTGTCATCTTCAGGTTTTTTTTCTTTACTTATAATTTGATGAGATAAATTACCTAACCAGCTCAATCAGCAAATGCGCCTATAGTTTTTTTTTACGATAGATAGTCACCCCAAATTATTTATTTCCCCGAATTACAATATGTGAGTTAGTCAGAATCTGTGTGACTAAGCTGCCTTAAGTTCAAGGCGTTAAATGCCTTAGAGTAACCTGCGTACGCGCACGCGCTGTAACCGTTACTTCTTAACACGTGCTGAAACAGGGTTGCCAGTTGCCATCAATCAGATTCTAATTAAAACACTGTTAGTCACAATTGAATTTATTCAGTAGTTATTTACGTTGAAGTTCTAGTTTGGGACTAACTAGAACTTCAACAGTAAAGTTTTTCTTGGAAACCTTTACTAGTAAATCTTTTAAAAAGACGTCTACACAACATTAAAGACGATTGAGTTATTGCAGCAGCTTCCAAGTGATAAATAATTTATTTATTAGGGTAATATTTTTTTTTATTAATATTTTTTTTTTAATATGAGTCAAGTTTCGTAGATTAATTTGTGTTTCTAGATTGTTTTCCGAACTTTTTCCTTGCCTACTATTTGAAAATGAATCAATGAGTAAACATACCAAGCTCGCCCGGACTCCAATATGGGGCTGCTATCCAATAACCTATTGAAGTTATTAAACTAGGTTGACCAGGTGATTCGCTCAGTAAACATCTAAACTTTGATCCAGAGTTTGGATGCAAGCCAATTAATCTAAACTGACATTGATTTTTAAATCATTTTTGTTTTCTCTTAGGTAAGTGTATCTGTTCTTTCTCTATCATAGGTGGTCGTGCTCGAACTACTTATTTTATATAAAAAAATATATAAAATTGTCGAAGTTTTTGTGTATGACCCGTACAGTTAGCAACCCTGCATAGCACAAGCAGTCCTTTCGCACGTGAGTTCTGAATGTGTTTCTTGTGTACCTACGTAAAACCATTCATTAATTAACTTACCCTTTCATTAATGAACTTACTGCTATATGCGCCTTATCAAATGGTAGAGCCTCGTAAACATACCTGCGGGTAGAGCTTTGTGAATTATTTTCTGACATCTCAAACAAAGCTTTAAAAGAAAATAACCTGTAATTTCCCTGAAAGCTGCGCTTTTGCCGTTTTTACAATAATGGCCTTAGCATTCTACAAAGTACCTATACCTAACTAGTTTGAAAGCATAAATGGTATCATAATATGGGCCTCACTGGCGTAAAGTCTATTTTCTACGGCATATATTTTTTTTTCATACTAATTGTATCTTCCTTATACTTTCTGTTTTTAATTCATTTTCGGGGCAGTATCTAACCATGATAAGGTGGGCAGAGCGACCTGCGTTTGTCTTGTTCCCAATTTATCCCAAACCTAATTTACAGAGTGGTTTGGGGAACCTCATTTACGAAAAAACAAAAAGCTTTTTATCGATGCCACATTGTAAATTAATCCGGAAACACTGTTGTCTTTTAAAAAAACGGTATTTTATTTTCATTTTTACTCTCCTCTTTCAAGACTCCCTAGTTTCTGAGGTACTTAATCGGTGGGGTCTACATTATCTGGTTATAAGTTAATTTTATTACTATATAGCAGATATTGTTGACCCCTCCAATTAAGTCAAACCTCCGATAAAATAACTCAGAAACCGGGGGGGTAAGTTAAGTAGGCTTTCCACAGCATTATTTTAAAGCATACAAGTATAATAACTGCAATATATTTCCCGTTCTTTTTGTCAGTTAAAAAGTCTGGAACGGGTAGGAAAATATAGCTGATTCAAAAGTGCTTAATTATTAAATTTATTTGAATAAAGACACTTTGACTTTATTACTTTAGCATATCTACTACAAGTTACATTATGATTTAGGCGCTATTATTTTAATGAAATTACAAAAGAAATACTCGTAGATCGGCTGTCGCATTCCGTCCTACGCATTTTTCTATTTCACTGAATATTGTCGACATCACCGTCACCCTATAGTTGTCTAGTCCATTTTTTTAAAAGAGTAGTGATAAAATGAATAACCAAAGATAGGAGCTTTATTTTACAATCCATTATTCTATATTTTCATGTTCGAAGTTTATTAAAAAAAAAGCGTAACCACATAACATAATTTTAGCCACCACACGACTTGCCACAGATAATATATTTTTGCTAATTATTTAATTAGAGTTAACTTTAATTAAATAATTAACATTAACAATATATTATCAGTGGCCTTATAAACTACACCAAAGGTGGTCACTAATCCGTATACGATTAGAAGAAGAAGTTTTTTAAACTGAGACGGCGATTGCATAAAAAGAACATAACGCTAGATGGCAAGTGGGTCATCGACGGGATGGACCATTAAAAGTTTTAACTCGATTTAAATCGCCCCGTAGGCGATCCGCAGTTATAGAATAATATCGTAAAGTCTACCTTAAAAATAGAGATCCACGTTTACAAACTATTTTTATGTTAAGGACCTTTAATTTATACAGTTTGGATTTCGGATAAAAATAAAGTAAATCTTGTGAGATACAGTAGTGTAAAAATACATTCAATATTACACTTAAAAGCTTTAGAGTTGCTGTATTTTATATATTGGAAAATCGTTGACCAAGAACGCAAACCCGAGACAACAACGCAAAAACGAGAAAATGGTCCCTTAACTTCAGAATAGCGTTTTATCTTTCTATTACAAATCATCATATTTATTCGATAATATCAAAGATTCCGTCAGATGACGATGAAGATCGATAGACGCTTTAAACAAAACACCAACATTTACAAAAGGTCTATTCCAACAAATGTTGAAAGTAATATAACTTCACTTGATAAACACATACATTTCGTTTTAAATTATCGGCAACAGCTTTGTTTTGACATGATAAAAAATTCAAATTAATATTTATTCCCCAAGGTGCTCTAGAGAATCACAAATAAAAATCTCACAGTCGTGCGAATGATATACTTACTGAATTGACTAACAAACAAAATTAACTATACGTACATATACCCGACCCGCCCAATATCCTTGACTTTTGCATCGAAAGTTATTTACTCCTCCGTATAATCGCATTACTGGTACTTAAATGCACAAGCGTGGTTTCACATGTTTTACTTTTATTCACACCCACTGGGGCAGGGATTGGTCACTTGAAATGTCAAACGAATATTACACAGCTCTTTACTTAAAAGTTTTGAATTCTACGTACAACTTTGAAAAAGTTAAACTACAACTTTTAAATTAAGGAATCGTTCAAAGTTATAAGGGAGAATGATTGAGATGACTATAAATTGGTATTATCTTTCCTGTAGCTTTCAAAAGTAAATAACATTATCATAACACATATTTTAAAAGTTCCAAGTTCCAGATACAAATATATAGTGGAAAGTCCGTATGCGCTTAATGTGAATCTCGAATGTTTGTAGAACATTTGCAATAAATATCACTTTATCTGGCTCGAACAAGTCCACCACAAACAGAACATGTTCTAGATTCTAGACGCTCACTCCCGAGGCGGGTGTGAATCACTAGCAAACAAATATAATATGGGTGACAGACCAATTTAACAATTGAGGAAGTACCAATAAGCAGGACAGCTTTGTCTCTGCATGAGCTACATTAAAAGTTATGTTACCGACTCAATTCCGTTAGGTGACTCCAACAGCTACGGAAAGGATACGTTTGTAAACAAAACTTTAATCGTTTTTCGTAATTATTCAACAAATATCGTATTAACGTTAACGTGAAATCGTAATAACAAATAATTTTGTGAATTAACGATTAACGATCTTTAGACATCAATGACATGCACAATTTAAAAAAAGTATTCTCAAAATACTTTTGAGGTTATTGTGGGTGGTTTGTAAGAGAATGGGTAATAAACAAATACCATTGGTATTAGTTTTTGGTATTAGAAAGGAATACATGACATGATAATGTTTATATCCTATTCGTTACAAAGACACGTATAATAAAGCATAGTTCGGAATAAAGACGTTCAAGTTAGATGCAATTCAGTATGAAATATCACACACATTCTAGAAATGTGATGTGAATACTGCAAAGCAAGTGGGATCACTACTAACCAAAAGTGATGGCGAAATAAATAAATTGGTGAATATTATGGGCAACATCTCGCATAATATTTACTACGAAATCTACGTAGACGAACTACTACTACCTACGAAGTATCATTTTGTATATAATTTGGCAACTTCTTAGTGTGCTATTAGGTTTTTGGAATATAGATCAAAACTTCAGTAAAATGAATTCCCCTAGGTACTGCTTTTTTAACAGACTTTAAAAAAGGAGGAGGTTCTCAAGTCGACGGTTTTTTTATGTATGTTTTAACATAACTTCGTTAGTTGTTAACCAATTTATACAATTCTTTTTTCATCTTAAAGAACATAGTTCGTATGTGGTTCCATAAAAAAATTACAGAGATTTGGCTAGTAGATTTTTCATAATCCTAAAAATATCAATTATTTAGCTTGCCATCGCTCGAGTGTTTACGGAATTTCGGACATATAACATCTTTGTTCAGTTCAGAGGAACTCGGTGGCGCAGTGGTTTAGCGCCTGGCCCAGCGATTGCGGAAGTTAAGCAATGTTCGCAAGGGTCGGTCATGGGATGGGTGACCAAAAATGTATTATCTCGAGCTCCTCCGTGCTTCGGAAGGCACGTTAAGCCGTTGGTCCCGGCTGTATTTGCAGTCGTTAACACCCACCAATCCGCATTGGGCCCGCGTGGTGGGTTATGGCCCGTCCTCCTTACCACCCATAAGGAAGGCCTGTGCCCCAGCAGTGGGGACATAAAAAATGGCTGATGAACAACATCTTTGTTTATGAACCGATTTAGATGATTCTTTTTTTGTTTGAAAAGGTATACTTCAAGAATGGTCACATTTTAATTTCATTGGTATTGGACTTTGAACTTCGAAGATACACAGGGGAACTCCTCAAAGTCAAATAGTATATGTAAAGTGATTTCGATTTTGGTAGGTTTATGATAATCCAAAACTAATCTAATCATGGTCTGCGATGCAACGTTCTGGACTAGACTTGGACTACGAAGACACAACGGAACTCCTCAAAAACAAACAGCGTAAATTTGGAAATTGAGTTCTGGGCATTTTACCATTGAAAATATTATAATATAAAGTTAAAAAATATTTACACGCTGCGCTTACATACCTACCACTAAAAGTTGAAATAAAAAAGCTTTTTTTTTTAAAAAGGATAGCCTTCAAAAAAACCTGAAAACAAAAACAGATTCAAAATTAAATACCTCTAAAAAGCAAGAAATAATATTCGTATAATTCGTTACACATATCAATATTAATAAAACACGTCTAATGAAGTCGAGTGGGGCTTTTAAAAAAAAAATAAGTTGTCCTCCAGCCCCACCAGACTTCAGGGGCGTGTTTTATTAATATTGATATGTGTAACGAATTATACGAATATTATTTCTTGCTTTTTAGTGGTATTTAATTTTGAAGCTGTTTTTGTTTTCAGGTTTTTTTATTCTAATACGTAGCTTCCTAAAAACCGAAATCAACATAATTTGTAGGTTTCTAAAACTGCCGAGATTTAAAACGTAACTCTAACGGAACGTCTTCGAAATGTACATGAGGTAATGTACATAAGGAACGAGAAAACACTTGCTATTCTATCCATTCTTTTAATTTAATAGTAATAAACTATCTACATTAAAAAATCTATGATGGCACATAGATTTTTTAATGTAGGTAGTTTATATGTACAATACATTTTTAATTGCCTAAAATACCTATATTTGTCTTTTATCAAAAGTTAGACAATCTTAGTCCAATAAATTGCCTTTAAGTGAGTAAATTATATTATTGTGGATTTTACGAGTTGCATATTTAATATTTCTATTAGAATTTATTTTGATTATTTCTGCATAGTCCTTTGCATGGAAATGTATTAAATTAGCATAACATTGCATGTTAAATTGCACTACAATGCTCAATTCACCAAGGAAATAGAAAAACTGTGTTTTTATTTCCTACCAAGATTTTTTTAAACTCTATTTCAATAAATTAAATGTATTTTTTTATTGAATGTAAGTTTTAATTATGATAATATCTAATGGATACCTATGATAAAAATAAAAAAAACATACGATAACAGTCACCACATTATTAGCTCTTGACATCGCATGTTAATCCTGACAGTTAAGTTAAGCTTTTTATCATTAGGCCTATCTAAACTAGATATAGAATGTTAACTTTGACAAATTGTCAGGTTTACACGCTCTGCCCTCCGTCATAATAATTATGACTCCCATGAGTATCACATTATCTTGGAAATGAAACTGCGAAAACCTACTGAAACAGTTTCTTAGGACAAATGGACTCTTCCAGTTTTCATTTAATAAACGAAAACACATTATAACTTTAAAAACCCGCCTTTGAGCTTTTTTATAAAAGCACCCCACCTCATGCTAAGTAGAAAGTTGGGACATGACATGAAAATATCTTTTCACGAAAAGAGCCACACTTTATAGTCTTTTTGTCCACATTCTACAACAAAATGTATCAGTATTCACATTAGTTATTATGAATATAAAGAGCGGGCGGTAAAAATGCCTTACGACAAAAGTTCTATTTATACGTACAACGTGAAATTTTTATCATTTAATTCCTGCAGTGGGGTGGTTCCACTCATGATTACAAGCAACTTTTACTATGGGCCAACTCCGATATCACGAAAAAAAATCAGCTGTTTCATAGAAAAGAAACCTACTCGACCCATTAGGGTTAGGGCATTAGCATGGAACAGCTGATTTTTTTTTCGCGATATCAGAGTTGGCCCCATAGTAAAAGTTGCTTGTAATCATCAGTGGAACCACCCCACTCCGGGAACCAAATGATTAAAATTTCAGCGTGTATATGATATGATATGAACTATGTAGGTACCTTAACTGGTTCCTTAACTATTAATGATAATAATGTAATGTTTGTTAATTGTCATCCCTATCAAAACAATTTAGTAACAATAAACATACAGAAACAGGGTTGTGTTTCTGTGCTTGTTGTTCTTATTATATCATCTTCTTAACGTGGAAATGGTTTCCTGAATAAGTTATGGTACCTACTTTATCTTCTGAAAAAACATCAGGGACTTATGAATACGTAAACATCGCTGCTTAACCATACATAACATGGTTAACGTAGTCAACAAAACATTTCAGTATGTTGACGATGAATGTAAGCACAAATTAATTGCGTTGTTGATAGACAATCACTTAATTAGAATAGCCTTTATTTCAGAATAACCAATAAATCTGTGTTTAAAAATATAATAACAACGTCTCTACAAATAAAAGCAACTACCTACATAAAAAACTTGAAAATACAATGCAATCAACTTCCAATAACCTCTAAAAAGGCTCACAATGGCTTAATACTTAGAAAATTTTGAGATCTTATTCTGAATCAAAATTTTAAACTGTCTCAATGTCAAACTAATTTGCAAAATACTCGAACGTAACGCGTGATGGAAGAAAGTGGAATCGTGACATCTGTCCGCACTCTCGTTGGATTACGGTGAAACGGCTGCTTTCTACGCCACCAAATTATTGTATCAGACCAGTAATGCGGCTATTACGTATTTCAATTGCAATTGCTGCCTCGCATTCAAGATGCTTGAAAGTCATTTCTTTTCAAAACTCTTATACTTAAGGCGTAAAACTGTAACTTTGTAAAAACATTGAGAAATCATCACTTTATCGAATATTAGAGGAAAATGTGCAAAATTTTTACGTCCGTCGGTCGCCGGAAAATGTTTAAATAAGTATATTAGTAACTTCACATTATTGATCCAAATAAAGATTGTGAAAATTTCTTAAAACTAGAGTACCGATTTGTAAATTCATACGTCGTTGTGTAGGTATTCTAATTTTATTAAAACTGACACCGATTGACGATCGATTAAAAAAGGATAAGTGGACTGGAATAAGTGATTTATGACCGCTGAACCACGGACTTAATTAAAATTCTACGATGACATTCTAATCAACGGCAAATATTTAATGCATTGGTTGGTACGAAATTACCAACAGATTTTCATTTCAACATTTTATTTTATTTTCCGTATGCGTGATACGCGGCAAACTTTATCTTTAAATTGCATTCTGGTCAATAGGGAACATGCATCAATTTTTTTTTATCAAAATCAAAAGTATATTGCGTGAGAAAATCAACTGTAATATTAAAACTTTTCTATTGCTTTTTATCTTTTTATCTTTATTCTTTTTATCTCGTGATAGTTACTTGAAGTTAGCACGCATCAGCACCCGCCGAAAACGCTCTATACAAAACGGTGACGTCACTTGTCATGTTTCAGGTGTGTTTCAGGCGCGGTTAATATGGAGTTAGACTTCAATTATTTCCCTAAATTTTGCGTTTAAGTACATGTGTCATACAAAATATTATATCTTATTCGATATTCTATCTGACCGTAATATAACGTTTTTTTTTTCATTTTTGGATATAATGCACTGAAGTGCAAAGTGTAAAATCGTTATTTTCCCCTGATTTCATCGTGTGATGAAACTATTTTTTTTTTTTGTGTTTTGTTAATATCAAAACGAAAGGTGCCTCTATATAATGGAAATCCTTAACTAAAATTATGTCATCAACTCAAAATAGACCTCGTCCGATTTAGTGTAACGAAGCTATTTAGCTCTCTGTTAGAGCCTATCAAACTAGCAGACACCGAGCAAATTAGAAAGGATGGCGTCCTATTAAGTAACAATCAATATCAATACGCGAATAATCAGCGCCGGCCGGCGATCGCATAATGATGCGAAAGCAACAATCGCATATGACGACTCGTTACCAAATAAGTGGAGCAATAATTAAAACTAAATTGTCACTCTATGATTTTATTTCGACGAAGTGACTTTTAATGGGTGGCAACAATTTTCAAGCTCACATTTTTACTGAATCATTGCTAGAATAAGAAATATTTACTTGTAAGAAAAAAAAATAGGTGTTATTTTAAAAATGACCTAATTTTGTTATATAATATTATTTTGTTTTGTAAAACCTACATAATTCAGAAGAACGATGTGATAAATTTAGAAAGAAAATGTCGTTTCGCAATTTAGATGCAGGATGTATACTTGAAATGCAGTTCCTTTAACACTCCATTCTGTTGTGCCAAAGGAATAATAACAGAGCAAAAACCCAGGAAATCGTGTATCTGGGAACATATATTCAAGTTTGTAAATATCGTTACTTATGGCTGTTACAGCTGATAAGTTTCTTGCGCCCGTTCTTCTTGTCAGCTAAAAAAGTCTGGAACGGGTGGTAGGAAAATATAGACGATTCAAAAGTACTTAACAATTAAGTTTATTTGAATAAAGCTTATTTCACTTTCACTTTCACTTTCATATGAAATGTCCCCGGGTGGCGCGCATTGCCGCCGTTGAATACATTTTGACTTTGTTGAGGAATGTAAGTTGTTCTGACACTCTGAGCTTTTGTTACTGAAACAAACTAAAAACTAAAATAACTTAGTTACCTTTGGTTTTTACGTTTTTCCTATTCTAGTATTGTTATTATAAACAAAAATATAACATCAACGTAAAAATATTGTTACAAAGTGTTAGCACTCGTTTGTTTGTAAAAGCTGAAAAGAGGTCACGTGTTAAATTACCTCTTACGAAACATGTCCCTTCATATCACATTATCACCGCCTGTTACTTGTAATGATCAAGTTCAAGGTGATGTAGATACCCGAAGCTCGTTAAAACTAAGCCAGATAATCCCAATTAAAACATGAACCAACTGAAAATGTTGAGTCAACTTTAATGGGAGTTTTTTACTCATCCTATAATACAGAGCAAAAAAAATGTTACGGCTTAGCTTTTGTTAACTTGATTTATAAAATATAGATATTATATAAACAATATTTATGTAAATAGTCTGCACTATTTAAAAAATATATTTTATATAAAAGCAGCTAGTTTATTAAAAAAAATAGAGATCAGCATTGCACACATTGCTTCGATTCTAAAGTATGTAACTAAAGCACTTGTGTTGGAATCAGGTACAAATAATGAACCACAAACACCAAGACAAGATGCCATAGGATAGGTTTTTTTATCAAAATTGATTCCAAGCCGGGGATCGTACCTGGGACATCAGAAATGGCAATGCCATAAAAACCGGTGTGCAAGCCACAAGACTATGGAGTAGGTCATAGAGACAAGCATAGACTAGACATACCTGGTGATTCACAAAACAAAGCTCGAAAATTAGCGCATAAAGTGATTTCTATGCAAATTTCCGAACTTACGGCCAATGACCTTGCTACATAAAACAAAGGGAGAGATAATCTCTAACGACCCACAAGAAATTGGGACGGAAAGAGGAAAACAGACTTTCTTTAAATAGGGCAAGGCTAAATTAAAGAAAAAAGTCATCTCGTACCGACAAAGCTTTTAGGCTATTTTTGAAAGAAAATCTCACGAAGCAAAGTCATGACACTGCTTTGAAGTATTTTTCTGATACCCAAAAGTCTCCTTTACACTAAACATCAATTTATGATATATCATATCTATCATACTGTACCCGTGATTATCTCAAAAAGCGGAGAGTGTCATACAAACAAATTACGTTAATTTTCAGACTTTTTCAAGCCTTTGAATATCTTTGATTCCCAATTTTTTTTCAAATCTATGGATATAAAATAATTATTCTTTTAGTAACACCTCTATATTAAAATATAATGGGTGTAATGAAAGTTTTGTTTGATAATTTTCATTACGCCCATCCATTCTGCTATTAATTTGACAAGTTTATCTGCCCGAAAACAAGTCACAGAAGATTTTTGCTTACCCTGTGACACAAGCATGTGTTACTACAGCTATCCCATACTAAACTATCATGGTGATGGCTCTATAGATTTGAACATTTTTCCAAATGGCTGAAATATGATTTTCCCCATATTTCCGCCAATTTAAAAAAATCACGAGTATCGGTTGAGAAAAGCGACACGGACAGCCGGACAGCGGGACAGCCGTACAAACATACGAAAGCATTTTTACCCAAGCTGAAACAGAGACGCTTCAAACTCGCTTGATCAATTATAAAGTTATTCGTCAGAAGTGTTTTCCTAGCAAGTTCCCACTAACATCAAAACCTTAACAGTCATCATCATCATTATATTTGTCAGATATACCTACATATCTCGTGATTCGCCAACTCTACTTGTATAAGTGTATAAACCACTTTGTTATGGGAGCTGAAGATCAAATAATAAAGGTATGATCGAAGTGGAACTGAGGGCTCTTTATATTTTTATAGTAGTTTTCTATAGATTGAAGCTATTTTGATTCTACAAAAACTAGTACCTACGTAAGTATCACCATAAACGTTAATACATGTGCATAAATCTTATTTAGACTTTATAGCCACAGATCTTAATGTTAGATGGAATGGAAATCCGTAATAAAACTGAGCTGGTTGCCACTTGGGGAACAAGTCCTAGCTAGTATGTAGCTGCCCAACATAGAAATGATTTCAGTTAGGTAACTATATTGTTGTAACTACATTGTCTATGCATCTCACAGTAACAGATCATCGCGGTAATTCTGAACGATAAAACCAAAAACGTTACGTTGTCATTTAGGTTATATTTACCTAAAAATCTTTGGTTTAGCTTCATAATTTTCATTTTAATTGTCCCAGATTGTAATCCTAGACTTCTTAGGCCGGCCACACACAGACGGAATCACGTTACGGAATTCCGTACATATGTGATTCCGAACGCAGCTAATCCATACAAAACTATTGACTACCACACACATACGGGATTTTTCCGTACGGAATCTTCATACATTATCGAAATTCCGTTCAGAATTCCGTAACGGGATTCCGTCTGTGTGTGGCCGGCCTTAGGCAGAGTATTCAACAATTTTAACAAAACTAAAGCGAGTATTTTTCTGAAAACGAAACTGAAACGGTAACGATTTAGCTTTGGTTTTATCGTTGAAAATTAGCGCGATTAGGCCCCAGGACAACACAGTTATGCAAGAGAGGATTCGAATCGTTCGTAATGTGTAATGAACTAATCTTTTTGTTCATTACACATACCGTTAACCCCATGAAGAGGTACCCAGGTAGCAAAATGACGTCGAGTACGAAAAAAGTACGTCATTTTAAGGTCAGTATAGGGTCACTGTGTTGGTCGGAAGCGTACGTCAAAATGACGTCAAAATTTGGTCAGTTTAGGACCATTTATCATATATTGGTCGGAAGTGTCGTCAAAATGACGTCTTTCTTTGGTCAGCTTGGTACCAGTACTAGATCTAGAAGTGAAAGCACTTTATGAATTTAAAGTTCTTCTGCTATTCAGTTCTCGAATATAAACCCACTATTTAAGTCCACCAATCATTACCAGCCCTTTAATGTCTTAATCAAAGATGTTTCCTGTCTCTCCAAGTTTATTATTATTAGGTACTGCAACAATCTCTTTGATCCTGGTGATATTTATGTGTTTTATGACAATCCATAACGCTTTCATGGTCAATAACATTTGAGGCAGCTTTATGATAACATATCTTGCTACAATATTGGCAAATCTTCTTTATATTTATGCATATTGGTTTGTTATTTTTCACGCCAAAACCGCTGAACTTTTTATTTTTCATTTTCATTGTTATTCCTGAAACTCTTCCGAAAAACAACATTCCAGCTGATAAAGTAGTATTTTTTTTCATCATCTGCAAGTCAATTAGATTTTTTCCGTGAATGGTCGCATTTTTTCTTAATTTCCCGTAGGAGGAAATAACATCCCATTAAAATGATTGCACATTATCGCAATCACACAAATGCGCGGTATTTTTTCCCCAGTATTTTCTAATTAGGGGGACGTGTTTATGGTACCCCACTTAAAATGGGATGTAATTCCCTCAATGCCTCGGCCTCGGCGTGAAGGTTTCACTTTATGGTCTACAACAGGAAGTGATATTTTCCCATAATAAAACATTTATTTCTGCAAAAAACATAATTATAAATACACGAGAAATTTTCAAACGCAAGGTCATTGTCGACTGTAATCAGATTTTGTCACACAGATTAAAAAGAGAAAAAATATCTAAGCTATGTTAGGTTAAATTATATAGGTACACAAATCTCAAGCTCCATAATTATTAGTTAGCTTGACAGAGCGTTAGAACAAAATCTATCTAAAAATTATGTATTGTCAAAAAATTAACGTTATAAGTATTTAACTAATTAAAAACAAATAGAGTAACTTGTTGAACCTCGAACGACATTAATTAATGATTTGAAATAATATGAAATGTGTTTTCTTTTACATTTATTTTATTTGAAGTATAATCAAACTTTCTATTTACTTGCCAGTAAACGATTAGATGTGACTACGCCAAAGATGTTTTTCTTGCCTCATAATTAATTATTTTTATTTTATTTTTTTTATTTTAGTTTATTAGGGAAACAAACAGCAATTTTACAATAAATATGGGTACCACAATTGAATCACACATTTGCCAAAACAGTTTCCACAAATAGCTTACACATTGGTATTGGTATAATTATACTTTATTTAACTCCACGCTAAGTGTTTATATTTTCTTAAGTGCAAATGCACCTCGCGGTGGGCACTTGGCAACATAAATAACGCGTCTGTTACAGCGACACAACAGCTTTGGCTATTAGAAGTTACGATAAAAGCCCAAGATTGGCCTCCCCACCGGATGTCGCAAGATCATCGATTATATGCATCGTATTAACATCAAATGCAGTCAATTTTCTTTTGCGATGCGTCGACGCGCGGAAACGGGCCGTCTACGCCGTTCCTCATCGGATGCGATGCGGACGAGCCGATCGAGGCGTGGGCCGAGTGCCGTGCCGACACGGCCGAACCATTCTACCCGAGACCAGCGTACTGACCGCACGCGCCACGTGCGATCCCAACGCGAAACTTCTCTCGCTCCCGATAAACCGTGAATGAAGTGGTGCTATTGAACATTTTGAACGAACAAATTTTTTATTCGGTTCGGTTTCGCAAAGCTCGACTACCTGACAGTTTATTTTGTTTTGTGTTTGTTTATTTTTGTTTTGTGCCTGCACATTGGAGGTGTTCAGTTTATTTTCAATACAGCCGACTGTTTACTGTAAGTACGTATTGAATTTTAATTTATTTATGTGGGAGCGAGCACTAGCTGATTTATGCGAACGAGATGATTGGAATGAATTGCATTTTACCAATCGAAGGTCGCCGGTGCGTATTGTCGCGCATCGGTTTCTGTGTCAAACATTGTTAAAGGCCGGCTTACTTATCGTGCATTGTTATTTGAAAAAGTCATTATTTATAAATCGATTTGACTAGAACTACTGGTTCGAAAGAAGAAATCAGTTACAGTACAAATTATCCTCGTTTAACAAATATAATTTGTCATTTAAATAACAATTATGACTAGTAAAGTATAATTAATGAAGGTAATAAAACATGTTTTTATAATAGGTGAAAAGGCATGTTAACGACCTGATTTTAAAGTGACATCTTGTGGTTAGAATCAGATACTTATAAGAAAATATTTATTGTATGCTGATCGTTAATTTTGAATAACTTGTTATTATAATAATAGGAAGAGTACTTACCTACTTGGATCGTTAAAAACTTGTTTAGTTTAAAAAAAAACTTGTATACAAGATAAATTACAAATTGATTTACAAATTAATTAATTGCCGCTGTCATAAAGTATTAAAAGGAAAGGCAACTAATCATATGCAAAAGGCTATAACTTTAGTTTACGATACAACAATTTAATGAAGTGTTTAGATTTGTTGACATTGTGCGAACGCAAAAACTGCGTGCGTTGAAGTCTTTTACGAGTAGTATCGCAAAACCTAATCTCTAAATAGAAACTAGTTTGTTTTCACCTACTTAAGTATTATTATTTTGAAGTATTGTGATATATTATATTTGCTTACTTGTTTATGTGGACTTACAAACAGTGATAAAGTTATTGACACTGACAATTAATGTGGGGTACCATTCGCACTCACCGAGTTGACTTGTTTGATTTATCGATTTTGACCTTTATATCAACTGAATCATACTGTTTAGGTTAATTAATCGGTAATTAAAATGAATGCACTTAGTGTTCCTACATTATTTTTCCGATGACAACTTCGCTTCTGTAAACAGCAACGCGGTTGTGGATTACTTAAATTAAATATTATTGCTTGAGTATGACTACTAAATTACTTTGAAACTAAGATTAGACAGTCTCTTAATTGAAGATCCTTGGCATTTTGTACCGAGCTAAATCGATTTGCATGCAATGGTTACAATTTTCTTGATAGTAATTTTCTGGGATTTCGTTTAAGAACATATTTTTTTGCCTTTATTGAACAAGTAGGTACAGTCAGCAGCACATCAAGCTATACGAAACTGTCAAAAATCTACAATGAATTTTAAACCTTAAATTGCTCGTCTTAAAGTTTAAAAATGATTAAAGAAATTTGACAGGTTGTAGAAGCCCATCGTGCCGTCTACCGTACTTACTTATTACAATGACTAATCATTTATTAATTAGTTTCATTATGTCATTTGGTGATTATGTGATCTGATGGGGAAATACTCTCGGTGGGGAGTTCACCCGCAATGACAATTTACTTACATATACCAGCAAAGTTCAACTGATTGCAGTTGCAAATGAGCAAATTATGAAAAAGTAAATAGGTATATAAGTGATTTGTTCTCATTTTAAAGATATTAAGTGTTCTTTCTCGTGAGCTAAAATATTTCTCAAGATCGGTCATGTTTTGAAAGTTTTTAAACATATCTTGAAACAGTGTATGATTTTATTATACTCTTTATTGCACTCATAAAAACAGTTACACAAAAATAAATTGAGATATGTACACAAAGGAGGACTTATCTCTAAAAGAGATATCTTCCAGCCAACCTGAGAACGTGTTTTGATTAGTTAGTTTTAATTTAATTTTCTTTATTAGACACATAACAGAATACAGTCATGAAAGCAAATGATTACAATAGTACAATGTCCAAGTACTAGACTAAACTCCAACAACATGCATCCTTTAATAAACAATGTTTTCCGTGAGTGAAAGAGATAGATACTTAAAATACTTAGGTACTTAGTTAACTAAACTCTAATATAGTACTTAATAAGCATAAATCGTTATTGAATCGTATCAGCTAACAAAAATATGTAGTAGGATCAATATTAACATTAAACAAACTACAGTACAATAGAGACAAAATTAGTAATATTGGTAATGTGCAGCATAAAAAGTAAGCTAAATCGACTCATTTTATTGGTTACTCAGTTTATTAGCTAGGTTTGAGAATTATCGGATACCATTCCACAAGTAATGACGAAATTAAGAAGACTGTAAAGTTTTAATAAGACGTCATTGTTTGTGTGCTCACGCGGCTGTTTTTGTATACACGTGTAGTGTAACACACACCGATCGCTTCGAATAGTTATCGACACAAAAAATATGTTCATAGTCATCATAATTAAACATTCGCCTTTCACGCATTGGTTTTCTTTGGCATTCGTACATCCATTTTATTTTATATCCATATAATAGTTGAATAGATTTGCTGTACCGAATTCAGGTACTTACCTAAATGTTTTATATTATTTTTTATTATTATTTATTTATTTATCATAAACAAAGTGGATACAATATGGGGTTACAAAATAGTGCCACAAAACCAACTATTCGGTTTGACTGACATTAAAATAAAACAAAACCATAGTTTTACGACTAATTTTTAGTGTATTTGAGAATTTTCCAAATAAAGATTACCCAAATTTATTTTATTGACGATATTCGGCAACTATCGGATTTCAACCAAATAGTTGATTTTACAAGCCACGATTTCTTATTGCTGATGACACGTATTTATTTACGAGATATTTTTTTCAGTTAACTTTTTATTTCTTTGACATTGAAATAAATATCAAACGTAATCCTGATGACTCTTATTCTAGTTTTCTCTGCACCAAAACTCTGTCAAAGTTATAGTTATCGTCAAATGATAATGCTACCTGTTTGTCACGTCAAACTTGTCAAAGGACATCATGCTGGCTGGCAACCCCTTTTTTGGTTAACTTGTGCTTAACCAGTACTTAAACAAACTTGTTATCGTTAAAGTTAGATGGTGCAACTCAGCCTAGTTGCAAAAGCTGACCGCGACATCACTAACCAAACTAGTGTCTCAAGCTCAAGTCATCCCGAGCTTAGGTTTCCAATCAGTAAGCTCATCCGACGCCGTAAGGGACCGTTATTGACATGCGCTTGCAGGTACATTGTAGCTCACCTCAGTATTCCCACTAACTAGTGTTTGGCACGATTCTCCACACAATGGTGGCTCGACCGTAATGTAAACGCGACGTTCGTGCCGCCCGCCGCATTACCACGGATTAGGTTACAGAAACGAGGAATACAATCATCGGTAGCTGCAAGTGGTATTTGTGAACACATCACTTCTTAAATAACATCTGCAGATCACGCATACTAACATTTTGCCGCACGATTCTACGATTAGTCTATCAAATGCTGTAACAGTAGCAGAACCGCAAACTGTCCTGAGATGATGCATAATTAGGTATCTCTCACGAATTACACAACGCCTCTCTTTTATGAAGACTTATATTTTATTGTAACATTTTGTAATGCTTGGTTTGTGGTTATTTTAACATTTACGTAACAAAATACGATGTGAAAGTATTTTTTTAAGGTAATAATAAATATAAAAAATATTGCAACTGCATTTCATTTGGGTCACCAAAACAAACAACTAGCCAAACCGTTCATTATTAAACCAAACCTGTAAAATGTATCATTGTTTAATCAACAAAATCATTTTTTTCCATTGAGTACACAGCCAATAGTTTCATTGACATTGGCACAAGAGCCCAAGGCGTCGGAAACCCGTAGCGAAATCAATGCGCAGACGCACCTGTCCGATAAACCGGCAGACGGGCCTCAATGTTGCTATTACGAGCGAAATTGAACTTCCAAATACGAACGATCAAATTATAGAACACCTCTTTAGCACCATAAAGCAATAAATTAAAAAGTTTCTATTTCTAATTTGTGTGAACATGTATGAATGTGAAATATATATCATTATAATGCAACAAACGAATCAATAAATATAGGGTCTATTTTTTTACCAACGTGCGCACGGTAAATAAGAGTTCCTATATGAAATTTTAACTTTTCAAGATAGTAAATAATTCCGTATAACATATATAAAAAAATTACCGTTCCAAAAACTCAAATAAAATGCCATTCTACAAAAAAACCACGTTACCATGCTTATACATGCATGCTGAGTTTTCATGCTGTTTTACAAATTTTATGTGTCCTGTTAATGTCATGTTTAATAACATCAATAAAGATGTATGCACACTCTCAGAAGAATACCAATATGTGTTTTATTAACAACAAATCGTGGGACACAAACTTTCTCCTTTTCAAGTTGCCGCTAAGTAAACGGCACGAGTGTTTTACAATAAATATATGGAGGTTTTAATGTGTATTATCTTTCGGTAAAAACTCGAGAGGATATAGCAAGCACAGATAGCGCGGGGGCGGAGATAATGAAGCAAAGATTTACTCTCAGGTCGAAAGAAGCACTTGCTGGAATCTCGCCAAAAACCAATCTGCTTCCTGCAAACACTTGCCACTGGTAACAAACATAACTCATTTAGAGTTCAAAGGTGAGGTTTTTACTTTTTTAACGAAAAATTGTTACTACAACCAATTTCTATCTTAAACTTTACTATCGCATAATGATCTTACCATGGAGTGACTAGTAGTACCTTAAACATCTGCGTATTTTAATTAAATCCAAATAGAGAAAAGAAAAAGGCACGAACGCGCTTTAGACAAAAGGCTATCGCAACACCAGATTACCTAGGTATATGTCATAACAAAGGGATTTTAGAACAGAATAATTAATAGGTATATTACAAGTACAAAGTTTTACACTTCGTAGCAAAAACAAAATATTGCGGTGTGTGTTAATAACACTCGTTTATTTTTCACGAATTTCAGGATACCATAATAATATTCTATGACGATACATAAATTACATCCTATCTCGCTGGATTTGATAATTTGGTTTCGAAATCTACCGCACTGTAACTTTGACTTGACTGGACACGTAAATAAACTTACTTGAAATGTTTACCCAGACACTATTTCCGTTACATTCCCTTTTAATAATGTTTGGAAAACCTAGTAAATTGATATACTCGTAAGTTCAAAGGTTTATTCAATTGCGCTGCAATCGCGTTGCTGGCGAGATTGCATCAGTCAGCATTGGGAATATGCGTTGTTAATTACACTAATAAAACATCCATAAAGTCTTTCCAATCAATGGCGTTTCTATGGTATACCTATGTTTAATAAGATTTATAAGGACCTAATTTATTTCAGTAATACAATAATTTAATGGTGGATTTGGAAACGAAATAAAAAGATTAAAACTTGGTTTAATTTGCAAACAATTATGATTGTCAAAAACAGAAAATAACAAGTAACATAGCAAATAACCCTGTATGAATATTAAAAAATACATTTCATTTATTATAGGACTGCTAACATTTTTACACTTTAGCATACAATCTTCTTCTCAACTTAAGAGCCGCGATCTTGTCTGTGTAGCTTCCTCCACTCGTTTCTGTCCAAAACCAGTTCTTTGGTTTCTTGATAAGACACGACGTTCACCTTCTCTTTGATCTGTTCCATATAGGCTCTTCTTGGTCTTCCTCTTCCTCTCTTTCCCTCTAGTTTTCCTTCTATAATGTTTGTAATAAACTTGTCGTGTCTTATCAAGTGGCCGATCATTCTACCTCTTCTGTCTTGTATGACGTTTTTCATTTACTCTTTTCAGTACTTCCTCATTTGTCACCATCTCAGTCCAGCTTATCTTCTCCATCCTTCTCCAACACCACACCATCTCGAATGCTTCCAATCTTTCTTTATCTCTCTGCGTCATTGTCCAAGTTTTACAACAATAAAATTAAATAAATAAATAAATAAATAAATATTTGACAACATCACATACATTGCTCCGACTCCAAGGTAAGTAGCTAAAGCATTTGTGTTATGGAAATCAGAAACAACGGTGGTATCACAAACACCCAGACCTGAGACAATATTGAAAAGTTCATTTTCTACATTGACCCAGCCGGGGATCGAACCCGGGACCTCAAGAGATGGTGACGCCTTGAAAACCGGCGTGCAAACCACTCGACCACGGAGGTCGTCAAAATTCCTTAAAATCATTAAATTAAAAGTACCGTGAAGAACAGTCATAGGCAATCACAGCATGACTTTTATAGATAAGTTATTAACTAGCAACTAACACATAAAATTTTGACACAATGCGTTCAGAAAAAAAAATGTACTAATACTAAGATACAATGTTTTTTGTGTTTTAGTTTAATTTTTTTAAATTAAATTAAATTCAAAATTAAATTAACATTGCAAGAAATGTATTTTCTTGACTGGTTTGTCCCATTTGTCGCCAGACTCGTAGCTCCGTTCCGGTGTCATGTTGTTGATAAAAACGTGGTTTATCTGCACGTACTGAAATCAACGTTCACGAATGCGATTCTGTTTTTACGAGTTTATATCCGATCATGTGAACAAGCACACAGTGGGATTGTTCCCGCGCGGCCGACTCCTCTCACTCCCACGGCTCCCGCTTCCACTTTGCTCCACGGATACAATAGCTACGTTATTGCTATTTTTTTCTACGTCACCATTATTTACAATAAACTTTAGAATTCATCAAGCGTTCCTGGAAGTGAAACTTGTCTTTTTCTCGGCTCTTTGTAGAATCGAGAACGCTTCCGCGTATTGATTTTTGCCGATAATGCCATCGGTACCACTCCTTCGGATCAAGCCGACCTGATCCAATTCAGATCTGGAACGGACTGTTTTATAATACAGCTTAAGAGGATTGTCAACCACGTGGTCTCCATACAAACGGCGATAACGTTTCCCACCCTCTAAACCTTAACCTACAGTAATAAATTTTTGGTATTTTTTTGAAATGCCTAAATACTAGGGCTATACGTTTTGATTTTCGTTTACGTTTTGACGTCATTGCTGTAGGTTAAGGTTTAGAGGGTGGGAAACGTTATCGCCGTTTGTATGGAGACCACGTGGTTGACAATCCTCTTAATGGTGTGATCAAAACGTAAATGCCAAATGTCTGAGAAGGCACCATGCTTTCTTGGTAGTTCCCTCTTATTAATGGCTACTTGACATAATTAGCGTGCCAGACTTCTCTGTAAACATGCGTGTCTGCGGCACTTTTCAACTGCAGTTTATAGAGAAACCAAAATATTTATCTGAGAATGGTGCCATCCGAGCACCGACTGCACTAAGGTGACAACCGACCGACTTCCGTTTATTTATTATCACTTTAAAACCGACCCTACGCTCGCTCTTTCAAGCCGACGAACTCTCTGTTTTCTGCTGCGAAGATAGTAAAAGCTTGTGGATCGTAATATTCTGTAACGAAGCTTGCGGTCAATCCACGGACAATGACACCTGAATAGCGGTCAAGTTTTGGTTTTAATTAGATACTGGTGATTTATCGTTGTTTCCCATCTTGAGCGTTGGAGTTGGTGCTTTACTGTAAAGGCGGACTCGGGCCCGCGTTGCGAACAAAGATTACCGTTGGTTACAGACATTTTTTCCTTTTAATTCTGCGAAGTAGTGTAACGGTGTCATGTCCATTTGTTTTGGTCCAACACTGCGCAACTTTGCGCGTAATATTCCGTAATTTGTAAGTGTGCGCCAATTATGTCATTCTTACATTGTAAATTAAGTAATTGAAATCTGCAATACGTGACGTGTGTTACAAATCTATTCTCATGCATTGATTGCTATCACTTACGGTTAAGTATCCTAACATGGAATTAAAACGATGAAGCGACCTTGTTATTGGGTAACATATTGCGTTTGCTGCCATTGTTAATTGTTCATTATATCTGTTACAATTAAAACTGGGTCTTAAAAAGTGTCGTGTGGCCTGCATTGGTTAGCTGAGGTAATCTCACGATTATAATAAATCTTTCACACGTCCACATTAATATTAAGCATTGTTAAACAAAGCCTGCATGTGCCCATTGTTTATACTAGTTGTATTGCATATATTTTGAGTGTTTCTTAGAATCATATTTTTTATCTACTTAGGTACTGATTTTGATGCGTTATTCAATGAATTTACATGCTGGATTTTGCTGATTTCTCGTAATTTTTCTAGGTAGGTTAAAATAAATTAATAAATATACAAGCAGAGTATTTACTAATTGTCATAATAAATCCATGCTTAAAAGCTATGAAATACTTAAGTACATTTGCAAATTTTTTTACAACATTCCTATTGTACATACATATTGTACATACAGTAAAAAATGTGCCAATATGTGAGAATTTTAAAAATAATGCGTCGTCGTGGGAAACGAACGTCCGTGCGTGAATGAAATAAGCAATTCGACGGCATGGGCACGTGGATATCACGTAAAATTCATATTATAGAAACTATAGCGACTTAGAACTTGGGATCCTAATAAATAATTCTGAACATGTAAACACCACGACAACCGAGCATAACCACACACAACAAGAATCGAAAAAAAAAGTTATTTGTACTAAATACATAAACATCAACGTTTGTTCTGTGACTTTCCGAAAAAGACAAAAAAAAACGACTTTTCATACCTAACTCGATCAACTGTTCGGACATTTATTGTATGGAAAGTCTATTTATTTTTTCTGAAAAGTCGTAGAACAAACGTTTTTGTTTATGATGTAAGTAATCTACTCCTGCGAGGTTGTACTAACTTTTTCAGGCGGGAATCGAACCCGCCACCTTTGGAAGTCCGGTCCAGTGACACGGTATCTCAGTTGGAAGAGTATAAGACCATTCTTCCAAAGGTCACCTGAGAATATGATCTGGTGACGAGTCGAATTTATTTAGTATAACCCTGTATAATGTTGTCAGAGTTAATTGCCTTCTAATTTAATTACATGCTTATATTTTAAGTCATGGTAAATAATGAAACAAGAATCGTAACAGATTAAATCAGGCTAATGATCCGTCCTCCGGTGTCTCTGTACGTTTGTCTGTAATGGAAGCCTTTGAGAGCTTTTTTTTTGCTCTCAACCTTAAGGGTTTGGAGCAACCCTCCCTAGCGGGGGGAAGCAGGCGGAAATCCTCATTGGTGGTTATGTCAGACCACCTTGGACATCTGGTTTCGTGCCCGGACAGGCAACGAACTTTCGACCGAAGCGACTGCCCTGCCCTCCCTCAGGGGAGAGAACAGCGCAGACGTCACATTTCACCAAGGTGATTGTGCGTCGAGAAGACGAGTTTCCAATTAAGCTGACTCCCTTAGGGGGATTGATCAGCCAAACCTGAAGGGTCGGGGTTGGAGGGGGCGGAATCGTCCTCCGTCGCCTCCAGGGAGCATCGTCAAGGCGTTTTTATTCTTCGATCAACGTTTCATCAGCCGACTGTCCCGTCCAATAGCTCATCCATCTTTCCCATCCCGCCAGTCTTAGTATTTCTCTAGTAGAATTAGCTTTTTTCTTGTTTATTAATTCGCTCCACAATTGGCCCCTAATAGAAACACAACACAACACAAGTGCTCGCTCAATCATGTGCCTAAATATTGGAGTAGGTATGATCAAGATCAGCTATCAAAATGTTAATTAAAGATGTCGAACTTCAAATGTCTTCGTAATGAAACCGACAGTTTCGTAGCATCAGAAACGACAGCTTATTAAGTACACTTCATTCAATTTACGAATACTCCCTATCTTATTAAAATGTTTACCAACATGATGTCAGAACACTTGCTAACTTATCTCAGAAACATGTCGCATGTCAAATCTTTGTAAGTTGTGTTATCATCAAGGGCACTAGATTCAATCATGCTTAATTAATCAATGCGAAACAAATTGAGTGTTCCACGAGTCAAGTCCGGTATTTTATGTAGTACTTACTTATCGAAGGTTATCACCCCATTGCGGTGACATCGTGTAACGTCGTCATCCATTAGTTGAATGAAATGCAATTTATATTTGACATAACTTTGTTATGCTTGGGTACATTTGGGATAGACGTATCTTTTTATATCAAGTTTCAAAGTATTTTTCTTATATCGAATCATTCTGATCTTACCATACAAATTTCAAGGATGTGCGTCCAGTCCATGAAACTAAACAACTTTCTCTAAGAAACATGTGTCAAATTTCGTCACAAAATTTTGGTCATCCTATACTAAATTGATCAGTGTTCTCTTTGATTTGTATGGATAGTAGTTTTTTTTACATATTTGACCATGTGTTCCTTAAAGAAAGTTGTTCAGTTTCATGGACTGAACACATCCTCAAAATTTGGATGGTGAATACAAAATGACCCGGTATTAGTGGTACGTTCTTGTTCAATCTTTAAGTTTCTAAGGTCTTAAAATGATAATATATTATGTCCGTTAGTGGGTTTTGCATAATATGCCTCGTGAGTCGTGAGTCATATCATGGCAAGGCGTAGTATTAGCACCCACAATTAGGATTAAGCGGCCGACTCGGCAATGAAAGTGACAACGGCGGACGAAAGTGACTCGCTAGATTTATTTACACTTGTTCGAAATAGACGCGGCACTAAACTACTGTCCACTTTGCCACGGCTCCGCCTACCCCGCTATTTATATCGCCTCGGGCGTAGATTTGATGCCATCTACGGCAACTAGAATTAACAGCTACTTTAACCCTCTTTCCTTCGAATATAACCTTTATTTATAAGACGACAAGAAAATCGAACTTGCTCGCGAGTGTCACTGCGCGAGTGCCTTTTACAACCATAGCAATTAACTGCATGTTCCGTGCATTGAGACATTTTTATTAACTTTCTTTGTTCGAAATGAACACGTAGCTGTACGACGACGCTACCTGTCTTGTTCTTCGCCAAGCTCAATGTAACAGCTTACTTTTTGCACGAGGTCATTGAACTATGCCCTTTTGAAAGTCCTTTGTTTGTTTGTAAACATCGCGAAATTCGAGAGCTTAAGTGCATCGATTCGCAATATTTACCAGTTGTATAAAATTCGCTAAACACAAAAGTTGATAAATGCTACTGTGTTAACTATTAAACAAAACTTCGATTAATTTTTACTTGGCCAACCTGAAAATAAATAGAATAATAACGACAAAAACGCGGTTGGTCTCCTAACTTTACCACACGAAAGGAAAGTACCTTAAATATTGAAGGTGGGAAATTTTACTGAAAGAAGACTTTTAATTTTGAAAATAATTAAAACTGCATTTTTGAAAGCCGCCTTGAAAAAAAGACGTTATTTTATTTTTACGATTCAAATTGAAACGGTTAAGTACTCTACTTTGGCTTATTTTTTCTTAAATAACACAGCATCTTAAACAAAAGGAAGACCATGAAATTTAACATTAAATTATCACGTATTGTATGGTATCGTATGCGATTTTTTATTTTTTTAACCCAGTTCCAATTATTTTTAAAAAGAAAATGAAGTCTTCTTTCAATATAATATTTAAGGTAGTTTCCCTCCATGTGGCAAAGTTTTGGGACATCCTGTTGAACGTCTACGGTGCTACGACATTATTTTGGGGGAAAACATAGTATTTTATTTAAACATTGAAGTTGTTATAAACTTTGCTTGTGGAAATTTTTTACCTACCCGTTACATCAAAAGTCTACAAGATACCATTATCTGGAAATACTACTTTTTTCTGTTCATAAGAAGTAAATGCACTTCGCAGAATATTGTCTATGAACTGGCATGGCGTCTAACAGGTTGAGCGTCAGTCGGTAATAGAGACAGGAAATCGCATTTGCAGCCGCAGTCCGCTGACCCAACTCAATGAACGATGTTTGACATCGGGCCAACCTCAAACAATATCCTTGTAAATGGAGCAGCTGAATGATGCGATTGGCCGTGAGTGGGCGTCCCAATTGCGTTACAATCGTGGCACGCCGAAGGCACGGACGCAAAGAAACAATCATGGGCGTAGCAAGGGGGGGATTTGGGGGTTCAAACCCCCCGCTGAATCAAAGACTTACTTAGTAAAATCCTTTTTTCTGTCAAGCGTTTCTTTTTAATATAGGTAGGTACTCCCCCGAAAAACTGGTCTGGCTACGCCTATGCTCAAGTCATATGGTGTCGCGTGGCTGGTTATCGATATGAATGTGGTGGTCACGCTTCCGCGACTGCGGTAGCGTGCCTACGAATCCAATGACATAATATTATTACATGCATTTTGCACGACAATGACGTTTACTCTTTGTTGCATACGATCATTCAAAATAACTACATACATCTATACTAGCCTTGTAAGTTGATAAAAGTTATCTATCTTAGGATATCAAAATACTAGAAAGACACGTTTGAAAGTTCTATGCATTTCACATTCCTCGAATAGTTGTACTCAATGAATCTAATTGGACACGTCCATTCATATAGGTGTGCATGTGTTTAGTGCAGTCGATACCCGGCAGTGACCCATTAAGGATTCCATGAAAAGCCGGTAATTAAACAAACAAATAAACGAGCATTCCATGCGCCCGAGGAATGTTGATAGAACCTTTTTCAATGGCCACACGTTAAAAGTAAAACCGTGCGGGAGTCAATTATCAAAACTAGCGAGAGAGGAATGGAATGCCACATGTAGTTGGATAATTTCGATTTCCTTTTATAGAAAGTAAGATTATTCCGATAGATGGACACGTAAACGCGACGTAGCGACCGACCGAGTGCGGCGGACAGTAGCATTATATGCATTAACATGTACTTATGTAGATTACAGTGAAATAATTCATGAAAACCTCATGCTACAAATAAAAATATTAGGTATTTAAAAAAAAACAGTTTTGTGTAAGTAAATGTTATTAAATGTATTTTTGATCTACTGAAAAATTTTAAAGGGTTTATTGATTGTATCAGATAAATATTTACTTATTTAATTTTCTAAATAAAACAAACTCCTTAAAATTTAATGCAGACAATCTTAATTACTAAATGCAAGATATCCTGAATTTTTATTGCAAAAAATTTTTACATAAAAAAAACTTGAAGTGAGGTCAAGTAAAATCGTGTCTAATCGAATTTCACGGCAGAACTCGTAGACTCTTATGTTGAAGATTGTTTAAAACAGCTCTACGATTAATATTAGCGAATCGTCCGGGTTAGTCACGTAGCTAAGCGGACCGAAATGTACGATAACTATAAAATTTTACGACAACCTCCGTGCCATGAAACACACGAGCCTATCAAAA
This sequence comes from Agriphila straminella, assembly GCA_950108535.1. Lineage (NCBI taxonomy): Eukaryota > Metazoa > Arthropoda > Insecta > Lepidoptera > Crambidae > Agriphila > Agriphila straminella. The sequence goes on from OX467314.1 coordinate 6,137,381, forward strand.
ATTCATCCAAGAGTGCAACCTCGCATTACCTTCCTGCTACCCTCGTAGACAGACAGACAGACTTGTGTATAAATACAACCTGTTTGTCAGGGTTGTCAACCTTAACTTGCAAAAAATCTATCGCGACATTACAATCATTACAATTACATACATTGTTTTATGTTGCCTATGTTATCTATTATTTAATATACCCATTACAGTACGAATTGAAAACTATTTGTAGCTTTTTGAGTGAATATTGTTATAATTGTGATCTTGTTTGGGTTGGAGGGTTGGTAACCTGAGACACAGAAATCTTTCTAGTTCAGGTATCAGCCCGCCACAGTCTTTAGATTGTACCATACTCTATCTTGTACAAACTGTATGTGTCTCTATGATTGTGGTGTGAAAATAAACATTATTATTATTATACTAGTACCTAGTCTAGAAAAGGTGGATCAAATTTTAATTACTCGATTCCAAGCCCTAAAGCCTTCTCCTAACTTACTCCTAACAACGTCTCAAGAAACAATTACTTAGTGTGACAGAGTATGATGCAGGTAACATAATCTCCGTGTTGCTAGAATGCTTAATAATGTTATTGAAAAGCTGATTTTCAATACAAAACAAATTGTACGGTAACAATACACTTCCGGAAAAACTCATATTTATAGTTTTTATTTAAGTATGTGAAACTCGTAGCCATAATTTTAAGTAGTCGGAAGTTATAAATACTTAAGTCCTTAGCTATAAATGGAATATAACATAAACTATAGTTAAATGCAACCAAGCCTTTTCTGCGAATGAACTCCGAAAGCAGTCACATAAATCATTTTCATTTCCGTTTAATTTAGAGACCCATAATGACTCAAAGTGTCCCTAATCTTAATTAAATTTATTGCTCGCTAAGTATATAATGATTCGAAAATTCTCATGTACAGATTGAAGCTAAGGTTCTATAGTTTATTTACAAACAATTACCTTGGTAAAATTTAGTTCGTTGTTAGTAGTAGTAGGCAAAAGAGTAAAAAGTGGCCACTTTAAGCACTTTTGCCGACTACTAAAACAACGAACTATATTTTACTGAGTTTATTGTTTATAAATAACTATAGAACCTTAGGTACAATTTAGTTAAGATGAGGACACCACTTGAGGGATATTATTTAACTTTATCTATAAAAGTAGAGAGTGCAATAATAATGCATTCTCATAAAAATACATAGTCGATTGACCTTTGACAAAAGGCGACCGCACATAGCCAATTAGAAATAATGTCTGTTCCAAAATGTTTTTGATATTGATTCTGAGATGAGAGTGCATACTTAACAATAATAATTTTCAACGTCAAATTCAATCATAATAAATAAAAAAATGAGGTACCTATGTCCATAACAAATTGTTAAAAAAATAAACCGCCAAGCTTTATATTTTATTTATGAATTACGGGTTGGACAAGTCGAGTGGACATAGTTTATTAACCAGACGCCATACAGGTAACGTAGAAGAAATATACTGCTCATATAGTCAATTACCTTCCTGTTCCTGCCCCGAGGTAACTACGTATACGTACTTCTTTATAGAAGTTTATAACAACATGATCCATCTAAGGCATCTAACGTTTTTGCAACCAATACGTCCATAAAATCTATAAAATGATTGGCCAAAACTTTTTACTAAGTTAAAGTTAAATTATCTTAGATTTCTAAAACAATATAAAAATGATTAATTACTTTTAAATTCAAAATATAATATCACTGAAAGCTAATAAGTGTAGAATAAAACGAAAATTATAGCGATTATCAGTAGACTAAGTATAATGACAGATCCAAAACAAGTTTTTTTTGTTAGAACCGCCAGACTAAATAATATTTTTAGAAGCTTTACTGCTTTACATTTGGAATTCATTACATTACACTTTCATAAATCAACTTGAACGCTGAACTCAAATTGTTTTCGTTTGTTGTACAATTTGTAAATAACATTTATACGTGAGCATGAGTAAACAAACGCATTGGCTACATTTTACTGTGGTAGTGTTTCACCACGTACGGCTGAGGGGTGTAATGCAAACTAAACTCACAAATTCCTATACATTCCCCTACAACTGTTTTCCCCAGGGGAAAATTCCAGAGTTTTCCCCTCCTTGCACGTTTACCTACCCTCACTAACGGGCGAGACAGGAAAACATCTTGGTCCGAGGTGAATACACTGTAACGTGAAGTTAAAAAGGTTTTTCTATTTTTTATCACTTCGATTGTTACGAGTGAAAAAGGAATTAAAGGGTGAATTAATCCTAAATAGTTTTTTATTCTTTTTTTGTTAGTAATGTTTTGAACAATACCCAAACTTTGAATTAAAAATTCATATCACAGTCAGTTGCACGTTGCACATCAACCTGCTACTTATTTGCGCATTTTCTTTCAGTCCTGTCTTGTCTAATGCAATTAAAATAGAGGTGGAATATCCGTAAATGAATGTTCGATCGACTTTAATATGTATGTACTAAGCAAGCTAAAAAGGCTTTACCACAGATACCCCCTTACTAATAAAAATAGTATAGCAGATGTATAGTTACACAATAGTTACTCTCTGTCAAACTATTTGAGTTTGACGTTAAAAAGAAAGTGACAAAACACTGTGTAACTATACATCTGACTATACAATCTTTTTAATAAGGGGATATATATTTATAGGTATAATAATACAATATAGCTTTCTTTACACAGGTATTAGACCGGTGTAAGCCAACTTACATAACAACGGTCTAATTTTCAATTAGTTATCAAATTGGTAGCCGAGTAAAATGTGGTTTTACCAATACGACCAATAAGGGTCAAGTCATTCATTTTTCTGGAACTCTACATTAGAGGGTCCTCATTAATGGGATTTGTTGAATACCATCGAATGTCTGATTGCATCCCGGCTTCCTATCATTGCCAGTTCAGCAATGACCTATTTTCACTCAAAATACTTGGAATTCGAACATGTTGGTTTTTCTCCAGTAAACAAAAGCCCTAACATAAAACCAATGCAAAGTTGAAGGTACTTCGGGGCTTTAACTATTATTGTGTTGTGATTGCTTCCATCTCACAGTTTAGAATCTTTTTCAGATAACTATTAACGATTGAAATATTGACATATAAATTCAATTACACCAATCGACAAGGAACCAACGAGTCACGTCCATCAATCAAATGAATATTCTATAGCGTGCTCGCTGGCTTTTCCGCATGAGGATTTGTCAATTGCCTGCGAGAACACATACCTTAGTATGAGTGGCGCACCAGACATCGTCGCCTTGAAAGTCCTTTATGTTTATTTACGAACTACGAACTTAATGCCAACTTTGTAGTTTATGCATGTGTAGTTGGACAAACTTCGTGGTTAAGACTATGGAAACTATTTTGATTTATCACTGTTTCATCCAAAGAAACTACTGGAAACACAGATGCGTCATGCGATGCGATACATAACAAACCTTCTATAAAGCATTTTTGGGATAAATAAATCTATAAAATAAGTTATGTGTTATTATTATAATAACGAGAATTAACTTTCTTAATGTTAATATTTTATTGTCTTTCAGATTCCTAAATAATCAATGACATAGAATTTGCGGAAGACTTATTTTATTGTTCGTCCATTGAATAGTTACCAGTTTATTACGTTGTCTTGGGCAATATCTCGTGACATGCTTCTGACTAATTGTCCGTCGAAAGGTAAGAAAACAATCGGAGCATTGTCTCTTGGAAGAGCCGTCCACAATGCGCGCCGTGCCTCACGCGGCAGAGCGCCCACAAACAATGAATGCTATACCTTTTCGATTCACGGCTTTCCCTTTTACCTTTTTACAGTTATTCTCTAAACACTACTCTTCTTCAACTTCGAATCGCTTATTGCGAAATTTTTGCCCTAACTGATATTAATTACCCAAGTATTTATATCAAGGTTATGTTAACTTTTCGTCTACATAAACACGACTCATCTTCAATTAATTGTTGCGATTGCAAAAATGCTAATATTTATCACCCTTCCCTGTCTATACAACGTGTAGTAATAGTTATGTTTAGTCAGAAAGCACATCTTTCCTTAAAAATATTTCTCTAATAAATATAAATTATCTGCGGATTCGTGCCAAAGGAAAAAACTTGGCGAAAGGCATACGACCATTCTCCAATGACAAATTATACATACAAATTACCTAATACTCAATAACACAATAAAACTATTAGCATACGAACAAAAATAAACATATTACTGTCAATTTCAATACTGGAACTGAATAATATAATTGCAGTAAATTAATTAGTTTTAATAAAACCAAATATTATAATTTGATTAATTAGTGTTACTTGGGCATAATGACGTGTTATGTGTACAATGACGATAAAAATAAGTTCTAATCTTAGCCGTTTCTTGAATGTAATCTAAAATCTGTCCGCCTTATGACGTTCTGGGAGAGTCTTAAGAAAACGGTAAACTTTTCTTAGGAATTTTGCAAATTCTTATTTAATTGAATTACAATATAACGAAACGCTACGCAATAGCTTTACATAAATCGTGCATCGCGTAAATCATCAAACAGGAATATTTTAATAATTTTCCTTATCAATTGTACGGTGCATTACAGGTCAAGGATGTCTGTGTGAATCTTTAAATATCGTTAACATCTCCATAGTCAAGGTACTTCCGAGTCATACTGCATATTTTCGGCAAGTTTTTTACGCATACTGTCGAACGAGCTCGTTGCGACAAGTTAAGCAAGCTGATTTAAAAATATTATTTGTGAGACAGCTATTTTTACCGACTTCCAAAAAAGGAGGAGGTTCTGTTTGACCCGTATGTATGTATGTTTCTCCGCGATTATCTCACGTTTGGCTGAGCCGATTTTTCTGTCTAACAGAAGGTACCTACACTAAAAATAAAAAAAAATAAAAAATCTTTAAAAAAACAAAAAAGACCTACCTACCTCTAAAAAGCAAGAAATAATATTCAAATCACTAGATACGCATTATCATTGTGATAATAAAAACACGTCTATTGAAGAAGAAGAAGAGGTTGGTTTTTTGAAGTCGGTTTATTGTTTTTTCAAACAATTTTTATAAAATAACAATAACCATAATTAACGCATTATTTTAAGGTAAGTATGTAGATGATTAATATAATTAGGTAATGTTTATTTAGGTATGTAAATATTAACAACATCTAATTATAATAGAAAATATTTAATGGATAATTAGGTATTTTAACTTTTAGGAGTAGCCAAAAACTGCCTATATGTATTTAAAAAAAAGTAGGTACCCTCTTACCAATTTTATTATTACTTAACACAATTAGTGTAATTGATACTTTTCTAATAATTGTCAATATCGTTAAAGAAAATGTGTATCGCACGTCTGTTGATATTTTCTAAGTAAAAATTTTTTCTGTCACTATATCAACACAATCAGTCATCTTTAAATCAATAATACCTACCTACATCGCTACTTAGTTTTCCTACTTTTTAATTAGATTAACACCTGCTTAAAATGTTTTTTTTGGAGTCTCTTTTTTCTAAAATGTGTAAAAAAACTACATAATTAAGAATCATCATTAGCGTGTGGTGTGTCGCATGTCTGCGCGCACGCAACTTACGCAATCTGATTGACAGCTCGTTTTATTCCGCGACCGTACATACAGGTATCCGGTTACGGATATGAACCTATTTACTATTGAAATTTATCACTTTTATTTTTAAACTTTATTTTTCACTACGGCTAACAACTACCACAAGTGGACTCCATAGCGTACATAATTTTTCCCATATTTCCTCTAGAACATGCGCTACAAAAAAACATCAAAAAAAGATGCTCGTATTCTGCCAGTCTTAAGTGTTCTTGTATAAATGAGTAATTGCTATAAATTCTTCTTACAATTATTTATATGAACAGTTCCTATCAAGAAATTCAGTTTACTTTAGTCTTAGAATAATAACACCTAGAAGCCGTGTCCTCGTATGCAGAGTGAGGCAACTGATACTAAGCCAAAATGACTTAGTTTTCAGTTTTTTATCCTCATACGTTACCTAATCGTAACATAAATCCAATAATATAGTAACTAATCTCCTAAATGTAGGAAAATTGAAACTATTTTGTACTGATTCGGTATGATCAGGTAATAATGGAGAATAAAAATCTGAAAACGGAGCCATTTTGGCTGTTTTAGTTGCCTCATTTTTAACAGTGCGCTTTGTAGAGAACTATCGTTCTAGGTGTCACTATTCTAAGACTTTAGTAAAATTCTAATTCCGTGATTACAGCGAGTGGACAAAATCAAGTCCACGGTGAAAGCTCTTTCAGAATCCGCCCACAGCATCCAGCATTAACTAATTTGAAATTGTAATGAGGACCAAACATTAATTATGACACAGTCAATAACGCGAAGTTAGCAGGAGTAGAAAGTAAAGGCTAGCACTTCATGGCTCATTGTACTAATGTCGTACTGCATTCGTCAAGACCATTTATTTGTAGTGATGCAACGAATACTAACTTTTACGAATATGAATACGAATATCGAACCTACTATCCGGCGAAATGAATACGAATAACTCGGCATAATAGTAAAACACTCATTTATTTAACCTTTTTCTATTTTTTTTATTGTAAAAGTAATTAAAATTTACTAACACAATAATCTGTAGATTCGCTGGTGACAGGCGATGCGATTTCTTTTTTCAGTCTGGATGTTGCCAGCCGTTGAATAAAAGGCACTCTGAGGCTACTGTGCATGGTTTATATGAAAAATACTTTTGAGCGAGTTTCTTCAGCCTTGGGAAACGTATATTGTCTCGCCAGAAGACCAATGGATCTGCAGACCTTCAAATATTAGGTAAACGTCTACTGTTTGGCGAATACGAATACTCGAATTCATTGCATAACTGTTTATTTGACTATCGTGCAGTCCAGTCTTCCATCATCTATTCCTGATCGAAAAGTCCAGTCAATATTGGTTGTAGCCGCAGGAGTAGAAAGTAAAGGCAGGTCCACACGGCCCGCATTGTGCAGCATTCGTCAAGGGACGCTAATACGGAAGCTGCGACGTGACGTCCTGCCCGCGGGCGGAATTGTTAATCGCCTCATTTGTCATTACTGACGAAAGTGAAAACTGCCACTGTGCATTGTGTCCGAGACATTACCTCCAGTTTAACTCCGAGAAGTTTCAAGGCTTCAACTAACTAAACCGATAGAATCAGCGAGTAGATTGTTCTAATTACCTCTTTTTTAAGTCGGTTAAAATATAATCGTCATATTGACTGTGTAAGTAATAATTGAATTCATAGAATATGTAAATTTTTGCTGTAAGCATTACCGGACGCTTGAAGCGTAGATAGTAATTACAAAACGCACTGGTCTGAAACGTACCTTATCCTTTTGATGATGCATCGTTTTAAGGACACTTAATATTTTTTTCAACACACTTGCTCGTAAAGTGAGCCCTAATACATCGCTTTTAGGGCCATAAACCGAGCTATAACAAACGCGTGCAATAATATATAAAACACTAGTACGTAATAGAATTAACCCTACAAAGTTAAATTAGTACCTTACTGCAAGTTCTAGGCGAGTAAACAGAGCATTCCCAATTTAGCCGGGTAATACAGTTATTTTTTTTAGTAACAACAAAGAGGTTTTATGCTGTTCAAAATTCATATAGATTTTTGGAATATATAAATGTGTAAGTCCTTAATTAAGTCAAACAAATGTTTATTATTATTAAATTATTCATAATTCACAATACTTTGTTATAAAATATTAAAATATTTGCATTTTATCACTTAAAATTATAATTTTGAAGTTGGCTGTATGCTCCTCACCCCTTTGTTCGAAAAATATTATTGCGTTGGACGTGTGAAAAAAACAAAAAAAAACCTGCGCGCCTTTTTCCATTATTGTTATAATTATTTTGTTTTTGTCGTATTTGTTGCTGTGTGGTAAATTACTTTGTTTTTTCCTCGCAAATGTGTTGAAAAACTCGCGAGCTTTTGCTTATTGCACACTCGGCTGAGTTACGCCCTCGCCTGCGGCTCGGGCTGCAACCCACAGCCTTGTGCGCAATGAGCAACCTAAGCTAACTTGTCTCATAATGTACTATTGCTATTATCCTCAATAAGACTCCATTAAAAACAAATGATAATAAATGCAGCCGTCATAAAAAAACGTAAATACATTTATAAAGAATAAGTGATCGCCTAGCTAAATAAATCAAAACCGAAGTAACACTGTCATAACTTGTTTATGCATCGAACAATTACGTACTCCCTTGAACTTTTAATGCTTCAAAATATCGCGAAGTGTCATTGTACCTCACAATGCCGTGAATGCCGCCTGCAATCGCTGTGACGATATGCATTTAATTATATTTAATCGTGACATAATGTATTGTGCCGTAAGAGCGAGTAAAAGTGAGGCACGAACTGTGACGCCTGCCCCTTATGGAGCATGAGACTTCCTAATTATGCAAATTATTACAGTTATGTTGCCATTACAAATGTCCTACTTACAATTATTTATTTATTTATTTATTTTATTTAATTACCTACAATAAAAGTAAAATTTCATACCAAACTTTAGAATAACTCCATCACGATACAATAAAACTTAAATTAAATACTAAGTAATTAATATTTCAAGATTTTCCTCTCGAAGTTAAGATAGATAAACAGATTAGTAGGGGTGTCTTTTTTTTCAAAAATATCAATCTCTAAGGAACCGTACGTATAACGGGTGTAACAAGACCTTTAACGAAGCCGAAGTCCACGTATTCCGCCCATCATCAGGATCATTTTTGTCTTTTAGTCTATACCTGGGAAACCAATAGTTACGAAGTTATTGAAGGTCAAAGTAATTTTTTTTTTAAAATTTTTACGAAATTTTATTTTATTCGTTATTTCCTACATTTTGACTAAAGAAACATTATCAAAATTTTTAAGTATTTTGTAACAAACAATGGCTTCAAAACGTCGTCCCTCGATGTATCTCATGAGCACGCACATAAACGTTGCCTTTCAACTCGGCCGCACGCAGCTGTTTAGCATACACTCGCAGGCGCAGCCTGTTGTACGCGTCACATTGCGTGGTAGTGCATGCAATTTTTAACTTGCATGCACTACCACGCAACACCAAAAATCAAAATCGTTTCCCACTAATAATTTTGAACAGAAATGGTCCTGATGATGGGCAGAATACGTAGACCTCGGCTTCGTTGAAGGTCTTGTTACACCCTGTATATGAATATAACGTTCTTGAACCGTACTTACATTCCAAAAACAACAAATTACTTTTCTTAATGCATTCTTCGAACTGTGAACGAAATGGCAGTATGGCGTTTCATTAAGAACTTCAGAATTATGTAAAAAAATATGTCTATTTATCAACATTGTAGTCAATAGCATATTGTTCCTTTATAGGGAATAGTCTATTAATTATTTCCTACTACAGATGTGTAAACACGATAATGCGGTTTTACTTCCTGGATGTTGTTACAGCGATCAACTCACTGCGCAGATTTTATCTACAAACAACTACGAAGATACAATCATTATCTTTGTAGAATAGTATTGTTTCATATATATAATTAAAAACACATTTTCTTACACAAAAGTGTAAGTAAACTTTTTTTACCATCGCCACTCGAAAAAGTGCGTTTAATTCAACGATAAGAGTGAATAAAACGCTGTTTTATTCACCGAGTGATTAAAAATATTTTGAATTTGGAACAAGCGCGCATCGTATGAATTATGTAGAAAAAAAATAAAACGTGCTGAAAGTATGGAGCTATTCCATAGATAAAGCCATAGTTATACAAATAAATTAAAAAAAATATGCCGCCAATTTTATTAAGGTTTTTTTTAGTGTCTTATCTTTGGGTTATTTTCTAAAAAATATCCCGCCAAATTAATTAGGTCCTTTTTAGTGTCTCATCTTTGGATTCTTTTCTATATATTAGAGGGAGATTAGATCTTCAGTCTTACATCAGTCCATTCAATCAGTCTGGTACGATCTTCAGTCTGTAAAAATTCAAAGTCTATACAAACTGATGAAATGGACTGATGCCAAACTGATCATGTAATTTCCCTCTTAGCGTGGTTGTTATATGTCATTGGAAAACTTCTAGTTTCACTACCAATTTTCTAATGTTTTAAATATTACTGATTACCTACCTAAATAATAAAAATGTGATAACTATTATATAGGTAATTAAGTACCTACTGCTATTTGTTTTCTCGCAGTCAATGGTAAAAAGTAGAGTACACAACTCGTGAAAAAGAAATTTCATCTCGGTACTTTGTATCCCTCGAACTAAATTCCCTCTTTTTTCATTTGTTGTATAATCTACTATTATTTCTTTTTGGTAACGAAAATGTTTACAATAAATACAGTTTTTTGATAGTGATTAATTTTTACTGTGATGTCTTTGTAACTTTATTATGTCTATAAAACAGCAATCGAATGATCTAGAAACGAGATCCAGTAAGCCTTACTTTTATGTAATAGTGATCTAAGTATACCTTATAGTAGCACAGCTTTACTTAGTATCGGTGGACGGCGCCAGCTGACATTCTTGTGTGCGCCGGAGCAACTTTCATGAATAGTAAACTGACAAGTTTTAGCTAGTATAGGCAGCCTTAAAATTAGCTGAACACTTCGGTACTTCGTCACACCAACTGAGGCTTGTACAAAAGTAAAAACCTTACTGTAATGTATGCAATAATTGATGTGACATGGTACTAAGTGTTCCGCTACTTCTGAGTCTGATAGTACTTGTCCAGTGTAAACAGTAGTGCTGATCGAACTAGTCGATTGAGCAGTAATTCGTAGTGAACTGGAACAGGATCAAGAATAGTAAATAACACTGGCTACAATACAATGCCCTATCATTATCGAGACACATTGGAATAAACTTATTAAATAAAAGAACAACTTAATTTACAACGAATCGTATTATTTAACGTGATACCTACGTGCAGAGCACTACCAAGTGAAATTTTATTTTTAAACTACTGATCACGCAAACACTACACACTTTTTTCTTTTAAACAAACTGAGTGTCTACCTAAACTTGGTGTATGTTACTGTAAAACCCCGAACATAGGTAACAATTGTGTAAATCCTAAGATTTTTCAGCAATATAATTAAGATTTACCAACCCTTAATAATAAAACCGTTAATGGTAAAAAAATGTCTGAAAAAGTTTTATTTTCAAGTATACTTTGAAATTATCTTTTACTTATTAGGTACTCACTAATAAAATAACAAAATCTTAATAATTTAAACAAAGGGTTTGATTAATGGGTAATTTATCGTAACGTACGACTTGAAATACTCCTAAGATAAATAAAAATAGTAATATGAAAAATAAATCAAAATGACACAGCAAAATATTTAAGTAAGTATTTTACTGATAGGTAATTTGAAATAAATAACTAAGTTATGATTGCTGATTCAAATTTAACAAAAATCCAACATTTACCAACCGTCATTGGAAAACCTAGCACGTGCCAAACTCCAATGGTAAAAGCCCGACAATTTTGTTTGCCTTTTATAAAATCTTTACATTTACCAACTCATGTTTTACGGTTGCTCTTGCTGCAATTGAAAAAAAAAGTTTTTTTCATTTTGTATTGAAAATAAATGTTGGTAGGTAAATCTTAAGATTTTCTAGTAAAACTTAAAATTTACAATATACGGACTTTTACGGTAACATATTCACTAAAACTTTAATTTTATTTGCCAATTTCATAAGGACATTCATGTATCATCAAGTTCGAAATCATTCTCATAGGATGTTGTCATTATTTGTATTTGTTATGACACCAGTGATTTAGGATGTATGAGAAAATTGTTTATTCATCCCTTTGCGACTGTTCAAAGCTTTAACAAGCTCGGCGGCGCTTGCTTATAATGTATGGATGGTCCGAAACTCGGCCGACCGAATTTCGGCGGCTTTTTTAAACCGAACTTCGGTATTCGCCTACTTTCGGATCAAATGTCGATTATTTGATCCAAGATAAAATTAAATTACCTAACTCTTTTATTTTTTTACTAAATAGAAATTAAACCAGTAAAATAAATGTATAGTAATCTAATTATAGGTATCAATCTTTGTAATTTCTTTTTTATGAAATCAAATCAAGTTATAATACATGATATTGAATGAGGGTAAAATAAGCAACACTAAAAGTTACTTTTACTATGAGTGAAATATTTTTAATGAAAGTGTCAAATCTTATAGCTACTGGTATAGGGTAGGTAGACAATCACGCAAAAACACAAAAGATTCAACTGTCTTTTGAATCTTTTGTGCACCCGAGAAAGCTCCCGAGAAATAATACCGAATGTTCGGCCGAAGTACGCATTCGGTACAAACCACATTCGGTCCATCATCACCATAATGTCATCCTCAGATATTAAAATCGATATATCAGTTTGAAAAATAAAACCGATAAATAGCTATCTAGGTACCACGATTGCTTAATTGATAAAACGTAAAGTTTCCCTGTAGGATGTAGATGGGTCCCACGCAACTCAATTAACTCGGCAACTGGTGTTGGTGGTGGCTAGGGTTGTCACCTTAGTTTGCATAATACCAACAACCTTAAGGTTTTGAAAGACAAGTGTATCAATTTACTAACTTTACAACAGAATAAATGTTTTTTGAGATTTTTGCATTATTAAATAAATAAATAAATATAATTTATTCCATACCAGATTTACAATAGTTCGTTCATCCTTAATTTTAGCGGCCTCTGCACTAAGACGAGCTTGTATCGCAGCAGCCAGAACCGAGTTAACAACAATCATTTATTAGTGAACATACTGTTTACAAGGTAGACGCTAATTAAGATACCTACTAGCTAATTATTACAATTCATATCCGTTATAATTATATTCAAATACAGAAAATAAAAAGAGTATAGTTAAAGTTAAAACATTTTTCTGATAAAGTGTGTGAGTGAATGTGTGGACGTATGTGTGAGTGTATGTGCGTGTGTGTAAGTGCGTAGGGTCTATTTTAAACTATAAGGTTTTCTGTCTCCCCATAACTCAAGCTCTTCAGCCAGGATTCAGTCTCCCGTCTCGCACCTCGAACAGTTAGGTTCTTGATGTTCACATTGCGGCATATAGTGTTGTAGACTCGTGGCAAAAGAGAGAATGGCTGGCGCTTTGCAAAGGTAGTGTGTACAGGAGGCGTAGGTATTCTATAAACACGTCGAGCGATCCAACATGCTCGATGGGGGGAAGCAAGAGAATAGGTATGGATGGCGACCACGGCTCTTAACACATATAGCTGTCTCACTCGTAACACATTTGATTATAATACTTACTGAAATACTAGAGAAAATACGACTTGCACCAGAATCAATTCTCGGCCGGGAATTAATGTTCACGATACATGTAACATTATGACAATTAGTGGTAAATTAATGGCAATTAATTAATTAATTACTCTTTCAGAAAGATCACCCAGCTAATTTTATTCCAACTTCTAAAAAGATACTTGACATTATCATTTTTCATGTCCAAAAGATCGTGTTGGCAGCCCTGTCTACCACAGATATCGGCTTTTGCAAAACCGACAATTAAACACCTCGCCTACAGTTTCAATTTGTTATTGTAATATGCATTCGATCATGGTCTGTATATAACTAGGTAGTTTAACTTAGCCCCTCAACTGCTATAGCAGTTGAGGGGCTAAGTTTTGCGGCACATGCGTCGAAAACAGGTGATTAGGAAAACCTTACAAGGTTCAAACGCGTGTTTTCGACGCATGTGCCGCAAAATTTCACGGGATTCCGCGCGGAGCTTCCGTTCCGGTCCGTTGCGGAATTACGCAAAAAACTCGTTTGAACCTAGTTTATATACTAGGTATATTATATTTCTAGATTATGTGTATTATATTACCTTTAAAACAGTATAAAATTTGTATAGGTTCAGGATTTATAAATAATGATTCTAGGCCAATGATATAAATAATACACCAGATACTCTGCAACTTTTGCTAGGAACTTACTTCAATAAGTTTATCTTTTACATGCAATCATAGTGAACATCCCATAATTTTTTGAAGTTTTAAGTAAATTAATACTAGAAAGTGTAACTTTCTTAGAAGTTATGTGTGACCTCTTCAAGTTGTAATAAAAAGTAACGCATAATCCCCGAGATGATTTACCGTCTAACCTAGCTCTAAATGTCAGTACACATGTACCACTGACCAAGTTTATGTGGTTTGTCATACTAACTCAAAATTACGAGGCCTTATATGCCTATAAAAAACGAAAATGCCACTTTTAACATCCCTTTTACAATTTTGAACAATAACGTAAAATTTATGAAACAACATTTTATGTCAACGTGAAATTTTAATATAAACCAGATTAACTTTCTCCACAGAAATTCGGTAACGTCCTTACCCAATGACCTATATTTTTATTTATTTCTTTGTTTGAAGTCTATATTTTTTTTATTCCTAATGGAATGGAATTTTTAAACACATTGGTTTCACAATGACCAAGAATTATTTAATAACAATCTAACGAAACGTAAACAATACGGGCCAATTGTTATGTCATCTGATAAATACGTTTTGTAAATTATGTTCACATTGTAGCGGTTTTTAAGAGTAACTCAACAAATTTAATTCCATCCATATTATGAAAATAATTAATAATTCAATAAAAAGAAGTGCAGCAGTATTTTAAAAGTGTACCTACTTAAACTAAAACTGACACTGTTTCTTTCTGCGATATGCTTATCATGGTACAAAATAAAAAATAAGCGTAGTTATTCATTGATCAATGACACGACAACGCAATTGTTTATCAATCAAATGATAGACGTATTCCTTCAACGCATTATTATGTTATAATAAATAACAATTGCACCAATTACTTACCATCCAATCCAAAATACTACAACCACTTTTTCTTTTTCACTAAAAATCGAAAAAAAAAGATAACAACGATTAGCTAACTATGATAATTATATCTCAATAAGGTGTATGTTATATAAATTCTGCAGCCGGAGTATGAACAATCGGAGACATTCTTTGTCTGAATGCCATTTTGGAGAGCTAATCAAAAGGTTTGTACACATCTAAATCGTCTTTTTTACATTTTTACTGTTATATATTCTGTGATTTTGTAAAGAATACCCTCGAGATTATAGCGTAATATTCTAGCTTCTTATAATAGAGCAGTAAAAGTTAAAAATTAAATTGTAATAATAAATATTATATATTAGCTTCAGTCCCCCGTGACCAAGGCAGCTGCAAAGGTGCCGAAACGTCGGGAAAATCAAAAATCAAACCAAATACCAACTAATTACCAAAGTACTTTCAATAAAACCGCGCTAGTATCCGTTAAAAGTGTTTTATTTCAATATTATATATTGTTGACTATCTATTACACTAGGTTACATAAACATTTTGTGGAAGCCCTACGAATTACTATACTACTTTATCTATACTAAGATAACTAATAAAAACAAAAGTTATAACAATAAACAATGCGGAATGTTTACTTATTAGACAACCTTTGGATTTTCAAGATAAATGTTTTGATAAATATTACATTTGAATTCCGTTTGTCTTAGAACGTTGTAGATTATTGTTTTTGAAATCCACATCCACAAGCAAGCGTAAGGAAATTTTACGTTGTATTTTTAATATTATTGTATAATATGCTTAGGTATTTTTCAGAATTATATAATCAGTGCTTGTAGGTATTTAAATAAATATAAATACACAATTCAAATTATCTAATACCTATTTGATAACGTAGGTGTAAGTTATAAAAAAGTAACTTCTATATTAAAGGTAGGAAATTTTAGTCAAAAAAGACTTTATTTTAATTTTAAAAATAATTGGAACTGCAATCAAAGTTTTTTGAAAACCCACCAAAAAAGCAAAAAAATATTTTGTTTTTTTACGATACTAATCGAAAGGGTTAATACCTAAGGATTATTTTATCTTAAGTGACACAGCATCTTAAACAAAAGGAAGACCATGTAATTTAACAGTTAAATTTTAATTATTACGACTTGTATTCATTCGAATCGTATGCGATTTAAAAAAAAAACTTTGAATGCAGTTCCATTTCTTTTAAAAAACAAAATGAAGTCTTCTTTTAGTAAAATTTTCTATCTTCAATATTTTAGGTATTATTAACTATTAGGTACTTTCCTTCCGTGTGGCAAAGTTTTGGGACACCCATATAATAGCACAGTGTGATAATAGCATAGAAACGTGTTTGATTGAATGCTAAGAATATTCTTCTGTAAGGAGTTGGTGGGAAGTTCGAGTATTTGCTTTTATCGACACAAATTTGCACACAATGTTTAGAAACAAACGGCGCCGATGTTTTGCTTTCACGACTTGCGACTGACAGTGATTGTACTGTTATTTGTATACACACTTGAATAATTCACAACTTTTTATTTATTTGTAGAAAACGTAAAGTGGTGATGGGTCTGAGGTTAATGTTATTTTTAAAGTTAACATTTTTAAGACGTTAATTCATAAACATAATACTGGCAGGCGTAAAGTCTCTATTTGAAATCCTACGTTTTTGTGAATGGGGCAGAAGACCCTCCTTCTAATTTCTCAACTTTGCTTAATTTGGAGTTTGACTTTCAAGTTTCTCACCGCCTAGTTCTCCATTTGCGTTGTTAATCTTAGATCAATAACGTTAATATACAGTTTCTTTTTCAACTTAAATCGAAAGCCATAAGAAACCAAACTGTCATAAAGCTAATCACTAATCATCACCATGAAAGCACTAGCATCAGGATAGCGGATCCAACAACGTGACGTGAGATTGTAAAAGAATTTACGTTACGTCCATGTTATCATCTATCTACCTATATAATATGTTTACATCAGCTATACTTACATTCTATATCACAAAACAATTTGGCGTCGTATTGTCTACCTGCACTGCTTACAGTACCTAAAATATTTTGATAAGTACGTTAATATTATCAAAATACAATGTGGTGATCTCCAGTATTTTATCGCATCGAGAGTTTCATGGTCAATCAACAAATTATTTGGTCACATGTTTCACGTTGTGTGCGATGTTTTGAATGAGTCTAATGAAACATCATTGTGGGCAGATTGATGTTCGTTAAATGAGAATAATAATTATAACTTACTCACATTTTAGCGATTATTTTTTTTTCTTTTAAATGCGTTTAATGCTTACTTACGGAATACGAATAAATAAAACTATTTATTCTTATGCTTTTAAGAAAAGTGTACCTACTTAGATAATTATTTATAATATCTTCTTCAACACACTAATTGTGAATTTTGTAGTATATTTTGTAAAAAAAATAAGAATATTCCCAAACACGCAATGATATAATATGAAAACTCTTTTTTAAGAAAATAATAAAATATCAATCGCCAGTTTAAATTTATTTATTCATAATCACGAATAAAGACTCGCTCGACTTAATACTGTTTCTCATTCTTATTTTTGAAAATGGAACTAAAAGCATCTCTTCATAAAATCATTACACTTGACACTGGCAAAAATTACTCCCTGAAGAGGAGTAGATTGCCATAACAAAAATAAGAAGAAGAAATCATAGACTTATTTATAGTCTGTGCACAGAGTGAATCGTAGAATACGTGATTGTGTTGCTTAGCAGCTACAGCAGAAATTAAAAAATGTACCATGGAGCGAACGGAGCGAAATCTATAGAATTTTTCTATAATTACAAACTGATTGAATTGTGTGACTGTAATAGGAAATAAATAATTTTAATCTTTAGCCATCAAGCACAAATCATTTATTTAAATACTGTACAAAAAGTTTATGAAGTGGAGGATAGAAAAACGAGTGGATTCGTTTACGGAAGAATAGGACTTTTATTGTCTCAAAAATAGTATAACAATGTTCTTTATAGTATAGTCAACTTGTCAGACCCATTAAGTTAATGACATTCCCACTTAAAAAATCATCTGTTAGTTAGAATAATAATTACGATACCTGCTTTTAACAGTAGAGTAACCGCCTCTGTGGTCTAGTGGTTCGCCCACCCACCCATGTAAGACGCAGGGGTCACTAATTATTTGTACTCGGTTTGGTAGGTGGTAGGGCTTATCAAGTCCGCCTGGCTAGCTACCACCGTCTTACCTAATTCTGACGCCATAACAACAATTTAAAAATTGTTGTGTCCCGACAGTTAGCACTATACCTACTTACTTTGTGGTTAGAGGTAAGATAGCCAGTTCCTCAGTGATGAGGATTCCGGGTATAGAGCGCCACCTTCGGCCTTATCGTCACTTAACATCAGGTGATATGAAGGCCATAAGCACTATCACGTTGTGCATAAAAAAGAGTATAGGTATACAGCTCTCATGCTTTAAAAAGACGTCACTGTTCGAGACAATCGGGACTCGGGACGCTTCAACAAACGGATTCTCGGGAGCTGCTGCGGACCGCGGTGCCGCCCATACAAGCCAATATTGACAATCCCTTTGTTTACTAACTGACGTCTAATCTTTGTAACTGGATATTCTTTTTTCTACTAGGGAGAAAACGGGCACGTCTAAAGCTTTAAAGACGATTTTTATGTACTCTCACTAGCTTAACTATTTTTTAACATATAAACACCCTGTTATAAGTAACTCAATGTACTTTTAGCCCTAAGACAAGGATGGTACAAAAATATACAGTAATACACACGTTAAAAGTAGAAACATGAAAAACACCCTTTAGTACTAATTTCTTTTTCACTCCTCTTGCTCAAAAAGTGCGTCATTGTAACGTACAAGAGTCGAGATAAAATAGCATAATAAGCCCTAGGGGATAAAGTTTTTTCTTTTTTAATGTTTGTCTATTACCAATGAGCGTACTAAAACGAAAAAGTCTTTATTCATAATCACGAATAAAAACTCGCTCGACTTAATACTGGGGGTCTATTACGAAAAGTTTAATGCGATACACGCGGCTGCGTCCGTGCTTCGTTCTGATTGATTCCTATTACAAAGCACTTGCGTATGCGATATTGCAAAGTGATTGCGTAAATTTGACAGTTTCTCTCTAGTGGATCCGTCATTATTCGTTCAATAGAATATGGACTACGATAGCTACATTGAAAACATTTGTAATAACTACAACCGACGAACTGCGGACGACTATCGTGACCAAGTTTCGTAATAGGCCCCCAGTTTCTCATTCTTATTTTTGAAAATGGAACTAAAAGCATCTCTTCGGTGAAATCATAGACTTATTTATACTCTGTGCACAAAGTGAATTGTAGAATGCGTGTTTGTGTTGTTTAGCTGCTACAGCAGAAATTAAAAAAAGGTACCATGGCGCGAAATCTTTAGATTTTTTTTATACTTAATTACAAACTGATTGAATTGTGTGACTGTAATAGGAAAGAAATAATTTTAATCTTCTGCCGTCAAGCACAAATCATTTATTTAAATATTGTACAAAAAGTTTATGAAGTGGAGGATAGAAAGACGAGTGGATTCGTTTACGGAAGTAAGTAGGTATAAACTATTTAATATTGTATTTTATTTTCTCGCAATCGTAGTGAAAAGTATAGTGTAACACACGACGCTAAAACCCATTGTAACTCGGTTTCTATTTATTCCCTCGCTAAAGCTCGGGAATAAAAATACCTCGTATGCAATGGGTCATTTTAGCGTCTTGTATAACAATCTACTATTAAAGCCTTATTTATTTTTATTGCATTATGGAAGAACCATGTGGGTAGCCTTTTTTAT
This sequence comes from Agriphila straminella, assembly GCA_950108535.1. Lineage (NCBI taxonomy): Eukaryota > Metazoa > Arthropoda > Insecta > Lepidoptera > Crambidae > Agriphila > Agriphila straminella. The sequence continues at coordinate 6,157,142 of OX467314.1, forward strand.
ATATTCACCCTATTTATTTTATAACTAATTCTATGCATTTTGACAACTCAAATTATGTCTAAGCAGTAGGTGGCAGACTAATTTAGGTACGTAGGTACCATTTTTTTATCATTACATTATAATATTAATCATTACTTAGGCTGTAAGCTCCCCAAATTAAATAAAATAAAAATAAGATTATCTACACACACAGTAACAATTTAACCAATTTTGAAAAATCTTGAAAAATTCTGAAAAACCATTTTTTAACTAATCTAAAGAATGAAAGCATTATTATTGACAATAAACAATTTAAGGTGGTACCTTGAGCGAAAGTGGCGCCGCGGTGAATTATATTTAATATTATAATTCTAATACATAATTTAAAAAAAAATTATCGTGGAGATTTTAGGGCCCACAGTCTAGTATTTTTAGACGGTATCGTTACATTCCCTCGTAGTCACTGCTAGAAGTAGATGGCAAAACTGCTAAAAGTGGCCGTTTTTGACACATTTGCTATCTACTTCTACGAATGACTACGAGGGCATGTAGTGATACCTTCTAAAAATACTAGACCATGGGCCCTAAAATCTCCACGATAAACATTATTAAAATCTTTTTCTATTAATAACTTATTAAACAAAAACCTCTGAGGGCGCCACTTTCGGTCATACAACCGCCTTAAATAAAGAAAATAAACCCCTTTTAGCAAGTTAGATAGTTCACTACTTATCAAACCACACGTGGAATTTTACTAAAACATCGTTTGCTTGATAATATTTATTTCCTAAAAAACGAGTTTACGGCAAAATTAAGATTTGCTAATAAGAGGACAAGTTATAGTGCACAAATTAAACTTGTGGATGTAGGCCCGGCCGATCAACTTTCAAGCGGTTTGTGTGTCGGTCGGCATTCAGACCTAGGGCTGATGCCTTTTTTCAGGACAAAATTTATACATTTTTTGCACTCATCAAACTACTCCATAATCAGGTCAATATGTGATTGATTCTTCGGAATGATATCAAAGTTAATGTGTCGCCAAGAGCCGATTTAATTTTTTAATGAAGTTGAAATAATTAAGAGAGAAATAAACAACTAACTTACTCGCTAAAAGAGGATTATTTTCCTTGTTTATATTATTGATTGTTATATCATTAAATGTTATGAATTAGTTACTGTGAAGAGAAGTATCTTTTTCTGTCTTTATTACGAGCTTTTATTTAGATTCACCTGTCCGGTGTTTGTCCGTCTGTAATCAAATCTTTTCATGAATTAAATGACAGTCAAAAGTTTTCCTAATAAAAGCGCAGATGTCATTAGTACCATACCAATTATCTTTGGGGAAATGGTTCCGATCAAGGTGACTGATCACCCGTCCGGCTTCGCTGGCGTCCCTCCTTCTAAATAATTAATTAATTAATAATAACCATACCATATCTAGTCGTTATATTTTTTACTACATATCACTTTAAGCTTTAAACTGTTATTAACTTTTAAATTTTTTTTAACGAAGTTTTTAGTTATTTTTTTTAATAACGTGTAATTGTTAAAAGCTTTTTTTTTAAATATTTTTAAGTTACTTGTTTTTTAAGTAGCAAGCAGGATCCGGGCTATAGCGCAGCAGCCCTATTCAGCTGCTGGCGCGCATACATCACTCCGCTGCTAGAAAGCGTCCCTCTTGCCCGATGCACGGGAGCTTTAACTCAATATGTGAAGCTAAGTAAGTTGCGACTTATCTTCATCAACTGAAGTAAACATTTCGTAGTTTTCATTACCCTATTATTGCCGATAAGAAATTAATTCGTGATGAACATAATCCCGGCCAAATTCAAAATGTTCATTTGAACTTACTCGATAATAATAACCACAAACATTTAATCTGAAAACTTTCTTCTATGAATTTTACTTTAATATCATAAATATAAAATGATAAATTAACGCTAAAAAAAGTCTGTTAAGCTATTTTTCTGAAGTATTCCACATATATAGAGCAACTGAGCGAATAGCAACTGGGGGGGTATTACAACCTCTTAAAACTTGCCAGGTTTATGAATTGCTATAGTTACATCTCTTTCTCGCTGTATAGCAAATAAAAGAGATAGATTGATAGCCAGTCAGAAAACTGCCAGGAAATAAGAGGTCATAATACGGCCCCTGGGCGAATTTGTTGCAACGATATTCTATTCATAAGGAATGCTCAAGATAAATTATTGTGTTATGAATTACGTTTGTTAAGTCATTATTATCAAGAATTTTCCTGTCTTCATAATATATTTTTTGTGCACAACGGGATAGTGCTTGGTCTTCGCCTCACCTGCCCCTCAATTCCCTAAAAACATCCGCAGCGTCGAGCGCATCTCGAATTCTCGATGCTGCGGAAACGTCATTTTTGTATAGAAAAATAGTTCCGACCATCGGCGAGCTCGTCGTCCGAGCGCTGGCGTCTATGTGACAGCGGTGCCGCATCGTAGAGATGTTTTTAGATAATTGACACAGTGATAAGTTAAGTGACGATAAGGCCGAATGTAGAAGCTCACTACACCCGAAATCCTCACTACTGAGGAACTGGCTTTCTTATCTCTAACTGCCGGAACACAACAATTGACTTAGGTAAGATGGTGGTCGCTATATAGCCAGGCGGACTTGTTACCACCAAACAAACCGAGCACAAATATGTTTCCTCTCCTGGGAGTCGCACCCGGGACCTCTGCGTCTTACATGGGTAGGCGAACCACTAGCTAGACCAAGAGGCGGTTGATAGTAATTATCCGTTTGTTTGTTGCAGTTACCACGGCGCGCTGCCACGGCGCCGCTATAATGTGACCGGCGCAGGCGACGTCTCCCTTCAAGGTAAGCCTCTCACTCCGTTTTCCTCGCAGGTGGCTGTTTCGCAAACTTTATGGGGTATTTAGACGGGTCGATTTTACGGGCGACATGCTAGGCGACTTTATTTATATAGGGCTTTTTTATTGACAATCTCTCTCATTGATATTAGGTTTGTAAGATTTTACAAGCAATTGTCGATAAAAAGAGCTAATTGAATAAAAACGACCAGCAAGTTGCCTCGCCTGCCAAGTCGACTCGACCGACGACGTGTAAACACCACATTACCAAACATTGACTTCCACGATTAGTTTTGATAAACATTATTCGGGAACCCATACAAAATTATGAATGATGGTAAATTCATTATGCTATTGATTTATCGTAGAAAATCAATTCGCGATTTCAATCACCTATCATGTTATACGCATTTTGTATCGTATAAGTAGTAACATAATCAACTCAATAATTATTTACAATCAAATATACCTATTAATTTACAAACTTCTTCCACAATTAATTATCATAAAACGTTTCTCACCTGAAATTGTTTTCGCTACTTGTTACTAAAGATAAAATGGTATCTCAATTAAATATTAGATAAGACGATCAGTACCCTTAGCACGAACAGCTATCGAGAAAAAAAACGCGCGTAAAATTACTCGATATACAATTAATAAGGTATAGTTTGAAAGCTTATTGAGGAAAAGCTCTATTTTAGGTATAGCCGTGCCTGCGGCTGTGTAGGTAGAGTAGAGTCACACTATGTAGAATTTGGTAACTTGAAAAGCAAAGATTAGAATCCAAACTTCTTAATCATTTTGTACGTTTCAAATAAAATAAAGGTTATGAATTTTTAATAAATTTCGAAATAAGTAGGGTGCGTTTCTACTTGAGCTAAGCTAAGCTACGTTGTTAAGGATGTGTCTGAATTACACACCAATGGGATTGCTGTATTTAAAAAAAGGGAAATTGACTAATCATTAAGTTCGCAATTTTCCTTAAAAGAAAACGTGCATCGGACCATCACAGAGCTACTTTTTTGGAAAAGTTATTTTTTTTATACTTTGACAATTTCATTGGGAGACATTGGTCACAGGCTCACAGGGCGTGCCCGAGCGGCCATGAAGCCGGCACATATCACTTATTATTCACCAGCGAAATCTGTCGCCGCCACTTCCGACAAAGTCTGTTTCCCTTCCAAAAATATAAAGGTGATATTCCGAACACACGTTTCGGTACGATGCATACGATTTCGCATTCGCACGCTCATTTACAACGTCCGTTTTAGAAATGCTTGTTTATCAGAGCGAATATTCGAACGGACCCTTACTAGACATCCTGGCTGGCCTTCCTGTTTGAAAACCCGCCAACTAAACTGTAAAATCTGCCCCTAATTATCAGACTATTTACATATTACGGAATATGGTAATCGGTTAAAAAATTAAGGCCTTACCACAAAAGATTTAAAAACACTATTTAATTTATATTAGACCACTGTTTAAATGTGATGCGTCTCTTTCTTTTTTTTTTAGTTTATTTGGATCACCAACAGTTGATACATTTATACTTTTGCAAACATATTATTACGAGAACTTAACTTAATGTACAACTACTTATAGGTGAACACAGCATGCACTAATACTATAGTTTAAGTAGGTACTTAGCGCCTTATTAATATTAATAATAAAAATAATAATAATAAGTGTGTAAGTTTGTGTGTGTTGTCTTTCAAACAATATTGTCAAAAAAGTGACAGCATCACATTAAAACAATGTTTAAGTTAAAAACCTTGTGGAACAGTGTTTTAAAATCTTTTTCACTCCTCTTGCTCAAAAAGTGCGTCATTGTAACGTACAAGAGTCGAGATAAAATAGCATAATAAGCCCTAGGGGATAAAGTTTTTTCTTTTTTAATGTTTGTCTATTACCAATGAGCCTACTAAAACGAAAAAGTCTTTATTCATAATCACGAATAAAAACTCGCTCGACTTAATACTGGGGGTCTATTACGAAAAGTTTAATGCGATACACGCGGCCGCGTCCGTGCTTCGTTCTGATTGATTCCTATTACAAAGCACTTGCGTTTGCGATATTGCAAAGTGATTGCGTAAATTTGACAGTTTCTCTCTAGTGGATCCGTCATTATTCGTTCAATAGACTATGGACTACGAAAGCTACATTGAAAATATTTGTAATAACTATAACCGACGAACTGCGGACGACTATCGTGACCAAGTTTCGTAATAGGCCCCCACTTTCTCATTTTTATTTTTGAAAATGGAACTAAAAGCATCTCTTCGGTGAAATCATAGACTTATTTATACTCTGTGCACAGAGTGAATCGTAGAATGCGTGTTTGTGTTGTTTAGCTGCTATGCTACAGCAGAAATTAAAAAAGGTACCATGGCGCGAAATCTTTAGATTTTTTTTATAATTACAAACTGATTGAATTGTGTGACTGTAATAGGAAAGAAATAATTTTAATCTTCTGCCATCAAGCACAAATGATTTATTTAAATATTGTACAAAAAGTTTATGAAGTGGAGGATAGAAAAACGAGTGGATTCGTTTACGGAAGTAAGTAAGTATAAACTATTTAATATTGTATTTTATTTTCTCGCAATCGTAGTGAAAAGTATAGTGTAACACACGACGCTAAAACCCATTGTAACTCGGTTTCTATTTATTCCCTCGCTAAAGCTCGGGAATAAAACTACCTCGTATGGAATGGGTAATTTTAGCATCTTGTATAACAATCTACTATTGTGGTAAGGCCGTAGAATTTATTTGATAGAACTTGTTTACTTTACAATTAGCCACGTTAAGGTTCCATCATATAGGGAAATCTTACAACAGTCAACTTTACGAACTTTAAAAAAAATACATAAAAGTAAATAACACACAATAAAACTGTTAACCCGTAAATCGGGCCATTTTTGAAATTTATTCAAGACGCGTTGCGCTGAGTATTGCCAAAGAGCGTTGAACGCAGCTAAGCACACCCTGACCTGAGAAACAAATACTTATGTATGAGCTATAAGTATCACTCGTAATCGTATAATTATTATATATACAGGGTTATTTGTAAAACACCAACAACCTCGCAGGAGTATATTACTAACATCATAAACATCAACGTTTGTTCTACGACTTTACCGAAAATATACAAAAAAATCAACTTTCCATAATTATAAATGTACTGATCGAGCTTTGCATAAAAAGTGGTTATTTTTGTCTTTTTCGGAAAGTCGCAGAACAAACGTTGTTGTTTATTTATGATGTTAGTAGGTAATCTACTCCTGGGAGGTTGATGGTGTTTTACAATTTACAAATAACCCTGCATAAGTTGCATAATTTACAAATAATCTGTAAAAGCCTTATTGCATTGATTAGGTAAACATTGTTTATTGTTATTTTTAATTGATTAGGTAAACTAAAAAAAATGTTTAAAAAAAGAAACAAAACACCGACTTCAAAAAACCTACCTCTAAAAGCAAGAAATAATATTCGTAAAAATAAAAACACGTCTATTGCTGTCGGGTGGGGCTGGAGTACAAATTACTTTTTTTATTCTAAAACCTACACAACCTACAAACATACACAAAAAAAACAACAATATTCAGACGAACATAGAACCTCCTCCTTTTTTGGAAGTCGGTTAAAAATAACTTGCTTCGACATCAAACTAAATCGCGATCTTTAGATCTGTAGCTGTGTTTTGTTTTTAACTAATTAATTGAGTACATCGTAATCACAATGTGGTAGATTCGACATAAATTCTAATTAAGCTTAAAATTAAATAGAGATGAATGGGCTGTTTTTATAAATAGCAAGAGTCGGTCGGTTTCGCTGATGCGTGGCGGAAGTCGTCGCGCGCGGTTCGATCGGGCCCGTCTGTTCTTTAATTGTTTTTCGACGTTGATATGCAACATTTGCTTGGGCCCTTAGAGGGTAACGTAGATAGACCGTTAGATAAACACCACCGCTAAACCCACCAATCCTGTTCAAAGACGCATTTGAATAACTGACAAATGGAAATTATTATAAAAATAAACTTGTAAACTACAATAGCTGTTGAACGGCAGTTTTTATAATTTCTTAAGGACGTAAACTTTTTCATGTCTCAGATTGAAGTTTCGTAAAAGCGTATATCGAAAACTTCTTCAGATAAGAACTGAGAAAGATCTACTCCATATATAGGTAGGTACAAGGTGTTAAAGAGGTATCGAAGCATTTTGAAAGCACATGAAAAACCAAAATTTATAAGTTTCTTACAAAAACTAGTATATTAACAGACGTAACATCAACTGCTACACACTCATGCAGCCATGTCAAGCATGCGGCCCTTCAAACGTTTGCATGCGGCCCATTCCATTTTTTATAAGTAACACTTTACCTATGCAATGAGTTTAATCGACCCACTAATTTTACGGTCTATGAATTTGGCCCACGAATGATATGAGTTAGACATGGCTGATCTAAGGTTTCTTTCTAGTATTCACAAATTGCTTAGATTAGATAATAATAGTAGATCGATCAAATAATGACCAGATCAAATAAGTTATAATTTTTACAAAAACATTAACAAACGCTTTTTTAAACAATACTAATAGCTCTACATATATTTATAATTTTTTCACGTAGGAAAGGAATAAATGTCCAGGAAATTTACAACATTTCGTAGCTTATGTTTGCATTAGTTGAAATTTGCACAACTTCAATAACCAAATATGAATGACTCATCGTCAATTTCTCCTTTTCTCATAAAAACGAACGATGACGTATGGTCGTTAGGATGAAGCTATCTTCTTTTGTTTGTGTTTATTAATATCACACGTTAGAATAATACCTATTACCGAGAATCTTAAGTAACCTTTATGGCCAATATATTTTGTGAGTATTGCTGCTTATTTATACCTCGCTTAATAAGAACGCTAATATAAAAGCTACTACGCGTAGTTACTCGAGGATTTCATCGATCATATGACCTCATCGCTATCTACAATCAGAAACATTGATCGCCTGTCAAAATTAATAACTTACGAACGATGAGATATAATGGTACCAAAAATACAGCAAGTAATTATGTATATAGGTACACATAGAAAATGATGAAGACGAAGCTACAACTAGTTAATTGTAGATTGGTTGTGTGCGCTGTCGATAATGCTGACATGTATATTAAACGACGACATGTATGCTCAATTAAGTTTCTTTTCGTTTTTGTCGCCGAAATAGGCCTGCGGAGACGAAATGATGTAGAAACGATAGTGAAATGTCTCGGCACACGCTGCGCCCGCGCCGGCCCGTCAGTAGGTCGGCCACGGTCGGCACTCGACGGCACACTTGCCCATGAGAGTGGCAAAACCTGCAAAAACCGAATTGCAATCAAAAAAGTACCTATATTAAACCGATTTAAATTATAAGTACATCAGCCATTAAAATAATAAAGGGCATAATTAACATAATGATAGATTTTAAATACTAGAAACTATAATTATGTAAATTTTGTTCAAGTTCGAGCAAACGCATGTCTAACACTCAATTCTTGTCCAGAAAACGTGTTTTTTTTTTTTTTATTTATTCATATAAAAACAATACAGAGACAACTTTAAACATAGTCTCGCAAAACTTATTACTAATTCAATCAATAATGTTTATCAGCTTTACTTCTCAGTCTACATTAGTTCTGTCCCATCCGGTTTATTTGCCCATACTGCAAATAAAAAAAATGCGATAGAAACGTTAACAGTGGTCTATATTCACGCTACTTTTGCCTTGACTTAGTCTCTGAATTTGTTTACCCCGATGATTGACAGTTCTGCATGCGCCTGCGACGCAGCGCGATCCGCCCATTTCCACACGGTTTACTAACTCTCAGAACTATGTCGTCGACCTCGTGTCGTATTATCTCGTTATGAATTCATTCAGTCATTCAGATTCACAAGGCAACGCCAAACATGTTTTTTTTCATAACATATTGAAAATATTTCGGTTGATGGACGATGTCTCACTGTAAGGTTTCACACTATATATTCTAAACATTGATGTAAATATTAAATGGAAAATTAGTTTAAGCTGAATAATAAAAAAATAAAATAAAAAAAATAGTTTTAATAGAAACGTGGAATAATCTATAACTTGTGGTTTATAGTGTAATGATCGTTAAAAGTTATGGGAAATGCTATCCTCATTAGACTTTGTAGAGGAAACAAGACACCTTTCTACAAATTAACACCCGATTTTTTTGGAATTTAAGCATTTTCAATAAATTGTTTATCTTATTTCGATGGAAACTTATTTTTCTTTTAAGTTTTCACAGTCCCGTATAATACCAACTTGATTTTAATGACACGCAAATTATCTTTATGACGTTCGTGTTAGTTTTTACCAGATGTTGCAGTAATCAAAGTCTCTGATATGGAAAAATATGGTTCGGCTGTTACTTTCAAAGATAACGAAGTAAATAATATATTTATTCATTTCACTACACACATTATGTGACTTTTAGCGGTCGTAATAGTATTTAATATTATTTTTGCTTATTTCAATTCTGTATTAGATTATCCAATATATTGGTGTTGGTCTTACTTTTAAACATTATCTATTGAGTGTCGATTTTTCGAAATGCTTCCATCGTCCGCATACATCAATTTGAAAAGCACTCGGAAATCAGAACTAACTATCTATTGATTGATGAATGAAACTTACGGAATAAACTCATTTGAATGCAGAAAAAACCTTTTTTTTCTGCCACAACCATTTTCTTTGCCACAACGCGTTGTGGTCGTTGCGTTTGTATTGGTATGATCACCACGACCACGACACGAATTTTGCTTTGTGGTCTTTCTGTGATTACCACAACGTGTCGCCTGTCGATTCCTTAACCAAACACTTGTACTATTATGTATTCTGTGCCCAAACTCGCTCTCACTTTGAACCGCTCACTCTCACTCTCACTTCACTTCGCGTGAATTTGTTATTAGAAATTAGCTGAATATAATTACCGATTACAAACGGTTTTAGGTACCTACCTATATAAAATCTTTTGTGATTAAAAAACAGCCTGTCGTTATCTCATTTACGATTTAAAATTACTGCGACGTGAAGTGAGGATCGAAGTGAGATGCGAGTTTGGTTATAGAATTGACAGGCTGGGCGTTTTTATAAGAGCCATTTTTCGCAATTTGTGAGCGTTTTTTTCGTTCAATGAGCGATTTTGGTCTTTGAGCCTACACAAACATAAAAAGCACACACTTTTCACAGAACTTCATAAAGTTCTATTATGTTAATATGATGTATTTCATACACGTAAAAGCACGTAAAGCACACACTGCTTGTGACATTATGCTTTTGTTTTCTTTTCTGATTTTTCGATTTTCAAATTTTAATAGCCAACAAGTTAGGTAATTTGTTTTGAGTACTAGTTTGCGAATGCGTAAAATCTTGTAATAGGCGCGTTGGTTATTCTGGTTGTCGGATAATCAGTAGGAGACGTGCAGTAGTTGCCTAATATGTAAATAATGCCCGACATCGTTCGACACTTTCTCAATGTCGTCAGTACACTCAGAAACGACTGGTACTCACTCACACACATTTTGCTGATTTATTATGTCTATATCTCGATTAGGAAAATTATAGTAATAATGAATAGTAAAGTTGATGTTATTATTTGCTTCTGTGCTATCGCTTTTTTCCAAAGTCCAATCTATCAAAATAGGTTCAGCGATTAGACGAAAGGAATTGACTATCAGCCATTTTTATTGTCCCCACTGCTGAGTGAGGCCTTCCTTACGGGTGGATAAGGTGGATAGTCCATAACCCACCACGCGGGCCCAATGCGGATTGGTGAGTGTTATCGACTGCAAATGCAGCAGGGACCAACGGCTTAACGTGCCTTCCGAAGCACGGAGGAGCTCAAGATAATAAATTTTTGGTCACCTATCCCGTGACCGACCCTTGCGAAAGTTGCTTAACCTCTGGCCGGGCCAGGCGCTAAACCATTGCGCCATCAAAGGAGGAATAGAGTTACCTACTTGTGCATTTATTATATAAATGTAGATTACAATTTTCTTATTTTACTAGTTAAAACAGTTCTAGAACCTAGTTTGCATTTTCGAAATAAATGCTTGAGCATTGAGTAAAGTAAGTACTTACTTACTTATTCTAGCTAGGTTTTATTTGGTAAAGCCATGCAAAACCAGATACAGTGAGTCCCTATGCTAATGCATACGAATCCATTTTCTTACGCTTTAATTTAAGGCGTGCGTTCTGGGATTGTCATAAGTTTATAGAAAACGTAAAATATCTAGTCGTCACTAAAAAAACATCAAACTAGATAAAGAATTTGACTAGGCCCTACGAAAATCAAATTGAAGACAAATCTTATACTTATACTTAGTTAATAAAAAAAACGTTTGCGGATTTTTTACGCAGAACAGAAGTGTAGTTATAGGACAGAAAATACATTTTGATATTTTCGTTATTAATTTTAGAATGACACAGCTGTTGAATCGATTTTTTTCACGATTTCAGAGTTGGTCCCATAGTAAAAGTTGTTCAGTTTGATGGTCCCTATCTACCATATTGGGCATTACTGGTTGTTTTGTAACACCCTGCATAATAAAATATAATATTTAAGGAAAATCCAAAACATTTTCCGTATTCTCGGAGAAGCTCGAATTAAAGCTGTCGGCATAACACTCTACCTAGCTAGGTGAATCTTTTTACATACATGAATGAAGGAAAACACTTGAAGATACTTTTATAGCTTATCACGAAAATTTTAGATTTTTTGCAAAAGCCAGTAAGTTAGTTTTGGGGTCAAGGTATAACTATAAATTCAGTTTATCATTAATTTAAATACAATGGGGTTGGTAAACTTTTCCAAAACTGTTGTGAATTATATATTTTCTGGTAGCTTTTGGCTTTGGAGTCAGGAATAACAAATTGCGGAATTATATAATGCTTCATTTTAATTTAAATAAAAATTTAAATTTTTCATTTACAGCATAGTACAATAAATCACTATTACGGCTGTATGCGTAGGTTATGCCTTTGCTCCAAAGACTTTCTATGTTGTTGCTCAAAACAAAAAAAACAAAGGTATGATTACTCTTTGTCACTGTCTGTCAAATCTGTCAATCAGTTTTTTAAATCAGTAAATGCAAAGGAACTTCGTGTTCAGCCGTATGTTTGATATTTTATCGCGATAATAATATAAAAAAATATATTTGGTTAACAAGGTTAAATAAAAAAATCATAATATTATTTTCTTTATTCTTCAAACTTGTGCTATCAAAAAAAAAAAAAAAACAATTCTCTTCGAAAAAGTTTACCAACCCCATTACCTTCTCATACACGAGTATAATGTGATACAATGTAAGTTTTTAATATATTATATTATAAGCCCTAGTATCTAGTTATTAAATCGTAAATAATTAACAAGGTCTTTGCCTTAGATACCGACCCATTTCCAATTTAAATTGAGTATTCTTATATTAGTAAGTATATAGAAGCTCTACTATTTATAAGTTCAATATGAACCGTTCAAAACGCTTAACCGTAATCCGCATAACTAATTAGACTTAAATACCACCTTATTATTATCCAAAACTATCACCTGACTCTGACCCACTTAAAAAACACCACCTTTAAAAAATCCATGTGTTTTTGACGAAAGTAGGTAGGTAGGTAGGTACACACCTGCCGTCTTAAGGGATATTATTATACAACATTGTATGTACCTCACAACCCAACCGTGACCACAGAATATAAGTACAAGGTTATTTTTAGTTAATACAAAACCTCTCGTGGGGTTGATCAGATCATCAAACTGAACAACTTTCATTACGGGACCAACCTCGAAATCACGAAAAAAAAATCAGCTGTTCCAACAAAAGTAAATAATCCTACTCCATCGAAATGTATGAAACAGCTTATTTTTTTTCGCGATTTCAAGGTTGGTCTCATAATGAAAGTTGTTTAGTTTGATGGTCTAATCAACCCCACGAGAGGTTTTGTATTAACTAAAAATAACATTGTATAATAGTACTTACTAACGTTCCGTGACTGAAAAAAGTTGGGGATCCCCACATGTTCCATGTTGACCTGAGCTGCGTTAATTAAAGGGAACACGTTCCAATCGGCAAGGATAACGAGTGCGTCGTGTCGTGTCGTGACGGTTATAGGCACTTGATAGGCAACATTCTATGTTTTAACTGTGTTAGCAAAAAAAAAACCATCTTAGCCTATTTTTTATTTTGTTATTGTTTACCTACCATAAATTAACTCACATTCAATTGTTGTTCTGTCTAAATGTTTTACCTAATTGGTTTAAGTTTCATTTGTTTGTTTAATTAACTTGTATTATTTCAATGCTGTGCACAATTGTTATTGGTTCCAAGCTAGCATATTTTTTAGTTTTAGTGTGATTTTATGTAGAATTCAAAGTTTGTGAACTGTTATTGTGTCTAAATAAAATAAAAATAAAAATAAAAAAACATTACAGAGATTTCACGCACGCATTGTCATATAGTTAATACGATAATTAATCGCCAAAATCATTAGTTCACATGACGAAGCCATAGGTAGATAAACAAGAAATAAAATTAATCAACTTTATCTCTAAAAAAATACACAGATTCCCCGCAAGAATCGGGGCATTGATAATGAACCCAAAAATTTAGGAAAAATGCAAAATTAGGTACCTACCTACCTACCTACAAGGTAGTACCTATTTATTTATACGATTGTGAATTTGTGACACTCGGCTTTGCCTCGTGTCACAAATCACCCGCTGACTGCCTCGAAGCGGCTGAAATATTAATTAACCGATTTTCGAAATTCCAACGAATGCACTTCTCGTCTGCTTCTGCATCTTTATCTATATCTAACCATGACGAACGGTCAATAATCATAGAAGCTACATCACTTTTTATGTACGGAAACACCCGTTTTTCTACAATTCCAAATCTAAAGGGACCATCTACCTACTACAGGTCACAATTATTAACAGGTTTTCAAAATTTTGTCGCCATTTTGTAGCCAAACTAATACCTACCCTAGGACACATTTTTCATTTTTCTTATGTCGTGTTTTTCCCGAAATATTTACAATTTAGTAAACAAACACCCCTCAAAAAACCCGAATTTTGCAAAATTCCGAAAAAAGTTACCAGTAGATTTTCAAAATTCAAACGTTCACACGTGTTTCGATAAATTCCTCAACTTTCGGTACTATTACCATCTCGATCCTCCCAAAATCCTCGGAGATATGGCCAAAAATACGTCTCAGGCGATTTGCATCTGATAACCATTTTCAATGGTAAAACCTCAAAATGTCCATTCCTGCATGCTGCATCAGTGTATGCTCAAACTCAAACCCACTTGAATCGGTGGTTATTTGCGTGCAACTCTGCCCGCACCTTGCGGCCGATGCCGCGCCGCCCGCGCATACATGTCAAGGTAGGGTTCAATATTCGGGGATTCGGTACACACCGATTATTAATACATTTAACAGAATACCCAAAACGTCTGCTTTATGAAAACAAGCCTGAACTCAATAGGTCAGACACAGTCTCCTCGGTGCGCGCACTTAAAGACCTCTCTCGACTGTTCACACAGGGACCTTCAGTATGAAAATTCCAGATAGGATTACGCCATCGAGCGGTCGTAATCCCACTTTCTAATCCTTTTCACAGTGGGGTACATAAAGTGAGGTTTAATCAAGCACCCATTGAAACACGGTCAATTCACGCGAGGTGCTTCCGCGTGCGCGTGCGGCGCCTGCCGAGATCATTGCCAGATGCCGCGGATAGATCGCGACGCCGCGCCACGCCCGCCCGTGCCCGCCGGGGTCAACAGCCACTGCCCTTGTTTAGAGCACTCAATTAATGTTAATACTTCAAAATACCCACTTACCTATTATACTGAAGTATAATATTGAGTACGTATACTGAAAAGCTGAAGAAATTACTAGATCTGAAGGATCAAAAAGAATAACTTTAGTTTACATCCTAATAAATGCAATGCCTCATACTCGTGTAATGTGATGTAACTCGTGTATTGACATGCAAATTGCTTATGCAACCGCATAAGTATTAATTAAATTAATTACACAAATACTTACACTTGCAAGCTTTTGCATCAATTATCTGTAACATAACAAGATATGTTAAAATTAAAGGTATATTGGTAACAAATTTTTTTTATTACCTACAAAAAATCTGCTAATTGCGTAGCCTTCTTTTTGTTTGTTAAATTTTAATAAATATTTGTTGTATGATTAGGTTTTAGCATGACATCTGTCCCCAAATTAATGTCCATAAACTGGCAAACTGCTCTTTTAGCCCATTTTATTAATGACGGATTATTATATTATTAATATCAGCCGCAAGTTTGAAGAAAATAGCTTTCCTTAAAAGAATGTATTATTATAATTTTTATTGGCAATCACACACAGTCAAAATTCTTTTGATCTCCAGTTACAGTTAGTAACGAAAATGGTTTGTATCAATATATTAATATGGGGATTATTGTTTCTCGACCTTCACTTAGATATATATATCTAAAAAAAAAAACGTATATATATACGTTTAGATATGTACGAGTATCTTCTCGTTACCGTAATTAATAGATACAGGAAACATTAGATATCATTGCTACCATGATTGAAGAAATCAATGCTCATTGTTATCTTGTTATAAGTAGGTCATACAAAAAAGTCCCATTTGTAAGTCTTTACCGTTTTTCTCGTACCTGAGAAAAATGGAATTGGTAGACAAATCAAATAGAACCCTAAAAATTATAAAAAAAACTTGCCAGATTTTTACACTTTTTGCTACAAGTTTGACATTATTATACCTTCTTAGCCTCATTTAGAAGATAGGAAATAATATCACAGTCGGTATTATACAAATTATTGTATGTTCCCATCGCAACTTGTGAAACTAACTACAAACGTGAAGACAGATAGCAGAGTGCGATTTTCAACATACTGAAATCATTAGAAACTGCTTCCTGCTGCTTAGTAATTTTATCTTCTTTGACTTTTTATGAACTTAAATACTTATATCATACAACATTTATAAGTAGGTAGGTAGGTGGTACTTATTAACCTTGTTGCTGTCAAAAAGAAAAAACCATGCAGAAATTACAAATTGCTTCAATATTTTTTCTTTCGTTCAATATATGTGATTGAAAGAATTTGATTTTACCACTTTTACGCATATTTTTTAAATCGATATTCATTTCTATTTCCAAGTCTTAACTCTTGTAGCCTCATTGTATCGTCTTTTTCATTTGGTCATAAAAATACCTGTCATTCAATGGGCCTTAAAGATTTGACATCCATTACGACAGACAAGTCAATAACGCGGTCCAAATATACCACTTAAGTACCTATAATTTAATGCGCTTTAAAAGTGAATGCAGAGCTTTGGCCAGAGTGCGATTAACTGGCTTTCACTTTCTCAAGTAATAAAGGGCTCCAAGGTCGTCGACGGAGGATTTGGAGCACCACACCACGAATGTGTTATAAATTGCATTAGCAGCAGTCAAGAGCAAATTGATCTCGCTTTGTGAGATCTTTCGAATTCCGTCTCCATTACCTATTTATTTCTTAGTTTATAGATGCATCATCATAGGTACATGATGAATTATAAACTAAAGTTGACAATGACCATCGATTAACAAATAATAATTGATACTTATTAATAAATTACACGTAAGATAGGTAAAACTCATAATACTTAACAATCAATAGTTTACATTTGTGATAAATCACAATCACAACTAATAAATTTTGGACTGAGTTGGACAATAGGTGGAAAATAGGTAAAAGTTTGACTAAGTATTTTGGATAAATACATAGGTGTGTCATTGTTCTCACTCGAAAATGTTTAAAAATCCAATGCATCACAAGAATAAATCAAAAATATGCAATTTAATACAATTAATATCATTACTCTAATGTAAATGAAAGCATATTTTTAATTTATTCCTTGTGATGCATTGGATTTTTAAACATTTTCGAGTGAGAACAATGACGCAGGAAGTAAGAAACAGCGTAGATTCGCCCATGCCTGCTGTCAACTGATAATGTTAGATGTGCTTAGTGTATTGAACAATCTATATTACCTACATTAGTCCACATTAAATTCATCACTGTTGATTGAATGAAATGAAATCGAATGAACATTGAACATCGATTGTGTAAAATTATTATCGCTAGTCAAAGTATGACTTTACACACTACACAATCAATGTACCTACGTACATTGTACAGCTATTAATCTAATGGATATTATGGTCGAGCCTTGGTCTTGTTGACATCATACTGCGGCACCAAACCACTAGATCCTATATGTGTTGTATCTTCCTATGTAAAATATTCATTACAACACGCACTGCACTCGTCCGAGCGTTGCTTTTGTTTAAATGTTTACCAACGAAAAATTCCTTTGTTCGGATGTGAAAACAAAAACAATTTCGCACTGGAATATATGAATGGAATTTTTAATACGAAAGTAGAACACAAGTTATACCTACCTACTATAAATAACGAATTGTTTTTTTTTTTTTATTACTTATTGATTTTATTGTTTTCTCGTTTGTTGGTTGGTAACTCGATGTATCGTTTCTGTTCCAGGTGTTTGCGATGTGGTGCTCGTGGGCTACTTTACTGCTAGTGTCGTGTGCACTAGCGACGGTAGAAGCCGCGGAGACCACTAGCACCCCTCCTCCCAGCACTGCCGGTCAGCCTGGGGAAGGAGTCACAGAGATAGCTGTCGAACCTAAGCCTGAAGACTCGACGGCGGCCGAAGCACGCATAGCCGTAGCCACTACTCGCGCCCCGCCGCGCACCCTCGACCGCCAGGCTGCCGAGCACGCTTGGCGCTTATGGCTGCAGAGTGCCGAAAGCGGCAACCAAAACGCTCCCCCGAGACGAATCACTACGAAGTCTTTGTTCATCACACCGCTAGTTTGCCCAAAAGGCCAGAGACTCGACCGAAATGGTTGCGTTCAGGTACTTACATTTTTCTAAGATCTTTCTTATGATTAGAATTAGGTATAATTTTCGGTAATTTCATTTAAAACACTTATACGAAACAATTCTCCTTTTTCAAGGTGGTGACTGTGAATAAAGACGAACACGAGCGTATTCTGCTGGAACAACTAAATGCACTGTTCTCGTCGCCTTCTACTGGCGATGTGTTGTACGACTACGGTGATGACGAGCCAGGACCGCTGCAGCTGTCCATACCCATCGGATTAGACCCACTGGCCTCTCCACTACAGAACCAGGAGCCATCCGCTCAGGTATTTAATCCTATACTTTTCATAATTTCAGAATAATGTTTGACCATATATGTTAAACTAATAATCGTTGAAGACCTCCGTGGTCGTGTGGTTTGCACGCAGGTTTTCAAGGCGTCACCATCTCTTGAGGTCCCGGCTACGAACCCCAGCTGGGTCAATGTAGAAAATGTACTTTTCTATATTGTCTCACTCTGGGTGTTTGTGATACCACCGTTGTCTCTGATTTCCATAACACAAGTGCTTTAGCTACTTACTTTAGAATCGGAGCAATGTATGTGATGTTGTCAAATATTTATTAAACATTGATTATTTATTAATCAACTAATTATTATTTTTCTTTTCAGGCTCAAGATCTTATGCCTAATATCGTTAAAAAGGACGAAAATTTGCCTAATAACGACGCAGGCATTGAAGCTGAACTAGAACTTCTGACATTACAACATTCTGACAATAACTACACAGATGTAACAGGGGTATTAAACCACAATGTGATGAATTCTCTTTTACACAACGGCGATAAACCTAAACGTGATAGTCCAGACAACTCAACGACGATAAATCCGGTTAATGACAATGATACTGGACAAAAAGAATTAGTTTATGGGCATGTGAATGTTGATCCTGTACTTGGGTACATGGAACATACAAATCAAAAATCTCAAAGTGAAAATATTAACAAACCCACAGCAGCAAAATTACAAGGTATTGCATCTACGCCAAGTGGTATAGACATTCAAAAAGAGGACGTTACGAATAACGATAAGGTGAAGAATAACCCAACAGAAAATTCAACTAAGAGCAATGATTTGAATAAAAATAAAGACCAAGTTAAGCTAAACCCAGAAAACGATTACTCTGACATTGGTGAAGCTATCAAACTGATTAGTAGATACGCCGAAGTATCCACCGATGACAATTTTAATAAGGATCAAAAGAAACACGAAAATAAAGAAGATGGAATACTGGGCACACGAACAAAACTACAGTACAGACGCAACAAACCTAAACCAGGGAACACAAAAGATTCTATACCGGTGCCGATTGAACCAGAAGAATCTCATTTAGACAAACTACTTTCAGAAAGTTTCTTGCCTAATAATGAACCTATATATAGATATCCATGGCCTGATCAACACTTTCCAACACCTCCTCCAAATTACCCATTCCGACATCTACAGGACTATTGGCCTGGCAAAAGTCATGTCGGAGGTGTATACAACCCCCATGGAAACCCAAGACGACATCACCATTCATATCCTCATTATGTAAGACCGCATGGCTATTACCCAGAACCTTACCCAGGATTACAAGAACCTTACCCTGATCAATATCAGGAATATGCTCACAGAGTAGTTCAGCGTCACACGAAACCTTCACGATCTCAGGCTAGCAACCAAAATCTATACAGTCTTCTTGGCTTAAGACATTGGTTCAGTAGTGAAGGTGTCTCGAAAAGATAGCTTGTTTTCTTTTTGTTTAGACAATTCGATGTTACCCGACGACGTGTAATGGAAGCTATGGATTCTCTTAATCGCTACCTTCAATTCTTATTTCCTCGACTGCGCAGGCGTACGTGTACTTAGTTCAAACAAATTACTATATCCACGTCAAAAAACAGTTGATTCTCAAATACTAAAGAAAAATATGTAAACAAATCACACAATAAATAATTTTCCACCTGTTTTATCGATCATTTTGTCCATAGCTTTCATTATATTATTAATTTATTTCAAAGCCAAATATTACAGTCATAGTTTAGTACCTTTGTTAGCTGTTTTAAATTCTTGTAAATATGTCTTTTAATTTAAGTGTTTTAATAAGTTGCTGCTGAAAATTGATCACATAGTATTATTATAATTGTTTTATAGTTAAGTATTATGTTAAATGTAAATTGTTGTATTAATAACTAATTTCTATTTGAATAATATTTTTATATTTTGTTTGTTGTAAGTGTAGAAACTGTTTTGTTGGAAAAAGCACAATGTTTCTTTGAAAGTGTACAATGTCGGGTCAAGTTTTGGTTATGTAAAATTGGCACTGGATTGCCCCATCGATTATTCACTGAAGCACTGAAGACTATTGACCATGATGTTTTTTTTTCGCTTGCTTCTTATTGTAACATTGTAATGTATTTTTTGTTTAAATGTTATTATTAGTTCTGACAGTAACCAAATTTCGGACATTTGAAACCCACCTACAAGAAATAACAAGAATATTGTCAGGACTTGGAGACAGAAAAATTCGTCTCGCAGAAGAGCGTTATTTTCTTACTGAAACATGGTGGATCTGCTGTGAGGGTTACTGAGTATACTCGTTCTTATTACCTATCGCTTTGATATAGGCTCTCATAAAAGCTTGAATATTCATTCCACGAAAGGAGCCCTGTGGTACCTATTAGAAGTACCTATCTACATATAAACATTCAACACACACAATATCTCTGATTGACGCTATAATAATATGTTAAGAGCGTTTATGCGCTATACTAGCGCCGCCAATCGCAAAGAAAATCATAGTGCTCAAATAAAGGCAAAATTGAGAATTGTGTTCTTCTAGTGTACTCCTAAGAAGATTTGTGGTACTTTTTATCGCTTAAACAATATTTTATAACCTGTCGTTTAGGTGTCGTTCAGTTTATTGCCAAAAGTGGCCACTTTTAGCAACTAAACGACAGACTAGAAAATATTGTATAAGCGATGAGTACCTACCACAAAGATTTTCATCTTTATTTAAGGACTATGTTTTTTTTCGATTGGCGGCGCTAGTATATACTTTATAATGGATTAATGGAAAAAGATATCGATAGATCGCACACCGCCACACGTCACGCTCCGTCGGTGGTGCAGATTTTAATAGAAAAATCACGCGCGTATCTGCGCCTAAGCGCTAAAGCATCTGCGTTGTTGGCTTGGTGTGTTACCCCCATGTTACCCCAACTTACTTTGTGGTTACACCATACACCATAAACTGCAGCCACGCAGTGTATGAGATCCGTCTACTTGTTTCGTTGAATAAAGTCGGTGCTTGACACTGTCTTACCTTCTTCGTTATATCACGTGGACAAATCGACTTGTTTGGGAACACTGTCTTACCTTCTTCTTTATATCACGTGGACATCATAATCGACTCGTTTATAACCGAACCAATATGAATAAACCTGGGAAACTTTAAAATCTAAACAAACTTGGGAAACTTTTGATCCTGCTACAGTTCCACATTTAGCTATAGGCAATGATATATCATTGGCTATATGTGCTTATTTCATAAAGATGAAATAAGCTTTATTACTGTCAATTTGTTAGTTTGCATGCAGTAAAGATTTCATCCACTTTATTTAGCCATTCTGAATGCCGATTTGTGCTTGCCTTATTAAATGCTATATTTATGTAAGTAATCAATGAAATCAGGGATTTTACAGACCGATTTGTAAGAAGGTACCTAGGTATATTTATTTAGCGCAAGAGTAGCACAGATTGATACAATGAAAACTATGTAACTTAACTAGGTATGTAGGTGTAGAGCTAGGGTCAATCTCCAATATCTGCATATCACAAATTATACCTAGGTATAACACACTGAAATACGACTGTCTATTTAGTTATTTACCTAATATATTACCGAACTATTACACAATAACGATCCCACCAAAGTCTATAATAAGCTTTAGTTTTTTAACACAATGTATAACACTACTATTGAGAAATCTAGAATTAAATGATTGTATTTTTCTAATATTGTTAACTATATTATTATTATGAAAATAAAGGCATTAGCCGATGAAATTTAAAAAGTATGCTAACGTTTATCACCATAGTTTAAAATAAGAATAGGTATACCTAGTTTGATCGGAAAATTTTAATATTTACGATAACTTTTTTAGATTTTCAGCGTTATTATATTTTTATAGTAATAACAAAACTTTGTCAAAGACTTGGTTATAAAGTGAATAAGGTAACTCTTATTAAACCAGTGCATCAATAATATTTGGACTATTAATTACTTAATTAATTGTGACTTTTGATAGTCTTCTTCATTATTGAGAGTACGATAACGGCCAACTTGTTCCTTCAAAAAAAGCAATGCGTTGACGCCGATTTTGTACTACGCATAGTTTATAAATATTATTTCATTAATAATATGATGTATTAATCTATGATTATATAATTAACTATCTACTATTATTTTAAATTGCGAATATCAAGACAACTATTGTACAAATATTTAAGAATTTGCGATATCAATATACCTAATTAAATATCTATTGTAAAATCAATTATTTATTATATCCTATCACGATTTACAAAAATATAAGATCAATGCCAGTATTTAATTGTAAATATGGATGTTACATTAAAATGAAATGAAGTGAATTATGACGTACTTTTATTTATTTAAACCAAGCTAGGTATTCCCTACTATTCCTTATTCCTTACCTACAATACTATATTATAAATGCGAATGTCCGTTTGTTTGTTTGTTACGCCTTCACGTCTAACTACTGAACCGATTATCATGAAATTTTGCATACACGTTGTCAGGGGGTCAAAAAAACTTTCCACGCAGACAGCCAATGTACTCTATGGACAGCCGCTAGTGTTCAACAGTCTGTCGCAACTTCCATACAAAAAAAGATTCTATGAAACGGACACGAATTTTTATGGCGACTATATTTGTCTCACTCTTCCTCATTCTTTCTTGTTCTTTGATGATAGGTCATCTGTCAGAGAAACACGGCGGCAACATTTAAAGTATTGTAACAAATAAAATTAATTTGTGTAGGTAGTTAAAAGTTTGTTTTATAATAGTTTTGTGATATTTAAAAGTTTGTTTTAATTTGTTAATAGTCAAGTTAAGGTGCATTACATGTAAGTCACAATGAAGCATGTAAAATGTGAAATTTGTGATCGGCGCGAAAAGACGATACAAAACGGTTTTTTATGGCCAAATTTCCTTCAGGTGAGCTTCGGTGAGTAATACATTAACCAATATAACATTCGTTTACAATTTTTGGTAGGTATTTGAATGAAATAATAAAATTTTAGTCAGAAAAATAATCTGCATGAAAATAGTGGTGCTACATCATATATAAATACCGATATCGATGCTTTTAATTTTAGATGTAAGAAATGGGTAAAGATGGGCAAGAATGTACGCGCTAGATTACTGTTATGTTAAAATTAAACTGTAACAAATTATAAAAATGTTTTTATATATTTTTATTTCAGGTCATCAGCCGCCATCAGCTGCCGAAATAATTACTTATTGAGAACAATAAAGATTTTTTTTAAATAATTACTTTTAATTTAATTTAATATTTTATTATAATTGCAATTAGTAGAAGTTTTAAAATTATTCCTTAAGTAAAGCGCAGTTCAGTGCATTCATCGATATCGATAAAATATTTAATACTATAAGGTCGCCCATCTCTATTTCTTTCCTGTAGGTTGGCAAAACATTGTTTTGTTTTACATTCGTTATGTTGGCTACGTCGAGGTATGTTTGATTTGACATTTCGTAGATTTTTTTGGTCTATGAAGTCCCGTCTCTTCTTACTATAGTATTGCTTTCTCTGTGGTGTTCAATGAGGGCTTTTCACAATGACAACAAACTGTAGACTCGATAGACGAGGACGAGCACGGGCGCACAGTAACAAAACTACGACGCACCGCGGCGAACGCGTCGTCCGTTTCCCACAATGTGTCGTCTTGTCTGGACGTGCGCTCTCGTGCGTCTCCAGACGCACCGGTGGGAACGATACTCTTCAAGTACCGTAAAATCTGATAGGTGATTGCGTAAAGTCAATCGTATTCATTTGACAGTTCATATTGTATCATAATATATGTCATCCCATACAAATTGCAGCCGATGGAATACGATATGAACTGTCAAATGAATACGATTACCTTACGCAATTCCACCCCAGGTAACTATGGTCCAATATCACTTGCCCTAAACTTTAGACCTTTGTATATACAAAACGATTGGCAATATTGAGATAAAGTTTTATGAAGTCTGTAGCACATTAAACTAAGAATAAGATAAAGCAGTTGATGCCTTATAAATGAAAACTTTTTTTTATTTATTTTTTATTGGAACATAGTTGCATTTGATGTTTTCAACTATGTTTGAAGAGTTTTACCAAGAAAACGTTCATTGGACTATAGTTCGAAGCAGATCATGCAAGAATAGGATTATTAGAAGGGAAATCTGAAAAAAAAACAACTAGGTATATACATTCAAAATTCTTTTGTTATTCAATAATTAGTACAAAATTGAAATCAACTAGGTTAAAAAAACACTTTTCTTCAAAACTTAACAAAATTAACAAAACATAATCCTTAGTCATTCTTAAGAACAATTAGGAATATAAACCTACAATAGGCAGAACAAAACTTATAAAGAAAGTAAAAAAAAGTAAAAAGGGACGATTATTTTTTAGTCTTTCCCCATCGGCTTTCTAACTCTGGAACTTAAAATAGAGACCTTTTTGTGCTCAGTTTTTTCGGTTCTTTGATCTTGCATTTAATATCATCATGAAGATAAAATATTTTATCCTCCTTTTCAGGCCATTTCGAAGCCAGTCCAGCACGAGCCATGCATTTTACATAGGCTCCATCTTTGTCAATTGTATCTATCTGGCCAGGCCACAATTCTCCCTCATACGCGACAAGCACAAAATCTTCTGGTAAGTATCGCAAAGCCGAACCAACGTGCTGCTGTTCAACTTGTTTTTCTTCGCAACTAGCAATAATCAGCGTAAAATACCTTCAACATAAAATAAACTTCTAAATATGGTCCAATAAAATCATTGGACTATTGTTGAAATTAAAATATGAAAAAATATTATAATTACATTATTTTTTAAATCACACATATTTCGTTTTAACTATTGTCGCAAAGTAATCACTGTTAACTTACCTCCAAATGAAAACAACTCACGTGACTCTACACAAACTTTAACTATATTTTCTGAACAAAAGTTTGGAGATGAAAAAAACCGTGCAGAATCTTGTTCAAATTGTCGGCCGAACAGTTTTTCTGAGTGGTAGCGGTCATGAAGGCGTAAATTATCTCATCTCTACTTGTACTCAATAGTGGTACTCAATTAATTCGCTAGAAGCAGTGTTATCGCAGTTTTGGAAACATCAAATGAGAGGTCGATTTGGACCATACTTGTATGACAGGACCATAGTTACCTGATTTTACGGTATCAACACTATCTATAGTGAGGCAAATAGTTACTATTTTTAGGCTTCGAAGAGTATCAACGCCATCTAGTGAAGCAAATAGTTACTATTTTTATTTTTTTAATGCCACTTTAAAAACCCCTCAAGCGGCCGCCCGCGACTTTGTCTGCGTGGAAAGTAGAGCTACCACTCTAACCAACCGAAACTTGCTAGAACTTATATTGATCGCTATTTTGCCATAGAAAATAAAAAAGGTCAAGAGCGAGTCGGACTCGCGCACATAAATACACTGCAGAGCTGTAGAATAATAAAATTATTATTGCAGTATTAGGTCAGCACCATCTCTTGGCCGATAGTGAAACTATTTTTTTTTCTTAGGCCAGCGCCATCGCTTGGCCGATAGTGGAACTAATTACATTTTTCTTAGGTCAGGCAGGGCCATCTGTTGACTGGTAGAGGAACTAATATTTTCTTGTTTTTGAATTTCTAAAAAAGTGTGTATTCTAAAATATTGAGACATCGTTTTATTTTTCCTGTAATCTTTACATAAACAGTACTATCACATAGAATTATTTCAGATTTTTCTCTTTGCAAACTTCGGAGATAAGGGGGGGAACGGTATTTTTTTATTAACACATTTTTATTAGGTTGCTTTCTCGTTTATTTGTTTGTCCGCAAAGTTTGCGAACGATTTTATACTAGCTTCCCGATGAGCTAGAGACTTGAAACTTTAAACATAGGTCAGATCTTGAAAGCAATGCAATATTATGGTGTTATTGAGCTGATCTGATGATGGATCCGGAAGAAGGCCACAGGAAATCTATGATAAAACCATACAACCCCATCGTGTTTTGGCTCGTTAGAATCGTCTTGATGAGTACTCTAACGGGAGACAAGGTCCAGGGTCTGATGATGAAGCTGGAAGGCCATGCCATAGGAACTCAATATTGAAACCGTGCAACCCCATCGAGTTTGGGCTCGTTTGAATCGTCTTGACGAGTACTTTGTTGGGAAATAGTTTCCAGGGTCTGATGATGGAGCTGGAAGAAGGACACAGGAACTCTTTAATAAAACCACGCCACCCCATCGAGTTTGGGCTTGTTTGAATCGTCTTGTCGAGTACTTTGTTGGGAAAAAGTTTCCAGGGTCTGATGATGGAGCCGGAAAAAAGCCACTGGATCTCTGTAACAAAACCATGGAACCCCATCGAGTTTGGGCTCGTTTGAATCGTCTTGACGAGTACTTTGTTGGGAAATAGTTTCCAGGGTCTGATGATGGAGCCGGACGAAGGGCACAGGAACTCTATTCATAAAACTACGCTATCCCATCGAGTTTGGGCTTGTTTGAATTGTTTTGACGAGTACTTTGTTGGGAAATAGTTTCCAGGGTCTGATGATGGAGCTGGAAGAAGGCTACTGGACTTTGTAATAAAACCATGCAACCCCATAGAGTTTGAGCTTGTTTGAATCGTCTTGACGAGTATTCCAATAGGAGATGGTCTATTAACATTTTTAGTCTTAGCTCGTTAACTAAAAAGCAGAAAATAATAATTTATAAACTATATAAACATACAAAAATAATATTTCTTATTACAATCCCCTGGTCAGGATGGCTCGTCAGTATAATGATTCGGCAAAGGATAACTCTTAACTTGACATATTCATTTCTACGTCTTACGATCCTAAAGGATATCCTCTACTCCACACCAAATAAGGCGGACTCCGCATAAGCGCCGAGTCTGTGTACCTAACCTACACATAAATTATAACAAATTGTCTTATGTTAATCTCACCGATCTAATCTAATATACATTTTTGCCTTCACTTATTTTTTATTGTACCTACACATTTGTCTGGATTGCAATCTAGTTAAGAATTTCAGCGCAGTTGATGTTATTGATTTGTAACAATTGTAATCTGTGTTGTGTATTAAAATAAATAAAATATACTGAAAAAACGGATAAAATTATTACAAAAAAACGGACTCAAAACATTAAAACCGACTAGTAAAAAACAGACTAAAAAGTAAAAAATAAATTCTTCAGTAAATATTTATAACCCTATACCTACCTACAGAAATTTTTAGCCTAAAAACGTGGGGCGCATGCTAAAGACAATATGGATGATACATTTTACAAAATGCGCCCCACGTTTTTAGGCTAAAAATTTCTGTCGTTTTTTTATCATTCATTCTGTAGGTTTTAAAATCCATTATTGCCAAAAGTGGCCACTATGAGCTAAAATGGATTTTAAAACTTACAGAATAAACTGTTGAAGAGTTATTAAAAAAATATCAGAGACAATTTAAAAGAGATATTACATGAGCTTTTTTTTTAAATATTGACTTGGTTTACGAGTAATAAAAATAAATGTAGTGGCGGCGCTAGTTTTACAACGCCTTGTCCCCGTTGTAAAAAAAATATTTATTTTTTTATTTCTTTCTTATTTGCAAACTAGTTGGGCAAACATCATCTTAAACTATTCCAAATTTCAAGTTGATACCATTAGTAAATCTCGAGATAATTAGCTGTGACAGACAGACAGACAGACTCATCACCATAAGGGTTTCTTTTTACCATTTTGGTACGGAACCCTAAAAAATACCTTCAACTCTCTTTGGTAGATGTTTGTTCAGACCCAGAAAGAGCTAATAAAATAACACAACCTTTTGCCTCAAGGTTGCAATGAAATATAAAATACATTTACTGTAAACACATTTTATTGAAAAAAAATATTCAATTTTATTAATAACATTGATGAATTATTAATTCCTACAAGTTCCACATTAAATATTAACTTGTTCAAATGTTAAGAGATTCCCTGTATGTGCTTGCATATACTTGTATCCAATTTTCTATGGGTAACTTCAATAGAAAAAACATAATGATACTAATAAATTATCACTACTTATTCACATGTAATTTGTACAAAATATCACAACAATAAGGGAACTTATTGGCCAATAAACTCAAAATCAACATGGGATTAATAAAAGAAAACAAGGCTAAAGATTAAAAGAGTATTATATATAACTTTACTAAAATACAGATAGAATATCTACACAATCATCTAACAAGTCATTGCACAGAAGTATATGCAAGAACAAATTTAGACAATATTGTTCATGACGAGCAAAAATTAAATTACTGGGATGTTTTGTTCAGCTTGGAGTCTACTATTGTTTAGCCCAGACATCTTTATCTTACATTACTGAAAAACTTAATATTCTTAATCGTTTATGTCTTTTGACTGAAGACTTAATGAACAAGTAAGTACTAGCGGACACAAATACAAATTCAACATTCAATCTTTCCACAAAGTCATTTCATCTGAACTCGTATATTTGGATGCTGTGTTCAGGGACATGGCTTAACGTCAGTGATTGGTACCTGTAAAGGAAAGTGATTTTTGTCAGTAAATAAAATATTAGAACGTAGAAACTTAGGATTACTATGATTAAGAGCAAGTAGTCTGCACACTAGCGCCATCATTGGAAAAAATCATAGTGCTTAAAAACAGAAGAAATTTTGAAATTATCTTTCTGGACTCCGTGTTTAGTTTAAAGGAGTTTTTTGTAAAAAGGTTTTCAGATTTATTTATATCCTTCATACGTTACCTAATCGTAACTAAAATCCAATAATATAGTAACTAATGTAGGAAAATTGAAACTGTTTTGTACTTATTCGGTATGATGAGGTAATAATAGAGAATAAAAATCTGAAAACGGAGCCATTTTGGCTGTTTTAGTTGCCTCACTTTTGACAGTGCGTTTTGTAGAGAACTATATCGTTCTAGGTGTTATTCTAAGCCTATAGGGTTATTCTTTTTATTATTAGATTAAATGTCATGGCACACTATACCGGCACCGCAACTGCATAGCTGCAGCACGGCGCACGGTGGGCTGAAATTCGGCTTTCATAGACTTAGGGATTTCAATTTGCAAGTGCCGGATTTTTTGCCGGATATTGCTTCTATAAGCTGTTACTATGTACAAAAATGACACCTGAGTCAATTCTGCATGAAAACGAAGGAATAATATTTTTTTTACGAAAAATTTGTATGAAGCTAGTATGAAAAATCCGATTATTTCCGAAACGGCAAGGAAAACCGTAATATCCTTACAGGTGGTTATAGTACTAATTATTTATGATTTTTTGACATACTCCATATAGCGGTTAAAACTGCCGATTTTTTTTAAAAAATCATCGAAATATTTAATTTATTTTTTCATATGAAACGGTTCCTTTTAGTGTCTCGATATGAAGAATGTTATTCACTTAAATATTAAGTGTATATAAAACAATAAGGATATAAAAAACTTTTTTCACAGCTCGCGTGAATCTCCGACAAAATTCTTTGAGTTACTCGGTCTTCGGCAGAAAGTGAATGTCCTAGGCGGGATACAACTGCACCAAACAATACTTCATGATTAAATGTATTTATGTAAACCTTGCACAAAAACATTGTATCTGCACCAATGGAAAATAAATAATTATTCTATTCTATTTTAAATGAAGTACTCTCACTTTTTAAAAGAATAAACAAGTCTAAATTAGTAATTAACCTTTCCATTTTAAGATTTTATAGTCGCAAGAAAAAATTAAGTGTTAGCTGTTAAACAATGGTGAACAAACTAAATTATAAAACAAAATTTTAGCCCTTATGTTGCAGTACGTCAATAATTAGTTACTACCCTCATTAGAGTTTTAAAAGATGTGCTAATGAAAATTCATAATCGTCGAAATATTTTTTTAGAATTCATATCATAAACTAATCAACTAATTACCTTACATATTAGAAAAAGATTAATGTAGTCCATAGTTGACATAGTTACGCGATATTTCAAATAATTTAATAGCCTATTCAATATCATTAGAAGATTATTATTGTAATTACTTAAAATTGTTATTTGGTATTTTAATTGTATGCAAAGTTTGGTTACGTGGCCATCAAATGACTGTTTTGTGTTGATAAATAACTAGCTCAAACAAAGCTGACGAAGTGTGGGTGTACTATAAACCTCTGCCTACATTTTCGGGGATATCTGCGTGAGATGTTATGTTACGTGTTATCAAAAGACTCTGTAACTTAACTTAGACACTAAAAGGAACCGTTTTATATGAAAAAATAAATTAAATATTTCGATGATTTTTAAAAAAAAATCGGCAGTTGTAACCGATATATGGAGTATGTCAAAAAATCATAAATAATTAGTACTATAACCACCTGTAAGGATATTACGGTTTTCCTTGCCGTTTCGGAAATAATCGGATTTTTCATACTAGTTTCATACAAATTTTTCGTAAAAAAATATTATTACTTCGTTTTTATGCAGAATTGACTCAGGTGTAATTTTTGTATATAGTTACAGCTTATAGAAGCAATATCCGACAAAAAATCCGGCACTTGCAAATTGAAATCCCTAAGTCTATGAAAGCCGAATTTCAGCCCACCGTGCGGCGGCGCGCGTCACCTCGAATTTAGGCTACGGCTAGCCGCCACCGCGCTAAGGCGCGTTCTAAACCTACACTCCGAGTGCAACCTATCCACAACCGAACGCTCTAACGGCGTTCCAAACATTTGAGCGTGACGTTCGGTTGACACAACCGTGTCGTTCCAAACGTCAGAGCGTTGCAACCAAACAACCATCAAAAATGATGGTTGTAAAACGCCCTGACGTTTGTCTATAGAAAAAATGTCAATGTCATTTGACATTATTTTGTATTTTTGATGTTTTTATGTCTAATTTTTAAAATAATGATGGTAGATCCTCAAAAAACGGATTTTATTTGATTTAGTATTAAGAAAAGTTTAAATTATTCGTATTCCAAATGGAAAATGAAGAATTTGTATTGACATTGACATTTAAAGTTCTTGGTCGTTCCAAACCTTAGAGCGAGTTAAAAAACAACCATACAACCGACGCTCGAACGTTCTGAACGCAACCCTAACTACGCGTCGTCCGCATGTCCGCGAGGTGCAAGCTCGCAGTCCGCGCGCCGGGCGCGAGTGCAAGCTATTTTGCTGGCCAGCCGCACACACACATTAATGGCAACAATAATATTGAACAATATGATTAAATACTGACATAATCCTCAATACCGCCCGCAAACACACAATATACAATATACAAATTATTGCCATTAATATTGCGTGAGTGAGGTTAGCCAAACGATGTGGTTTCGCTAGCGACTCGGAGTCAGCGGGCAGTAAGCACGCGGTCAGCGTGCTATAAGCGCGCGGTGGGGTCAAGTCTGCTAATGTTAACGTCGAAATCGTGGTTCAATGGTGTTTGAATGGTAATGCTTTTTGACACAGTTCTTGTTTCTTAAACCCAAAACCGAAACACATTGTGTTTCTTAAAGCCAAAACGGAAACATATTACGTCTCGATTTTGGGTTTAAGAAAAGAGAACTGTGCCAAAAAGCATTACCATTCAAACACCATTGAACCACGATTTTGACGTTAACATTAGCAGACTTGACCCCCTGCTCGCTTGCAGCAAGCTGGCTGCGAGTCGAGTTGTATGGTGGCGGGAATGTAGCGGTAAGCGCGCTGTCTTCCCGCCGCATGTTGGCTTTTTCTTATTGACATTATGAAATATATTTTACGACATAATATGATTTTCTCACTTATGCTCTGAAATCTTATTATTCCATTTGAAAAAGGAATGCGGGGCGTTCCACATTTCCGAGGGGGTCTGGTTCATCACATTCTAAATTTAAAATTCAGGCCAGGAATGAATTTCAATACTTACTTCCCGCACCAGCACCGGGTGCGGGAAGTAGGTACAGTGCGAAGATGATCTGGGTGGTCTGCGGCAACTTCTTTTTTGTGTTTTAGCTGTTCACAAAAACAAAAAAAGCAAAGGCACATTTGCACCATACAGCCATAACTTTAGTTCCTTTTTTCTGGCACGCAAGCCAACGACAAGACAGTTAATATTATAAAGGTAAAATTATTTAATAGGTACTATAATAACGATACAATAAAAAAATGGTGCGCACAGAGTATATTACTATAAGAATAAATAAATATTACATTGTATTGTACCAGATTTATCAGAGACAAATCCTCTAAGTAATCTTGAATTATGTACAGCGCCATCTACCGCCGAGAAGCGAAATGAGATGGGTTTTTTCTTCTCGGCGGTAGATGGCGCTGCACGTAATTCAAGATTACTCAGAGGATTTGTCTATGATAAATCTCATTTTGCTTTTCGGCGCTTCAGCGATTAAACTGCTGGAATGCACCCAAAAAAAACTGGCGGGAATTAAATTTAATTAAGTTTCAATTGAAAAGTTTTTTATTTCCTCGCATTTCTTGAGAAAAGCACTATACAAGCCTTGTTCTGGAAGCTACTTGCATTGCCTCGAATGATTAAAGCCCTCGCCTGCGGCTCGGGCTTCAAACCATCCTCGACAATGCAATCGCTAGCTTCCCGTTCACGGCTGTAATGTACTATTAATGCTCTAATTTGAATGGCAAGTTAATTGCTGGGTTGGAGCGGTGCCGTTGCGGTGCCGGTATAGTGTGCCATGACCTTAATAGTGTGTGATAAGAGGTGACAAAAGATGGAGTAAGGTGGTAAGGTAACCAATTGGTACCCTAGAGGGAAAAGAGAGAGAACATGTCTCAGGTTGGCTGGAAGAGATCTCTTTTAGAGAGAAATCCTCCTTTGTGTACATATCTCAATTTATTTTTGTGTAACTGTTTTTATGAGTGCAATAAGGAAATATAAAGAGGGAAAGGTGGTCTGGGTGGTACTATCATTACATATTATAAAACAAAGTCCTCCGCCGCGTCTGTCTGTCTGTCTGTTCGCGATAAACTTAAAAACTACTGCACGGATATTCATGAAGTTTACTCCAATAGATAGTGATTCATAAGGATGGTTACTGAATATAAGGTTTTGTGTAAATTGGTTGAAATATAACAATATTTGTTGGAAGTGTCGGAAAATTCAAGCCGCCATAACTGGGAGCTTTTAAATAAATGCTGCTTGGAGCATTTGGCTAACTATTTTCCTCACTAGATGGTGTTGATACTCTTCGAACCTTAAAAATAGTAACTATTTGCCTCACAAGATGGTGTTGATACTCTTCGAAGCTTAGTGAAAACACACATTGACACACATTTTTATTAACGCCATCTAACAAGCCTATAGTTTTTTGTCATTGTGAAAAGCCCTCATTACAGATCTCTGGACTGAATGTAGGTTTACGACTTGAAAGTACTTGTTTTCTTTTGGGGTGTTTTTGGAAGGTCGAAATTGGCAAAAAAAAAGGAAGGAACCGAAGCGAAGCGAGGGCGGGTCGCTAGTGTATAAAAAGTATATAATAATAATAATAATAATAATAATAATAGAGCTTTATTTGTTCCATAATAATTTTACATTTCAAATGATAGTGTTAGTACTTAAATAAATAAACTTTTTTATTTTATTTTAATTTGTTAGTATTATTTCCAACTAAATAATTATATGGATCCCTTCTGGGTGAAAGCCTCCTCCATCCCTTGCCAATTTTTCCTGTCCTGGGCAACCTTCATCCAGTTTGGCCCAGCGGTTTCTATTAGGTCATCAGCCCACCGTTTATATGGTCTGCCTCTGTTTCTTTTTCCTTCAGGCCCCAACCATTTTGTTACCTCCAGCGTCCATCTCTTATCTTTGTATCTGGAGATGTGACCTGCCCAGTTCCA
The DNA here is from genome assembly GCA_950108535.1 of Agriphila straminella. Lineage (NCBI taxonomy): Eukaryota > Metazoa > Arthropoda > Insecta > Lepidoptera > Crambidae > Agriphila > Agriphila straminella. The sequence continues at coordinate 6,191,152 of OX467314.1, forward strand.
CTTCAGACGTAGAGCGTTCTGAAGGGCGTCTGTCAGTTTAGTTCTTCTTCTAATCTCTTCGTTTCTTGTTTTTTGTATTTTCCTTAGATGTAACATACTCCTTTCCATGGAGTGCTGGCATGACAGGATTTTGTTTTTTATTTTGTTGGTGTATGTCCATGTTTGGCTTCCATAAGTTAGACTTGGTAGAATACAGGTGTCCATTACTATTCTTTTGAGCTTTATGTGATAGTCTCCCTTGAGGATTTCTTTTTGTGACCAGTATTTTTGCCATGCGCAGTTGATTCTTCTCTCTACCTCTATTTCGTTACTTTTGGCATCAAATGACATTTGTTTTCCAAGATATTTGTATTCTTTTACATATTCAATCTGGTTTCCTGACACATATATTTCTCTTCTTGTATGGTTAGTCATAACTTTTGTTTTGCTTGTGTTCATGTGTAAGCCCACTTTTTTACTCGTGCTGTCCAGATTCTGTATCATTTCTTATAATTCTTTGGCTGACTCCGCAAAAAGGACGATGTCGTCAGCAAACCTGAGATGTGATAGGTATTTGCCCTGTATTCTAAGTCCCTTGTTATTCCAGTTAATTTCTCTAAATATTCCTTCCAATACAGCTATGAACAGTTTGGGTGATAAGGGGTCTCCTTGTCGGACTCCTTTTTCTATTGTTATCTCTTCGCCTTTACTTTCCAATCTTACTTTGCTTTTACTTTGTGAGTAGATGTTCTTTATGATGTTTATGTATGTTTTGCTTATTCCACAACACTCGAGTGCTCTCCAGATCGAGCTATGAGTTATACTGTCGAATGCTTTTGCGTAATCGATAAAAGCTATATAAAGAGGGCGGTTGTATTCTTTGTATTTTTCAAGTATTTGGTCTACTGTGTGTAAATGATCTATAGTGGAGAACCCCGAACGGAAACCCGCTTGTTCCATTGGTTGGTTTTTGTCAATTTGTGATGTTATCCGGCTTAGTACTATAGAAGCAAAAAGTTTGTAAATGCTAGATAATAAACTTATTGGCCTGTAATTTCCGATATCTGCAGGATTTCCCTTTTTGTAAAGAAGAACTATGTCAGAACTGCACCATTGTTTGGGAGCCTCGCCAGTTTCAAATACCAAGTTAAATAAATCTGCTAAGTACGGAATTAACACAGAGGCTCCTATTTTTATTGCTTCATTACTTATATTATCTGGCCCAGGACTTTTTTCTGATTTTAATTTTTTTATGTGTTTTAGTAATTCCTCATAGTTTATGGGTTCTATTTGATCTTTGTCTGTACTTTCAAAATTCGTGAGTTCTCTGTCGTTCAAGTCTTCTGGTGGTTTACTGTATAATTCTTTGTAAAATTCTGTTGCTTGTTCTATAATGTCTTTCCTTGTTTTAGTTTCTTTATTTCCTTTTTCAAGTTTCTGAATCCAGTCCTTATGGGTTCTTAGTTCTTTTCTGGCCCGTTTGGAGCTTCTGTAATTATTTATGTTTTTCTCGATTATTATTTTCCTGTGATTATTGTAATCCTCCTTTATGGCCTTGTTTGTTTTTTTGAATAAGTCTTTTAGTTCTTCTTTCATGTTTTTTGATTTGTTTTTGGTTGTGATTAATTCTGTGCGTCTACTTATTAACTTTTTTGTGGATTCTCTTAAAATTCCTGAATTTTTGCTTGTTTCTTTATTTCCTTTTTTAATTTCCAGACTGGATATGATACTGTCTTCCAATTTATTGTAGTAGGTCTGTGTATTACTGAAGTTGCAATGATTTTGGAGCTGTTTATTTACATTCTCTTTGAGATTTTCTAGAAATGTCGATTTTTCACTGTTTGTTCTTGGTACTGCGGGTCTAGATTTAAATGTTTTTCTACTTAGTTTAGGAGAGTTCAATGTAAATGTTGCTCTTACTAATCTATGGTCTGATGGAAATTGCATGTAATTTAGTACTTCCATGTTAGTTATATGTTTTGGTTTGTTGCACATAATAAAATCAATCTCATTTTTTGTTTTTTTGTCTGGAGACATCCAGGTCCATCTGCGACTTTGTTTTTTCTTAAAGTAGGTGTTCATTATGGATAGTTTCTGTTCATAAGCATATTGTATAAGTACTAAATAATATACTAGAAAAAATACGACTCGCACCAGATCAATACTCAGACGGGAATCGAACCCGCGACCTTTGGATATCCGGTCCAATGCTCTGACCGCTGAGCTACCGAGTCAGCGGTCAGAGCATTGGACCGGATATCCAAAGGTCGCGGGTTCGATTCCCGTCTGAGTATTGATCTGGTGCGAGTCGTATTTTTTCTAGTATATTATTTAGTATTGTGTAAAAATAGCATTGTGAATGCAAAAATCTCAAATTTAAAAAAAAAAAAATATTGTATAAGTTTTTCACCTCTCTCATTTCGTTTCCCATATCCATAGATGCCCATTAATAAATGTTCATGTTTCTCTGGTTGTCCAATCTTGGAGTTAAAATCTCCCATAATTATTATTGTTCCTTCTAATAGTTCATGAGCTGCTCTCAGGTCGCTATAGAACTTATCAATTTCATCTTCGGTACTTTTTTCAGTGGGCGCATAAGCTTGTACTATTGATATTATGTGGTCTTCGAATTTCAGTTTCATTACAGCTACTCTTTCTGATATTCCAATATAGTTTATTATATTTTGTTTATAAGTTTTCTTTATTAAAAAACCCACTCCATATAGTCCCTTTGTTTCTCCTGTGTAGCATAGTATGAATTCATGGTGCTCTTCAATTTTGTTGCCCAGCTTTCTCACTTCACTAAGTCCCAGTATATCAAAGTTAACTCCCTTGAGGGCATGTGTTAGTTCAAGCAGTCGTTCTGTTGATGATAAAGATCTTACGTTGTAGGTACAAATTATTAGTTGTTTATTCTGTTGATTGTTCTGTTTTTTATTCTGTTGTTTGTTCTGTTCTTTAATCTGTTTATTCTTTTGTTTGTTATGTTGTTTATTTTGTTTTTTCTGTTTTGATGACGGGTGAGGGTATTGGTCGTAATCCCCATGGTGACCAGCCAGGTTGGGGAAATTATTGGTTTTGTTTCGTTGACTTAAAGTAATTGTTGTGCTGAGGTTCCGGTGGCTGACGTCCTTATCCTATGGTTTGTTTGAGGGGGTCGAATTAGATGATCCTTTCAAGACATCAAAAGCATTTACTTTGTTTACTAAAGGTGTTGGTTGTTTGTCTGGCTGTATTGGGGTATTAGGCGATGTTGATAGCTCTCTTTTACGGTTCCTTTGGTGGCCTGTTGTTGTTTCTTTTACGATTAGTTTATCGTATTTAATTACTGCATAATTTCCTTTTAGTCTTTCTGCCTTTAGTTTATCTTGTAGTTCCCTTCGCTTGTCTAAGATTTCCTTAGGAAAATCCTCCGATACATAAATATTCTTTAGCTTCTTTTTTTCTTTTAAAATCATAGTTTTCATCCAGCCGTTAATAAAGGAAACGAGTATTGGTCTGATTTTCCCATCTTTTTTCCCAATTCGGTAGGTTATGTTTAGATCTCTTTTTTCAATATTGGTATTCAAGTCCCGTTTCAACCTTTGTTTCACTATTTCCATGAGTTCATCTATAGATTTTTCAGTTTCTTCAAGTCCGTGAATAATTATGTTGTTCTGTCTTTTGTTTTTTTCTAGGTTAGTTATTTTTTCCTTTAATGTTTGGTTTTCTTGTTTCAATTCTTCTATTTCTTTGGTAATTGGAGCCAACCTTTCATTCATAAAAAGTATATACTAAGTAGTATATCAGTTGTCTAGCACCCATATTACAAGCTTTGCTCAGTTTGGGGCTAGATGGCGCTGTGTGAAATTGTCCAAGCAATTTATTTATTACTAGCGACCCGCCCTCGCTTCGCTTCGGTTCCTTCTTTTTTTGCCAAATGAGATCTTTCAACAACACCCAAAAAGAAAACGAATACCTTGCATTACATTCCTCACCTCCATTTGTTCCAAAAGACATTTTTCCTCCCGTTCGTCCCATCCCGTTTATTTTCGCGCGTCACAAAAAATTGGTCACTTACAATGCGGTAATTTGGAAAGCTATTTAGAAGTATTCAGTATTGATCCTTATTAATTTAAATACGTTATTACCTTCAACATTTTATGCACATTATTTTACCCTTTTACTTACACCCATTTAAATGAATATCTTAGCAGTTATCGTAAATCTTTAACGCGTGCGAAAATAAATTCAAGCGCGTTTCTCATACCGATGGTGACAGGACTCTAATGGGACAGATACAGACTTTTGGAGCGAAAAGAAAGGAACCGAAGCGAGGGCGGGTCGCTAGTATAAAATATCTAAAATATTGCCTGCCTCTCTTTTGAAACTATAAATACTAAATAATCCTTCCTACAGAAGGAGGCAAACATCTTGACACTTTTTCAATGAAGTGGAGATAAGTTCGTGCATGTGCACTTGTAAGCAGGGATTGAAAAACCGTTAAAAAAAATAATGATACAACAAAAATAGTACTAAAATAATTAAATATAACGTTAAAATGTATTGGTAAATTTACGGGTAAAAATAATGTTACAATATTGTACCGGCAAATTAACCATTTCCTCGGTATAAATTATTATTATTGGACTTATTTTACCTAAAAAAGTAACGATTTTTAATGAATTTTAAAGTAACGATACAAAAGTAACGTTATTTATTAAAATTCTGTTAATGTTAAAAGTAACGGTAAAAAAAGTAAGTTAATAATGTTACATTTTAAAATAACGTTATCAATCCCTGCTTGTAAGTGACCAATAGCACGCACCCCTCTCCCACCCACGTACCTCACCGCTACGCATACCTAAAATATGTGTTCTGAGCAATCCCCACCCGATTTCAAGATGTTTGCCTCGTACTGTACAAACAAAACTGTAGAACAAATAAAACTCTCTCTCACCATTCAGAGCTCCTGTGGTAATAATAACCTTCTATAGTTGCCGCTGATTTGTGGAAGCATATATAGTAGAAACCAGCAAATGAAGCACCATTTATATCTTTGATTGTGTGATCCGGAACTAAGAAGTGTTCTTTCCATCTCATAAATACATAGTCAGCCTTTGCAAGTGACTCATAATCAAATGAATCAGAGTTGAATGTTTTCAGATAGGGCACAAAGAGGTCAAATTTACTCTGAAAGGAAAGTACAAATTGAATTCATCTATGCCTGCCTGTCAAAAATTATAAAATAATAATTGTAAGTAGTCTAAAAGTAGATCATAATACAGGTGGCATAAAACCATTGCCGAAAAGAATTTATTTCTTGGCAACAAGTAAAGAATATTGGAGCATACCCAATGTTTCCTATCAACATCCTCATCGGCATCCCATTTACGTGTTAGAAACGGATATTTAGCCGATATTATCTCGCCATCGAAAAAAGTAGTCAAAGTAGGAAATTCTTCTGTCAAACCCTTTATTTTTAAGTATCCACATAGATACGAATTTTCTTCATCGACGTGCTGTAAACATGGTTATGGAAATGAGTATTATATATTAAGATAAGCTGTTGATGATGACATGACATGACAATAGAATGATAAATTATGCACAAAATGCAATAAAAAGAAAGTGAAAGAAAATTGCGTAGGTATTTTGTTTTCGTTACTAACCTGCAAAACCACTTCGACTTCATAAGAATTCCCTTTGCTTTTTTGATGTCCTTGAAATTTAGAGCCGTTGTATAATAATGATTTCGTTACACCAGGCTGTTTTGAATTTGCTGGTGGTGGTGGTGTAATATCAACTTTAACTGGCATATTTTTCCATGAAAACGGTGTCCCAGCTTTTTAGTTTGACTGACTGACAGCTAAAAGGATAAAGTCACTGCCAATTTGCTTGGCTGTCGTTTGTCAAATCTTCTTCCAGTAAATTCTATCAGTTAATTTTTACACTACAATAAATCATCGGCTCTTATTAAACTTCCTTCTTCTTTCTTTATCTTGAAAGTTGAAATTAATTTAATTAGTAAAAATAATAGTCCCGTGCGTGCGAGCGAAGTAAAAAAATAATTAAGTTTTTTTTTTTTATTTTTTACTTTTTTTCACAGACGCAGATAGATAGATAGTAGTATTTAGGCCGGCCACACACACACGGAATTCCGTACATACGTGATTCCGAACGCAGCTTAGGCCAGCCACACACAGACGGATTCACGTTACGGAATTCCGTACATACGTGATTCCGAACGCAGCTAATCCATACAAAACTATTGACTACCACACACACACGGGATTTTTCCGTACAGAATCTTCATACATTATCGAAATTCCGTAACGGGATTCCGTCTGTGTGTGGCCGGCCCTATCCATACAAATCTATGGACTACCACACACATACGAGATTTTTCCGTACGGAATCTTCATACATACATTATCGAAATTCCGTTCAGAATTCCGTAACGGGATTCCGTCTGTGTGTGGCCGGCCTATTAGTCTAAGCGGTCACGGGAGTTTTGGTAACGATCAATGAAAAGGTTAGATTCATTTTCATGGGTTGTAGAGTGGTCCCCTAATAATAATAATACCCAAACCCGCATAGTCATGAATTTACCTCAGTAATGAGTGAAAAAATAAAAATTGAATACCTATAATAATAATAATCATTTATTTCAGGCAACAGAAATATCGTTTACAATATTAGGCCCATATAATAAATACCTTACAGACTAACATACATAATATAATATCTTAACTATTTTATTTATTTACACGTATAGAAGGCGGCGACGTGTTACGCAACGTAGTGTCCGGTAGCCGACCTCGAAACCGGCGGAATAGGACACCCTTCGGCCAAAAATCTTCCTTCATGAAGGTCGACAGATGTTCAGTCGGGACCCTCACCACAAATGAATTGAAATTCACGTTATGGCGGGATTCCAACCGCTCGACCCTCAGCGTATATTTGGCTTTTATTCTGATGTACTCCACGATGTCATCGGATTTTGTGGAGTAATGCAGGCGGGACACGTACACCGGCGTTGTCGGGATAGCCGGCCGCAGCAGGTGATTGTGTCCAGTCGGGGCAGTGCCACACAGGTTACGACGAGAGGGCTTCTTCTTCTTTTCCACCTTCTTAAAGCCATCATCATCGCATCCTGCATCCTGTCTCCGCGGCGCTGGTTGCTCAGCTTTGGAGACCGATCCTTGTTTGTTTCCCTCGTTCGTAGCCCGGTCAAGATGTTTAGCGGGCTTGTTGGTAGCGGTGACAGCAGCGTAAGCACGTTGAGGTGTAGACGTGCGCTCGCGCGTGACGTGAATGTGAATGATGTCGGTCTGCCTGCTCTCAGTGGTTGCAACTTCGAGTTATAGCGCTTACAAGAGGCATCATTGTTACGAAAAAAAACGATCAGAGAAATGGTCAGTTTTAGTACCTATTGTATACAAAGTATGGCGTCTCCGTAGCTGAAATGATTATGGTCTGCCGGCTCTCAGTGGTTGCATTTCAGAGCTATGACGCGCGCAAGTTGCAACTAAATATTTTTTTTCGTCAAATTGTATTTTAAAAAAATACTAATCGATAAAGCTTTTTATTCTAATGAAAAAATGTCTGAAGCCATTTTTGTCTAAAATGAATAGTTTGGTCGGAAAAAATATTTTATGTTTTTTTGTATTGAGTGAGATATTCAATGTGCTCTTACGGCCAATCGGGCCAATTCCTAATTTTTTCTGCCTCAAAACTACTTCCGCGTCAATATTTCAAACGTTTAAAATAATCATACACTATCAACGCGCGCCCAAAATTGTACATTCACACAGCTTGAATTTCGAAACAGTATAAAATCGTAATTTTTTTAGTAAAAACTGTTTTATTTGTCAATTATTTTAACACTAGAAAAGCCAACAAAACGTTCAGTTAAGGTTTATTATGCAATTGTTTTTACCATAATTACAACGCAACTAAAATATAAAGCTAAAATGTTCCCAACAAAAACCATAAATATCTGAGTTGTAATTGTTTCATTAATTTTTTTTTCTAAATAAAATTATTAATAAAATTCCTAACGAACTCTTAAGAGGTATTGCGGAAGAGATGGGGCCAATACTGGCTAAAGTCTTCAACGAAATACTACGCACGGGTATTATACCTAGACAATGGGCAGAGTCACACATAATACTCTTATATAAGAAAGGATCAAGGGAAGACATAGGAAACTACAAGCCCATTTCACTGATTTCAAGCGTAATACAAAGTCTTTGCAAAGGTCATACTAGAAAGAATATCTGATAATCATGATGAAAATCAACCAATCGAACAGGCTGGGCTCAGGAAAAAATACAATAGATCTCATCACCATCAAAAAACTCATCAAAAAACACAACGAATATAATAAGCCAATAATAATTTACAAAGTTAATTTTAAAAGCATATAAATCTTATATCTTCAAAATCTATACTTTGTCAAAAAAAAACGAGCCTTATTTAAATTTTTTTAGTAAAGCCCAAAATAAAGATTTTTAGAAATATAATAATATTTAGTTTCTATCGTTATAATTATAAAAACATCATTTATTTGAATATAATATTAATCATTGATCTGATGTAAACCTTTTTCTTTATTGTAAAATAATAATACTATTTTAGGTTGTAATAACCCGCCTGGACCTTACTTAACATCCCGCTGTTATTTTGTTATTTCGGTTTTATTTTATTTATTATGGTAAAAAAGTTATCTATAGTAATAATAGTGACCGAAAGCTTTCTTGGCTTTTATTGTGTTAAAATTGATGAGAAAGTAAAAAATAATGACAAAACAATCGGTTTTTACTAAAAAAAATCGATTTTATACTGTTTCGAAATCCAAGCTGTGTGAATGTACAATTTTGGGCGCGCGTTGATAGTGTATGATTATTTTAAACGTTTGAAATATTGACGCAGAAGTAGTTTTGAGGCAGAAAAAAATAGAAATTGGCCGTAAGAGCACATTAAATATCTCACTCCATACAAAAAACATAAATTTTTTTTTTCTGACCAAACTATTCGTTTTAGACAAAAATGACTTAAGACATTTTTTCATTAGAATAAAGAGCTCTATCGGTTAGTAAATACAATTTGACGAAAAAAATATTTAGTTGCAAATTGCGCGCGTCATAGTTCTGAAATGCAACCACTGAGAGCCGGCAGACCATATCATTTCAGCTACGGAGACGCCATACTTTGAATAGGTACTAAAACTGACCATTTCTCTGATCGTTTTTTTTTCCGTAACAATACCGTAACATAACTCGAAGTTGCAACCACTGAGAGCAGGCAGACCGACATCATTCACATTAGGGGACCACTCTACAACCCATGAAAATGAATCTATCCTTTTCCTTGATCGTTACCAAAAATCCCGTGACCGCTCAGTCTATATGTAGTAGTTGCAATTCGTCCTTTTGGACAGGCGAAGGTCAAAGCCATACAGCCAGTTCTTGAGTGTTGGTTTCTTATCATGTTTAAAATAAAGGCAAAGCCAAATCTTGAGTCTTCTTGGGCTTTTTCATGTCAACAGAGACTAGAGTAGAGAGACTTGAGTGATTTAAGGTCCGACCGAGATCTCTGTCTCGGTCTCGGCTGGCTCTCGGCCATTCTCGGCCAAAAATTATTTCTGTCTCGGTCTCGGTCATAGATATAGTATGCCTAAATAGCTGATATCGGTTTTTATAATTTCCATTATAGCTGATATCGGTTTTTAAAATTTCCATTATTCCTCCAGCGGGGCTACCGGCCATAATCTTAATATTCGAGTGGATATTATAGTTTATGCTACCGGCTAAAAACATAGATATAGTATATTAAAAAGGGGTAGATGCGCTACCGAGCGACCGGGTGTAAAGCCGCGATTACATACGCCGATTTAGCATCCTTAATGGGGATCCAATTTCAGATTGAAAACGATGCCCCGAATTGGATCCTAATTGGGGACTTGCAGGGCTGCCTCCCTATCCAAGGCTTTTTCTCTAGTGTAGGAAAGGCAAATGAAATTAAAGACTAAAAAGTGATTGCAGATAAGTTTTTATTTTTTTGCTAATTTATTAAGAAAAAGAAACAAACTTCGCAAACATAAAGGAGCTGGTTCTCATAGTTTCTGTTGCTAGTAACGGCAAAGTTATTCACCATCTAATTCGGCTATCACAAGTCCACAAACTTTGAAAATTAAAATGCTGCGAAAATAGGCAACACTGTCAAAAGATGTGTTGCCTACTTGAAAAAAGAAGATTAAGAAGAATATTTTTTTTATCAATAAATACGTTAGAAAAGGTCATTGTGCTGCTTCGCCTTGTCCGGGGAGAGGGTGAGAGAGCCATTGCCGATTTTCTTGTTTTAACACGTTTTTGTCGTCTGGCAACACTGGTTTCCCGCCTTTTTCCCTGCAACATAGACAATTCCCGCCAAGAATCATCCCTTCCACTAGGGCAAGCAAGCGTCGAGCGCCAACTTTTCCTCATTGCGTTGCTGAACTTCGCAGTGATAACACGTTTAAGAGGAAGTCCTGTTGATATTAATAAAGTTAGCAATATGGACACCTCAATGTCTGGTAACGCTGGGAGGCGACAGCGAAGGGGCCGGGAGAAAAGGCGGCGATAACCATCAAATAATTTCAAGTAGTTCAGTGCGACAGACGTTCTTCTGAAAAAGCTAAGTACCACCATTTTAATACTTTGCTAGATAATTTGCGTGCTGAAAAAGCTAAGTATCAATATTTTAATATTTTGCTATATAATTTGCGTAACCAAGTGCTGGTGTTAACTGATTTTATGGAAAACATGGTTCAAAATAACGTTAATCTAGTTACATCATATTTTCCAGTAACGGCGGATTAGATAAAATTATTAACTAAGTAGTTGAATATAGTGAAACTTTTAGGAGATTTTATATTAGCCAGGTTTTTTCAAACGATGTTTTAAAGCAGTTCGATATTTGAAATATCGTTTGAGAAGATTTTCGAGCGATGTTTTAAAGCAGTACGGATTTAAGATATCGTTTGGGAAGATTTTCAAACGATGTTTTATAGCAGTATGATAACAATATTTACCTACCCTCATATTGTGAACGTTCATTGATACGGCCACATTATTATCTTAAAAATAATGTAAACTAAATTATTATTTTGGGTTGGTTTTTGTTTTGAATAAAAGATTTGCAATCTGTGTTTTATATGGAGTTATGTTCTAAAATTTAAAAAAAAAAAAAAAAAAAAAAAACATTTTGCGAGGATAAGATAATAGATAATAATAATATTTAGATAATAATATTTCAAATAATAATAAGTTAAGCAGATTAATATAAATAATGTGGAATGTAAGCTGGTGAACAGAACTTGTTATTTTATTGTATTATTATTATTTGTATTCATAAGGTTTCCTTTTTTTTTTTTTTTTTTTTTTTTTTCTTTTTTTTTTTTTTTTATACAAACTTACGATACCATCTTGAAGAGTATCATCGTAAGAACTATTAATTTAAATGTGTAGATTTAAGTAGTTTGATTAGTTTGCAATGTTTGCATTGCAACATTTGCAACATGGTTATTCTTTTCTTTTAATTGTGGCTTTTTGGATACACCTTTGTAGTCGATCATAAGCCTATATTTTCTGATAATTCCACGATTGATACCTAATGTAAATTGTGTTTAGTGTTTTCTTGGAGTAGACTGATAAAGGTCTTTCCCCTTTTTATCATAATTTGTAGTGGTACCTACAATATAAAAAATAAAAAATAAACGATGTCATGGTAGTAACGCCTAGAGACGTCGCTATAGTAAACTAGAGTTCGTTTTAGCCGTTTGAAACCTTCTAATTTAACGAAAGATAGAAAGCCATACAAACTTCATCACTAATTCATAAAGATAATAATGTAAACACATATTCGAACTTCTTTTCGAGCTACATTACCTACGAAATTCTTATAACTGTTCAAGATATTACCTTAAAATATAAATAAAAATAAATACATTCGATAAAAATACATAAAAAATAAATAACATAATAAAATTGCTATACTTTTATAACAGTAGTTCAAAACGGCCACCAGGAACAAGTCATGTAAGTAGAGTTTAGTTAGTATTCTTAGTACTCGACAGATGTCGCTGTACCGAGTTGCATCTCGGTATGGTTTTGCTATGCTAGTTTAATAAGAGGTCAAGCGACCTGTAGTTTAGCCAGGTTCTCGCATCCATTGCTTGGTACCTCATTAAATAGTGATATCCTAGCGCTGGGTTTTATTGCTATTCACCCCTTCTCAAGGGCGGGCTTGGACATGGTCCTTCGAGCCGGATCGTACTAACGTGTACGTTTTTCAGGGTTCCTGGTGGTGGAGCACAACCCGCACTCAAGGGCGGCGGATTGTCGTCAAGGGCGGACTTCGGCAACGCAGGGCAGCGCCTACGAGGAGGCGCGACATCGGCAACGCAGGGCAGCGCCTACGAGGAGGCGCGACGGCGGGCGGCACATCAGCGGCACGCGGCAGCAGGGACGCGGGGCGTCCACACCAGCGGGGTGCCCACACATCACCGGGACGCGTCAGGAGGTGCGCGGGGTGCCCACAAGGGGGCGCCGCAGCGGGGACGCGGGGCGTCCACACCAGCGGGGCGCCGCAGCAGCGGGCGCGCGGGGTGCCCACACCAGCGGGGCGCCGCAGCAGCGGGGGCGCGGGGTGCCCACAAGGGGGCGCCGCAGCGGGGACGCGGGGCGTCCACACCAGCGGGGCGCCGCAGCAGCGGGCGCGCGGGGTGCCCACAAGGGGGCGCCGCAGCGGGGACGCGGGGCGTCCACACCAGCGGGGCGCCGCAGCAGCGGGCGCGCGGGGTGCCCACACCAGCGGGGCGCGGGGTGCCCACAAGGGGGCGCCGCAGCGGGGACGCGGGGCGTCCACACCAGCGGGGCGCCGCAGCAGCGGGCGCGCGGGGTGCCCACAAGGGGGCGCCGCAGCGGGGACGCGGGGCGTCCACACCAGCGGGACGCGGGGTGCACATCAGCGGGACGGGACGCGGCGCGGCACAGCGGGACGAGCAGCGGCATAAAGTGAAGTGCAGTGTTTGTGAGTACTTTTAACTTTGTTCACGGATATAAATAATAATGTGCAAAATATTATAGTCGGTTTTGAACTTTATTTTAAAGACTTTTTTGTAGGTTACTTTAGCGGTAGTATACTTTTTCTTGGACTTAGAATAATTCTTTAAAAAACGACGAGACGGGAAATCCATGCCCGATTTTGGTCAGAAATTTAAAGACTTAGAAGTTTTAAATTTTAAAATACTTTGAAAAATAGTGTTCGGTGTTTGGACTTAAACTTGTTTACTTAAACGTAATTTCGTAATAGCAGAAAAAATGGAGTCTTTGGTTCAGTTGCAATTGGATACCAAGTCTAAAGTAATAAGAGCATTTTCCAACTTTAAAAAATCGCCTAAAGAACGGTTAACGAAGGCATATATTCACACTAGATTAGACAATTTGGAAGAGCAATGGAAGTCTTTTGTCAAGACCCACCAAATTATTATTAAGAGTGAACCAACAGACGCGAGCCGTAAAACTTATGTGGATAACGAGATTTACGACACTACAGAGGATACGTATTTGGACTATAAAACTGAACTAAAGGCTGCATTAGATAACTTTAGTCGTATGGTTGCTACAGAAAATGTCACGGGTGAATCTAGTTGTAAGAGTGTAATTAAGCTACCTAAGATTTGTATACCTACATTTTCTGGGCAATATTCCGAATGGACTACATTCAGGGATTTATTTGTATCTTTAATACATAATAATGGCAGTTTGGAAAAGGTGCAAAAGCTTCATTATTTAAAAGGATATTTAACAGGAGAAGCTGAACAGCTTTTAAGGCAAATACCAGTGTCGGCTGACAATTATGATAGATCTTGGGATGTTTTAAATGAGCGATACAACAATAAAAAATATTTATGTCATTGTATTATTAAACGGTTATTAAGTCAGAGGAATATTGTTTTGGAAAATTCCTCTTGTTTAAAAGAACTCATAGATACAACGTCGGAGTGTCTTGACGCGTTGACTAATTTAGGTATTAATGTGTCTACTTGGGATATTTTAGTTATTCATATTTTGGCATTGAAGTTGGATTCCGAATCAAAAAAACAGTGGGAACTTTTTGTTAGTGAACATGTGTCCACGGATAATTTGCCAACGTTTGAACAATTTAAAAAATTTATAACAAATAGGTATCGAGCTTTAGAGTTTTTGGAACCTAACCGATATTCTAAAAGTACAACTCAGAGTAGTAAAATAAGAGCGATGCCTGTAACTAATATGCACTGTGTTTGTTGTGGCAATGAACATAAATTAAATTTATGCAATGTTTTCTTAAAACAAAGTGTCGAAGACCGTCGGGATTTCGTACTGCAAAAACGGTTGTGTTTCAATTGTATGGGTTCGGAACATTCAGCGAGGGAGTGTAAGGTATCGACTCGTTGTAAAATATGCGGTAGGCTGCATCACACTTTGCTGCATTCTAAGGGTCCGGTGGGAGTAAAAAATTCGTTAGTTACACAAACAAATGAGGATTGGGAATCACGGTCATCGGAAGACGTGGACGGTACGACCGCCGAAGCGGCTCCGGCGTCGGGTAGCGGCGAAGATTTAAACTTAACTTCATGTTTTTCGGCAAATAAAGTATCGACACAGGTATTACTAGCTACGGCATTAGTTAAGGTTATGGCTAGAAACGGTACTCAGCAGTTAGTACGCGCGCTTATTGACCAAGGGTCTCAAGCGTCATTTATAACAGAATCCACGGTACAATTTCTGGGGTTAAAAAAGACACCTACGAGGGGTTTCATCTCGGGGCTAGGAGGGGATAAAAATGTTACCACGAAATCCACTGTACTTATCAATTTGCAGTCCCGTGTGGATCCTGAAATGATAATAACGGTAAAGGCGTACGTTTTAAGTTCCATTACAGCGTTTCTTCCATCAAAGAAGGTAATAGCCTTAAATGGGCTTGACTTATCGGGACTTACCTTGGCTGATCCGGAGTACCATTCTCCTAGTAAAGTAGATCTCTTATTAGGTGCTGATATCTACGGTCAAATTATTCAAGCCGGAATAAGGAAGGATAGTAAAGGAGGTGCAGTAGCGCAGGCTACGTCATTGGGTTGGGTAATATCAGGAACGATTACAGATGCACCACAAGAATCTACAGGCGTAGTGGTTATGCATTCTTTAATGGAAGAAGAGGAACTACTGAAGAGATTTTGGGAATTAGAAGCGGAACCTAAAATGCAAAGCAACGATTTGATGACGGAAGAGGAATTGAAATGTGAAAAAATATATCGGGAAACAACTACAAGAGATGAAGAGGGACGTTACATTGTGAAAATACCTTTTAAGGTAGATAAACCTCATGTAGTAGGATCATTTGATATAGCACAGAAAAGATTTAATTTGTTAGAAAATAGGCTTAATAAAAATGAGAAATTAAGATCAAAGTTTTCTGAAGTCATGGATGATTACGTGACGTCAGGTCATATGGAGCTTGTTAAGAAGGAAGAAATTAAAAATCCAAATGCAATTTATGTGCCAATTTTGGCCGTTATAAGAGAAGACAAAGACACGACACAAGTTCGAGTTGTTTGTGATAATTCGTGTAAAGGAAAGGATGGTATATCTATCAATGATTTGATGATGAAGGGTCCAGTACTGCAACAGGATTTGAGACATTTGTTGATGCGGTGGAGAAATCATGTTTGTTGTTTAGTAGCGGATATTGCAAAAATGTACCGCCAAATAAAGGTCACGAAACTTGATACGGATTACCAAAGACTGTTTTGGAGACCAGATCCTACATCTGGTGTGCAAATTTATAAAATGCTAAGAGTTTCATTCGGCTCGGCATCAGCTCCTTACCTAGCGGTACGTACCTTGCAACAAGTCGCTCACGATGAGGGAGAACATTTTCCTATAGCCAAAGATCGTGTCTTAAAAGATTTTTACATGGACGATTTAATGACGGGTAGTGTAACAATAGAGGAGGCGGTTGAAATTTATAAGGAAATTAACGAAATGTTAAGCAAAGGAGGCTTTACGTTAAGAAAGTGGACAAGTAACAAGGATGAGCTGCTTAAGGAAATAGAAAAAAGAGAGGGAACAGGTGAAGAGAGATTACAGGAAAATTCGGAACATGGGACTCTGAAAATAAAGGTAGATGAGGTAATGAAAATATTAGGACTTACCTGGGACCGAAGAGCAGATGAATTCAGATACTCGGTGAATGTCACGCAGCTAAATGGAACTGTAACAAAAAGAATTATATTAGCAGAGGTGTCAAGGTTGTTCGATCCTTTGGGGTGGGTATCACCTTGTATAATAATAGCAAAGACAATAATTCAAAAGCTTTGGTTGAAAGGTTTGGATTGGGATGAGCAGGTACCTGCTGATATATGTAAACAATGGGATACTTACCGGAATGAATTATTATTGTTAAAAGATATAACAATCCCCCGTTGGTTGGGCACTACGAGAAATTGTTATATTGAACTACACGGGTTCTCAGACGCTTCGAATATTGCATATGCTGCGGTAGTATATGCAAGAATAATAGATCAAGAAGGCACGGTAAAAGTAAATTTAGTGACGGCTAAAACAAAAGTTGCACCTATCAAGGTTGTATCCGTTCCTAGATTGGAGCTATGCGGGGCTGTTCTTCTAACAAAGCTTTTAAGAGAAGTAGCAGAGGTATTAGTCATAGAGAAAAAATACCTGTACGCGTGGACAGACTCCACGGTGGTTTTGGCTTGGCTCAATGGTCATCCGCGTCGATGGAAGCCATTTGTATGCAATCGAGTGTCTGAAATACTTACTTTTTTAGAACCATCCCAATGGGCGCATATTCAATCAAAAGAAAATCCTGCAGATATAGCTTCACGCGGTATGTATCCTTCTCAAATGTTAAAATGTGAACTCTGGAAGAATGGGCCTAACTTGTTGAAAAGTAAAGTTGTAGCTAAAGGTAGACATCAAATTGCAGACACAAATATGGAGGAAATCAAAACACATCTCGTAACAGAAAAGGAAAGTATATTTGAGAGATTTTCAACATTAAATAAAATGATTCGGGTCATAGCATATTGTAGAAGGTTTATCAGTTTAGTAAAAGTGAAACAGGCGACACAAAAAATTGAACAATATTTATCAAGTCTTGAATTAACGGAAGCATTAAACCTAATAATTAATAAATTTCAAGAAGAACATTTTGAAGATGAGATAAAAGATTTAAAGGATAAAGGAGAAGTACAGAAAAAGAGCCCTATTTCATCTCTTAATCCATTTTTAGACCGAAATAACACCTTACGGGCGGGCGGTCGGTTAGGTCAGTCAACATTATCAAGTAATACAATGCATCCCATTATATTACCAAAAAACTCTCATTTGTCAAAATTAATAGTTGGGGATGCTCATAAACAGACGTTACATGGGGGGCAACAATTAGTGCTAAATTATTTGCGGAACAAATATTGGATTATAGGGGCAAAGATACTAATAAATAGAGTTATACATAAGTGTGTCAGTTGTATAAGACATTCTACTAATACAAAGAATCAGTTAATGGGTCAGCTTCCTAGCGCTCGAGTGTCACCAGCTCGAGCTTTTCAAAATAGTGGAGTTGATTTTGCAGGACCTCTTAACATAAGAACTTCAAAGGGGCGAGGGCACCATGCATATAAAGGTTATATATGCTTATTTATATGCATGGCGACCCGGGCTGTTCATTTAGAGGCAGTGAGTGATCTCACAGCGCAAGGTTTTCTTGCAGCGTTTAGACGTTTTGTGTCACGTAGAGGGCATTGTTCACAAATTTGGAGTGACAATGGTACAAATTTTACCGGGGCTTCAAAAGAACTTCATAAAATGTTTGCTCAGGAGAATTCTGAAATATCATTGGAGATACGGGAAATTTTAGCTAATAATAAAACTACATGGCATTTTATTCCTCCATATTCGCCTAATTTCGGGGGGTTATGGGAAGCGGGAATAAAATCAACCAAATTTCATCTTAGGCGCGTAATTGGGGATAGTACTTTAACTTACGAAGAACTATCTACGGTTTTAGCACAGATTGAGGCTTGCCTTAATTCAAGGCCCCTATCTAGAATAGATTCAGACGGGGATACTTACACTGTCTTGACGCCGGGTCATTTCATTATAGGTGAACCCCTACTAACTGTGCCGGATCAAGGTTACGAAAATTCTACACTTACATCTTTGAAACGCTGGCAGATAACCCAAAGGATGCTGCAAAGTTTTTGGAGTAGGTGGTCTAGAGAGTATTTAAACCAATTTATGCAAAGGTATAAATGGGCAAGGCAAATACCGGAACCTCGCATAGGCGATATAGTTTTGGTAAAAGAAATGGACTTACCTCCTGCTCGCTGGCTGTTCGGTAGAATTGTAGAAAAGCACCCCGGTGTGGACGGAATCACGAGAGTGGTCACATTGCAGGCAAAAAATACACAATTCAAAAGACCTGTTTCTAAACTATGTATCTTGCCAATTGTAGATTAAAGTATAAGTAGGTGTTAGTAAAATTGCACCATTATTCTTGTTGTACTAGTTATACTTTATTATAAAACTTGTTGTAGCTCTAGCTTCTTTATAGTAAATTTTAATTGTAAAAAAAAAAAAAAAAAAAAAAAATTTTGATTGTTGGTTAGTAATTAGAGTCAAATTAGGATAAGTTGATTGAACTACGTATGAGTAGATTAACGTTAAGTTCTTTTTTACTGAAATTCTTGTAATTTTGCACGGTGGGCGGCAGGTGACCTAATTTAAACAAAATGTATAAATGTTTCTTAAGTAAAGTCAATGATAGTTGGTTAAGAACAATTTTGTAATTGTTCTTGGTGGGCGGCATGTTCAAGATATTACCTTAAAATATAAATAAAAATAAATACATTCGATAAAAATACATAAAAAATAAATAACATAATAAAATTGCTATACTTTTATAACAGTAGTTCAAAACGGCCACCAGGAACAAGTCATGTAAGTAGAGTTTAGTTAGTATTCTTAGTACTCGACAGATGTCGCTGTACCGAGTTGCATCTCGGTATGGTTTTGCTATGCTAGTTTAATAAGAGGTCAAGCGACCTGTAGTTTAGCCAGGTTCTCGCATCCATTGCTTGGTACCTCATTAAATAGTGATATCCTAGCGCTGGGTTTTATTGCTATTCACCCCTTCTCAAGGGCGGGCTTGGACAATAACCAAATCTAATTTAAACAACTTGTGTTAACTTATGTTATGAATGACCCATCGGATATGTTACGTAACTATCCTTTTGAAATTCCAAACTTCCTTCAACCGGGCAATTAGTTCTGTTGACGAAGGTTGAACATATCTCAAACGTACTTTTACGTGAGTAAGTATAGCAGCTAAAAGTCACCGATCCCTTTTTAGGCAAAACCTTGACGTCATGTCTTCCTCGTCATACAGTTTAGCATGAAACTTCGAAAAACTAGAATGAGCCTAGTTCTTTGTATAATTATAGATTTTATGTTGACGTTTCTTACTTGCTGAAATTGACTTCGGTAGCTGTAACGTATTGCTTCAGGCTGTAGTTTGAGTTTGAGTCATCAACATTGAAAAATTGATATTACTAGGTTCCGACCACTCAGAATTTGGAATTTCTGAGGATTTGATGCGATACTGCGGGAAACTGAAAGTACCTTCCTAGCAGAATATCTTACATTTACCTACATTGTCAGGAGTTTCAGAGACTCCTACCTACTGACCGCGTTGAGTGAAGCTCAATTGATTATAAAAATATTAAATTGTACCAATTCCGTAGGCCATTGGTCATTTACACTGCCACCGTATCTTTCAGAACCGTCAACGGTTTTATGTTTCTACGACAAGAACAAACGAATCCGCAACACGTCTTATCCACATAGAAGATCATGGAATTGCAAGGGTGGCACTATTCGGTGAGCGAATCTTCTTTTATTTATTTGCCACAGGTTACACTGACTTCGTCCGGTGACGAATGCATTGCAGCGGTGCATCTGAACAGTTAGGTGCCTTGGATAACGACACAACACAACTTGTCGGACAATGGGTGCTTCATCAGCAGCTCAGCTACAATTACCGTCCACGTCCAGTAGGTGCACGAACTCCGACATGCCAATCTTCTGATTTAATCGCACGATGCACAAAGCATTGACTTATCTGCGAAATCAAAGCCGGACGAGATCTTCTACGCTCACAAGGCAGACTCTCAAGGTATAACGTCTTATCCAGGACCTGAGTATGGTTGTAACGTACCAACACCTTCCTGGATGTTTCAACAGGATCGCCGATCACTTAGCACTGGTGAGAGATACCATTCTGGAATGTGATTCCTGATCCCGGAGTGACATCTCTTACCAGAGCCATCTTCGGGGCTGTTTCGGGCATTCTGTGTGTTGGCCGCTATGAATAGATCTGTTCTCATCTGCTCAGGCTCACGTAGTTCAGCACTACGTATCGCTAGACCCGCTGGAGGAGGGAGTGTATTTCCACAGTGCCTTCAGCCGGCAGTGGAATTACGCCCTGACATGGGTGTTTTTAGCTTCGTCCCTCATACCAGGGGTAGGTAAGTATTACTTTTCCTGAGTGGTTGCGGCGGTCTGTTTGTGGTGGCCACGCCTCGATGACTGAAATAATTCTGGAGACCTGATCTTTAGAACAGAGCCTTCAGCGGGCCAGTTCAGTTACAAAACCTGTCGCACAAAGAACAGACCACACTCTACCAAAAGTAGACTGTTGAATGGAGCTAATAGTATCTCCACCAATGTCGGACAGCAGAAGAAAAAGCTCTTCTACTAAAGGTTTGGCTTAAGTTTTTTGTTCTCTTAGGAACTCGCCTGGAACCGAGGCTGGCTCAAATGGTGCGCAGATAACAAGGGTGCTGTTAGCTGTCCCCTTAGGCAAGAATCTAGCTAAGTATCTAGAATTCTAGAACATCCTCTTATGAGGATGTTCCTTATGGAAGAAATTACCACTTGTTACAACTCTCTTCCACAAATTGGTCATACCAACTGTTTAAGCCACACGTGACTGAGAAAAGTATTTAAATATAATATCGCGAGACTGGATATTTATTCACATTCAGATTCTGATTTGTGGTCCTCAACTTTTTGATGGGATGCTCTTTTCTCTGGGAAAGATCATCACGCTTACTATTACTAAACATGGTGTGAGTAAACATTATGAAACTGTTTAATTATTCGTTTAGGACAATAGACGTTGATAGTTTACTGAGTGACCTTTTTCTTTAGTCGAGTATTAACTCGCTCTGCTTAGCACAATCAATGAGGAAGGAAGCAGATTACTCACGAGGATCAAAATATATTGAGCCTCGTTTATTGGTTTCACAAAGTCTTTAAACTATCTGATTAGAGAATAGCTCACTTCAGCAACTTTTTATTACAACTCTGTGTAAATCGAAGCTTGCTTCCAGAACGGTAATTAGTAAGAATTGTTTTTAAGTCTACAGGATTGGAACACAGTCGAAAGCATTAGATCAGCAGCAATAGTTTCATTGCTTCGTTGCTTTGCATCGTTCCGACTGATAAAATTATTCTCAAAAAGGTAATTGGTATCACGCTTCGGATCACGGGGATGTTAGATATAAAATAAATAATTTCTAGATAATAATAAATTATTATTTTTATATTCTGCGATTGATCTAAAATACTTGTCTGACTTATTTATTCCCATTGATTAAAAATAAAATGAAGATTAAATGCTTAAATTATGTTTTGTACTCTAAAAATAACTTATAGGTTCACATTGAATTGGCTTATTTTCTCATCATCCCTCACCAGGGCAATAACAAACATTTCTCACCCTCTCCCCGGACAAGGCGAAGCAGCACAATGCAGAGGTTTTACCTTCCAATAAAACCGCCATTGTGCGCTGAGCCTTGTCCGGGGCATTTTACTGGCCCTGGTGAAAACAATGAGGAAAAGTTGGCGCTCGACGCTTGCTTGCCCTAGTGGAAGGGATGATTCTTGGCGGGAATTGTCTATGTTGCAGGGAAAAAGGCGGGAAACCAGTGTTGCCAGACGACAAAAACGTGTTAAAACAAGAAAATCGGCAATGGCTCTCTCACCCTCTCCCCGGACAAGGCTCAGCGCACAATGGCGGTTTTATTGGAAGGTAAAACCTCTGCATTTTTAATGTTTGACTGTTGTTTCCACTACCCTGTTCCGAATAACCCCAGTTTACCGGCATATGTAGTTGTACGAACCTGCCCGGACCAAAGAGAATATCGAAAAATAATCCTATACTTACAATACCCCGTTAGTAGTGTAAATTCATTGTTTAATCTATGTACATTAAGTTATTGTCAAGAACTGGTGGCAACCCTAATCGGTGAAATCAGATACTAATTGGGGCATAGTGTGATCGCTACATCCAATTTGGGTTCCTAGATTGGATCCCCAGTAAGCACGCTAGATCGGCGTATGTAATCGCGGCTTAAGACTCTAAACGCAACCCATTAAAACCACGCTCCGAGTGCAACCTAACCACAACCAAACGCTCAGGGGCCTTACCATGAGCTCTTATAGCAGGGCTTATATTGAACTGCCTTTCTTTTTCGTACTATGACCTCAACGGTTAGTATGAAAGCAGGCCTTAAACAGTCCTGTTTAAGGCCTGCTTTTGAACTGAACGGTTTCTTATTTGCTGATGGTAAACCCCCAGGGGCCCTACCGCCTAACTCAAAGCTTTAGCCAGAGCGATAGCTATGCTCTGTCCGTCCTTGTCATATCATAACACGATGACAAGGACGGACAGTGCACTGACGTCATAAACCAAAGCCAGAGTCAAAGCGAAAGAGTTAGGCGGTAGACCCGCAGGGGGCTTACCATCAGCAAATAAGAAACCGTTCAGTTCAAAAGTAGGCCTTAAACAGGACTGCTTAAGGCCTGCTTTCATACTAACCGTTGATGTCATAGTACGAAGAAGTAAGGCAGTTCAATATAAGCCCTTCTAAAAGAGCTCATAATAGGGCCTCAGTGCCCCCAGTACTATTGGCTCAAAAGGGAACGCGGCCTACAATGTACTCTATCGTAGGCTTTCTTCTTGAAAAATCTGACTGATCTGTTGGAAGAAATTTTCCTCGTCTGTGGTGAAATAAATGGTAGGGTTTCTTCGTTTTCTGTTTCGTAGAACGATGGACTTGCTACTTTGTTTTGTTTTGTGGTTCAATAAGATTGTTTTAACATTGGAACGTAATGGTTTAAGAAAAAGTGTTAAAACGTGTTGATGTTGTTACATACCCTACCTCAAACGTTTTGTGATGTACAAGCAATAGTAGTGATATTTTCCCACATAATTATGGTTAACTGACGTTAGTAGACTGTGCATCCTCAATTATGGCAGACCCAGGTTATTACCACAGTGATTATATCCGTCACCCAGTATTACACGAACTAGGTGTCAAGTATGGAATCAAGACTGAGTGTATTCCAGAAATAGCACTGCCATCTAAGTTGGAGGAGCTCAAGGATGTCATTCGTAGAGAGATACGTAAAGAACTCAAAATAAAGGAAGGTGCCGAAAAATTACGAGAAGTCGCCACCGACAGGAGATCACTTTCTGATGTTGCCAATATTGTAAAGAAAGCCAATGCAAAACTCAATGAACTCAAATCAGACCTTCAAGAGCTGGAGTCCCAGTTACTTCTGTCTCGTGGACAGTCTACACCAACTTCCCCCGAAGATTTATCTTATGATGAAGAAATCATTTTGGCTTCTGAAGCAGCACAACAACAAAGGCAGCTTGGTGAAGCAACAACAGATCGCAAGTTGGCTACGCTTGAAAAACAATTAAATATTGAATTAAAAGTCAAACAAGGTGCTGAAAATATGATACAGAGTATAAGCAGTAGTAATCAATCCAGAGATAAAAAACTTCTGGCAGAAGCTCATCAAATGCTTGCCGACTCTAAAAACAAAATAGAATATTTGAAGTTGCGTATATCTAAATTGGTTAAACAACAAAAGGGAGATATTGCCGGAGCAAATGGTGATGGGAGGAGTACTGATATAAGTGGTGTTGATGCATTGCTTGATGAAAGAATTGCAGAGTTAAGAAATCGTCTAAGAATAGAAGCAGCAGTTGTAGAAGGTTCAAAGAATGCCATAAGACTTTTACAAAGTGATAAAAAAGTGACTGACAAAAAAGCACTACAAGAAGCACAGACCAACCTCCTTGAATCGACACAAAAACTCGATTTGCTGCGTAGATCACTAGATATGCGTCGTCAAGAATTACCATCAGAAAGTGCAGCATTTATTGAATTAGGAAATGAGCTACGTAGCACTGGCTCTAGTCCTGGCTATGTCAGTTTAACAGGGGGCAGTGGATCGAAATCCCAGTTTGCCATGCCAGCACCGATGATCAGCCCTTGTGTCCAAGTAACAGGAACTCTGGAAGTTCGACTAATGGGGTGTCAAGACTTGTTGGAAGATGTTCCTGGTCGTACCCGACGTGACCCACTAGCAAGCCCATCTGACTTAAAGTCATTTGTCAAAGGTGTTACTATTCGCAATTCAATGAAGTACACTTATAGCATCAAAGAAGACACAAGCAATGAGATAATGGCTATTTTAAAGCTTGACAATCATGCTGTTGCACAGACCAGCTGGAGGCCATGCTCTCAACAGGCTTGGGACCAAAGGTAATTAATTATTCAAAATATATTGCATTATTTTTACCCACGACGGACGGAACGGAACGGAGGCGGTATATGCGTTTGTGGTTAGAGGTTGTGTTTGTTTGTCTGTTACCATTTTCCTTGGAAACTATTGGGCCGATTTGGATACAGTTTTATTGCATTCAAAAGATTTCATTTCAGAGCAGGTTATTAGACATGTTTCATGTTAAAAATCTAACTAACTATAACTATAATTGCAAAATATTAGTTCATTTGGGGGCAGGTAAGGCAGCCCCAACGGATTTTTCTTGCGTTTGTAATTTATGAATAGACGGATAAGTATGTATAGTACCTACATCACTTTTAGTCGAGGGATTTTCGTAAAACTTATTTTACTCTTTTTTAATTAAGAGTAACAATTTTAACCGTCGTGGGTTTTTTAAAAATTTTCAATTTTGCTTTTTATCAATCATTTCTAACCTTACATAATATCAACCTGACAATTATTTTGTCATTATATCTTTGCTTCCCTGAGTCATGTTATCTTTACACCTTACTTATGTTTTCTATTACTCATTTTATCTTATCAGAAATTGAAGCACATATTAGCTCTGTGAATAAGGTGTATAATATGTAGTATAGGTACTACTATGGTAATAAGGGCTTTGAATTAGTACTTTACTGGAAACTAATCAGTTTGATAATATATGTATGTCAACATGTTTGCTTGCATTTTTTTTGCTCTGTTTACTACAGGGGAAAAAATATAGTAGTATCATTGATTATATTAATCCTAGGTAAAATACGTCAAAGGGAATTCCAACTACTTACTCTAGTAGGAAATTCGGCCTTTTAGAACATCGCGCGCTAACCTATGTTCTATACTTCCTCCATTCTATATGATTTATAGGTCTCATAACTAATAATTATTATTATCAAATCATAATTCTCACAGCTTCTATTCTTTGTTATTGACCCATTTACAAAACAGTAAGACTCGCCCGACTGATTAAAATATTTTGTTGTTTATGGGTCAGAGATTAAGTGCCTGTTTACGAAGACGTCGGGCGTCGCGTGCGGCGTGGCGTCGGACGTTTTTTCCGTTTACAGAGAGGCAGGGCGTGCAGCGACTCGCGTCAACGCACGCTTAAACATAAATTTAATTATGGCAATGTACGATGTTGTTTATGGAGACGGACGCGGCGGTCGTCGCTTCAGGGGGGTATTACAACCTCTTTAAAACTTGCCAGGTTTCTGAATTGCTATAGCAATAATAATACAAGAGACGCATTGATAGTCATTTAGAAAACTGGCAAGTTTTAAGAGGTAGTAATATGGGGGCAGGGGACGTACCGACTAACGCATCGAAATTCGAAAAGTCAGCTGGGCTTCAAATTAAATCAGATAAATCGAGCCCCAGTCGGACCAAAATTGCGAACCCCAATTCATGCTGTCACACGAACTTCGATTCCAAATATCTTAGGCGAATAGTACAATACTAAATTCCTTACTTCGATTTATCTGTTTTAAGTTGAACCCGCAGTTCGAAAAGTTAGCCGGTAGGGCCCCTGCCTGCCTAGCATGACCGATTTATATCGCGTGATATAGCGTTTTATCACGTTTAACTGTCAAAAAAACAAAGGAATTTGACAGTTCAGTGTCGATAAAATGCTATATCACGCGATATAAATCGGTCATGCTAGGCAGGCTGGTCGTGAACTGAATGACAGTACGCCGCGGGAATCGCCGCGTACGTAACGCTGCATAACAAGCAAACGTGTAAAATCGCTTCTCCGTAAACGCTCTCATACAACCAATCATTTAATATCATTGCATACAACGCCATAATGTATGAAATTTAGTGCGGGCCGCGCTGCCGCACGTGACGCACAATGCTCCGCGTCTCTGTAAACGGGCGCTAAGATTTACGTTACAATAAATATGGACAATGAGATTTCACAATATGATTAGGTAGGGTATACGAAGGGTTCATTCATTCATTATATACAAATGGAACATGAATAAACAGGAACTGCATTGTCGCCTCGCAAAATTTTGATTGCGCTATCTTTGTATAGCTCCAAAACTCTCACAGGGCCTGATAAACTACCCATATTCTTACGATCAACCACCATGCGCACATACGCGGCTGCCCGTAATATAGTACCACCACGTACTAAGTATGATGTGGCTACCCGCAACCGCTCCGGTTGCTCGGAAGGTTACGACCCGCGGCCGGCTAGCTGCTCGGTCGCTATGTACGCACGCACTATACGTACACACTCAATCTCAAAATTAAGTATGTGATCGAGACGTTGCAAATGCGGCTGTCGGCAGTCCGGTTAACCACATTCACAACTACATCATTTATATTTAACTGTTAATTAATTTGTTTGCAGATTCACCATCAAACTAGACAAATCAAGAGAATTAGAAATTGGTATTCATTGGAAGGACTGGCGTGGACTTTGTGCTGTTAAGTTTTTAAGATTAGAAGAATTTATTGATGACATACGCCACGGTATGGCTTTGGAACTTGAGCCACAGGGCCTGTTATTTGCAGAAATAAAATTTTTAAATCCTATAATTTCAAGGAAACCAAAACTTCAGCGTCAGAGGAAAATCTTCAAACAACAAGGGAAAAATATTCCAAGACCTTCATATGGGGAAATGCATATACCAGCCGTCGTTCTTGGAAGACTTCTAAAACGATCTTCACCTTCTATACAAAACATTCAAACGGCTCACATTACCCAGCAGCCGCATTTTGAAACTGGCTCTTTAGACAATAGAGATGAAAATCCCAATGCTACCCTTGGTGGTATGGCTGGAATTAGACCACTTGGTTTGCCTTCCACTCCCACAACTCCCCAGACTCCAGTTACACCACCACCAAAACCTACTCTTCCCCTGCAACCCCCTCCAAATGTTTCTACGTTGAGGATGGAAAAAGAGCTTCAAGAAGCTTTTGCATTTTTAGAAGATTCTTACACTAGAGATAATTATGTCACAAAAGAACCTGTAACCCCCTCTGATACTCCTTTAGTAGAGTATCCCCCTTCACCTTCCCCCAAACTTGTACTGGAATTCCCTAGTAATGAAGACCAAATCGTCGACATAACTAGAGAAATGCAAATATCATCCTCACGTTCATCATCATCAGTCATTGATACTTTAGGGAGGGAGCAAACTGGCAGAAAGCTGTGTAATGAAATGTCTATGAATAGTTTTAGATTGTTGAGCGTTCTAGGAAGAGGACACTTTGGTAAAGTTATATTATCTCAGTACAAACCCACTAACGAATATTTTGCAATAAAAGCTTTGAAAAAGGGCGATATTATAGCAAGAGACGAAGTTGATTCGTTGTTATCGGAGAAGAGAATTTTCGAGGTAGCTAATGCCATCAGACATCCATTTTTGGTAAACCTATTTGCTTGTTTTAAAACGGAACAACATGTTTGTTTCGTAATGGAATATGCAGCTGGAGGTGATTTAATGATGCACATACATGCAGATGTCTTCACTGAACCTCGGGCAGTATTTTATGCAGCTTGTGTAGTATTAGGATTACAGTATTTGCACGAAAATAATATTATTTACAGAGACTTAAAGCTTGACAACCTTTTGCTGGACACAGAAGGATATGTAAAAATCGCCGATTTTGGTTTATGTAAAGAAGGTATGGGATGGGGCGACCGCACTGGAACGTTTTGTGGTACGCCCGAGTTTCTTGCACCAGAGGTGTTAACAGAAACCTCATACACAAGAGCTGTTGACTGGTGGGGCCTCGGTGTCCTCATTTTTGAAATGTTAGTTGGGGAATCGCCATTCCCGGGCGAAGACGAGGGTGAAGTATTCGATTCCATTGTGAATGATGAAGTTCGTTACCCTAGAACTTTGTCTCTAGAAGCGATTGCATTGATGCGGCGTTTGCTAAGAAAAAATCCTGAGCGACGTCTCGGCTCCTCGGAGAGAGACGCCGAAGATGTGAAGAAGCAGGCATTCTTCCGGAATGTTAACTGGGAGCAGCTACTATTGCGTAAAGTTAAACCACCATTTGTGCCAACAATAAATAACTTAGAAGATGTGAGCAACTTTGACAGTGAATTTACTTCAGAAGCGGCAGTGCTTACGCCACCTAAAGAACCCCGAGCTCTTACTGCTACAGATCACAAGCTATTTGAAGATTTCACATATATGGCTGATTGGTGCTAGGCCTAAGAAGGACAAAGTTTTAAAAACATTTTAGACTAAATTTCTCTAATAATAAAAACCCCAATGCCTTACAAGTGTGAAACTCTGTATTTTGATTATATCAATGTTATTTCTACTGCAGAGCATCTTAACTAGACACTCTTGTTATCTTGTATTTAATGCAGTTAAATGCAATATTTTATTATGGATAGTGTAATTTAATACTGTAAGTTTTAAATAGTGCTAATGTTTATTTTTTTAAAACATCGTGTTATAGATTTATATATAATGTAGTTATGAAATGATTAACTTAGAATGTAACAATAATATAACTAATATTAATAATATGAGTAAGTGGAAAGAGTGTCAAATCATATTACATTTTCAGTCAATTGTTTACTTATTCAGAAAAATAAAGGTATTATAAACAATCTATGGTATTTGACTTGAAGCTTGTCTGTTGCCAAAGTCACATCAAATGATATTTTTAGGGTTCCGTACCTCAAAAGGAAAATACGGAACCCTTATAGGATCACTTTGTTGTCCGTCTGCCTGTCTGTCAAGAGTTTAAGACCCTTTATCTCGGGAACGCGTGGAAGTATCGAGTTGAAATTAAAACCATATGCTTTGCCCCCAGGGGCCTTACTATGAGCTCTTATAGCAGGGCTTATATTGAACTGCTTTACTTTTTCGTACTATGACCTCAACGGTTAGTATGAAAGCAGGCCATAAGCAGTCCTGTTTAAGGCCTGCTTTTGAACTGAACGGTTTCTTATTTGCTGATGGTAAGCCCCCTGATCTGTTGCTAACAATCCTCGATAAAAACCGCAATTACACTGCTGCTTTAAGTAAGATAATTGTCCCTTTTTCCATTCCGATCAACTGGAAACTGAACAACTATTTTACTTCTCAACAGCTCAACTATTTGAGTTGATCGGTTACGATTACGAAATATACGATTTTTCAAAAAGCAAAATACATCACGAGATATATCAATGCAAAGGTGGCTTCTCAGACAAAACATCAGGATTGAGTAGCCACCCTGGAACTCGCTAAGTACCAGTTGAATATATTTGTAAATTAGTGCATCATTTAGCAAATATTGTTATTGTGTATAGTACTTGCTAGTTTGAGCTCAGGAGTTCAAGAAAACACAATACTTTTAGTATGGCTCCTCAATCCTGATATCCATAATTATAAAATTGAGAATTTCCATGAATGTGATAGGTCAATTAATATATTCGACATACTCGTAATGATCATTTACATGCACGCCACGCTGCACGTGGTTTGTTTAATTTTGCAGTATAGGAATAAAATGATAAGACACAGTGGATTTGGTGAACGAACGCATTTTGTGTGGCTCCTCAATCCTGACGTGTTGCATATAAACAACTAACTGTACCTACTACGCGTTCACTTCATCATTGCCGCTACCTCCCGGCCCGCTTCGTCATACATACCGCACCCCCTGCGTCGCCTTTCTTAATCATTACGTTCGTTATTTGTGTTGTTATAATGATTAAAAGATTAAAGTTCCTACATAAAAGCAAACCTAACTTGTTAGATAAATAAATGACACTCTTTGAACAAGAAAAAAATTCAAAACAGTTGAAAAACATGATTACTTTTTTGTCTACAGTACCGTTAGCTGTGACGTCATAACGGTCGTCAGCGGCAATGACGATGTGAACGCGTAGTACCTACCCATCTATGTACCTACCTGATATAACAACGGAATTCAAAACCAGAGACACTAACATTTAGCACAAAATGTCTGCTAAATACATCTGTACAATTCAGCACTGTATCTCTTTCGGTGACTGACTGAGCCACACAAAATGCGTTCGTATACCAAATCCAGTGTCTTATCATTTTATTCCTATACTGCAAAATCAAATAAACCACGTGCTAAATGATCATTATGTCGAATATATTAATTAACCTATCACATTCATGGAAATTCTCAATTTTATAATTTATGGATATCAGGATTGAGGAGCCATACTAAAAGTATTGTGTTTTCTTGAACTCCAGTACTACTGAGCTCAAATTTCTAGCAAGTACTATACACAATAATTGTGCTAAATGATGCATTAATTTACAAAAAATATTCAACTGGTACTTAGCGAGTTCCAGGGTGGCTCCTCAATCCTGATGTTTTGTCTAAGGAGCCACCTTTGCATTGATATATCTCGTGATATATTTTGCTGCTAAATCCAGGATTTGAGCTGCAAAATAATCTAGTTATGTGCTTAATAAAGGTGTGAGCTGTGCTTTAAAAGCTGGCGTGGCTCCTCAAACCTGATAAACATAAATAAACTAATATGTTTTGGAAACTCGAAACCCCACACTGTAAAGTTGTATTAAATAAATTTCTTTTGTAGGTAGCTTTTTTATAAACTAAAAAAAAGATTTATAAATTTGAGATTTTTGCTTGACTCGGTAGCACAGCAGTCAGAGCATTGGACCGGATATCCAAAGGTCGCGGGTTCGATTCCCGTCCGAGAATTGATCTGGTGAGAGTCGATTTTTTTCTAGAATATTATTTAGTATTGTAATAAAAAAATATTAGTTTCTGATAATAGGGCTCTGGCACTCCGCGCACGAGTCTGACCCGCTCGGCGTTAGATTAGACTATCAATATTAAATAAAATTCACCGCGACGCCACTTTTAGTCAGGAAAGCGCCTTAACTATTTTTTCTATGGAATGCGCACTCTGTTGCTCCTTTGCGAGAAATTTTATGGATCACCTCGTGTTTGTGTTCAGACGGAGCTAGAAGCTTGGCATGATCGGACTTCATACGCTTTTGAGTATTTTAGAGAGAACTAAGACTGTAAACACTGGAGAAAGGTAAGTCCAGGGACCAGAACCCTTTCGATTTTGATCTACGATATCTCGTATTCTCATGATGCTATGATTATTATGTTTGCATATCAAATAGGGTTTCCCTATCAAAGAATCTATTTTTATTTTCAATACTCAAAACCCAAACGCACAGTCCCTGGGTCACCAAAATATTTTCAAGACCGGACCTATGGCTTACAAAAAACATTCAGCTTCCCTTACAAATAAAAATATTTAATCGTCACAATTTTCAAGAGCTACTACATTATTTACAACAACAGCTATGAACAATACTGCTATAGACTTCTTACAAACTTGTATAAAAATAAAATTACACTGTTTTTAGAATAAATGTAATTAATATCTTTAAGTACTGATGGTAAAAATTGTACATACTAAAAAGTGAAAACCACAAAACCTTCAGTTGTAACAATTTATGATCTTTTTTAACAGTGGATAATGCATACCATTAAAAATTCTAAGATGTGTGGTACAAGTACATTAATCCATCATCTCTTTTAAGGACAGTTAGGTATGTTGTCCAATAAGAGATTGTTTAAACTGACAAAAATTTACTAAAATGAAACTTTATAGCAACTAAATTGTGAAGTGTGCTACTGTGCTTTTGCACTTGCATCTGAAAACATGATCACAGAACACATTAACCAGAGAAATATAAGTGAGGGTAGTTTAAAAAAGAAACTTGTTACAATTTGATGACAGATAAAAGATACATTGTAATAAATTCCAATTATTACATTAACCCTATATTCTATAAAAATGCTATTTGATTATTAGCAATGCTTTATTGCTAAATTATCACCATAATTTTGATTCAGTTTGTTAGGGAAGCAAAATTTTAATACTCTGCAATAATTACACACGGTTGTTGCTTATTTTTCATTTTTTTTTAATAACACAGCTAGTTCTTTTTCTATTTTTATATCGAATTGAGTATTTGAAAATCTTTAATTAAGGGAAATGTTACCAATCAATTGACTAATAGAAACATAAATCTCAGAATATATAAAGTAATAAAAGACTGACTGTTTACACTCTACAAATACTTATTTACACATTTCACACACAGAGCACAGTCACAATACAATTATTATAGAAAGCTCACATTCGTGAGCCTTTCTGCTGGAGTACCTTGGCGCGATCAGTAGGCTCCACGTCATTACTGTTACCAGAAGTTCCACACTCTCGACTCACAATACAAAGGAATTCAGCATGCTCATCGTTACCATAGTTATATTGCGAACCAATATTGATTAACTGTTCAAATTTCCAACCATCAGACATGGACGATACCATCTGAGTTAACTCTTCTTCATGAAACTGAAGTACTCTGTACACATGCTTCTTACAATCCTTTAGTGGTCTTCTCTCTTTGAGACGAATTCTTTCCTTCACTAATCTGATCAACTCTGTAATGTTATAAAATTCTGCTTCTTCTAAAACTCCTTCTTCAGCAATATCGTTATTTATAACCAGTTTACCATGTCGAAGATAATTGAGCACTGGAG
The DNA here is from genome assembly GCA_950108535.1 of Agriphila straminella. Classification (NCBI taxonomy): domain Eukaryota; kingdom Metazoa; phylum Arthropoda; class Insecta; order Lepidoptera; family Crambidae; genus Agriphila; species Agriphila straminella. The sequence goes on from OX467314.1 coordinate 6,224,394, forward strand.
AAAAATACGTTGGATCTCTGTCTATTAAATAAGCGCCGGTTTCATCCTGGAAATTCAACATTGAATATTAATCTTCATTGCTAAAAAGGACGCATGAATTCTTGTAATGAATACAGAATTTGCATACAAAAGAATCGAAATATTGGTATTCTACAAACCCTGTCTGAAATCAAGTCACTGTCTTCTTGAACTAATCGATACAAAAATGAATTGGGGTCTCTGCACAAAGTTGTCTTTGTTGTGAGAAAATATGTGCCACCAACGTTAAGTTTTACCCACTGTTTACTACTCCGCCTTTCATTGTTGAATTTTTGTATATTTTCTTTCACAAAATCACCATGTCCAACTCGGTCCGCCATCATGGCCACAGATCATCACGCATGGTGTAAACAATGTTGCCATAATAAAATCACAGATTAATTTAATCGAACAACTCCACACCACTAGTTCGGGGGCCCTACCGACTATTAGCGTATAGTTGGCAGCCTCACCATGGAAATAGAAGTTTTTGACTACGTCAAAAAATTGGTAATAAATAGTGAACTATAGCATATAAATAGTGATACCGGTTCAAAAGATTTTTGAGTATCTTAGTGAGGCTGCTAACTTGACGTCAAGCTGGCACCTTAAGAAATACAGTTCGTATCAATATGATTTTTATGCCAAAAAATTGTTAGAAAATAGTGAATCGTATACGCAAAATTTATCACTATTTACTATCAATTTTTTGACCTAGTCTAATTCTTCTAGTTCCATGGCGAGTCTGCCAACTATACGCCAATCCTTAAGCAGTCCTGCCTGCCTAGCATGACCGATTTATATTGCGTGATATAGCATTTTATCGACACTCAACTGTCAAACTCCTTTGTCTTTTTGACAGTTAAACGTGATAAAACGCTATATCACGCGATATAAATCGGTCATGCTAGGCAGGCTGCCTGCCTGTAAAGCAAATAAGAAACCGTTCAGTTCAAAAGCAGGGGCCTTACTATGAGCTCTTATAGCAGGGCTTATATTGAACTGCCTTTCTTTTTCGTACTATGACCTCAACGGTTAGTATGAAAGCAGGCCTTAAGCTATCCTGTTTAAGGCCTTCTTTTCAACTGAACGGTTTCTTATTTGCTGAGGTCATAGTACGAAAAAGTAAGGCAGTTCAATATAAGCCCTGCTATAAGAACTCATAGTAAGGCTCCTGCCTGCCTGCCGCAATATGCAGGCTGCCTGCCTAGCATGACCGATTTATATCGCGTGATATAGCGTTTTATCACGTTTAACTGTCAAAAAGACAAAAGAATTTGACAGTTGAGTGTCGATAAAATACTATATCACGCGATATAAATCGGTCATGCTAGGCAGGCAGGAGCCTTACTATGAGTTCTTATAGCAGGGCTTATATTGAACTGCCTTACTTTTTCGTACTATGACCTCAGCAAATAAGAAACCGTTCAGTTGAAAAGAAGGCCTTAAACAGGATAGCTTAAGGCCTGCTTTCATACTAACCGTTGAGGTCATAGTACGAAAAAGAAAGGCAATTCAATATAAGCCCTGCTATAAGAGCTCATAGTAAGGCCCCTGCTTTTGAACTGAACGGTTTCTTATTTGCTGATGGTAAGCCCCCTTAAACCAGTCGCTAGGTGATAATCAGCCTGCCGGCCTTCCTTGCCTTCCTTGATTTGACAATATATATGTCGTATGATAATTGTACAAACAGGGGGCTTACCATCAGCAAATAAGAAACCGTTCAGTTCAAAAGCAGGCCTTAAACAGGACTGCTTAAGGCCTGCTTTCATACTAACCGTTGGGGTCATAGTACGAGAAAGTGAGGCAGATCAATATAAGCCCTGCTTTAAGAGCTCATAGTAAGGCCCCTGGATTTTTACAAAAACCCTAGTATGATCGTAAAATACCGGATAATTAGAAACTTAGACAGATTTTTGCAATCGTCCGAGTAATGTTTAGGATTTTTACAAAAATCGATAATATATCCTCCGACAGATATATTATTATTTTTATTGACCTGAAAATTTTTTATTTTATATATTATCTGTGGACTCCGCTAGGAGTAAATTTCGTTCTGTGGACTGCTTCGTCTGCTTTAATTTGGTGTGGTCAGCCGCCGTACCGCCTAACTCTATCGCTTTGACTCTGGCTTTGGTTTATGACGTCAGTGCACTGTCCGTCCTTGTCATCGTGTTACAACATGACAAGGACGGACTGAGCATTGCTATCGCTCTGGCTAAAGCTTTGAGTTAGGCGGTAGGGCCCCTGCTATTATTTCCTCTGTGGTGTGGTTCCCTATTTTATTTATCTACTTATGTGTGGTCTGCTTTGCTTTGCTTCGTTCGACAACAAAAAATTTAGCGTCGAAAAAGTAGCTTAGCTTCAGTTTTTCTTCAATAAGTTAGTATTTCTCGGTAACTACACTTGAAGTTACTGTTTGTGTGATTAAAAACGAGTACCATTTATGTCATAATGAGCAACAATATAGAAAATGAAAGAGCAGTTACAAGTGGCAAAATGTATCCGATTGATTTAGCACCTCAAAAGATTACTATTGTGAAAAGTGTTTCAAATACAGAAGTAAAAGTGGCTCATATAATTCCTGGACAGCCTAAAAACTCCAATTCTGGTCAGATAATAACCCACGCCGGGGCAATGGGGCTGATGCGTCCAGCTGCTCAAATCATATCACCTAGCGTCGCTTCTCAGGTAAACGGCAAAGTCTATTTCGTTGCACTTTTTCCCTAAAAATTCACTTGCCTGTTGTTTTTATGCTATGCATTTATCTAAGCTTGCACCTATGAATTGTGCATACATTAATATTTATCTTTGCAATACTTTATACCTATGGCATTTGTTTCAGTCACAAATGGTAGTAAGTGGATCACCTATATTGCAGGGAAACCAAGGGTCTCAGCTGTTGAGCCAGAATACACAAATCATATCTCAATCCCAACTAATTGGCCCAAGTGGCCAGATTTTGAGTCCAGGCACGCAAATAATCAGTCAAGGATCACAATTGTCTGCTCAAGTATCTAACAACAACACAGGGACAAGCAATGTCCAAACAAGTGTATCTACATCGGGCAGTGGGGCACAAGTTCTGAATGTTGGTGGCCAACTTGTGGGAGGTAGTGGCAATTTGGTAGTGAGCTCTTCTGTGCGTACACTGCCACCAAGTGTGAGAGTGTTGTCACCTTTACCACATCACAATACAAGACCAGGTAAATATAGTTTTACTAATTATCTACAATACTCCATTCAACTTATATAAAGAATGTTTACAAACAAACCGCCCATACTTTACATTAAAAGTACTTTTATATTACATGTTTTATAAATATATGAATATAATTAATAGCTTCTTCTTCTTCTTCTTAATGAATGGCTTGCTCTGTTTTAAGCACAATTCCGCCAATGTCACATAGTTAGATTTTACACGATCTGGAAAATTATTCAATTAGGTTTTTGAAATCCTATCTTGTCCAAGTTGTATTTAAGGTGTTAATTTACTGAAACTTAATAATTTACTGGAATAATTACGAAAATAGCACAAAGTTTTGTTTACAAAACATTATTTCTCCTAGATGGCTGGAGTTTAGAGTTAAACCTTCTGTTTGGTATTAAAATAAAAAAAATAATTTATATCAGTTTTGTCTAGTGTGAACGTGAGCAGTGCTGGTGGAGTTCTGGTGAACAAGAGTGTTGGCATGACGAGTCATGTGCCGCGTGGGCTGGCGGCCGGGGCCTCCCTGGCTGTCAGGCCTGTAGCCCCCACAGTTTCTCAAGGAGTTGGTGGTCAAGGTATGTATTTTTTCAAATAAATGCGTAAACAACCATGAAAGATATCGATTGTTTAGTATTATAGAACCATGAAAGATTTAATTTTTGTGTGGATCAATACTTTCTTCTTTATTACTTAATTCCACAATAGTCAACACATTTGTTTAAAAACAAAACAGATTTTTTATAAAAAAGTAATTACAAAAACATTAAATTCTAAATTCATATTGCTGTCTGTAAGTAGGTAGGTATGTTACTTTTGCTAAATATAGACACTAACTATTAGACCCCGTTTACATTATTCCAGTAAGCAAACTAAAATCTATGGAAGTGTAATTGCAAACAAATATTGCTTAAAAAATGGCACCACAGGGCCGAAAAAGTACAACCCGCTCAGCTTTAGTTGGGCCAGCCACGCACCTAGTGACTAACGTTAGTGTTCTTTTCAATAAATTGCAGTTTGTATTGTAGAGAAAAGATAGAAAGAGAGAGTTTATTAGAAATGATGTGCTTTATAGTCAAATGGTGTAAAAGATGCAAAGAAGGCAGTAAAAAGATGCAGAAAAAACGTATCTATTTTTTCGTTTAAGTATCGAAAATATCTTTGAGTATACAAATTATGGTTGCTAATAAGCAACTGTTTACAAACTGTTTGCATTAATTGTATTAAAAAGAATAACAACTGATATAGATAACAGTCAGCCAATGGAACAAGCTGGCTTTCGTCAGGATTCTCCACAACCAACCACTTACATACACTGGAACAAGTCATCGAAAAGTACAAAGAATTCAACAGACCACTGTATCTTGCTTTTATTGACTACAGTAAAGCTTTCGATAGCATAAGCCATGAATCTATATGGAATGCATTATAAACACTTAACATAAATGAAAAATATATAGGTACCCTGAGAAATATATACTCTAAGAGCGTCAGTCAAGTTAAACTAGAAAAGAGAGGTGGGGAGATCAAAATAGAAAGAGGGGTCAGACAAGGCGACCCCTTGTCACCAAAATTATCCATCGCCGTGCTGGAAAATGTATTTAAAGAACTAAAATGGATGAAGAAAGGCATACAAATTTCTGAGCATCGTTTAAGCCACCTAATGTTTGCTGACGATGTAGTACTTTTTTCTGAAACGCCCACCCAGCTAGAAGGAATGATATGCTCTCTGGTAGACCAGAGCTCTAAAATAGGCTTGGAAATGAACGCTAGTAAAACAAAAATAATGTCTAATAGTCAAAAGAAAACAATACAAGTTAAGGGAAAAGAAATAGAATATGTGGATAGTTATGTATACTTGGGGAAACAGGTGTCATTTAGCAAATCTAGCAACGATGAAGAAATAGACAGAAGAATAAACATAACATGGAAAAAATTCTGGTCCCAAAAAGAAATCTTAAAAGGCGATTACAACATACAAATGAAGAAAACAGTGATAGAAACGTGTCTCTTGCCATGCCTGCTATATGGGTGTCAAACATGGATATTTACAAACCGCACTAAAGCAAAAATTAGAACATGTCAAAGAAGCGTTCTAAAACTAAGAAAAATCCAAAAAGTACGAAGTGAACTAATAAGACAGAAAACAAAACTAACAGATGCTTTACAATTTGCCTTAACCCTTAAATGGAAATGGGTGGGACACATTTCCAGGTACACAGACAACAGATGGACATATAAGACAACAGTATGGAAGGGACCAGCGGGAAAAAGAAATGTTGGTCAACCCAAACAACGTTGGTCTGATGACATTATCCAGATCGCAGGAAAAGACTGGATACAGTCTGCAAAAAAAAGGGAAGAATGGATGCTAATGGAGGAGGCTTACACCCAAGAAGGGATCCTTAGCGCAGAGAATGAATAAATATTATAGTAACCATTGTAACCACAAACACATTTGCTATGGAATATATATAAGCTTAATAATAATAATAATAAGCAACTGAAAGAAATTAATTGGCTTGTAGGAAGACAATCAGCTCTCAGCTTGGAGAATAAGGTTCTTATCTATAAAGCCATAATCAAACCTATATGGACATACGGAATGCAACTCTGGGGTTCTGCAAGTCACTTCAACATAGAAATACTTCAACGATTTCAAAATGCAGCTCTTAAAATTCTATGCAATGCACCTTGGTTCACAAAAAATGTAGAAGTGCACGAATACCTAGAGATACCATACATCAAAGACGAAATAAGCAAATCATGTGAAAACTACGTCCAACGACTTGGGAGTCATTAAAACCAACTGGCTACAGCCCTACTTGACACCAGTCAAACCATAAAGCGACTGAAGAGGAACACCACTGGCCGTTATCATGTCGTTGGATATGAAGTCCTAAAATCCCTGATTGCAACCAATTTGATTATAGCCTTAAAGGCTGATCGCAGATGGAAAAAGGAGAAAAAAAAATAAGCAACCAGTGTTCAGACGCTTTGTACTGCATAATTAAATTCCAGCATTTTTAGCTCTATCCACTTAGTTTTACTTTTCGTGTGGTGCCATTTTTTGAGCAGAATGCTTATTCCATAGATTTTAGTTCGCTGATTCCAGTAGAAGTACATTATGTGGTGTTTTTGAGTTTGACATCCTTTTAAAATAAACGAACATGCCAGGCAATGTACTTCTACTGGAATGTTTTTACTGGAGTAATGTAAATGGGTCTCTTATAGCATGGGTTTTGAAATATGTTGGGGTCTCAATTTGAACACATATTTTGGTCAAAATTAGTAAAACTTAGATTACAAATCATTAGGTGCTTGGTCGAGCGGTGGGCGCGGAGGTCGAGGGGCGCTGGTGTACGGTGCGCGCGCGGCGACGCCCCGGCCCGCGGGCAGCCGCCCCGCGACTCCTACGGGCATCTCCGCGGCGCCCACCCATCAGCCCACGGTCCAGACTTCCCTGCCAGCTACACAAGCACCTCATGCTGTTGTTTCACTACCCAGCACAACTGTTCTCACTTGTAAGTTATCTATATTTAATTTATTTATATATCTTTGTTGTACAACAATACAGAAAGTTTGGTACTAAGAAAGACATTCATGAAGGAATGTGGTACAAACAAAATAATTCAAATAAATAAATAAAATTCTTTATTTGTCTAAAACATGGTATTACATGGTCTTAAAAACAAGGGTGGTGCTCATGTTCTGCTGTATCAAACAGCATACAAATATACAAAAAATATAATTATCAGTCTAACAAATCCTTGCAAAACTTATTAAATTTTAAATACACTTTGACCTCGGTTTATAATATTTTTATAAATGTAATTTATGATCAAGAAATTCTAACTTCCTTAAGTTCACGAGGCCAGTTCACGATCTGCTGAAAAGTCTGATTTTTGAACATCTAATGTGAAGAACTGATGTAAAATTTTACTTCACAAAAATTATTGTAGACTGAAAAAGAAACAAAGAAGCAAAGTAACCGAACAGAATATTGAAAAATGGCATGGTAACTCTGTAAAAAAATCCTGAATAACACCATAAAAACTTATAAAAATAAATTTCAAATCGTCAGATTTCGTAATTTTCAACAACAGTGATATGATTTTTTATGCAAAAAGGATAGCTTTTTTATCGATCTAACACAATAACCGAGTACATTTTTAATAAATGTTCCAATATTTCAGAAATCAATAAAAATGTACTAAAATTCGTCAAATTTCTGGCGAAGCGTCAATTAAAGTTATGCAATATTCAACCTTATTCTAAAGACATAGTGAAAGAGTAAATTTCGTGAACTGGCCTCGCCTTAAACTTAAATTTATGATCAAGAAATTCAACAAAGATTTAACGAAATATAAAATACAAGCGACCCGCCCTCGCATCGCTTCGGTTCTTTCCTTTTTTTGCCAATTTCGACCTTCCAACAACACCCCAAAAGATCCATTGGCAGAGAAACATCCATTGGCACGGTACGTTTCACACCTTGGATCCTTTCGGCGCCAGGCGTCTACTTATCAATTAGCCAATTTCTCATACCCAACTACTTCGCATACAGTCTACATTCAAAACGCCCACTTCGCAGACTGCCTACTTGTCAAATAATAAATAAAGTACAGTCAGCGTCAAATTTATTAAATATTTCCAATATTCTTAGCCAACATATTTTTTTTTAATAATGAATAATTAAATTTCTGTCGATAGCCTTAACCATCAAAATCGGATCATCCGTTCAGGTTTTAGAATTTTTTTAAGGTTTTTTGAACAAGTGGCGTCTCTGTTCTGGTGAAATCGCTTTTTTTATTCCTACTATTACTGGATCAAGAGCCAAACGTTCTAAACACTAGACCACAACCTACCTAAGACAAAAGTTTTGATGCTGAATGTCCGACAATGACGTTTGGGAGAAAAGTAGGCAGTCTGCGAAGTAGTCGCTTTGAGAAGTAGACTGTATGCGAAGTAGGATAATTGCTAGGTTGGCTAACCGCGAAGTTGTTACATTGAGAAGTAGTTGGAATGTTAAATTGGCTATTTGATAAGTAGACGCCTGGCGCCGAAAGGCCTTGGATTGGGAAGGGATGGGATGGGGTGAGATAGGACATCCCAGCACATGCTGGGATGGGTGGGGAAGGGACAGGAGTCTCAAAAGATGGGATACGCCTGATTGTTGATTAGTTAGTAACGTGTAAAGTTGTGATGTTAGCTGTTTAACTAAAACAAAGTGGTAAATTAGTACCGAGGTAGGTTCTTATCAATAAGTACGAAAACTTACTTTAGGACAAAGATTTAAATCTTTGCTTTAGGATCCAAATACACACTGTCTGATGTTCTGACAAGAAAATTTGCGCGTTTGCAGATTTGCAGACTTCCTACATTTATACCCTTGTGAATGTCTTTTGAGCATTGCAGTTAGGTTTAAATCTGGTTTCAATCCCTCACATTGGTGAAATAACGCCTGGCTTGCAGCGTAAGAGTAGGATATACTAGAAGAAATTCGACGATGTCACTAGTGACTCGGTAGCTCAGCGGTCAGAGCATTGGACCGGATATCCAAAGGTCGCGGGTTCGATTCCCGTCTGAGTATTGATCTGGTGCGAGTCGTATTTTTTCTAGTATATTATTTAGTATTGTATAAAAATAGCATTGTGAATGCAAAAATCTCAATTTCAACAATAATAACTTCCCGCGCCAAGATCCATAGATAATACAACGTTATTTTATGCCGCTTGTCCGAATCGTATGTTACACGTAAGTTTTGTAACCAGGAATAGAGTCTGTTCGGAAAAAGAACCGTCTTGGGCTTCGTACTCGATTACCATTTTTGAAATGTTGACGGCACTGTAACGTTTTAGTGCGACTGTAATATCTTGATATCTATCAAGTCAAGATAGTCGCACCATAATTTCGTGTAACAGTGCCGTAAACATGACAAAAACGATGATCAAGCACAAAGCCCACGACGCGACGGTTCTCTTTCCGAACAGACTCTACGGATTAATGGGCGGGCGTTAGTGCGCTCATGACACTCTGTTACCGTGATTCGGAACTTTCCATTTGCAACCAGTTCTAATTTTAAATATTGATGATGATCACAGACCTCAATGGCTGTCGTGTTTCATTGAAAATTCGTTCCATTTATGAATTACACGTGTATAATAAGTTTCAATACTAACATTTACGGTCAGACGCCGGCCATCCATTATTACACGTTAGTAATGGATTCTCATACAAAAATTGCCGGCGCGGTTTAGGTCTGAAAATAAAAGTTTTCAGTGCAAATATTAAGTATGTTTACTTTGCGCAGCCGGTGGAGTGATATCTGGTGCAGTGAGGGGACCAATACCACGCCTGCAAGCCCCAGCTTCGACGATGGCGTCCGGGCCTCGCCCCTTGCCGCTGCTGCAGAGAAATTACCAGCCTAAGGTACAACCACGTTTTACACCAGCGGTTCCCGAATGGGGTTCCGTAAGAGGCTCTCAGGGGTTCCGCGAAAATTCAAGAGTTTATAAATTCAAAATATATACTTATCTTTTTATACTATCAAAATAAATATTTTATATCTTATCGTCCCGACTCTGCCGGGACAGTCCCGATTTCGATGATATTGTCCCGCGTCCCGACGATCCATTAGTTTCGTCCCGATTTATGATGATAACACGCGAACAAAATCAAAGTTTTCATAAAAAATGGGAAAAATAGTCAAAATAAAAATACCTAAAACATTAAATCAAGTCTCTTTTTTCCCTTCAGCTAGGTAGTTCTCGTTTTTTAGGGTTCCGTACCTCAAAAAGGAAAAAACGGAACCCTTATATGATCACTTTGTTGTCCGTCTGTCTGTCAAGACCCTTTATCTCGGGAACGCGTGGAGGTATCGAGTTGAAATTGAAACCATATACTCAGATCTATGGCCCCTTGAAGCTGTTAAAAAATCAAACTTCTAAGTTTAAAGAAAAAAAGATATGGCCGTTTATGCCGCAAAAACGCATATTTCGACACTCTCAAGGGTATCAAAATTCATTAGGTACTTGCCGATGACCTATGGCAAGTAATATCGTCTTACACTACAAATATAGGAAAAAATCTGAAAACTATGTTGACTGGTAGAGGAACTAATGAATTTTTTGTTTGTTTTTTGAATTTCTAAAAAAATGTGTTATATTGAGACATCGTTTTATTTTTCCTGTAATCTTTACATAAACTACCAGTGGACTCGAACGTCAGAATGCGAAATCGGTAGATTTGGCAAAAAAAAATCGGTAGATTTTATTCCTTTTTATTCCAACTGACACACGGCGAATAGGAGAAATTATACAGTAAATTTGACAGTAAAGTCCGCAAGTTGACTATTACAGCTTTCAAGCAATATCAAATTCAAGTAAGCACTTTAATGTTCCTAAATGAAGAAAAGTGTCATTGTAAAAGTTCAAGTCGAAAACAAATGAAAAATAAAGTCTGAATTATCGCTTTGCAGAGTCGTAGAGGATTCCCCTGTAAAGAAACGAATCGAAACGGGTTGCTAGTTCGATTCTGTGAAAAAAACTGGAGAATTTCCTTATATTCTCAGAACTTCTCGTGTCCTACATCTTGGCATGGACCACTTTGAAAACCGCAATTCTGACTACATGGAAAATTTCTCCCCAATTAGTCCCAACTAGTCCTACTTTTTCGGAATTAGTCCCAAAAAGGACTGAAAGATATAAGCGATTTAAATGGTCCATGCCAAAGCAAACCTTCATTTTGGCAGGGACAGGCTATATCTAGTGAACCTAAACACCTAGCCAGGATCTGATTATTCAAAAAAAATCTCCCTTTTTTATGGATCCCGCAATGCCTAGAATCAAAACGAAATGAAGCGCCGTTCAAAAAATATAAAGGAATGATTTGGTCCCTGCCAAAATCAACCTACATCTTGGCGAGGACTTTTGAACCAGGTCACCTAGAGAAAATCTGATTATTGGAAACGATTAGTGTAAATTACTCCCAATTAGTCCTAAAGCCACAAAATTAGTCCCCCTTTAGTTTAGGAGAAATTCCGTTTTTTTATATAAGTACAGTCATGTACAAAAGCGTACAGTAAAAATTAATTACATAAAACTATTCCGTTCCGTAATGCGCAGTGTTCCGATTGTAAAACATTAAGCACGAACTTTCGTAAATTGAGGAATGCACAAACAGTATCTGTGATTTGTGAACATAAGTTTTAACAATCGGAACACTGCGCATTGCGGAACGGAATAAAGTTTTAGGCCCATATTACACTATCATGTATATATCATCCGAGATATATGTTTACTATCTTCGTCGGAGATAGCATCCGATAAATAATATATGATAGTGTAATATGCTCATGCCCTCCTAGCATGACCATCGAAACGCGATAATATGATATTCAATTCAATTCAATATTTTATTGCATACCATAAAGTGAATACATAGGTGGTAGTTTATAGAAAGAGAACATTATGGACCCTGGTAGGGTATAGCAATTGAAGTAGGAGAGGACGCCTTATTAAAAACAAATTACAATTATTACTATATCAAAAAATACATAGTTTTGAACTGTGTATCACATATAAGTCACAATATAATATAAGTAGATATTGTTTAAGTGTATTAGTATAATATTTTTCTATTATTTTACGTTTATATTAAGTATGTAAGTACCTATATCTTATTAGGCATTTATTTTATCATTCAAATACTCTTTTACACTATAGTAGCATTCATTTAATAACATATATTTTAGACTTCTGTTAAACAATTTGTTATTTTCTTCATTTATTAATTTTTCAGGCAATTTGTTGTAGATTCTGATAGACATATTATATGCACTGGATGAGCACAAATGTAGGCGAGCGGTTGGAACTTTTAGCTTATTTTTATGCCGTAATGAATATAGAGCTTAATCACGTTTAACTGCCATAAAACAATGGAATTTGAAAGTCGAGTGTCGACAAAACGATAGTGAAAGTGAAAGTGAAAGTGAAAGTGAAATAAGCTTTATTCAAATAAACTTAATTATTAAGTACTTTTGAATCGTCTATATTTTTCTACCACCCGTTCCAGACTTTTTTAGCTGACAAGAAGAACGGGCGCAAGAAACTTATCAGCTGTAACAGCCATAAGTAACGATATTTACAAACTTGAATATATCGTTACCAGATAATTACAACAGGGTGACAGGATTATTGGCAACAACATAGACTTATTATATTACTTCAACAAAGTTCTTATATTAGCAAGTTATGTGTTACATCATTTCCACGCATTTTGATCTTTAAGATAATCGTCAACTTTATAATAACCTTTACCCATGAGCGTTTTTTTAACATGGTTTTTAAATTCATGCAAAGGAAGATCAATCACTTGTTGTGGAACTTTATTAATAAAGGCTATGCCTTTCCCCATAAATGAACCTCTCGTTTTTGCAAGCCTAAAACTTGGAACGGCAAGTTTATCTTTATTTCTTGTATTAAACTGGTGAATGTTGCTGTTCTTATCAAATGAATCATAGTGTTTCCTTACATAAACTAAATTTTCATAAATATATTGGCCTGCCAAAGTTAAAATATTTATTTCTTTGAACAATTCTCTCAAGGTATCTCTCCGCCGTAGATTGTATATGGCGCGAACAGCTCTTTTTTGGAGTACAAAAATATTTTCAAAACTGGCAGCTGAGCCCCACAATAGCAGTCCATAAGACATTACACTATGAAAATAACTAAAGTATACTAACCTTGCCGTTTCAATATCAGTTAAAAGCCTTATTTTCTTAACAGCGAATGCCGCTGAACTAAGTCTACTTGACAAGGCTTCAATATGTGGATCCCATTGCAATCGAGAATCTAGTGTAATACCTAGAAATTTTGTACTCTCAGTAAAGTCTACTTTATCGTCATTCAATTTAATATTTAATTTTGTCTTCTCAACATTAGGTAAAGAAAATTTTACACATTTAGTTTTTTTGGGGTTAAGTGCTAAATTATTACTATTAAACCAGTGTGAAACTTTAGAGAGGGCACTATTTACTTCGTCGGAACAGTTATTACCTCTGTTTACTTTGAAAACTAAAGAAGTATCATCCGCAAATAGTACAGTCTCACATAAATTACTCGCGTAGTTGGGAAGGTCATTTATATAAATTAGAAACAGCAATGGGCCCAATATTGATCCCTGTGGCACACCCATATTGATGGGGGCTCCAGTAGATTCAGTTCTATTAATTACTACTTTCTGAGTTCTATTGTACAAATACGATTTCATAAGCCTAACCGACTTATCAGAGACACCATAATGTTCTAGCTTCTTTAATAGTGTTTGGTGATCAACGCAATCGAATGCCTTAGAAAGGTCACAGAAAATGCCAATTACATCCTGCTTTTCTTCCCAAGCGTCAAGAATATGTTTGAGAAGTGCAATTCCAGCATCAGTAGTACTTTTACCCTTGGAAAATCCAAACTGGTTTTTATGAAGTATATTATTGTATGTAAAGTAATCTAATAATTGGGAATATATAATTTTTTCAAATATTTTACTAAGTGCTGGTAGTATAGATATTGGCCTAAAGTTAGCTGGGTCACTTTTATCCCCAGATTTAAAAAGAGGAATCAATTTACTATTTTTCATTAAGTCAGGAAAGACCCCCTCGTCAATACATTTGTTAAAAATAAAAGCCAAGTAGGGGGCTAGTATATCAATTATTGATTTAATAATGCTTGTTGACATGCCCCAAAGATCTTCTGTTTTTTTAACATTAATTGTTTTAAAAGCTTTAATGATATCTGCACTATTTATATATTTAAAGGAAAAACTTTCATTGCACTTATCAACACTAGACTCCAGAAGGGAGACAGCGATGTTGGGACTAGCACTAAGAGTACTGGTAGTTTCTACAGGTATTCTAGCAAAGAAATCTTCAAAAACTTTAGCGACCTCATTGTCAGATTCAAAAGTTTGATCACCAGTTTTTAAACAGAAGGAATTTATATTGGATTTTGATTTGCCCGTTTCTTTGTTAATAATATTCCAGGTAGCTTTAATTTTGTTATCAGCTAATTTTATTTTATTTGCAAAGTACTTGGACTTTGCTAGGATACAAACTTCTCTGAATGTTTGTGAATACTTCTTGACAAATTCAATGAAGTTAGGATCACAAGAAGTAGCTTTCTCTGCATAAAGTTCGTATAATTTCCTTCTGCTTTTATATATGCCGGGTGTGGCCCAGTCACTAAATTTCGTACTATCATTACATTTGATGACTTTTTGTTTGAAAGTTTCACTAAATTCAGTTTTGACTATGCTAAATAAATGATTATATAAGTTATTGGCTTCAAAATTTGGTTCTGGTAATGTTTCAATTTTACTTGTGACATTGGTTCTGAATTTTTCAATACAGTGTTTCTTTATTGGCCTACACATTATTTCCCGTTTAGGCCGAACATGATGGTGCTCAATGGAGGCTAATTGTCCACTATGGTCGGATTTAATACAATTCAAAATTGATTTTTCAATGACATTACAGTTACAGAAAATATTATCTAAGCAGGTTGCCGATGTGGGTGTGATACGCGTTGGTTCATTAAAAATATGTAGTAAATTAAATGATTTAAATAGGTTTATGAACCTACTCGACAGTTTGGCTAATTTAGGGTCTAAGATGTCGACGTTAAAATCTCCACAAATCGCGACTTTTTTATTCTTCCTACAAGTTATTTTTAAGACTTCCTCCATAGTGGACTCAAACTCAGAGTAATTCGCGGTGGGGGGTCTATATACGCATACAATAATTATTTGATCAAGTTCCACACAAGACAACTCAATAGTTCGTTCAATTGAGAGGGATACTACATCTTTGCGCTCTTTACATTGTAAACTATTGTGTAGAATAATAAGTGAACCCCCTCTTATAGCAGATTTCCTACTAAACGAGCTAGCAACTTTATAATTATCTAAACTTAAAAGTAATTCGTGCTTTTTCAACCAATGCTCAGTAACACATAACACATCAATATTTTCAGAGTTTATGAATAAGCTTATTTCTAAATCTTTGCAAGAAAAGCCTTGTATATTCTGATGTACAATTCTTAAAGACTTTGGCTTTTCTATTGTTAATTCAGGGCTAGAGGACGCCTCTATTGTCTTAGATGGTAATTTAAATGAGAAAAAATATTATTACTTGGACTAAGTAAAATGTTACAATTATTTTTATTTGGAACAGATTCCAAAGTTGAATGACTAATGTCAATAGTTGACTGCTCAATAGAAGCAGTTGTTTTACTAGCCAGATTATTGGCTAAATGTTTAAAATAAAAAGATAGCGATAATGCTATTTGTCTCCTAAAAGAACTAGGCAGATAGAACTTATCTTTTGTCAAGTAAAAACTATTAAATAATTTATTGATGTCAATTATGTGTAGCTGTTCACTATTATGGAATGCTACCGTATTCAATGTAACATTCAACTGATACCTAACGTTATTTTCCATTTGTGACACACTTTTGCAATAAGGGAATGTGAACAAAATAACTTTTTTTACTTTCAAAGACAATAAGGTATTACAATAAGCTATCAGTTGGTTTTTGTTCACATTACCCCTATTTCCTATCAAAATTATCAAATTAGTGTTTTCATTAAATGATTTTTTAACAATAATTCTCATCAAGTCATCCAAAGTTGACCCAGGCATACAATAATTAATAATATTTCCCTTGGTGTGTTTCTGAATTAATTGGCCTAAATTCTTACCCATCTCATCGCAGAACATAATTGTTTCACAACAGTTTTTATCGGAAGATGGACTATTTTTTGGTGAATTTATTAAATCATTACAAGTGTATGAGACCTCTGGTTCAGGTTCACATACTGAGTGGGTAGTTAAGTTGGTTGGGTTATTATCAGAAACTTCAGGCTTACACACTGAGTGGGTAGGTAAGTGCTCTGGGGCATCCTGGACAACTGCATCACACTGTCTTACAATAGTATTGTGGTTAAAACAGCTACAATTCTGTTTTTTGCCAAGGGATTCGAACCGGTCTGTATTATAATTACACATGTCAATCATGTCATTTGCAGCCAGCATTTGGTAATTTAGCTGTTTGCGAGAAAAGTCACTTAAATTATTGTACATTTCCCTAAGTGAAAGTTCCAAATTGTCAATTTTTTCACTTAATTGATTATTCACCTTTTCACATTCCTTACTGTTATTACATGATGCCCTATTAATTGCATCTAATTGACCTAATAATTGCTTACGCTCTTTCCTCAGATTTGAAAATTGGCTATAATAATTTTGCCTTTTTATCAACCTTTGAGTTTTCTTAATATATCTATTCAAGCGGATATATTTTTTTATTTTCTTTCCACTATTAAGTTGACAATTATTTCTAATGACAACAGATTTGTCATTATAGTTATTACATACCAAGGTTGAATTGTCATATATTGCAGAATCACATTGCTGTAACTCGCTAAACAGGCTTTGAGAATGCTTCTCTTCTACAAAGGTTTTATTTTCTTTTTCTAACTCTAAAATGGTCTTTTGAGCAAGAGACAACCTAATTTCAAGGTCGGTAATGCGACTCAATGCCTGTTCATGAGTGTCACTACATTCTCTAAATGTTTCTATATACACTTGCATCTGGTTGTATTTATCTACAATCTCAGAATACTTTGTATGCACTTCAGCAAGCTCATTCTTGAGGTCAGTGTTCCGGGATATGGTCTTAAGAATCTCGCGTTCACTGTCTTCTCGTTCCAGCAGTAAGGTGTCATTTAGCTCTTTTGCTGCCTTTAAATCCTCTAGTGCATGTTTGAGTTTGATTTCCACATCCTTTGCAGTTGCCTTACGGGTCATCATGTTGTTATTGAGCTAGATGGAACTTGCAAACCGCAAACACTGAAAGTATACAATAAGTGATCAATAATCGAGTTTTATTACAAGTTGTCAGTGTAATTCCTATCTTTAAAAAAAAATATAATAATAATAAAAAAAACTAAATAATAATAATAATAATAATAATAAAAAAATACAAAAACAAATAAAGTTAAGCAAATGGAGGTCAGTTAATTAATATAATGTATGTATTTATTATTTATAGGTAATAGGTTTGATGTGCAATTTTAGCAAAGATTTATCTATTACTAGGTATCAACTTTGACTATAAAAGCAAGGTCAAACCTCTTTCTTATAATATGTGAACTTTGTAAACAAAAGTAGGTACCTAACTATACTTAAATATAGTTAAAACTGAGTGACTGATGGTCTATATAGTGAAAATTAATTAATACTAGATAAATATTATATAGCTAAGTAATATTGCAAGAAACAGTGCAGAATGGTTTCCCAAAATTATTGTTTAGAAGTGAAGCAGATTGTGTTTATGTACAAATATAATGCTTGTAAAGTGTAACAGTCTATTGAATGTCTGTGACAATAGTAGCCACCATCAACTTTACTTCCACTGTATGTCAAGTAAAGAGAGGTTATAACTGTGCCAGATCGTATTGAGTTGTGAAGTTACTCACTGTTAGTGAGTTATGTACAAGTGGAATGGTCAATGTATAAGTTTAAATTGGAAAACAATCCGCCACTGTGGTTTCTAGGTAGGTTTATGCGAATTCAATTCAGTCACAAAGCTTTGTCTTGATATTTTCCTATAAAACCTATACCTATTAATCACTAAAATTAAGGAATAAATGTACTCCCCCGGTTTAATATGCAGCAGACCACAAATTTGTCGTTTCTTCTACGAAATTTATTCGCCTTTTATATTTTCTCCACTGACATTTGGATGCCGCCGCGCCGTTACGAATTTTAGATCACTTGTTTTTCAAATTATACCACACCGATAGTAAAGATAACACTTTTCATTACTATTTATTAAGTAAAGAACAATTTAAACACAACTTATTAAAGAAATATATATCGTGTATTGTCGGTCATGCTAGGGGGGCAGCCCTTCCTCCCTCCAGTTAAACGTGATAAATCACTAGGTACCATATCACGTTTCGGTGGTCATGCTAGGCTAAGAGGGAGAGATTGTAAGGGCGTTTTCCTACAAACAAACAATGACACGACACGATTGTCAACAGTGTTGCCAGAACGTACCAAAAAGTACAGTTGTCAGCACTATAGGCATGAAAGGCAGTGTTGCTATTTTGTTTATTCAAATTTAGCTTTTTTTCACCCCATTTTACATGTATGTGAACTTGGCATTTTGCATTTTTTTTTTTTAAATTAGGTTTAATTTTCAACTTTCGTCTATGACAACATTTTACGGGAAAACAACAACACTGAATTGGCACTTGGCAGGTGTTTTTTTTTCGTTCTTTGGTTATTTGGTCGGTTTATTTATTTTTATTTTAGAGCGGTTTTAGAATCGATTAAGATGAAATAGCTAACTATATAATTTTTAAATTTGAGATTTTTGCATACACAATGCTAAATAATATACTAGAAAAAAAAGTATTGATCTAATGCGAGTCGTATTTTTTCTAGTATATTATTTAGTATTGTATAAAAATAGCATTGTGAATGCAAAAAGCTCAAATTTAAAAAGTAATAAAAAAGGTAAATCACACGTTTTTACACTTTGGTGACAAGTATCTGTAAATGTACAATTATTATAAAAAAACGTCATCTTATCAAAAAGTGTCATGTACCTACATATTATTGTATTTCTGATGAAAAAACTTATACGAACTGAATTTTTATTGGTTTTGAAGCCGCTGGTTTCGAACCATCTTTCTCAACCACTTTCACTATGAGACTTCTACGGTGAAAAAAAAATCAGCTGTTCCATACAAAAGCTTTTTAAGGTTTTTTTTTATAAGTACAATTATTAAAACTCCAATACCTTACTCTGTCAAAATGAAACAGCTGATTTTTATACGGAAATGGTTTAATCAATCGGCTCACAAACAAAAAAGTAAGACGCCATCTTGGCTTTTTATTTTTTAATATTTCATTATTATTTTCTAGTCAAAATAGTACCTGAAACCGAGATTCATCAAAATCGGTCCACAAACAATAAAGTTGGCCGCCATCTTGGATTTTTTAAATTGCGTTGTTGTTTTCTTGTCAAAATAGTACCAAAAACCGTGTTTCATCGAAATCGGCCTACAAACAAAAACGTTGGCCGCCATCTTGGATTTTTATATTTTTAACATTGCGTTGCTGTTTTCTAGTCAAAATAGTAGCAAAAACCGAGTTTCATCGAAATCGGCCCATAAACAAAAAGTTGGCCGCCATCTTAGATTTTTTATATTTGTTACATAGTGTTGCTGTTATCTTGTCAAAATAGTAGCAAAAACCGAGTTTCATCGAAATCGGCCTACAAACAAAAAAGTTGGCCGCCATCTTGGATTTTTATATTTTTAACATTGCATTGCTGTATTCTTGTCAAAATAGTAGCAAAAACCGTGTTTCATCGAAATCGGCCTACAAACAAAAAAGTTGGCCGCCATCTTGGATTTTTTATATTTTTAAAATTGCATTGCTGTATTCTTGTCAAAATAGTAGCAAAAACAGAGTTTCATCCAAATCGGCCTACAAACAAAAAAGTTGGCCGCCATCTTGGATTTTTTATATTTTTAACATTGCATTGCTGTATTCTTGTCAAAATAGTAGCAAAAACCGAGTTTCATCGAAATCGGCCTACAAACAAAAAAGTTGGCCGCCATCTTGGATTTTTTATATTTTTAACATTGCATTGCTGTATTCTTGTCAAAATAGTAGCAAAAACCGAGTTTCATCGAAATCGGCCTACAAGCAAAAAAGTTGGCCGCCATCTTGGATTTTTTATATTTTTAAAATTGCATTGCTGTATTCTTGTCAAAATAGTAGCAAAAACCGAGTTTCATCGAAATCGGCCTACAAACAAAAAAGTTGGCCGCCATCTTGGATTTTTTATATTTTTAACATTGCATTGCTGTATTCTTGTCAAAATAGTAGCAAAAACCGAGTTTCATCGAAATCGGCCTACAAACAAAAAAGTTGGCCGCCATCTTGGATTTTTTATATTTTTAACATTGCATTGCTGTATTCTTGTCAAAATAGTAGCAAAAACCGAGTTTCAGCGAAATCGGCCTACAAACAAAAAAGTTGGCCGCTATCTTGTATTTTTTTTATTTTTTTAACATTGAGTTGTTATTTTCTTGTC
This sequence comes from Agriphila straminella, assembly GCA_950108535.1. Classification (NCBI taxonomy): domain Eukaryota; kingdom Metazoa; phylum Arthropoda; class Insecta; order Lepidoptera; family Crambidae; genus Agriphila; species Agriphila straminella. Next base: position 6,244,789 of record OX467314.1, read on the forward strand.
AAACTAGAAAAAAAAACACCTGTTCCATACATAAGTACAATGCGTAGGTAGGTACTCCATCGAAATGTATGAAACAGCTGATTTTTTTTTCGATTTCAAGGTTGGTCCTATAATGAAAGTTGTACAGTTTGATGGTGTGATCAGCCCCAAGAGAGGTTTTAAATTAATTACAAATAACCCTGTATAGGTACAAAGTTTCAAGTGAACCCATTGAAGGAAGAAAATCACTCTCTACTCCAAATATGAATAGTTTCGAAAGAAAAGCAATATAACTTTAAAATTCAATTTTATACATGACCATTTCATACTTCTTTTGAAATTATTTTGTACGCGACTGTACATGTTTTTGATATAGTCCAGGAGTCGGGGATCAAAATACCTCTAAGAAATCATTTTTATTTTATGACTTAAAAATTAAGGTTTTGAGTTTCGAAAATGCATAAAAGTAACGTATTACTTTACGTTATACTTTTGTTTTACATTATACGTTAATAACACTTCATTATTTTAACACAAACACGCAAAAATAAAACAAGTTACAAACATCGTCACTAAATAGGAAGTCGGCTCCTGTACTATAAAAACCAAACTTTAATTCCGATTATCTCCTAAACTAAAGGGGGACTAATTTTGTGGCTTTAGGACTAATTGGGAGTAATTTACACGATTCGTTTCCAATAATCAGATTTTCTCTAGGTGACCTGGTTTAAAAGTCCTCGCCAAGATGTAGGTTGATTTTGGCAGGGACCAAATCATTCCTTTATATTTTTTGAACGGCGCTTCATTTCGTTTTGATTCTAGGCATTGCGGGATCCATAAAAAAGGGAGATTTTTTTTGAATAATCAGATCCTGGCTAGGTGTTTAGGTTCACTAGATATAGCCTGTCCCTGCCAAAATGAAGGTTTGCTTTGGCATGGACCATTTAAATCGCTTATATCTTTCAGTCCTTTTTGGGACTAATTCCGAAAAAGTAGGACTAGTTGGGACTAATTGGGGAGAAATTTTCCATGTAGTCAGAATTGCGGTTTTCAAAGTGGTCCATGCCAAGATGTAGGACACGAACTTCTCAGAAATCGTGAAAATATCTTAACATTTCGGAATTTCTGTAGGAGATGCTCCATATAGGTAGAAATACCGAAAAATCGGTAGGTTCGACACCACTGTAAACTACTATCACATAGAATTATTTCAGATTTTTCTCTTTGCAAACTTCTAAGGGGGGGGGGGGGGGGATGGTATTTCTTTTTTTACATTTTTCATAATAACTCGCTAACTAACTAAACTATGCGGCCTAAAAAAAAGAAAAAATGTTTTAAGATGTGCAAACAGCGCTCTTTCATATGATACCCCACATGCCCTAGTCGCCTCACTTAAAATTTTTAAGACCCCCTTTTCAGTCCCTGGTGTAAAAAACTTTTTTTTTATTTCTTTCTTATTTGCAAAAGAGTTGGGCAAACGTCTTCTTAAACTATACCAAATTTCAAGTTGATACCATTAGTAGTTCTCGAGATATCCAGCTGTGACAGACAGACAGACTGAGTCACACCATAAGGGTTCCTTTTTACCATTTTGGTATGGAATCCTAAAAAAAATCAGCTATTCCATACAAAAGCACTCGACCTTAATATATGGAACAGCTGATTTTTTTTTGCGAGGAGGAGAGTTGGCCCTTTGGCGTAGGTACTAAAATGAAAGTCTCGATTTATCAGAAGGAATGAATTTTTATAGGCTTTACTACTTATTTTAAACAATTTGAAATATTGCACTTAGATACTAATTAGAGATTTCCAAAATTATAAGGTACCTACTCCAATTATACAAAATAAAAATATCGACGGTGGTGTTGATATCGCCTATACAGTTACGCACACAGGGACAGATCTTCTCCACATAAATACTGCGCGCAAACCAGCTGCGCTCCAGTAACGAGGTAACAGCATCGACGTCGGACGTATGTCGCTTGGAGAAATGCGCCGGGGCTCGCCACATAAATATCTCGCGCCGGCGCGTGAGCCGCTCAGTCAGCGGGCGCGCTCCGTGCGCGGCAGATGTCTTATGTATGACAACGTGGTAGGTGTGTCACTACATTACTCCCCCGCTAGCGAAGCGTACCGGTGGTTTCGATACTCGGCCCGATCTCGTTATGTGTTGTTGATCGATGTTGCATCTGTTTCTCTCTTCGCTCATCGTTAGTTCGTTGTTGGTGTAGAAAGCCGGTTTCAATCGATCTATTGATATGTTTACAACTTTGTTCGGTAGCTGTATTGTGTAGTGCTTCTCATGTCTCTCGATGACTCGATACGGCCCGTTATAGGTAGGAACGAGCGGTTTGCTGTATGCGTCGTTGCGAATGAAGACGTGTGTGCTCGACGGTAGCTCCTTGTGAATGAAAAAGGCTCGTGATTGCGCTGCATTCCTTTGCGTTTGCGCTTTTTTTAATGCTTCGCTGAGGTCGAACGTGAACTGTGATGACGCATCGGTTTGTTTACATTCTTCTCCGTAGAACTCGCCGGGTACTCGTAATGCTTGTCCATATAATAGTTCGGCGGCGCTCCTTCCGATGTCCTCTTTGATACTGGCGCGAAGTCCCAATAACACAGTTGGTAACTCGCGTACCCAACCGCTACAGTTTAGTTTAGCAGCTAAAGCGGCTTTGAGCGATCGGTGCCAGCGTTCTATCATGCCATTCGCTTGTGGGTGGTAGGCGGTAGTTCGAGTGCGATGTATTCCCATCCTCTGCATTAATTTGTTGAATAGTTCCGATTCAAATTGCCGGCCTTGATCAGTGGTTATAATGGCAGGGCAACCGAATCTCGCAATCCATCCGTTGTAGAAAGTGAGTGCAATTTTTTCAGCCGTGATGTCTTCAATAGGGTAGGCTTCAGGCCATTTGGAAGCTCGGTCAATCATCGTCAATAAATATCGGTATCCGTCACACGAGCTTAGGGGTCCCACGACATCAATGTGGACGTGGTATAGTCTATCAACTTCGCTGAATGATGCGATCGGCGCTTGAGTGTGTTGTTGTACTTTCACGCGTTGGCAGGGTACACAGGTTCGGGTCCAGTGGGTGACGTCGCGGTTCATCGACGGCCAGATGTAGCGGGCTGCTACCATACTTCTTGTAGTTCTTATTCCCGGGTGACTAAGGTCGTGAATCGCTTGAAAAGCTATTTTTCTGAATTCTTGAGGTAGGTATGGTCTGCTTGTTCCAGTACTTGTTTCACATACAATCTTCGTTTTTACGCCGGGAAAAGATAAACTTTTGAATTGAAGTCGCTTGTTATTTTGCAGATTTTTCAATTCTTCATCTTTTTCTTGTTTTTTTCCTAACGCTTCGTAGTCGATCGGCGATGGACAGGCGATAGTTTCAATACGAGATAAGGCGTCGGCGACTTGATTTTCTTCCCCACTTATGTGTTGTATATTTGAAGTGAACTGGCCGATGTATTCTAGGTATCTTGTGCGCCGCGGTGTTTCGTTTTTACTGTTTGCAGTTAATGCGCCAATCAGTGGTTTATGATCGGTATAAATAATTAGGTCTTGTCCTTCAAACATCCGACGAAAATGCTTGACTGCCATATAGATAGCTAACAGCTCCCGGTCGAAGGTACTGTATTTCTGTTGCGCTTCGTTGAATTTTTTTGAATAAAATCCAAGTGGCTTCCAGTGACCGCCGCCGGGCGTTTTCTGTTGTATTACAGCTCCAGCACAGGAGTTTGATGCGTCCGTCATTATAGCGAAGGGTTCGGTCGCCGACGGGAATGACAACAAAACAGCGTTCTTGATATCTTCTTTGCATTGATTGAAGGCTTGAATGGACTTGTTGTCCCATGCTATTCTTGTTTTGTCATTTTTCTTGCTGTTATGAAGATATTTGTTTAGTTCTTTTTGATGTTCGGCCGCCTTAGGAATATTTTCTCGGTAGAAATTAATCATTCCTAGGAATCTTCTCAGGTCTCGGACAGTTTGTGGTTGCGGGTAGGATGTGATGGCCACAATCTTCTCTTCGGTGGGTTTAATGCCTTCCGGTGATATCGAGTAACCCAGAAAATCTAGATTTGTTTGTCCAAATAGGCATTTAGCGACGTTAATCTGCAGACCGTGGTCGCGGAGGCGCTTGAATACTTCTTCTAGGTCTCTTCTATGCTCTTCTTGGCTACTGCTTGATATCAAAATGTCATCGACGAATGGAAAAACTGGCAGGCCTCTCAATGTGTTGTCGATGTGCCGTTGAAATGTTTGGCCAGCGTTTCTCAAACCAAAGCACATTTTCGTGAATTCAAAAAGGCCAAATGGAGTTATAACTGCTGTCTTCTTTATATCTTCTTCACGATTTCTGAGCTGATAGTATGCTTTGTGCAGGTCTATTTTGGAAAATATTTTCTTGTCTCGTAGGTTGAGAGTGAAGTTGTGGAGCCGGGGGATCGGGTACCGATCGGGTACGGTTACAGAATTCAGCTTTCTATAATCGCCGCATAATCTGTATTTTCCATCTTTTTTCAGTACCATGTGAAGTGGGCTGGCCCATGGGCTGCTCGAGGGACGACAAATGCCTTGTTCCATCAATGCTTGGAATTCTTCTTTGGCTATCTTGAACTTGTGGGGCGGGAGCGGTCTGGCTTTGGCGTGAATTGGGGGGCCGACGGTTTCAATGTAATGTTCAACTTCGGAGTCAACTTGCTTTTGAAATCCAGGCCGTGTGATTTCGATGTATTTTTCCAGCAAGTCGTGGTAAGGTTGGCTGCCATCTATGGTGCGAATACTTCCGATCGTGCTGGGCGTGACGCTGCCGGTGACGCATAAATCGGTGCGTTTGTCGATTAATTTTCGCTCTCGCAGGTCAACTATGAGGTTGTGATGTCTCAGGAAATCGGCGCCTAATATCGGCTGGCCGACTGCCGCTATCACGAATCTCCAGCTCAGTGGACGTCGAAGGCCGATATTCAGTGTCATCGTGCGTTCTCCAAATACTGGTATTGCTGTTCCATTGGCGGCGTACAAGTGGTTACTTGGCGGTTTCTTTTTTTCAGTCGTGCGTGCAGGGAGGACTGAAACGTTCGCGCCGGTGTCGATGAGGAAACGTAGGCCCGTAGTAACATCCTTGATAAAAAGACGGTATGATATTTCGTCGACTGCTGCCCCCGTCGTAGCTTCAGTCTTAATTAGTTTTCCGACTTCTTGTTGTTATCAAAATTGCACGGCGCTCGGCATCGGTACGAATCTTGTCCGAACTTGCGATGGAAATAACAAATCGAATGTTTCTGTGTTCCAGGGGACGAACGTGAACGGGAACGACTTCTATATCGTGGCTGCCGGTAACTACGATGGTTTCTTGATTTTTCCATCTTTAGGGAGGCGACTTCCTTCGCGAGCGCGTCTATCTTGCGGATGACGTCATTATCGGTTGATAACGGCGCGGTCGACGGCGACGGAGCGGGACTCGATTGGCAGGAACATACGGAATGGATTTCTCGTACAGTCTCGTTCATCTTGTCTGCCATTGCTGCTAGTGAATCCAGTTTGGTTTCTTCACTAATCGACAAAACCGCTCGAGTTGAGGCTGGTAGGTGTCCCATCCATAACATCTTCAAAGTTGAATCGGGGATTTTTCCGAGGGCCAGGTCCTTCATCCGGCGTAGCAGTTGTGATGGGCGTTGGTCACCGAGGTCCATGTCGTTGAGTAGTTTCTGAAGTTGTTTGTTCTCAGACTCTTCGTACACCGAGAGTAATCGCTCCTTAATTGCTTCGTAACGGCCGGTGTTGGGCGGCGACATAATAATATCGCTTATTTGTTCAACGTCAATCTTCTCGAGCTGTGTCACGACGAGTCCAAATTTGTTTTCGTCGTTGAGCCTTGAGCCGATAATCATCGTCTCGAACTGCGCGAACCAAAGCCGTGGCCTGTCGCGCCAAAATAATGGAATGCGCGACTTGAAGGATAGCGCGCCGATGCTAACTTCTTCATTTTGTTGCTGTTGTTGTTCGTCCGGCATAGTCGGGGTTACCAATTTGGCGTAGGTACTAAAATGAAAGTCTCGATTTATCAGAAGGAATGAATTTTTATAGGCTTTACTACTTATTTTAAACAATTTGAAATATTGCACTTAGATACTAATTAGAGATTTCCAAAATTATAAGGTACCTACTCCAATTATACAAAATAAAAATATCGACGGTGGTGTTGATATCGCCTATACAGTTACGCACACAGGGACAGATCTTCTCCACATAAATACTGCGCGCAAACCAGCTGCGCTCCAGTAACGAGGTAACAGCATCGACGTCGGACGTATGTCGCTTGGAGAAATGCGCCGGGGCTCGCCACATAAATATCTCGCGCCGGCGCGTGAGCCGCTCAGTCAGCGGGCGCGCTCCGTGCGCGGCAGATGTCTTATGTATGACAACGTGGTAGGTGTGTCACTACAGCCCCATACTAAAAGTTGCTTGTAATCATGAGTGGAACCACCCCACGACGGGAACCAAATGATTAAAATGTCAGCGTGTATTATTCCCGCGCAGGTGTTGGGAGTGGCGAGCGTGGGCGTCCGCGGCGTGGTGGGCAACAGCGCGCCGGCGCAGCTGTACTACGAGGTGCCGCGCGCCGCCGCGCCGCACGCCGCGCCGCGCCCGCTTGCGCCCTACGCGCACGCGCCGCAGCCGCAACCGCAGCAGACGCCTCCGCAGCCGCAACCAGTACAAGGTCGGCGATTTGTTTATTTACTTACGGCATGGGGTCTCCTTGGAAACATCAGATGTGGCTTAGTTAGCAGGTACCGCCATCTAGTGTGGTAAATTTAAACTAATGTTGGAATTAGTTTGAATTTACCTCACTAAATGGCGGTACCTGCTTCGATTTGTTTTTGTAATATTCAAATACAGATAAAAAAGTCATGAAACGTTTAGCCTGGCTGCACACAGGCGTTTTCCACCGGCGGATTCCGCATTCGTTTTCCGCGTCAAGCGTAGCGCCATCTAGCGCACGCGTTTTTATTTTGAAATTGTGTGTGTACAGTCAGTGTATTTTGTACTGGATTTGATGCATTTGGGTCTAAATAAAACGCGCGCGCTAGATGGCGCTAGGCTCGACGCGGAAAACGAATGCGAAATTGTTTCTTAAGCCGCGTTCCCACCTGTGACGAACCAACGAACCGCACGAGGACGAGCACGGGCGCACAGGAGCAAAACTATGACGCACCGCGGCGAACGCGTCGTTTCCCACGGTGTGTCGTCTTGTCTGGTGCGCTCTCGTGCGTCTCCAGACGCACCGGTGGGAACGCACCTTAAGTCGCCTTAAGGTGCGTTCTCACATGTGGGAACGCGGCTTTATACGGGCCATTTCTTTAGTATGGGATGAGGTATCTGTACTAGTATAGTATTATATTATATGTGCTTACAGCCAAACAATTAACAAAATCTTTAATAATTTAAAAAATTATATAATATGGGCCTTTCGCCTGCTTTTATTATTTACAGTCATATACAAATAGGGTCCGGGTGTCGCAAAGGGGGTGCACCAAAAATTAACTCTAACTTTTTATTCAAGTTTTCTTATTACTACTTCTTACTAATACTCTTTATTAAAATAACTTTTCTCTTTTAGTGAATACGAGCTCGGTACTGGAAGTTCGATCCCAACCTAGCGCCGTCCAAACGGCTTCCGTGGTGCCCAGACCGTCAATTCTGCGGAAGAGGGACATAGAAGGGTAAGCAAAAAAGTTCCAGGTTTTGTACTAAAGATATATTACTAATTGTGTTCTCAATTTTATTACGTTATAGCATTTCCATATCGAAATATCAATAACAATGGGTGCATTCCAGCAGACCAATCGCTAAGTCATTGATCACTACTACAGTATACTTACATTTTAACCATGGAAAATAATTTGCTTTCAAGTTCAATTTTATTACTTTCTATGGTTAAAATGTACTCTATGGCGATCGATGAATGATGATGAATGATCTGCTGGAATGCACCCAATATCTTTCTTAAATTAAGATTTTTTTGCAGACTTGTCATGCTATGCTTGCAGGGGGGTAATTATGTAACTTTGTTGCAATCAACTCTGACAGAAATCGCAGTTTTTTTTTTATTTTTTTATTTATTTAATTAACAAAATACAAATTAAATATTTGAAAAACACACCATAAACCACAGAGATTTGTCTGGCTCGCTACAGCTATTTCATATGATTAATACTATATAGATTCGTAACGTAATACAATATTCTATTGTCTCATAATATGTCGTTACATCGATACGATAATATCAAGTTACATCGATACTTTAGTAAGAACCAATGAGACAACTATCTTAACTAAAGCAGCAATGCAACTGCGCTTTCAATCGATTTCAATCGAGAATTGTTTTTTTATTTTTATTTTATTTTATTTTATTTAGGATACAAACAGTCTTATACATTGGTATTGCATACAAAAAATATGAGTTTCTTATAGACCTATAGATCCATAAAGAATATAAAATTACACAGAGTTTAGTGTTATGGAAGTAAGTAAGTACTAACATAAACATTACACAGTCTAGTGCTTTAGAAAATGTACAATAAATCATCAAGTTACTATTTATTTTATTTATTTTAATTTTAATACACAACACAGATTACAATTCATTCAAATCAATAACATCAACTGCGCTGAAATTCTTAACTAGATTGCAATCCAGACAAATGTGTACAATACAAATTAAGTGAAGGCAAAAATGTATTTGATTAGATTGGTGAGATTAACATAGAAAATTTGTTATAATTTATGTTTAAATAGACTCGGCGCCTATGCTAAATCCGCCTCATTTGGTGTGGAGTAGAGGATATCCTTTAGGATTTTAACGTAAGATGTAAATTTAGGAATAAATATGTCAAGTTGAGAGTTATCCTTTGCCAAATCATTATACTGAGAGCCATTCTGACCAGGGTGCCTACTGCCATGTCTTAGCGCAGTATTATAACATTCTTACCATGCTATTTCGTACCACGACCTTCATAAAGTATGATTATTGTAATAATGTTTCCGTTGGAAGTTTTGTGACGTCATCGTTCAATCGTTCACTTAAACCGTACCACGACGTGTCTTTTGACAGCTAGCATTATTGTTTTTGTGTCAAATATTGAGAAATTTTGCAGTCTTAAAAAAGTTGCTTTTTCTCGACGGAAACAAAACTATTTTGAGTTATTTTATTTAGAAATTGGAAATTGCGTCATAAACAGTAAGTGAAACGTTTTTATACATATTGTTCTTCATTGTGAATGTAATATTATAGTTATTACTCTTAATGCAATAAAACACTTGTTTATAATATTGTAATCAGTTTTTATTTACAATCCCTTCTTTAAAGTTACACAACATGACACATATTGAAAATATTTTTGATGCTAAGGGCACATAAAAATGGTTAAAATTATTTTGCAATATCAAATATGTTTTAGCAAATATATATATCAATATATTATATCAAATAATTTAAAAATAAATATTGACAAATCATATTATATCCAATTTAATAAATCAAAGCATATACAATATAACTTTAATTTAAATGTAAAGAAGATAACTAAAGTAAAACACTTAAAATTTTTAGGTGTAATTATAGACGAGGACCTTAATTGGAAATTGCACATAGACAACTTATGCAATAGAATAAATAGATTCGTTTATGCCCTTAAGCGAATAAAGGATGCAACCAACAAAAAAACTGCTATTTTATCCTATCATGCATACATAGAATCAATCCTACGCTACGGTATTTTATTATGGGGTAACAGTACGGATAGAAATAGGGTTTTTGTTGCTCAAAAGAAGTGCATCAGGGCTATATGTGGCATGTTACCTGATCCTGTAAACCGCTATTCAAAAGTCTTGGATTGTTACCACTACCTTCGCTTTACGTTTATGAAGTTGCCGTGTTTGTCCACAAAAATTTAGGATTGTTTAAAAAAAAAATAACTTTAGACTAAGAGACCCGGATAGAATGATTTTTAATGACCGACCAAAGTCGGCCAAATATCTGAAAAGTTGTTTATGCATGTGTGTAACAATCTATAACAAGATTCCTAAAGATATTAAAATGCTAAATAGTAACATGTTTAAAAATAAATTATACAAATGGCTGACTGAAAATAATTTTTATGACATTAAATCTTTTTTAGACAAAGTTGACAATAAATTAGCAAATAAAGCAAATAAATATATTTATGATTTATGATTATGATTAGTTAACCCAATAAGCCTTTCGATATGTACCCTTTAACAAGCCAATTTCTGGTCTGCAAGTAAAAGGCAAAGCTCAGTTGAGAATATTCTTAGTAACTATATGTGGAGTTTGAGTTTCTTGGTTTGTTTTATTTTCTAATGAAAGTGGAGTAGGAACAGTAGTATTCATCTCAGATTCAACCACATGAGATACATTACTGTCCATGCAGCATGCACACACTGCTATCTTTTACAAGCGGCACTATGTCCTCACAGCACTGAGATGTTGACGGCATCTGCATTTCAAAAAGCTGTTTCTTTCTGAGATTCCGGGACCCGGGACTCTAATCTATCTTTCTTGCAACTGCCTTTTCTGAAACCGGTTGTATATTCCATTGAAAAATAGATGGAACAGCATTTTTCTTAAGGTATTTACGTTGATGATCCACACCTAGAACAAAAAATTATGTCAACATTATTATTGTTCCAAAAAAGAATTTCTATTATAACTGATCTTTCAAAATATATACTTTTTGGTATTTCATTATTAATTTAAACAGCTTACCTGTATATTTACTGCTTTTTTCTTAGTCATTGTCCACAAAATGTTTTGAACATAACCTCTAACTAGGCTTCGGAATTAAATTGACACGGCGTATGGCTTTAACCAACGCCGACGAATATTTTTATCTTTGGGAATATGATGTACTCCAATTTCAGAGCATTTTGGTACAATACAGCGAGTCATAATATTATTTGGAATTGTTTTCTTCCATACACCATATAAAATTATTATGTTTTGGGAATGGGAACTAGCTATGCTAGCGCCACTTTGACAGTTGCCAACCCCTTGTTTTGGCAATCTACTTTCCTCTTGGAAGTAATTTCTGCCAGTGTCAAGTGTAGATAGCAAATAAGCCGTAGTGATGGCTAGCAGGGAATAGACAATTTCGCAACATCATTCGTTCTTTGGCAGGAATAAAGTATTATTACTTTGTGCAGGTTGTGGTACGAATTTGAATAATCTTATTGTAAGCTTATAACAAAACGTTCATAAAACATGATGGTTTTCTAAAAGGTGATGGTAAGCCCCCAGGGGATTGTAATAAGAAATATTATTTTTGTAAGTTTGCAAGACAAATAGATTAGTTTTATTAGACCTGCGCGCGCTGTATTTAATGTTAAAAGTTAGTTGAGACAATAAATCAGGGGCTTTTATAAAAGAGTGTATAATTTTATAGAGATAGATAAAATCGAAATACATTCGACGGGCTGCAAGTTTCTGAACATTAAACCTGACCAACCTGTCCTCGTAGTTGCGAATAACACGTCCGAGCTGTTGTCGGTAACAGCAATCTTAAACACTTTCTCTGTACCTTCTCAATTTCATCAATATGTACTTTGTAGTAAGGCGACCAAATAGGGCTGCCATACTCCAAGACGCTTCTAACAAGACTGTTAAAAAGGTACAGCAGGGAATGAGGGTTTTTAAAGCCCTTAGTGGATCTAAAAACAAATCCAAGAAGTTGGTTAGCCCTTGTGGTGACGTATTGATAGTGTTCTCGGAATGAAAGTTTTTCGTCAAATAGAATGCCCAGATCTTTAGCAACACTTGATCTTGTAAGAGCCTGACCGTCAATCAAATAATCCCTAACGATCCTGTCACGCTTGTTACTAAATGTTATAATAAAGCATTTGCTAATGTTGAGACACATATGGTTTGATTTACACCATTCAGAGACAGTATTCAGATCTTTTTGCAAAGTAATGCAGTCGCTAGCTGAAGATATGGTGTTAAAAATTTTCAAGTCATCGGCGTACAACAATGCTTCGCAAGATAAATTAATGCAATTCGCAAGAAAAATTAATAATCAAAGTGCTATTGACAACTTATTATGCAATAACTTTCTATAGACAGTTAGGCTATTGCAAAAGATATCTATATCATTGAACGTTTGTTATAAGTTTCAACACTACGTCGAAAAAAGTTATTTCTGGTATATACAGCTGAGTACGAAGGGACAACAAATAGTTTTTGTAGGCGCGAGCCAGGTCTGGGTACTCTTAGGTTAATTTTTTCTAAAATGTGAGGGGAGTCAACCAAATTATTTCAAATTTTATAAAGAAAGACTTGATCAAACATGACTCGACGGTTAGCAAGAGTAGTCATTGCGTGATGGTTGAGCGAATCTTCATAGGATATGTATTCATGATTTCCACGGTAATCGAGAGATTTGACGAACTTTTTTTGAACTTTTTCTATACGGGCAATATGGCAAGCATAATTTGGGCTCCATATAATGCAGGCAAAATCAAGAAGTGATCGGACAAAACTGAAATATAATAGTTTAAGGGTATGCGATTGCTTAAAAGGTTTTGAAACCCTTAGAATAAAACCTAATTGTCGGAATGCTTTGTTAACTATATAATCAATGTGTAAGTTAAAAGATAAACCAGAGTCCATTATAATACCCAAGTCACGAATTGATGTGACCCGGCCAAGTGATAAATTGTTAATTTTATAATCAAAGTTAATAGGGTTCTTTTTGCGTGTGTACGAGATTACGGAGCATTTGTCCAAATTCAGAAACAGTTGATTGGGTGAACAATATTCTGTTAAACGCTCTAGATCTGATTGTAACTGTAAGCAATCGTCATTACTTTGCACAATCTTGAAAAACTTTGCGTCATCAGCATATAACAGGAAATTTGAATTTTGAATATTTTTTTCGATATCATTAATATAAATAAAAAATAATAATGGCCCAATATGAGACCCTTGGGGAATCCCAGAAGGAATATCAAGGAATCGTGATACGAAGCCCTTCACAGAAACCGCCTGAGAACGATTCTTGACATACGATTCCAACCAACGGAGCAGATCGCCGTGTATCCCGAGAGACCAAAGTTTTTCTATAAGAAGATCATGATTAATTTTATCGAATGCTTTGGAAAAATCAGAATACACGACGTCTACTTGTTTATTTTTATCCAAAGCATCAACCAAAAATTTTGTAAAACTAAGCATATTCGTTTCTACAGAGCGCCCTTTACAGAAACCATGTTGATTAACAGATATATGATTCTTTAATGCGCACGCGAGTTTACAAGTAATAATCTTTTCAAAAATTTTGCCGAATAAGTTGGTTTTAGATATAGGTCGATATTGCGAAACGTCATTCCTATTCTCATTTTTAGGAATCGGAGTGATGAGAGCAAGTTTCCATGCCGATGGAAAGATACCCAATTCTAAAGACTTACGATATATAATACCCATCGGTATTGATAATTGTTTAGCACAATTACGTATAAATAAGGGGTGAATGCCATCATGACCGGCCCCCTTGTTAATGTCGATACTTTTAAGCTCTTTGTTAAAAGCTTCCAGGGGGTTAATTGTTAGCAAAGGACTTACGAAATCAAGGGTCTGGTGTCATCAATTAGTTGTAATAGAATGATAACATAATGACACTTTAGATGTAACAGTTGCACTGCAAAATCATGTGCACAATAACTAATTCATTTTCTGCCACAGGTCCCCAACAAAAGCTCCGTCGTCGACCCCTCCAGCCCCAATAATCCCCGTCAGCTGCTCGTTCCGCGCCGGCAGCGGCTGGGAGGGCGTGCCGGGGGGCGGCGGCGCGGGCCCGGGCTCCGGGGGCTCCACGACCATATCCGCGTCCTCCTCGCCCGCGCCCGATGACGAAACGGAGGCGCCCGCCGCTGAGGATGTGTCGCCCAGAAAGAAGCCGAGGAAGCAAATGTAATAAACAAGCTTTAAGAATTGGGTCCAGAGATAATAGTATCCCGTTCCCCTTGGCCTTCCCCTTAGGGGCTGTCTCCACGAGCATCACGTATACAGCTATCGCCGTATGTAGACAGACGCAGAGAGTGTATTATATAAATACGTGGCACGCCCATAACATCGTCGGCGATTCTCTCGCTCGTGGAGACAGCCCCTTACCGTCATCGTCACACTTCCCCTTATAATTTTAATCGTCATCTTAAACACGATTCTCTCGCTCGTGGAGACAGCCCCTTACCGTCATCGTCACACTTCCCCTTATAATTTTAATCGTCATCTTAAACACGATTCTCTCGCTCGTGGAGATAGCCGTCACTCTTCCCCTTATAATTTTAATCGTCATCTTAAACACGATTCTCTCGCTCGTGGAGACAGCCCCTTACCGTCATCGTCACACTTCCCCTTATAATTTTAATCGTCATCTTAAACACGATTCTCTCGCTCGTGGAGACAGCCTCTTACCGTCACCGTCACACTTCCCCTTATAGTCATCTTAAACACGATTCTCTCGCTCGTGGAGATAGCCGTCACACTTCCCCTTATAATTTTAATCGTCATCTTAAACACGATTCTCTCGCTCGTGAAGATAGCCGTCACTCTTCCCCTTATAATTTTAATTGTCATCTTAAACACGATTCTCTCGCTCGTGGAGATAGCAGTGGCGTGCCCAGGCCTACAGGGTAGAGCAAGCCCGAACCCTCAAATCAAGCAATTTTTTTTACCAGCTCAAGCAAAAAAACAATGCATAATTTTTTTTCATACGATGATCTTTACCAAAATATCGATGCGACACACCCCAGCGCCATCTAGACTAATTCATAGATAACTCTCAAAAAATCACCAAAAGCACACCAATTATTCACAAAATGCTAGATGGCGTGACTTTATCGAATTATATTATTGTGTAATCAAAACTAAATTTCTCGTGTGTCACTCATAATAAATATCTAAATCAATTCACAAAATAATAGCGTCACTGAGCTTTTGCTAGATAATTTCAATCCTATCTCCTGCATTCCAAACAAACATTATTGTCGTTCAAATGAAAGACGCAAAACTAACCTTACTTATTTATGTTTATAAGAACAACCAACAATGTAAACAAGTCCACTACAAAATTACGATACTTACATTAAAGAATATTATATTTCTTTGCAAAATACTCAAATGAAAAGGTTTATTACTTGACTGCAAGGAAAGAGTTATTTTGTATTTCTCTTGGATCGACTCGACTCGTGGACACTTTCACAGAGAATAAACATTTTAATCCATCACATAAAACCATTATCAATCATTAAACTGAAATTTAAACTCATTTTTAACACAAAAAACACTATTTTAGGCAAAACACTTGTTGTTTCAAAACAGCTGTCGTCACAGATTGAAACAACTTCACACTCCTCAGCGCGTTGTGCAGTCTACCGAACTGGAGCGAACTTCGGAGGCAAGCCGGCTTTCGCTCGGCATTGTGTAGTTCTCATAGAATCTATAGATACGTACAGCAATACTATGTATGCGGGTAGCACTTTTGTTGATGTTAGAAGAGAGCGGATATATACAGATCGCAAAGCCCGGTTGCAAGCCAACGAGTGCGAGGGAGATAAATGCATTGTAGAGGGTTTATTGAGGAAAGTAATGCAGTTTAGCGACTTGTCTATCGATCAGTTGTTGTAAAAATTGAATTTGTGGTTATTGATTATTGAAAATTAACATTTGTTAATAATATTGTGTTGTAATTAATTACGATTCATTGGTGTAGTGTTAGCAAGTTATTGTTAGGGCAAGCCGGGCTTTTGGGCTTGTATGGAGGTACCGCCACTGGGAGATAGCCGTCACTCTTCCCCTTATAATTTTAATTGTCATCTTAAACACGATTCTCTCGCTCGTGGAGATAGCCGTCACTCTTCCCCTTATAATTTTAATTGTCATCTTAAACACGATTCTCTCGCTCGTGGAGATAGCCGTCACTCTTCCCCTTATAATTTTAAATCGTCACCTTAAACACAAAAATTGAACATCCTAGCTTTGAAACTGAGAGACTTCCATACAAACTTTCGTCCCCTATTTCATCCCCTAGGGGGGTAAATTTTCCAAAATCCTTTCTTAGTGCTCATCTCAGAACCCGCGCGAACGCCGG
This sequence comes from Agriphila straminella, assembly GCA_950108535.1. Classification (NCBI taxonomy): domain Eukaryota; kingdom Metazoa; phylum Arthropoda; class Insecta; order Lepidoptera; family Crambidae; genus Agriphila; species Agriphila straminella. The sequence goes on from OX467314.1 coordinate 6,260,938, forward strand.
CGTCCAACGCTATACCTATCTATTGTGTCTTATTTTCCGGGCGTTGATGGGTTAAAATCCCATAAATGCTCTAGTTTAGACATATGTCTGTCACGTCACGTCAGAAATTTATTAATGCTAATAAGTAAATGATTTAACATGATTCTTTATAATAATTTAAACTATCTTTAACAGGTTGACCAATGAAGTAAGGCAATGTGAATATACGCCAGAAGAAACACCTCCCACTCCACCACCAGTGACTATCAACCCCCCTCCAAAACGTAAGTTGTGTCCAATAAAGTTATTATAAAATTGTTACTTTTTAATACGGCACTAAACTGTTATTATTTTGGGTGATTGTACAAACTTTCAAATTGTTTATTGGCAAAGTGATGATAAGCGGTCTGTCGCTCTGTCACCAGGGGGTTAATTGTCTAATTTTAAATTACTTTTTCATAGGTAATAATAATAACCCCCTCACAGAGGTACGCTAGTACTCATTTTTAACCCCCGACGCAAAAAGAGAGGGGTGTTATAAGCCTAACGTGTCTGTGTATCTGTCTGTTGTATCATAGCTCCTAAACGGATGAACCGATTTTCGTTTAGTTTTTTTTGTGTCATAGATAATTTTATCCCGAGTGTTCTTAGCCATGTTTCATGAAAATCTGTTCAGCCGTTTTCAGCTCTTTTCTAGTAGATGAGGGTATCTGACTACCTTCCATATATATGTCCTTTCGATTCGAAATTAGGTACACTGTTACTTCAACGAGTTTGGAAGTATATGGTAAGGTAACCATGACCTGATCAGCCGTTTGAAGTTCATCAGCTCTTTAATAGTTGATGAGGGGATCTGCCCCCCTACCATGACTGTCAAAAGTAATATCGAAGCAATGTTGTAATTGAGATGGCGCTATACGCGATGATAGCTCTGTCCCTATAACAATATTACTTTAAGGTTGCTGTAAGAGCTAAGAGTACGGCCTCTGACTACCTTCCATATATTATGACCTATCGATTCCAAATTTGGTACCGTGATACTTCAATGAGATTGGAAGTATATGGTAAGGTAACCATGACCAGGGCGGGTATTACAACCTCTTAAAACTTGCCAGGTTTATGAATTGCTATAGTTACATCTCTTTCTCGCTGTATAGCAAATAAAAGAGATAGATTGATAGCCAGTCAGAAAACTGCCAGGAAATAAGAGGTCATAATACGGCCCCTGATCAGCCGTTTGTCGGGGGGTTTTTTAAAATTTTTAATTTTTGTTATTATTCTGTCACAGGTCCACTGCTAAGTTCGAGTTACGTGTGCGGGTGGCGCAGCACCGCGCTGCACTTCACGCGGCCCTCGGACGTGCGCTGCCGCGAGCCGCGCGCCAAGGACATCCTCGCCATCGCCAGCCAGCGCCACGTGCTCACCAGCGCCGACGGCTGGAAGGTGCACCACCTCACTGCGCAGATGGATGACTTGGTAAGGACATCACTTTTGAACATTCCGAACTAAGGCCCGTATTTATAAACGGCTCTCGACGTTGAGAGCTATCTTGAGAACATACCTACTTGAGATGATAGTTGCTGAGCCCTTGCAGGTTTTCATGTTTGACTCTATTTTTAAACCCCGACGCAAAAGGAGAGGGGTGTTATAAGTTTAACGCGTCTATGTATCTGTCTGTGGTATCGTAGCTCCTAAACGGATGAACCGATTTTCGTTTAGTTTTTTTTGTGTCATAGATAAGTTTATCCCGAGTGTTCTTAGCCATGTTTCATGAAAATCTGTTCAGCCGTTTGAAGGTCATGAGCTCTTTTCTAGTTGATGAGGGGATCTGACTCAATGATATTGGAAGTATATGGTAGGGTAACCATGACCTGATCAGCCGTTTGAAGATCATCAGCAATGAATGCAAAAATCTCAAAATTAAAGATCATCAGCTCTTTAATATACTTGATGAGGGGATCTGACTACCTTCCATATATTATGTCCTATCGATTCCAAATTTGGTACCGTGTTACTTCAATGAGATTGGAAGTATATGGTAAGGCAACCATGACCTGATCAGCCGCTTGTCGGGGTTTTTTTTTTTTTGTTATTGTAATAACATCTTTGTACCTACAACATGAAAAGTGCATTAAAATGTTTGAACTTTGATGCTAAGTCATATAATATAAGAACAACATCTCAGTTATAATCTCAAGATAGCTCTCAACGTTGAGAGCAGTTTATAATAACGGTCCCTAAGGTCCGGTTTTATAAACGGCATCATTTATTTTCCGGTTTCTAAAAGCCGGAAAATAAATTATGGCTGGCTTTACTTGGTTTTACCTCGACAAGTAATATTGTAGACATTGCCTTAGTGGTTTTTCTTTGGTGGTGTAAAGGAGACCCGGCCTTTTATGCTAAAATTACTATAACTAATACTTTTTAATTTTTCAATCTGTGATTCATAAGCTGTTGTACTTTTCACTGTGGTATCTGGCAACCAATGACAGATCAATTCCAAATCGGAAGTTAAATTGACATTTCGTTTTCTTGATTTCGAAAATAGAAAAAGAATTAAGGTTTATGCAGCCACGTTTTTACATTTCATAGCTTGACTTTTCACGAAATATGTTCCATTATTCAATATGGATAACGGAATATATTTCAATGAATCGTTGTTTCCGTAGTGTTTCGTTATCAAAAAATACTCGATAATAAATAACTTTTTTTCTACATGCCCTGAAAATAAGACCGAACCGACCGAAATTGATCAATTTATCAAATATTATTGGCCTTATTTTAAGACTAAATTCAATCGTATACAAGTCAGGAATTGATAACGTTATTTTTAAATGTAACGTAATTTCTTACTTTTTTTAATGTTACTTTTAACATTAACGTTATTTCAATAAATAACGTTAATTTTAACGTTATTTCTTACTTTTTGTTACCGTTACTTTAATATTAACGTTATTCCAATTAATAACGTTACATTTTTACCGATAATTTTACCGGTAAAATTGTGCCGGTAAAGTTTAACGCTATATTTAACGGTAATTTTACCGGTACAATAATTTTAAAGTTATTTTTTTTGTATCGTTATTTTTTTAACGGTATTTCAATCCCTGATACAAGTTAAGCATTTTTTCTATGATCAGTTCCGGTTCTTCTTTTTTATGATGATTTCAGTTTTGATATGATGATATATTTATTGAAATTAGAACTTTAATAGTTCTAATTTCAATAAATATATCATCATTCACGTGATTATATCCTGTTGTAAAGGTATCACTAGAGGCAGACGTCGGAGAGCAATTGTCGGGTTTGCTGCGTGCGCTCGAGACTGCTTCGGGCCGCGCCATCGCGGCGCTGCAGCCGCATTCGCATACGATGCTCGAGTTACTGAAGGTAATGTTCATCAGCCATTTTTGATGTCCCCACTGCTGGGGCACAGGCCTTCCTTATGGGTGGTAAGGGGGACGGGCCATAACCCACCACGCGGGCCCAATGCGGATTGGTGGGTGTTAACGACTGCAAATGCAGCCGGGACCAACGGCTTAACGTGCCTTCCGAAGCACGGAGGAGCTCCAGATAATACATTTTTGGTCACCCATCCCATGACCGACCCTTGCTAACGTTGCTTAACTTCCGCAATCGCTGGGCCAGGCGCTAAACCACTGCGCCACCGAGCTCCTCGAGCGCTTCCTACTGAAGGTAATAGAAAACAGTAAGGCGACGGCCATGCATAGTAAATACTGTGATCCATCGCCATAGTAACCACGGAAAGTAAAATATTGAACATTCCATACAAATTACTTTCCATGGTTAAAATTTACTCTATGGCGATGGATCACAGTATTTACCACGTGTGTAGCCGTCGCCTAGAGTTTGGTCAACGAAAGATGACTCGGTTAAAAATGGAACTAATTTTGCGCTTTATTTTAAGGTTCAGTTTCCAATAACTTAACCTTTAGAGGAACGTTTTGACGTTAATTTAACAAAGAAAGTGGCGCCGCCATTTCAATCTCATCTTTCGTTGACCAGAATCTATGAAACGTGTGTCAATGTATTTTTTTTACTAAGCTTCGAAGAGTACTCTGGGCAGGCAGGCAGATGGAACCCTAAAATGTTTCTCTTTGGGCAGATGTCAGCTAGCGAGCACTTACTTTCCTCTTTGGCACAAACTGTTTATTTTAAAAGCCAATTTTGACACTTCTATTTCCATCAACGCCATCTAGTGAGGCAAATAGTTACTATTTTTATTTTTTTAATTTCACTTTGAAAAGCCTTCATTGTGCTCTTCTAGTGCACTCCGAAAAAAGGGACCCTTTTCGCAAAAAAAACTTTAATATACTAAACGACAGGCTATAAAAATATTGTTTATTGCGATAGAAGATAGAAGATTTTTTTTTCCAATGGCGGCGCTAGTGTGCTGTGTAAACCATAAAGTTAATATACCTAACGGAATAGAGGAACAGCGGGTCTACCGGCTAAAAATAATGAAGTTAATGTTAACTGTAAGTATGTGATACATTGCTTCTTTTCTTTGGTAAGATTTTATTTGTGCCAAAACGAAGTAGCAATGTATCACATACTTACAGTTAACATTAACTTCATTATTTTTAGCCGGTAGACCCGCAGGGCTGAGCAAGCAAGATGTCACTAATTGACAACACGGTGTGATAAAAAAAGAGATGCGTGATGCGACGTGATAGAACTCTTTTTCGCAATTGATTGACAGTTTGTCTGCACTTATCGGCATGCTGAGAATTTGAGTTCTGTGAATATTTCTTATTATATATTACGTGCAATCGCAGATATTTTTGAAAAATAGTGCTTCAGAAACATGGTGACTTGTTCAATGATCGATTGTTAAACAACAAAGCGAAATAACCCCGACAAATTATAATTTCACAGGTAAATCATTCAAAATCGACACAGCCTAATCGTAGGGTTTATTTTTGCCAATGCGCTTCGAATTTTTAACACTGAGCGTGATTATTCTCTTCTATAAACATTTATTTTGGTAAGAAGCAAAGATAGACTAGACATAATGCAAAATTTGCGAATATTTTGTGTAAAGAAATAATTTTATACTGGGGCTGCATCAAGTTATCGATATTTTTTGTCGATTGTCTATCACTATTATAATGTTTGTAAACGAGAAATGTTTAATAAATGATTATAACTATGTTCTGATCTTTTTTTAATAGTCATAATACTTCACTCCATCCATGCTAAATGTAATTAAATTTCGGTTTCGTTTGACAGCTCATGTTTGTTCCTCTATTCCGCTAGGTATATTAACTTTATGGTTTAAACTCTCAGAAGACAGACAGACTGTCCTTTTCAAATGCTTTTTCTCTAATCATTGAAATTCTTAATAGGAAAAATTTGCTGTGCTCAAATATATTTATTTTGATAATTTTTAAACTGACGTCTCCTTTATGTTTCCAGGGCAATATACAGAGAAGCAAGATAGTTTGTGAAGGTATTCAAGAAGCACGAGAAGATATACTACGGGTATTTACTCATAGGAATTTTGTATCCGAAATCCTAACGCGACAGGCCGACAAACGGTGTTTCAGGAAACATCGGTCGCAATCATAGCATAGCGTTACTAAGAACAATACTTTGTAAATATCATAGATGTGTAAATTTAAAAATATGTAATAAGAAATTATTTATGTTAGCGAAAAAGAATTACTTCATTTTTTTGTTCGATGGCTTAGACTTATTTCAATAATAAATATTTTATACTAAATAATTGATTTTTGATATTTTTGTTACTGTCTGATGGAACCAAATAGTCATTGCGGATATGCTGCAGTTATAATTACTTTTTGAAAAAGTTACAAACTACCAGTTAATACAAAACGTCACTCGAAAGACTGCTACCTTAGGGCCGGCCACACACAGACGGAATCACGTTACGGAATTCCGTACATACGTGATTCCAAACGCAGCTAATCCATACAAATCTATGGACTACCAGTCACATACGGGATTTTTCCGTACAGATTCTTCATACATTATCGAAATTCCGTTCGGAATTCCGTAACGGGATTCCGTCTGTGTGTGGCCGGCCTAGATCAATACTAAAGTTATTGTTCTAATCTGAGACTGCGACTTATTAATTAGGGTGCCGTAAATTGGCAAAAAACGGACGGAACCTCTTATAGATTCGTCATGTCTATCTGACCGTCCGTATTCCGAAACTACTAGGATTACACAGTTGAAACTTGGTAGGTAGATGTATTCTGTAAACTGCTTTGCGATATCACTACATATTATAAAACAATGTCCTCCACCGCGTCTGTCTGTCTGTTCGCGATATACTCAAAAAATACTGCACGGATTTTCATGCGGTTTTCACCAATAAATACTGATTCATGAGGAAGGTTTAGGAATATAATTTATCAAGGTTTTGTGTAAATTGGTAAGATAGAAATATTACGTTATTATAATAACAAGTAGTTTTGGTCAGGAGTCTATAATATTGTCTGAAGTTCTTTAATATCCGTTATGAATGGCCACAAATATTGTATCTTTGTGTTAATCGCGCCAATAATTATTTTTAAAATAAAAAAAAATATTATTATTAATTTATCAGATTCTTTTAAATGTTGTTATAGTTAATTACTTCTTATAATTATTAAAAAGGAATAAATTTCGATACTTATTTCCGCCATAATATTCCATAATGTGCCAAAAAGAAGTAGCAAGCAATGGGTGCATTCTGCCAGACAAATTCCACAGACAGACCTTTGTACGGGCAAATATTCCCGATTGTCTCATTTATTTTAAATTATATCTAAAACTAGCGACCCGCCCTCGCTTCGCTTCGGTTCCTTTTCCTTTCGGCTTCAAAAGTCTGTACCCGTCCCGTTCGAGTCCCGTCATCATCGTTATGAGAAACGCGCTTGAATTTATTTTCGCGCGCGTAAATTTTTTGCGATAACTCCTAAGATATTTATTTAAACTATAATTATAGTGTAAAGGGACTAAAATTATGTGCATGAAACGCTTATGGTAACGAACGCATTTTATTTGATAAGGATTGATACTGTTTCCGTCTAAGGCCCTGCGCTGCGTCAAGCGGGATCCCGCCCCGTGGGTACACGGCGCGGGAATATGGATTGCTGGTTTTTGACAGACAGATGCTTGCGCAGTGCATAACACAGAGAAAGCAATACGTGCATAAGTAACCTCTAATCGTGCGCGTGTCCCGCTTAACACAGCAGAGAGCCTAAATACCTTTCCAATTACCACATTATTTGTGACCATTCAAATAGCTATAGTTAGCTATCCTTAAAAGATAGACATATACCGTCGCGAACTTTTTTGTAGACCTATAACAGAGAAACAATTCCTTTATATATTATTTATATAGCTCGAAAGGTTTAGGCAGCGTTTCTGATGCAAGCTCCCAGACGGCTTAATTTTGGCAGACTCCTTTAAAAATTATCGTCATATTTCTATCAATTTACATAAAACCTCAATTTATTATACACTATAATCCTTTCTCAGGAATTACTCTATCAATTGGTGAAAACCGCATAAAAATCCGTTCAGTAGTTTCCGAGTTTATCGCGAACAGACAGACAGACAGACGCGGCGAGGGACTTTGTTTTATAATATGTAACTGTAAGGATGGTTGGTACTAATAAGTAATTATTATATTATTATATTGATAGCAAACACATAGAAAACAACAAAATTACAGGTCTACATTTACACTAGCGCCAAGTTAGTAGTAAGTGCGCCAACTATTACTGGTGGACGATTTGTGAGTATCAGCAAAATTATCCTGCCATTGGATGTTATACAAGTGCCGGACTCGAGCATCGCTCCTCCTAGACGATCAAAATATGATTGACAAGCAATGCAATGTAAATGATTGACAAGCAAGTTTGATCGTTTAGGGGGTCCATAGGGATTGACATAAGGTTTCGTTAACTATCGAAATTTAAAACGTCAAATCCATACCATGTTTGGAAGCGAAACGATAACAAAAATTTGCAAATGTTACTTTGGCTAGGGGGGCAGAGCTTAGAAAGTTCTACAGGCGCATGTCAATATGGTTGTGCAAAACCCGCGGGCTGATTATCTAATTAGAAACCTCCTAGCGACCGGTCGGATGAATGTGATACATTGCTTCTTCTTTTTGGGGTAAAAAAACATACCAAAGAAAAGTAGCAATGTGTGTCAAATGAAACCGGTCGCTAAATAGTTTCTATTTAGATAATCAGCCTGCCGATTTCGAACGAATTAATGTTGTTAAAACTTCAATTGAAGAATTTAATTCGGCAAAATTACGAAATAAACCCCAAACCCTTCAGCTATGAGCTCTTATAGCAGGACTTATATTGAACTGCCTTACTTTTTCGTACTATGACCTCAACTGTTAATATGAAAGCAGGCCTTAAGCAATCCTGTTTAAAGGCTGCTTTTGAACTGAACATGTACTCTATGAACTCAACGGTTTAATTTGCTATTGAAGAAGATGTTATAAATCGTCTACGATTGTCCGAAGCATACTAGGATTTTTACAAAGATCCTAAAAATTGCTCGGACGATTGCGAAAATTTTTCTTAGATTTCAATTATCCGGTTTTTACAATCGACCTAGGATTTTTGTAAAGATCCGCAGGCGGATTATCTAAATAGAAACTATTTAGCGACCGGTTCCATTTGACTATTTGACATACATTGCTACTTTTCTTTGGTATGTTTTTTTTTACTTCAAGAAGAAGTAGCAAGCAATGTATCACATTCATCTGTCAAATGAGACTGGTCGCTAGGTGGTTTCTAATTAGATAATCAGCCCGCCAGTTTATACGAATCCTACGTATGCAGTATTTTAACTTTCCATGGTTAAAATATGATGTCTATGGTGATCGATGACTCAAAGATTTGTCTGGCAGACAGAATTCACAGAATGCACCCAATGCGTGCGTCACATCCATCTGTCAAATGAAGCCATAGGCTGTCAGGCTGTGGTCTGTGGATCTGGAATTCTGGATAAATTTATTTAACATTTTTATTTTGTGTTGTAAAAAACTTACAATAGGTAATAATTTACGTAAAAATATACTAATATGGCCAGCAGCAGATTAGAACGTATTGGAACTATACTTACGAGGTATGGAAAAATAAATTATTTATTTCGGATAATATAAAAAAGTTGAATTCAAATTTTAAAGTTTGAATTAAGAATAAATTCTCTATTCTCCACTGCGACGCGCGGTTTTTCGTTAGTTTTAGCGGGAAACAGAAAAGTAAGTGCCAAGCAAGCATTCCAGTTCCAGACTTCCATTCCAGTCCAGTTTCCACTTTCCATTTCCCAACCCAACTCAAGTTCGTGTATCTAAAATCCCAAATAAGTACGTACATCCAATTAAAATAAAATTGAATAATGTCGAATGTAAAAAAGTCAGCAAAGAAATCTAAATTCATGTCAGAAGATATCAGTGAGTTGATAAGCGAGTCCCAGTTCAGAAATGATTCTCCCAAACCTAAGATGAAAAAAATACAAAAAACTGAAGTCAATGAAGAAGAAGATATTGCCAATTTAATGGGACAGTATCAAAGTAGTGTCAAAAAGAGGAAGGCAGACACAAACATTGAAACTTGCCAAGAAATGCGTCAAAAATTAATGGATGTGACGAGCCATCAATTAAAATCAAGGTAAATATATTTCATAATGTTACGAATGAATTATGACTAAGTATCAAATTATTTAATTATTACTTTATTTTTTACTTTATTACTTTTATTTATTTTTTAGAAAGCAAGTCAGTGATAATTTTCTCAAGTCAATATCAGAGACATTGAGCCAAGTAGAAACAGATTATAATGTAATGAAGGACAATGAGCAAAAACTAGAACATTTTAATGCAGCGCTACTAAAATGCATCCAGCAATCAACAGCCGCTCACAAGCAAAAAATAAACGTTTTGAAGGAAATCTACACTTCTTATAAGAAAGAGTAACAATAGTTTTTTTAATTTTGGTTTTGATATAAGTATGTATTTAATTATCACAGAAAACATGTTTGATTTGATTACTGAAATTTATCTTTTGGCAGGTGTGAAGATATGGAAAATGATCATAGGGTTGAAAATGACAAACTTGCAGATGAACTAGAAAAGGATATTAAAAAGTTACAGCAAAAGCTGATAACGGAAACAAAACGTAGTGGATTGGAGACATTGCGGAGAACACTCTTTCAAGCAATGCAAAATGATATTTAATTTAATTTAAATTGCACTTTGATTAATAGTATTAATTACTTATAAATTCTTTAGGTCCACCATTATTAGACTTTAGAAGGAGTTACTTAATTCCTTATTTAGTCTAATAAATGACTTAATTTAATTTAGATTGGTCTCTAGTACTTATAATGCTTTATTTAGGGTCACCATTGAGTTAATTCTTTATTTTAGTTTAATTTTGTCTTAACACTAACTGCCTAAACAGATTACATTTTTAGCTATTTTAATAAATGATTTGAATTTTTTATTATTTAATACAATAAATAATTGTGCTACTACTTGTTACTTTTTGTCTTTCATTTACCACCCACAAATCTGAAAAAGTTACTTTCTATAAAGTCTTAACTAAACAAATAAGAATACTATGTAGAAAGACAGATATTATGCGGGCCTAATTGTTTTTATTAAATTTTAGTTTATAAATGCATGGGAGAGTATTATAGGCTACACATGATTGTGTTGTGAAAATTAAAATTAATGACAGTAAAATGGGAATGAAAGTTCATATGATGGGGAGAAGTCCATGCGGACGAAGTCATGGGCAGCTGCTAATAGTGATGCAAAAACGTAACTGACTGTGATTATTCGTAGAAACGATTTTGATGAATTTTGAACTTCGTCTGGGTGAAATAATCAATATACCTATCTAAAGCAATAGTGCAACCCGGTCAAGTTAACTCTGAACCTGAAGAGAAAACGACCCCTCTTCTTTTCACCTTGCCTAACGCCACCGTCGCATCGTCATCATGCCAATAGCGTTAGTATACTTGCGATAATCTATCAAAATTTTTCAAAAAATTTATGACAGTGGCGTGAGCCAAGGAGGGGTCGCTTGCGCTTCAGGTGCCGAGTTAACTTGAACGAGGCGAGGTCCGAGATATAGGACAACATTCTCTTTTTTACTATTTTTTAGGGTGGAGGGTCTTCTCACCAAAGGGGGACTGAAAGCTGATGACAGACCTTTATGGTTCGACGTGTACCGAGCATTTCCACCATTTGTTGAACCTAAATTTGCTAAGCCAAAGCCTGAAATTAAACCCATTAGACAAATATTATACCAAGAAGACGCAATAAGGGCGTAAGTTATTTATTATATAGGTACATAGCCGTAGGGAAGGGTCCATACAAGCTGATAACCATCGGTTTACCTTTTTAAAACCCCGCCCCGATTTACTATGCAGATCATAACATTTCTGCAGAATGGCTTACCTTAGCCATAATTTCATCTCTCGCCACTGATACCTAGCTGTTTACTTTTTACTTTTTATACTACTGTTTACTTTCACATGGCTTTCACCCTACAATGTAATAAGTATTGGACTATGTTACTGCTATGATGTTCAGTCGCTTTATAATTATTACTTTTGCTTTTACAGAAAATTTCATTCAAAAGGACTGGGTCTGGGTACTGTTAATATGCTAAACCCGAATAGTGAGACTCAAACCAAAAGACTGGTTAACCAATATCAGAAGTTGAAATCGGAAGGCGTTCCAGAGGAAGAGTTGATCGAAAAGTCTGTAGCTATGGCAGAGAACGAGCGCCAAGAAAATATAAAATCTAAGGACACTAGCCCCAAAAATCCAGCTTCAATGACAACACAACATGTATTAGCTGATGCAGATTTGAAAAACATTTTCATCGAAAAATAATTCTGTTACATTCTTACTTTTGTTGCGTCACACTAGCGCCGCCAATGGAAAAAAACATAGTGATTAAATAAAGTCGAAATTGTAAATTATCTCTCTGTACTGCACTCCGAAGAAGCCTTGGGTTGTGGTACTTTTTATCGCTTAAACAATATTTTCTAGCCTGTCGTTTAGTTCAATGGAGCTTTATTGCTAAAAGTTTCTTTACACAAAGCTTCGAGTGCACTACAGAGAGATAAATTCACAATATGATTTTTTCCAATGGCGGCGCTAGTGTGCAGAATAAGCCCTCTTATGGAGCCCCTAGACGATCAAGCATTTCTTGTCAATCATTTACATTGCATTTACCATTTGGGGGCGTGGCCTACTTTTGATTGGCCACGGTAATCTATCTATTCTGTGGTGCTTGTCAAGCATCGCTCTTAGACGATCAAAATGTAATTGACAAGCAATGCAATGTAAATGATTGACAAGCAATTTTGATCGTTTAGGCGGTCCATTATGAACCCCCTAAACGATCAAAACTGCTTGTCAATCATTTACAATGCATTTACCATTTGGGGGCGTGGCCTACTTTTGATTGGCCACGGTAATCTATCTATTCTGTGGTGCTTGTCTTGCTTTGTGGTGACGATCAAAATGTGATTGACAAGCCGATGCAATGTAAATGATTGACAAGCAGTTTTGATCGTTTAGGGGGTCCATTAAGGGCTACCCCACCGAAAGTGGCGCCCTCAAAAGTTTTTATTTTATAAATTATTAATTGAAAAATATTATAATGTTTTACGTACGTAGAGTTTTTAGGGCCCATGGACCCCATGGTCTAGTATTTACCGTCTAAAATAAAAATACTAGACTGTGGGCCCTAAAAATTCCACGTAAATCATTAAAATAAACTGTGTATTAGAATTATTATTAAATAAAATTCACCGTGGCGCCACTTTCGCTCAGGGTGCCACCTTAACATAGTGTCTAGGTAGGTCCTTTTACTTATTAAAAGTAGCTTATTAATTGGAAAAACTGCTTTTATTTAACTACATACAATTAATTAGGTATTATTATGATTGCCTTTTAACTCAGCATGAGTGGTGCACAAGTTGCACAACTGAGGTTTTCAAAAGGGTCTAGACTCTAGATTTGGGGGTGTACTGTACTACCTATTACTAACTTCTGAAAGTCTGTTCCTGAATAAGAGGACATCATCACACAGCAGACGGATATTTTTGCCGATTTTTAAGGCGCTTATAGCTATCCACGTCGCCAATTCATTTATTTTGATGGTAAATATATAAACAAAAAAAAGGAAACAATCATGCCCTCTTAAATTGTCTCTAATATTTTTTGAATTAATTAACAGTTTTCTTCTGTAGTTTTAAAATCCATTTAAACCAAAAGTGTGCAAAAGTGTCGTTTCGATTGCAAATAAATGTATTGGCGGCGCTAGTGGACCGCTATAAGCGCCTTAATAAAAAATACTATAAGAAGTACCACAGAATACATAATTGTAAGTAGGTAATTGCTTTAGAAATTAAAGGTTGACCATTGAGTATGGTACAGCACAGGTACAAAAGCATAATTTTAAGATAGACTCGGTTGGAAAAGGAACTAATTTTGCGCCTAAATATAAAGCGCCAGGGGTCAGTTTTCAATAACTTATTAATTTAACAGGGAAAGTGGCGCCACCAATTTCAGTCACATCTTTCGTTGACCAAACCACAGCATCACTAATATACCTACACAAGTAAACTACCTATTGTTCGTTGAATATTACTTACATATCTATTCCTTGAATAGGTGAGTCACGTCCTGAATACATAGAACATTGTTTTTGGTGGATATCTGCTATCCAATAAACTGCACAACGTCTACGTATTAGTAATGCTGTTATCTTATCTTATTCTGATAACCGACTTGTGTGGCTCGCACACCTTTAGATTTTGTTAGTGTGCCGTGCTGTAGTGCATATCACTGGCTAATACGGGTGTTTATTAAAATAAGTGCGTGAAAACCGTCAAAATGGCAGCGAAAAGATCATTTCTGTTTTATTTTGCCGCAATTTTAGGTGAGTGATTTGTCAAGTTACGTAAAAAAGTGGAAGAAATAACACAGAACTCCTCTTCTTTATAATCTAGTCCACCTCCAACAGACAAAGCCCGTTATCTATGTGGCTAACATGCGTTGATAAAAAAAATATTTACGAAATTTGTATTTACGCCCGCCCCGTCGATGACGTTTTAGTAATGGTATCAACTTGAAATTTGGAATAGTTTAAGATGACGTTTGCCCAACTATTTTGCAAATAAGAAAAAAAATATTTTTTTACAACAGGGACTGAAAAGGGGTCTTAATAATTTTAGGTGGGGCGACTGGGGCATATGAAAGAGCGCGCTGTTTGCACATTTTAAAACATTGTTTCTTTTTTAGGCCACATAGTTTTCGACTTATAATGAAAAATGTAAAAAAAATACAGTTCCCCCCCTTATCTCCGAAGTTTGCAAAGAGAAAAATCTGAAATAATTCTATGTGATAGTAGTTTATGTAAAGATACAGGAAAAATAAAACGATGTCTCAATATAACACACTTTTTTAGAAATTCAAAAACAAACAAAAAATTCATTAGTTCCTTTACCAGTCAACAGATGGCCCTGACCTAAGAAAAATTAAATTAGTTCCACTATCGGTAAAGAGATGGCGCTGGCCTAAGAAAAAATAGTTCCACTATCGGTCAAGAGATGGCGCCGACCTAATACTGCAATAATAATTTTATTATTCTATGGTACGGAAACCCTCGGTGCGCGAGTCCGACTCGTTCTTGACCGGCTTGTTATATTATTGGACTTTCCTATTTATTTTACTTTCGTGAAGCAAGTTTTTACCTCTATTTACAGTCATCCTGGCTACTCTCACACAAGAAGCTGAAGCTAGGCGAAGGATCTTGCGAGGAAGAAGGGTGATGACCCGCACATATTACCGTATGTAACTATGCTATGCTAACGCTCCATCAGCACAAGTCGTCACCGCTTTGTGAACATACTACGCGTTCACTTCATCATTGCCGCTACCTCCCGGCCCGCTTCGTCATACCGCACCCCCTGCGTCGCCTCTAGTACGGCTAGCAATGCAAAGATTAATTTTTGTTTCTGTTGATTTAATCATTTCGTTCGATATTTGTGTTGTTATAATGATTAAAAGAGTTAAGTTTCAACAAAATAGCGAACCTTGCTTGTTGGATAAATAAATGACACTCTTTGAACAAGAAAAAAATTAAAAACAGTTGAAAAACATGATTACTTTTTGTATACATTGCCGTTAGCTGTGACGTCATAACGGTCGTCGACGGCAATGACGAAGTGAACGCGTAGTAAAAGTCTAGCGATAGTACTTAGTAAAGTTTCTTTACAACCAGCAAGTTTTTTTGATCTACCATTTAGCTGTTTTTTGTGTGAAAAATAACTTGCAATTGCAAATAATAAATCTGAAATGCTTGATTTCCAGGCGGCCTCGGGATTCCAGCTTGGGCCATCAGCATGATAGCTGGTATTGGCATGCTCATAATAGGAGCAGTGCTCTACGTAGTTATGAGAAAAGTAGTTCTGTCATCGGAAACGGCTACACTGAATACGTACCAACCAGCGATGCAGAATGAGCAAGTTTAATTAGGTATTTCCTCATTAGTTAGACAGCCTTTTGTCTTTCTTTTTAAATGTCAAACGTTGGTTGTTTAACAGAGACGCCGATGTGTAACTATGCATCCGTTTACTACAGCCATTATAATTAAGAACATTTATTTATAAGTTATATTTAATTAAGATACCTAACACTAACACTACGTATTATACCTTTGGTTTTTATAATTGAAAATAGGAAACATACCTACGATGTCATGTTTTAGTTAATGTTTTGTAAGATAAAAAGGCGCGCTGTTTTCAGAATTAAAGATATAAAATCCAAGTTATGCTTTATTTTGTTTACCCGACAAGCTACACTAAGTGTTTAGTTAGTATAATACTCTGCCTAGTACATTTTCGATAAACCTGGCGGACTTGACAAATGATTATGTTCTGTCCGTAGTTGTTCCTAATAGAAGGAAAATCACTATTAAATACCCGTTATGTTGGAACATAAAGTCAAGTCATTATCAATAAAATAAAAAAATCTTCCTTAACTAATTTAGTAAGGCGCGCTTCAAATGTGCCGAGTTAGCTGTGACATCACATAACTTATGAACTAACTTAGCTTATAAAATACTAAATTAAACATACTTACTGTGTCATAATTCATTTATTAATAGTTTTAATTTAATATAATCAAGATGGATATAGACATTAAATTCGTTCACTAAAATGAACATGTCACTAGGGCGTGTTATTGGGACAGTGGAAAATAGGCTTTGGAAGCAGCCGTGTGGTACTTAAATAATAAGTAATTAAAATTCTCTGCGATGGTATTTATCCGGATCGAAGTATGAGGTGACAACGACGCGGTTGCTGAATTTGCGGCCAGTCAAAGTCTGTTGCGCCTTCTGACAATCTGCAATGCTGTTGAATTCCACAAATACCTGAAAACAAAAAAAACAGCATTAAAAAATATTAATTAAAAATTTAATTAATTAACTATTGTGACCATCAGCCATTTTTACTGTCCCCACAAGGGATTCAGATACCGTTAAAAAAAATACGTTAAAAATACAGTTAAAACATTTTATCGGTAAATTTAACGGTAAAAATAAGTAAAATTATCGGTAAAAAAGTAACGTTATTAATTGGAATAACGTTAATTTTAAAGTAACGGTAACAAAAAGTAAGAAATAACGTTAAAATTAACGTTATTTACTAAGGTAACATTATTTATTGACAACGTTAATGTTAAAAGTAACGTTAAAACTAACATTTAAAAATAACTTTATCAATCCCTGGTCCCCACTGCTGGGGCAGACCTTCCTTATGGGTGATATGGATGGGCCATAACCCACCACGCGGGCCCAATGCAGCTTGGTGGGTGTTAACGACCGCAATACAACCGGGACCAACGGCTTAACGTGCCTTCAGAAACACAGAGGACCTCGAGATAGTCACCCATCCCATGACCGACCCTTGCAAAAGTTGCTTAACCTCCGCAATCGCCCGCGCCGGGTCAGGCGCTAAACCACTGTGCCATCGAGCTCCTCTAACCTCTCCATAACTATTACTAGGACAAAATTATTGTTACACAACGTCGTTGCGCGTGCAAGAGTAGCTATGTGTTTTTACATACTTTACAGGAGACGCAAAAAACTGATTTTCTCGAAAAATTGTCAGAGCATCTGATAATTTATATTTACATAAATACATATAACAAATTTACCTAGTTTTAGATTACTTTTGAATATATAACAGTATTAATAATACCGTAATTAAATATAAAAGGAAAATTTGACACATAGCGTTATTTATTTGGGTCGTAAGTAAAAGATATGAGACTGAACTTGACCTAAAAACTCGCTATGCATAGTGAAGCACATATCGGGCGCAATTTCTGCGCAAACTTAAATTTTAGCTATGTATATTAAACTAAGCGAGAAAATTATGTATAAATGTCACATAACTACTTTCCGTAACTCTTTAAATATTGCATTTATCACATAGCTGTTTTTACAGTATGTGTGTATGAGCATAATGATTAAAACTGCATAAAAAACCGAAAAGGGCTAAAAAACACATAGCGACTTTTGCACGCGCAACGACGATAAGTACCTTTCCACAGCCAGGTACTTCGACACCTTCGATAGGCCTTGGGATCTCTATACTTCGCACACAGCCATATTTGTTGCATTCCTCTCTGTAACAAAAAGCAATAATATATTATTAAGTATGTAGGTATACTAATATGAATATTTTTGCCATGCCATGGTACATTATACATTTCTTAGAAAAAATAGTTTTATTTGATTGAAAGGTAAAATCGAAGTTTCTACTGCTATCGGCCTTGCTACAATAGATTTTAAAACACTGTTCAACAAGTGTAACTAAATCACTGTTTTTAATGTGATGTGATGTGCTGTCACATTTTTGACAATATTGTTTGAAAGAGACGGCATCACATTTAAACAGTGTTTTTATTAAACAGTGTTTTAAAATCTTTTGTGGTAAGCCCTATGTTTATGAAACTTGTCTATGTTTATGAATCAATACCAAAAAAGTGATGAAAAAATAATTAAGTTTGCTGGAGTATAGTCGAGTAGTAAACATACAGGGGCCTATTTCATAAACATTACAGTTTTGTAATTTACTACGGTGGTGATTCGTGTACATTGCGGTGTCCGAGTAGTTTATTTTCTAAATTCAAATTGGCGACGCAATGAACACCAAACGATCGTTGTAATTTACTACGGTAATGTTTATGAAATAGACAATCAAATAATAAGCTACTCTCGCTGCGAAGTACAAAATTGAACAGCGCTGCGTGCCTATTTTTGCATGCAACCTTCTCTTTCTGTCGTGTAGCTCTGTCTCAACCGACACACGACATCCCTCGTGCGCTAGTTCGACTGGGTCAGCCGCGAGCAGTAGTCTAATATAAAAATTTTAAGCGTGGAGTGAGACCCCCTGCCTTCGCCGCTGCGCTGATGCCTAGGTACAGTACGAGGCAAACATTTTGAAATCGGGTGGGATTGCGCAGAACGCGTATTGTAGGTATGCGTAGCGGTAAGGGGCGCGGGCGGCACTCGCAAGTGCACATACGCGAATTTCTCTCCACTCCATCGAAAGAGCGTCAAGATGTTGGCCGGAATCTGTATCTCTGGGAAGAAATTAACGTGCTGGACTCTGTAGTCCAGCCGGGCCACAAAAAAAAGTTGGAAATCTGACTTTTTGACTATGCCATGATGAAGTCGATAGTTTGGCGGAATTTGCCGCACAAAACCCAGATTCCTATTTGCCCCACCAGGCGTCCCCACAGGTGCCCTTGTTCGCTTCTCAAAGATTGTTAGCTTTACGACAGATTCGCTTTAAATCGGAAATTGTACAGTTGATGAAGAATGTTACTTGTATATTTTCACTCTTTATTGATACTTATATCACAGTACATATATAAGTTTTTCAAACAGTAGAAGAGCTAACGTCACTTAGGCCCTTTTGTCATTGCACTCCGTCGGATAGCGATCCGACGGAGTGCAATGACAAAAGGGCATGGGTTGGCATTCTCCGGCCGTCTCGTCGAATAGTATCTAGGTATTACACTAAAGCGAACAATGTTTCCGGGAAGCAGTACGTCGATCGTCTATTGAAGTCGGGCGGGGCTTTTAGAATAAAAAAAAAGGAATCTGTACTCCAGCCCCACCCGACTTCAATAGACGTATTTTTATTATTACTTGCTTTTTAGAGGTAGGTTTTTTGAAGTCGGTTTTTTAAGTACCTCAGGTAATGACTTTCAGAACCGTTTTAGATAGTTTCATCCAGTTTTACATAAGATTTTAAAATAATTAAACAATTGTTGTGACGTTCGGCACATTTTTTCAAAAGATAACCGGAAACATAAAATTGTGATTTTTTTTCGGGAATATCCAGTTGGTTATATTCCGAGCTCATAATTTGAACGTTACTGTATATTTTATTATTTTTTATTACTTTTAAGTAAATAGTACATAGTACATTTTACAGGTTCGATTATTTAAAACATTTTACCTTTCAACATCGGCAGGAAGTTTAAATAATGAAAATTCAGATGAGTTTTTAAACTCATCTGAAACGGATGTTTACATCCGTAGACAGCACAATATCGTTTACTCTGACGAATCATTTTAGCGAATCAATAAAAGTATGTAACAATAGTCTCGGTGAACTAATCCACACGATGTGACAACCCCGACTAAAGTACTGCGAACTTTGCTTAGAGCTCTTAGAGTGACGTCAGCCGTCAAATTCGACCAATTTGATGGAGCTCCTATACTGTTTGAAAAACTTATATATGTACTGTGCTTATATCCACCAGTGGGGACACTTGGTGGGGCAAAGTGGAATAATTCGAATTCGTTGGTCTTGCGTTTAGGAGATATGACACGTATGGGTGGGTATCCACTTAGGTTCGCCACCAAAAAAATTGTTTATCCAGCTGTAACAACAGTGCAACATAGTGTGTATGTGTACGTGAGCAAACACGTATGCGAACCTGGTTTAAACACTATATTATAACTTATAACTATGCAGCTGTTTCTCTAGGTAGTAATGAAGTGGCACTCACTTGATGTCCTCGTACTCCTCCTCGTCACGCAGCTCGTCGGGCGTGACCATGTTGACCTGCAGCTGTATCTCTAAGGAGTAATGAAGTGGTACTCACTTGATGTCCTCTAGGATGTACTCGTACTCCTCCTCGTCGGGCGTGACCATGTTGACCTGCAGCTGTATCTCTAAGGAGTAATGAAGTGGCACTCACTTGATGTCCTCTAGGATGTACTCGTACTCCTCCTCGTCGCGCAGCTCGTCGGGCGTGACCATGTTGACCTGCAGCTGTATCTCTAAGGTGTAATGAAGTGGCACTCACTTGATGTCCTCTAGGATGTACTCGTACTCCTCCTAGTCACGCAGCTCGTCGGGCGTGACCATGTTGACCTGCAGCTGTATCTCTAAGGAGTAATGAAGTGGCACTCACTTGATGTCCTCTAGGATGTCCTCGTACTCCTCCTCGTCGCGCAGCTCGTCGGGCGTGACCATGTTGAGCAGGCACAGCACCTCGGTGGCGGGGCCCGCGCCCGCCAGCGTCAGCCCCGCCACCTGCAGCTGCACTGGAGCCGCGCCAGTCATTGCTGCACAACAAACGCTAATGTCAATACGCTGAAGACTGTTTTACATGACTGGCCAAAAAAGAAAAGTGTGTTCGACTATCAGCCCTTTTTAATGTTCCCACTGCTGGCGCACAGGCCTTCTTTATGGGTGGTAAGGAGGGTGTGCCATAACCTACCACACGAAACCACAAATTGGCATAAAAGAAACAATATTTCATTTAATTTTAACAGAACATTTTTAAAAGATTATTTTCTTACCAAGTGTAGAGTTCTTAGCGCCAATACTAGCTCGTTGTACAATCAGCTTCTTATCCCCAAGTTGCATTCCATTCAAGCCAGCAATAGCCTAACAATAATAATTATAATTTAGTTATAAATTCATAATTATTACTATTACATATTACACTGTATGATAATAATTCAATTTACCTGATCAGTCATAGAAATATCAACATATTCAGCAAAGGCATAACCTTTGCTGAGCCCAGTTGAAGAATCTTTCACCAAATTGAAAGCCCGAAGTTGTCCAAATGACATCAGGAGCTCCTTTACCTGTTTCGCACAAACTAAAGTTAGAACATGTAAAATCAACATAGTAACATGTTAGTAATACAATTGTAAACTGTTTCACAAATATAGGTATTATTTTAATTTCCATAGATCCATCATTGTTAATTTTGATTGTTCCCATAAGATATTTGCTAGATATATATGCAGCAAACATAAATGAATGTTATCTGACCTGTCTAGTTGCATATTAGAACCAGATGTGAATGGAGGAGACTTGCCTTGGAGTGCCGACGTCTCATTCAAGTACAAGACGTATAGGTGAGAATGAGAGACAACAGTGACACGCGGGCCGTGAATGTGCCAAATCTAAGCTAGGGAGGGGCAGAAAGCAAACTATATCAGTGAGTTGTTTAAGTAAATATCGAGCGTGAGGCGGGCACGCTCGTCCCCGCTACGGGTACCTGAAAATACCTGAAACGGACCAAAACATAACGCGGTTTACTGCTGTCGCCACCATAGCTGTGTCAACTGTTGAATCTCGCCTGTAATGTCTCCTAGAACTACCTAATGGGAACGCCTACACCTATTGAGGATTCTGATTTCAAGTATCATCTTTGTACACTTAAAATTCTTATAACATTATTATTTTGTAATTTTCTACAAAAATTGTGTATATTTAAATCTTATATTTGTACAAAGGTGATCTTTTAGAATGATGGTTCAAAGACTTTAGCTTAATCTGTTAAGAAATAATATCAATTTTTTACTTATGGTTATAAAAAACAATGTGGAGTCTGGGTACTGACCTGGAAAACATAATTGCGCAAAATGAAAACCAGTTTCACAAAAAGTTCAAAATTTATATAACATAAGAACAATTGACCAATTATTTATATTTATGGGACATATTGAGTTTCTGTCAGTCTATATGAGTGTATTGCATTATGTTATTTACATATTAATCATACACAACTTGCTGCGATTCATATAAATGAAATGGACTTTCTCACTCATAAATCAAAATCAGTATATAGTTTAGTGATTGATCAGGTAGTAGTGATATTAAAATGATAATGTTATGATTAACAGAGCATCAAATACTCTAAAAAGTTAATCAATCATAACCTAACTTGTGTTGATTATAATCAGCTTTGTGAAACATACATTCCTGAGGTGAATTTAGTAAAAACACTTAAATGGAAACCCTAAGATTTGGAACCAATGTATTGTGAATGTATGTTCAGTAAATAAAAAGCAAAAATCTTACTTGGTCTTCGTTGAGATAATTAGGCAGGCCTCCAATGAATATCTTATGAGGAGAGTCTGGAACTACAGTGCTTATAACACCCGCTGAAAATACACAACCATGCTATAATTTGTCTGTTTATTCTAACATGTCCTATTTTGTAAACAATTTTCACCCAACTCTTTATTCAAATAATAATTTATTAAATACAACAAATGGTTTTTCACACATACAAGTGGTATGTGAGAGAGAAAGCAAGCACACGGCTCACCTTTCCATTATCAGACCATGAGTTTCGAATTCATATTTTTTTTTTTATGTAAAGAACTCATGATATGGAACACGCATACGAAATTTTATGTTTAGGAACCAAATAATACGCGAGAAAAAAAAATCTGAAACGAAATTTTATGTTTAGGAACCAAATAATACGCGAGAAAAAAAAATCTGAAAATTAAGATTTTCTAGGTTAAAAATGACAAAGATTTGTGTCGTAATTTTTGACGTTTAACGGCGGCACACTAGGTTGGTAGCACTACTAAAGAGCTAATTAGATCATCCTGAATATCAGACCCGATATGAAGTCGCTCCTAAATTCAGAGCAGTGTAATTGCATTCAGGAAGGTATGATCCGATTTAGGATCCTAGTTAGGATAAAAAATTGTCTCCGTCATAACGGATGCTAAATCGGAAGCACTTAGGACAGTGTAATCGCATTCAGTGGCCCTACCATGAGTTGATGCAAACTGTTTACGTTACCGTAAACTATCGTTTTGTCTCTTTCACTCGCACTGAATGTGAGCAGTATATCCGATAGTTTACGGTAACGTAAACAGTTTGCATCAACTCATGGTAGGGCCACAGGACGCTCGGCTCCGACACAGTAGTACAGCATAAATAGTACAGTCAGTCAACGCCTTTTATGTTTGCGAAAAAAAATCCGCCGCGCCGTTCGTGTAGATCAGTGGTTCCCAAACTTATTTTGTCTACTGCCCACTTTGAGAATAAATATTTTTTAGCGCCCCCATTTTTTCACCTATTTAAAGACTACTATAACTTCAAATTAAATTAATTAATTATTGTGACCTATATATGTATATTAACTCATTCGACGCTCAATCGTACTCAACAAGTCCGAACAAGTATTCAATGAACCAGCCGACTGATACAGGAATGCACAATTCGGGTTATTTAACAAAAACTTGTTAAAACATGATAGATATCTACGAGTACTAATAACTATTAAAATGCGAAAGTGTGTCTGTTGCCTTTTTATTTGTTTGTTTGTGTCTACTTTCATTACGAAACGGAGCGACCGATTGACATGATTTTCATTTTTTCTATATTCAATAAAATAGGACAGATATATGAACTACGCGGAGAGAAATATAGAACCGAGTTTGAGCAATCTTTTAATTCATATTAGTTGATGTTCACAAGTTGTTGTTGAGAGTCGAGAGCTCTTGCAGTCGTTGTTTAAGAGGCCTCCTAGCTAAATAAAATTACAAATCACCTCTCCCCCCCCCCCCCGCCTCTACACAACGCCCCCATTTTCTTTCTGGGTCTCTTACCGCCCCCCTTGAGACCTGCAGCGCCCACAAGGGGGCGTTATCGCCCACTTTGGGAAAGACTGGTGTAGATAGACAGTTGGCGCAACGACTAAAAGTATATAAGGGTTGTCACTCTGTGATTTGCTTTTTTTTTGACCTACATCAATATAAAAAACAAAAAACCTGCCTCTGAAAAGCAAGAAATAGTATATAAATCATTAGCTACGCATTATCATTTTTATAATAAAACACGTCTTTTAAAGTCGGGTGGGGCTGGAGTACCTACAACTTTCTTTTTTTATTCTAAAAGCCCCACCCGACTTCAATAGACGTGTTTTATTATAACAATGATATGATAATGCGTATCTAATGATTTATATATTATTTCTTGCTTTTTAGAGGCAGGTTTTTTGAAGTCGGTTTTTTTGTTTTTTAAACAATTTTTTATTTTTTTTATTTTTAGTATAAGTACCTTCTGTATTCGGTAGTGTAGGTATATTATTTAGGTAGTAAAATCGGCTCAGCCAAACGTGAGATAATCGCGGAGAAACGTACATACATATACAAACTGAATACCTCCTTTTTTTGAAGTCTGTTAAAAAGACTACACAAAGGTATCCCTCTCCCAACAAAAACAATCATCTAATTCGGTTCATAAATAACAAAGTCGTCAAGGTAGTTGATGTAAAGTCATAGTATTTTCGGGATTACTTGAAAACTACTGACCCGATTTGAAAAAAAAATAAATGGAACCATCTCGCAAGAAAACTCAATCGAACAACAAAATAATCATCAAAATCGGTCCATAAATGTCGAAGATACGCGCGAATAACGATAAAAAAAAAGTATACAATCGAATTGAGAACCTCCTCCTTTTGATGAAGTCGGTTAAAAAGTAGTTCAGATTAGCGTTGAAAATGACACGTACCTACCACCACTACCACTGACGGCTCCAAGACCTCATCGGGTACAGGGTCGGGTGTTTTCTCAGAGGACCTCAACATACAAATTGCATTCCCCTTAAGCTCATACAACACGGTCTTTCAGGCTGAGTGCGTGGGCATAACAATGGCGGCTAAGGCAATCAAAACAAGGGAGGTAAAAGACCGCGACATTTTAATTCTCTCTGACAGCAAATCCGTCCTACAGGCTCTCCAGGGCAGTCGCATCACATCGAGCCTTTTACTTGAGTGTCATCATGCCTTAAATACAGTAGGTGCACTTAATACTATTACTATCCAATGGATCAAAGGTCACAGTGGATCGCGGGGAAATGATGCAGCCGATGAACTGGCTAGGCGCGCATCTGGTTCGACGCCTGTTGGCCCAGAGCCGATGGCGCCTATACCGACAAGTTGGTTTGCAAGTAAGATCCGTGAACACACACTAGAATTACACCAACAGAATTGGAGCTCGCTGGACTCGTGCAGACAGGCGAAACTCGCACTACCGCGCGTGGACGCTCGTCTATCCAGGGCTCTGATACAACTGTGCAGACCGCAACTTCGCCTGGTAACAGGCGCTATTACTGGTCATGGACAATTTAACAGACATCTCTTTAACTTAGGTGTCACAGACAGTCCCTTATGCAGAGGATGCATGGAGGAAGAAGAAACAGCCGCCCACGTACTGCTGGAATGCAGAGGGGTGGCCTCCTACCGGGCGAGGTACCTCGGCTCGCCGGGCAGCGTCCAGGAAGCGATCACGGATGTGAAAGCCCTTGGAGCGTTCCTGGCTGAGCTGGGCTGGCTGGAGTGATCCGGCCGCACACCCTCCAACGCAAAATAGGCGCAATAGACGTCGAGTTGCGGAAACCGCCTGCATTGACAAGAAGAAGAAGAAGACACGTACCTACCTAGCTACCTACATATACCTCCTATTTACCTAGCTATGTATTTTTACAGCTACAAGAACATTCGTTTAACAACTGTATGATCGTAAAGCTGTGATATCGGATCTGACATTCAGGACGGTGTAATAAGCGCTTAAAGGACCGCAGGTCACACAGGTGCGAGGAGCGTAACAACGAGCATGTTAGGTTGACATGAACCCAGGATCGACTTTTTTTACGTGCGAAATTTTGTACGTATGTCCCCTCTCCTCTCCCCACCTTTTTTTAACCTCCCCTGCTTAATTTCAATATTTTTTATTTTTTTTAACCATTTAAAAAAAAAGTATCCATCTCCTAACTTTCAAACTTTAGGGAGGGGTTGCCCTCCTCCTCCCCAAAATCGTGGTCCAATAATGGAAAGTAGAACCAAATATCATCTTCATTTAGTCGCATAAATCAGGGCAGTTTGAATACAACATATTTAACTTACCAGGCACATTTATTGCAGGATTCTCAGTTCCAGGCATTGGTTGATAATCATGGGGTCGTCGGATCTTCAAGCTCTGTCCTTTAAAGTTAATGCCATCAAAAGCCATAGCCTGTGTTGTCTCATCTATAGACCTAAATTCAAGGAATGCAAAGTTTTTGTCCAGATTGATTTGACAAGCTAATACTGGATTACCAGCTGCTTGTGCCAAACCAGAAAGATGCATTTGCTGATTGAAGAATTCCATAGTCTCCTCTTCAGTCACTCCGAATGGGATGTTTCCTACATATAAACGTCTCGCTTGCCGAGTGATAGTCGAACCGACCACCGGCACAGCCGCTTGAGGAGTATCAGCAACGATATTGGCCGGGATTTGTCCTGCCGCTTGCATAGCCTTGTACTGCAACGGCGTAATGTGCTCGAAGCCCGGCGGCGGCACATCCCAGTAAAGCGAAGGTTTGCGGCGACGCGATCTCTTCGTAGTCTGAGTCTGAGTTTGAGTCTGAGATTTAGATCTACTTCTTCTTTTTTCTCTTCGTTCTCTGGAGCGAGATCTTGTACGCTTTCTTTCTCGATCTCGAGAACGAGACCTGCGTCGGCGATCTATTGAAATACAAAAAACAAGTTTTATATGGCAAATCACTCACGAATTACTTCTAATATACGCAGAATTAAATGAGAAGACCTACCTTTATCTTCACCCATTGTTATTGAATGTTTGTTGCTTCAATCAAAGCGAGACTCGTAATTTTTTTACCGAAAAGAAAACGCAAATCAAACACCGCATTCAAAATGGCGTCTTTTTCACAGATTAGATCACTAAATCACGATAGAATGTTAAAAAAAATCGATAGCCTGGTATAAAGGCTGGTTTCCACTCACACAAACTTGAGGCATTCTTGGAGGAGACCGAGGAGAATTGTGTCGTTGTGCGTGGACGTGCAGAGGCGCGTTCCAAACCTACACTCCGAGTGCAACCTAACCACAACCGAACGCTCTAATGGCGTTCCAAACATTTGAGCGTGACGTTCGGTTGACACAACCGTGTCGTTCCAAACGTCAGAGCGTTGCAACCAAACAACCATCAAAAATGATGGTTGTAAAACGCTCTGACGTTTGTCTATAGAAAAAATGTCAATGTCATTTGACATTATTTTGTATTTTTGATGTTTTTATGTCTAATTTTTAAAATAATCATGGTAGATCGTCAAAAAACGGATTTTATTTGATTTAGTATAAAGAAAAGTTTAAATAATTCGTATTCCAAATGGAAAATGAAGAATTTGTATTGATATTGACATTTAAAGTTCTTGGTCGTTCCAAACCTTAGAGCGAGTTAAAAAACAACCAAACAACCGACGCTAAAACGTTCTGAACGCAACCCAGACGTGCTGTCTGTCACTAGGGTAGAGGCGCGTTCCAAACCTACACTCCGAGTGCAACCTATCCACAACCGAACGCTCTAACGGCCGGCGTTCCAAACATTTGAGCGTGACGTTCGGTTGACACAACCGTGTCGTTCCAAACGTCAGGGGCCTTACTATGAGCTCTTATAGCAGGACTTATATTGAACGGCCTTACTTTTTCGTACTATGACCTCAACGGTTAGTATGAAAGCTGGCCTTAAACAGTCCTGGGGGCTTACCATCAGCAAATAAGAAACCATTCAGTTCAAAAGCAGGCCGTAAAAAAGACTGCTTAAGGCCTGCTTTCATACTAACCGTTGAGATCATGGTACGAAAAAGTAAGGCCGTTCAATATAAGTCCTGCTATAAGAGCTCATAGTAAGGCCCCTGTTTACGGCCTGCTTTTGAACTGAACGGTTTATTATTTGCTGATGGTAAGCCCCCAGAGCGTTGCAACCAAACAACCATCAAAAATGATGGTTGTAAAACGCTCTGACGTTTGTCTATAGAAAAAATGTCAATGTCATTTGACATTATTTTGTATTTTTGATGTTTTTATGTCTAATTTTAAAAATAATCATGGTAGATCCTCAAAAAACGGATTTTATTTGATTTAGTATAAAGAAAAGTTTAAATTATTCGTATTCCAAATGGAAAATGAAGAATTTGTATTGACATTGACATTTAAAGTTCTTGGTCGTTCCAAACCTTAGAGCGAGTTAAAAACAACCAAACAACCAACGCTCAAACGTTCAGGGGCCTTACTATGAGCTCTTATGGCAGGACTTATAACGTAAGCCTCCAGGGGGCTTACCATCAGCAAATAAGAAACCATTCAGTTCAAAAGCAGGCCGTAAAAAAGACTGCTTAAGGCCTGCTTTCATACTAACCGTTGAGATCATGGTACGAAAAAGTAATGCCGTTCAATATAAGTCCTGCTATAAGAGCTCATAGTAAGGCCCCTGAACGCAACCTAGGTAATCTGTGGCTGTCACTGTCAAGTGTCAACTTCTCCCCCCCCACCGCACCGCTGTGTCACCAAAAAGAAGTGAAAGTTTTTATTTTCAAGTTTATTTGTTTTTACGCGTTATTTCACTATGCATGTGATCCTAATAAATTAAATAATATTTATAAAACGCAATAGTGGTGGGTTCATTCATCATTCCAGTGTATTTATAACAATAATTATGGTAAGTATAAAGCTGGGACTTTTCTATTTCACTCGCTCATTTGCGATTATTTTCTAAATAAAAATCTGTTTTAGGAGGACCAAGAAATTAATGGTAAAGTTAGGAGCAGAACAGGCCAGACTTTAAATCAATCTTTTGTGAAAGAAACTCGAGTCGAATCAAGAGAAATAACAGCCGCGATTTCAAATGGCCGTACAATCGCACTTGTATTTTTATCACTATTATTAGATTTATTAGCCTTTACGATGATATTGCCACTTCTACCAACATTACTTGATTATTATAATAGGGAAGAAGGAACTGGGAACACATTATATGCTTCATTACTACAAGCTGTGAAGGGCTTTCAGAAGTTAACTGGTGCACCAGACCGATTTGCCTCTGTTTTATTTGGTGGAGCTTTGGGCTCCATGTACAGTTTTCTCCAATTTTTAACTAGCCCAATCGTTGGAAGTCTGTCAGATGC
Organism: Agriphila straminella; assembly: GCA_950108535.1. Lineage (NCBI taxonomy): Eukaryota > Metazoa > Arthropoda > Insecta > Lepidoptera > Crambidae > Agriphila > Agriphila straminella. The sequence continues at coordinate 6,290,266 of OX467314.1, forward strand.
ATATGGAAGAAAGCCGTTGCTTTTGATTTGCTTGGTAAGTAGAACTCTGTAATAAAACAGTGGGATTGAAGCTGCTCCATTTTGCCTCTTGTTTATACAATACCTATACGCTCAATCTCTTGCTTATTTTCACTCATTGTAAAGCCTATCACATGCCACCATTTTCAGTCCCTTTCTCTAAATGATGTGTTTTTTATGCTCAAAGTTATTATGATTGCACACTAAATACAAAAAGAATGTTTTCTTTGAGTAAAACTTTCCATCCTTTGAGTAAATATTTGGGGTAAATTGCCTTCCAACTACTGACTTTTTTCCATCCTGTTTATTGCCAACAACCTTCTGCTATTAGGCTACAATTCTTTGTACATCCTTCCTGTGTTTTCACTACCAAGCCAATTAGATTTTGCAATAGGAAAACTTAAAAACACAAAAAAATCAAAGCAGTATTAATCAACTGAATAATTTAAAAACTAATAGGTACCTATCTTCTATTATCAAATACATTTTTCTATTGGAACTTCTATAAAGCTATTTAATTCTAATTTTCAGCTAGGAATGTGAAGTAATCTGTTTATTGTCACTTGTAGGAAATTAATTATGTTATCTACTTAAACAAGGCATATTATGTATAATAATATGTAAGGACATTTAATTAGACTTATTCAGTCTTTTGATTCTTCTATCAATGTATTATTTTCAGATTGGTATAGCATTATCACATGCACTATGGAGCTGTGCGAGTACATTTAGTTTGTTTGTTTTGGCGCGTTTTATTGGTGGATTGAGTAAAGCCAATGTAAGTCTCAGTATGGCTATTGTAACTGATGCATCTAATGAAAAAACTAGAGCCAGAGGAATGGTAAGTTCTATCTTCTAACAGGTATTTATGTACAGTCGGGAGAGCGGCGCGGCGCTAACGACGCGACGCGCCAACCGACAAAAAAGTTCTAAGCATTGTGTCTGCAAAACCCCCGAGATTGTACTGAAATTTTAAAGTATATAACATCAGATAAATAACCAGGCTAATATTGTTTTCAAATTCCGTCCTAAGTTTATGAAACTATTAAGTAACAGCTTTATTTAAGGGCCCACCGAGCCTCCAATAGCGCCGCCAATCAAGAAAAAACGTTACAACGAAATAACTATGTTTACAGAAATTCTGAAAAATTCAAAAACAAGCCTTAGTTATGAATAATTTTTGTATGCGTTTTTTACCTGGTTTAAATGTGTTTGTGTAGTTAAAACTTGGATTAAGACCTAAAGTGGCCACTTGAAGGGGCGTTAATCCAGATTTTAACTAGGCGAACACATTTAAACTAAGAATTTAACACATAAAAAAATTGTTGATAGCTAATACTAGTTTTTATATTATTTATTGGCGGCGCTAGTGGACGCGCGATGCACCCTTAACATTCAACTCTAGTTGAAGAAATACACTTGTTTCAGCAACTAATATTTGATCAGGTGTCAGCAAATATGAGCCCCTGTTCTTTCATTAAGGCCAACCAAATTTTTTGTAGTGTTAATATTATATTAGATAATTTTTTGTTAGAGTAGATTGACTCTGTAGACTTATTAAGCCTTGAGACTTGAGTAGATATAGATAATCTTGTTTTTAGACAAGCCATGCTCTCTAGTAGATTGTAAACTATCAGATAATAAACAGAATGTTATCAATATTGTATCAGTGGAAAAGATCATTTTGATTATCATTGATATGAAACACTTTTAAGTAATCATTAGCTTGTTTGAGTTATACTGCCGTACTCAGAGACGTCAATTAAGTTTAATGCTAAATATTAAATTTCGTGTCGTCTTATACTATCACTATGGAAAAGAGATAGCATCAATTTTAATGAAACATTAAACTTAATTGACGTCTCTGAGTACGGCCGTTAGACAATTTGGATTTTAGGATTTTTCTTATTTTGAATATACATTCCAATCAATTTCCAATTGAAAAGTGACGTTTTAAACTACATTATTATAATTATAAACCAACCATAATTTTCCTGTATCTGTCTTTTGCAGGCTTTGATTGGTCTAGCGTTCTCTATTGGATTCATAATAGGCCCACTGGCTGGAGCCTGGTTCGCAAAGAGTAGTGACCTCACATCTGGTCCCTGGGGCGAGAAGCCCGCCTACTATGCACTATCTTTAGGTGTAGCTAATATTTTCCTCGTCCTATTTTGTATACCGGAAACTTTACCCAAAGTAAGTGTAGTAATAATGCAAGATACGATGTTTATTAAAAAACGTATTATTCTGCCATCCAATAGTATGACTTAAGGCGAGGGTAGTTCACGATCTGATGAAAAGTCTGATTTTTGAACTTCCAATGTGAAGAACTGATGTAAAATTCTACTTCACAAAAATTACTGTTTTGTACAATAACCGAGTACATTTTTAATAAATGATCCAGTATTTCAGAAATCAATAAAAATGTACTAAAATTCGTCAAATTTCAGGCGAAGCGTCAATTAAAGTTATGCAATATTCAACCTTATTCTAAAGTCATAGTGAAAGAGTAAATTTCGTGAACTGGCCTCGCCTTAATAAAATTGGAAATCGCTTTGAGATGTTTTTGGTAGATCAACCTACCATTGACTGTGTATTTGTGGTAAATAAATCTAAATTTCCTATTTAATATTTTTAACATTTTCTTATATTTTTAACATTCTTTATAAATTGTTTACTTGGCTTAATTAATATCTATGTTTTGTTTTTAACTCTTGATTATTTTCAGGGGAAACGCGCACCTCTATCCCTCACCCTTTCTAAATCTGTGGACTATGTCTCACCCTGGCATTTATTACGATTTACCGCGGTCAAAAAGCTATCTTCCCACCAAAACAAAGTTCTATCTAAACTGGGGCTTATATACTTTTTATATTTATTTATTTACTCGGGACTCGAGTTTACGATAACATTTCTTACTCACCATACGTTTGGTTATACTGCCATGCAACAAGGAAAAATGTTTTTGGTTATAGGTAAGTTAATTATTACAAATACGCCTTTAATTTTTAGACTATTTTGTTGAGGATTCACATGTAATTTGTTTTGACTCCATGGATTAAGGTGGTTCGATGAGCTCAGTAGCGCCACCAATGGAAATAAATCAATTACGTTTTATCAAGGGTTTAGATTAAAAGTTTTGATGATTTTGCGCAAATAAAAGACTAAAATGCATTTTCTAAATATAGTTTCAAGACCTCAAACTTAAGCAATAAGTCGTGCATGTCACTATTGCCAAAAGTGGCCACATTTAGCAATATCGTCATTCATAACTTATTGTTTATATTTGAGGCCATGAAAAAATATTTAAAAATTGCACTTTACTCTTCTATTTGCGCAAAATATCCAAAACTTTTATTCTAAGCTCTTGATAAAACGTGAATGATTTATTTCCATTGGTGGCGCTACTGAGCTCATCGAACTACCTTAAATGAATTACCTCAACATAGTACAATCTAAATGTCTGAACTAAGTTTATCTATGTATAGGTTTAACAAAATCTCACAACGTTGATATGTCGCGGTGCGCATGCTAGGCCCACAGTTATTACCAAATTGAAAATGTTCACATTTTTAAGAATGACTTGAATGAATTTGGTTAATATTTAAACTGACTGATATCTATTGACTGAGGATTGAGATCAGCCCTAAAAATGTGTCTTATGAATCAAGAATTTATTTGCTAGAATGCGCTACATAAGGGTCTTAATATATTTCATATTGTCACATCACATTCACCAGGAGCTGGCATGCAAAATATAATAGTGATAAATATAGTATGTCAACATTAATATCATTCAAATTTACAAGTCAAATATTATAAAATTATTAGCACTTAAAATTAAAAAATTCAGTCATCGTATAAAAACAGTTTTTCACTAGCCATGTCTTTAATATAGATTTAAATTGATTTAGAGGCAGATCTCTAAAGTTATCAGGAATATTGTTAAATATTTTGATAGCCATGGAATAACAGCTCCTTGATCTGAGTTTCGTTCTCATCATTGGTAATCTTAATTTATTTGGATACCTTGTAGGAAATTTACGAATTATTTTATCATTTCTTGTAAATAAATCCGGATGACTTTTAACAAAAATACATATTTCTAAGATGTATAAACAAGGGACAGTAAGCAGATTTAGATTTTTAAACAATGGCCTGCATGATACCATATTGTCTACATCACATATGGCTCTGATGCAAGCTTTTTGAGCAATGAGCACCTTATTTATATTGCAAGAATTTCCCCACAAAAGAATACCGTATCTTAGAACTAAACTAACGTAACCATGATAGGCTTGGAGGGCTGTTTTCTTTCCGGCAATTTTTGCCAGTCTCCATAGAGCATAAGAAAATGGATAGATTTTGTTGCATATATTGTCTAAATTTTTATACCATGTCAAGTGTTCGTCTAGTCTAGAGTAATACCCAAAAATTTAACATTACAGGGGGGGTATTACAACCTCTTAAAACTTGCCAGGTTTATGAATTGCTATAGTTACATCTCTTTCTCGCTGTATAGCAAATAAAAGAGATAGATTGATAGCCAGTCAGAAAACTGCCAGGAAATAAGAGGTCATAATACGGCCCCTGTTCTCTTTTAGCGTCTTATTCTCGTATGTAATTTTAATGTTAGTTTTTTTTGCTTGATGATCAGGTTTGATAATGGCCGTGCTACAAGGAGGCGCCGCCCGGCGGCTCGGCGCGGCGGGCGCGGAGAGGGCGGCGCGCGCGGCCCTCGCCCTCACGCCGCTGTCGTTCCTGTGCGTCGCGCTCGCGGCGTTACCGCACCCAACCATACTAACGCCTAACACATGGCTTTGGGTTGGGCTTGTACTGTTTGCAGTATGTAAGTTATACAAAGCTTTACCACTTGTTACGTTATAATATACGTTGATGACAAATAACGGAGGAGGAGAGCAACTCTTTTTATAAGTATCGATAGTGTTATAGGTGCCGGCACGGATCACGGAGCGGTGGTGAGAGAAATTGGAGGGTGTTACTGCGCAGGCTTGCCCGGCACCACGTCTCGCGTCAAATTGAGACCCAAACATTAACCTCTGAGCATTAACTGTCACCGCTCAAGATCCGTGCCGAGGCATGTACCACAGCCAGGGATTGAAATACCGTTAAAGAAAATAACGATACAAAAAAAAATAACGTTAAAAATACCGTTAAAACATTTTATCGGTAAATTTACCGGTAAAAATAACGTTAAAATTACTGTACCGGTAAAATTACCGTTAAATATAGCGTTAACTTTACCGGTACAATAGTATCTGTATAAAGTAACGTTATTAATTGGAATAACGTTAATTTTAAAGTAATGGTATCAAAAAGTAAGAAATAACGTTAAAATTAACGTTATTTACTGAAATAACGTTAATTTCAATGAAACGTTATCTAAAGTAACGTTATTTATTGACATTACGTTAATGTTAAGAGTAACGGTAAAAAAAGTAAGAAATAATGTTACATTTAAAAATAACGTTATCAATCCCTGACAACAGCACAGGCACACCGGTTTTGTGGACAAAATATCTCAATCGATTTTGAACTCTGTCTATACTCTTATAGGTACCTACAGCGTGAAAGGGGGTATCAACCCGAAAGGAGGTCAATGTACTCGGAACACCTTCTAACAGAAAAAAAAAATACAAATCAAAAATTGTAGAAATCATAGAAAATTTTTATTTGCCGCCAACATTTTGTATGGAGAGTTCAATATTTTTTTTTCGATTTGTTTTTTTTTTCTGTTGACAGGTGTTCAGATTCACGAGTACATTGACCTCCTTTCGGTTTGATACCCCCTTTCTGTTACACCTTGTATATGTTAAGGTTTAAAAGTTACAAATAAATTCAAATAACTATTGATCCTGGTTTATAATGAATGATAATGTTGTGTTCAGGTACGGCGTTTGCGGTGTCGTGCATGACGTCTATGGCGGCGGGGCAGGCGCCGCAGGAGGCGCGCGGGGCGGTGTTGGGCAGCCTGCGCTCACTGGGCGCGCTGGCGAGGGGACTGGGCCCGCTCATTGCGGCCGCAGGTGATCATGTGTGCTATACAATACGAGCGTGCGCGGTGTCGTGCGGGCAGCCTGCGCTCACTGGGCGCGCTGGCGAGAGGACTGGGCCCGCTCATTGCGGCCGCAGGTGATCATGTGTGCTATACAATACGAGCGTGCGCGGTGTCGTGCGGGCAGCCTGCGCTCACTGGGCGCGCTGGCGAGAGGACTGGGCCCGCTCATTGCGGCCGCAGGTGATCATGTGTGCTATACAATACGAGCGTGCGCGGTGTCGTGCGTGCAGCCTGCGCTCACTGGGCGCGCTGGCGAGAGGACTGGGCCCGCTCATTGCGGCCGCAGGTGATCATGTGTGCTATACAATACGAGCGTGCGCGGTGTCGTGCGTGCAGCCTGCGCTCACTGGGCGCGCTGGCGAGAGGACTGGGCCCGCTCATTGCGGCCGCAGGTGATCATGTGTGCTATACAATACGAGCGTGCGCGGTGTCGTGCGTGCAGCCTGCGCTCACTGGGCGCGCTGGCGAGAGGACTGGGCCCGCTCATTGCGGCCGCAGGTGATCATGTGTGCTATACAATACGAGCGTGCGCGGTGTCGTGCGTGCAGCCTGCGCTCACTGGGCGCGCTGGCGAGAGGACTGGGCCCGCTCATTGCGGCCGCAGGTGATCATTGTGTGCTATACAATACGAGCGTGCGCGGTGTCGTGCGTGCAGCTTGCGCTCACTGGGCGCGCTGGCGAGGGGACTGGGCCCGCTCATTGCGGCCGCAGGTGATCATGTGTGCTATACAATACGAGCGTGCGCGGTGTCGTGCGTGCAGCTTGCGCTCACTGGGCGCGCTGGCGAGGGGACTGGGCCCGCTCATTGCGGCCGCAGGTGATCATTGTGTGCTATACAATACGAGCGTGCGCGGTGTCGTGCGTGCAGCTTGCGCTCACTGGGCGCGCTGGCGAGGGGACTGCGCCCGCTCATTGCGGCCGCAGGTGATCATGTGTGCTATACAATACGAGCGTGCGCGGTGTCGTGCGTGCAGCTTGCGCTCACTGGGCGCGCTGGCGAGGGGACTGGGCCCGCTCATTGCGGCCGCAGGTGATCATGTGTGCTATACAATACGAGCGTGCGCGGTGTCGTGCGGGCAGCCTGCGCTCACTGGGCGCGCTGGCGAGAGGACTGGGCCCGCTCATTGCGGCCGCAGGTGATCATGTGTGCTATACAATACGAGCGTGCGCGGTGTCGTGCGTGCAGCCTGCGCTCACTGGGCGCGCTGGCGAGAGGACTGGGCCCGCTCATTGCGGCCGCAGGTGATCATGTGTGCTATACAATACGAGCGTGCGCGGTGTCGTGCGTGCAGCCTGCGCTCACTGGGCGCGCTGGCGAGAGGACTGGGCCCGCTCATTGCGGCCGCAGGTGATCATGTGTGCTATACAATACGAGCGTGCGCGGTGTCGTGCGTGCAGCCTGCGCTCACTGGGCGCGCTGGCGAGAGGACTGGGCCCGCTCATTGCGGCCGCAGGTGATCATTGTGTGCTATACAATACGAGCGTGCGCGGTGTCGTGCGTGCAGCTTGCGCTCACTGGGCGCGCTGGCGAGGGGACTGGGCCCGCTCATTGCGGCCGCAGGTGATCATGTGTGCTATACAATACGAGCGTGCGCGGTGTCGTGCGTGCAGCTTGCGCTCACTGGGCGCGCTGGCGAGGGGACTGGGCCCGCTCATTGCGGCCGCAGGTGATCATTGTGTGCTATACAATACGAGCGTGCGCGGTGTCGTGCGTGCAGCTTGCGCTCACTGGGCGCGCTGGCGAGGGGACTGGGCCCGCTCATTGCGGCCGCAGGTGATCATGTGTGCTATACAATACGAGCGTGCGCGGTGTCGTGCGTGCAGCTTGCGCTCACTGGGCGCGCTGGCGAGGGGACTGGGCCCGCTCATTGCGGCCGCAGGTGATCATGTGTGCTATACAATACGAGCGTGCGCGGTGTCGTGCGGGCAGCCTGCGCTCACTGGGCGCGCTGGCGAGAGGACTGGGCCCGCTCATTGCGGCCGCAGGTGATCATGTGTGCTATACAATACGAGCGTGCGCGGTGTCGTGCGTGCAGCTTGCGCTCACTGGGCGCGCTGGCGAGGGGACTGGGCCCGCTCATTGCGGCCGCAGGTGATCATTGTGTGCTATACAATACGAGCGTGCGCGGTGTCGTGCGTGCAGCTTGCGCTCACTGGGCGCGCTGGCGAGGGGACTGGGCCCGCTCATTGCGGCCGCAGGTGATCATGTGTGCTATACAATACGAGCGTGCGCGGTGTCGTGCGTGCAGCTTGCGCTCACTGGGCGCGCTGGCGAGGGGACTGGGCCCGCTCATTGCGGCCGCAGGTGATCATGTGTGCTATACAATACGAGCGTGCGCGGTGTCGTGCGGGCAGCCTGCGCTCACTGGGCGCGCTGGCGAGAGGACTGGGCCCGCTCATTGCGGCCGCAGGTGATCATGTGTGCTATACAATACGAGCGTGCGCGGTGTCGTGCGTGCAGCCTGCGCTCACTGGGCGCGCTGGCGAGAGGACTGGGCCCGCTCATTGCGGCCGCAGGTGATCATGTGTGCTATACAATACGAGCGTGCGCGGAGTCGTGCGTGCAGCCTGCGCTCACTGGGCGCGCTGGCGAGAGGACTGGGCCCGCTCATTGCGGCCGCAGGTGATCATTGTGTGCTATACAATACGAGCGTGCGCGGTGTCGTGCGTGCAGCTTGCGCTCACTGGGCGCGCTGGCGAGGGGACTGGGCCCGCTCATTGCGGCCGCAGGTGATCATGTGTGCTATACAATACGAGCGTGCGCGGTGTCGTGCGTGCAGCTTGCGCTCACTGGGCGCGCTGGCGAGGGGACTGGGCCCGCTCATTGCGGCCGCAGGTGATCATTGTGTGCTATACAATACGAGCGTGCGCGGTGTCGTGCGTGCAGCCTGCGCTCACTGGGCGCGCTGGCGAGAGGACTGGGCCCGCTCATTGCGGCCGCAGGTGATCATGTGTGCTATACAATACGAACGTGCGCGGTGTCGTGCGTGCAGCCTTCGGTTGGTCGTTTTTGCCCTTAAGGGTGGAAGAGGCTGCCCGTCCACGACTGTATCTATGCAGAAACCGATTTGTAACTTTAATAAAAATATCTTACATTTTTAATTTTCCAAATGACCATCATAATCGTCAGTCGTGATTATTACGAATTTACTATTATTTGCCTTATTTTTAAAATGGTTACGATTACGAACTATATGCTCTTTAATGTTATTGGTTTATTTTAGATTAATAACACACGTATTATAACTTAGTGTGCATAAATAAATACTTTAGACCTCTTTCGTTTTCAGTGTATTGGTGTTATGGCGCTGCTGTCACATATACAATTGGATCAGCGATATTAATAATTCCAGCTGTGATGATATATAGACTGAAGACATAAAACTATTGTACCTTCAAATATTTACGTTACACGTCCAAATAACTAAGTATTTACAACAAGCAATAACTTTAGAACTAAGTCGTAATGAACAATTCCATTATTTATTATAACTATTTATTAAACCTTTTACACTTTTTGTCTTAACTGTATTTTTTACTACTATTTTGTTTATTTATCTCGAATAAACAGTATTATATAGTTTCTAATTTACTTCGATTTTTCATTTAATCCAATACCTTTACCATTAATTCATTTTTTATACATAACGGGGTAGTGCTTGGCCTTCACCTCACCAAGGCCGAAAGTGGAAGCGCACGACACCCGGAATCCACATCACTGAGGAACTGGCTATTTTATTTTTATTTTATTTTATTTTATTTTTATTTATTTATTTTATTTATTTAGGTAAGATGGTGGTACCTAGCCAAGCGGACTTGAAATAAGCCATACCAATCACCTTAAGCCATGGTCTATTAGCAAAAACTTTCCTGTTGGTGAACCATTAGTTTTTTTACTGGCTACTCTTGTAATATTTGACCAAAAAGTATAAATACATTTAACTTCTTGTATTTGTAATTTGACAATCTATGAAAATCTACTCTTTGTTATATAGCTTTGTTGCTATACTATATCTATGCTTTGTTGGCAATTCTTCCGTTACCATGACAACTGTTGCTTTAAAAACAATTTGTTGATAGTAAATAGAGTTAAAAACAATCATTGTAAAAACTGTTTTATTACGATATGCCATTATTTAGCAGTAAGTTTTCTGCAAAATCTATACCGGTTAGGAAACAGGATACGTCAGTGATAAAAAACGAGTTTGGCAGCGACTATGCCACAAATGAATTATCACTTGATGTTAGCCCATTAACTTTAAAATTAGGCGACTTTGAGATATCATTCGACGAAGGACAATGGATCCCAGGTTGGTTCATATTAAATAGATAAGTAACCTTTGTAAGTAACATTTACCTACTTAATCGTAACTTAACTTTAAAACATTATTCTGCTCAGTTGTACCATCTAACTTTAACGATAACAAGCTTGTTAAAGTACCGGTTAAGCACAAGTTAGCCCAAAAAAGAGGTTGCCAGCCAGCATGATGTCCTTCGACAAGTTTGACGTGACAAATAGGTAGGATTATCATTTGACCGATAACTATAACTTTGACAGCGTTTTGGTGCAACTCACACTAAGTATATATCTATACTACAGGAATTTCTAATTTCAATGTGAATTTACAGAAAATCGGAGAATCCCATCATTACCTATTAGTTAATTTAATGCTAGGGGCACTCTACGTTACACTATGTTCTTATTTAAAATTACTCAGTGCTTCGAGCGAGCGGGCTGCTTGGGAAAGTAACGATATTCTCATTTTTACCCGACTGCAAAGAAAGGGTTATGTGTTTCGCGCGTATCTTGTAAGTTTGTATGTAATATTCTTTTCAACACACTTGCTCGTAAAGTGAGCCCTAATACATCGCTTTTAGGGCCATAAACCGACCTATAACAAACGCGTGCAATAATATATAAAACACTAGTTCGTAATAGAATTAACCCTACAAAGTTAAATTAGTACCTTACTGCAAGTTCTATGCGAGTAAACAGAGCATTCCCAATTTAACCGGGTAATACAGTTATTTTTTTAGTATCAACAAAGAGGTTTTATGCTGCTAAAAATTCATATACTTTTTTGGAATAAATAAATGTGTAAGTCCTTAATTAAGTCAAAAAAATATTTATTATTATCAAATTATTCATAATTCACAATATTTTGTTATAAAATATTAAAATATTTGCATTTTATCACTTAAAATTATAATTTTGAAGTAGACTGTAATGGCTGTATGCTCACTCACCCCTTTGTTCGCAAAACATTCTTGCGTTGGGCGTGTGAAAAAAACAAAAAAAACCTGCGCGCCTTTTCCCATAATAATTATCATATTTTGATTTTGTCGTATTTGTTGCTGTGTGGTAAATTACCACAGAAAATTACTTTGTTTTTTCCTCGCAAATGTGTTGAAAAACGTCGTATGAAACTCGTGAGCTCTTGCTTATTGCACACTCGGCTGAGTTACGCCCTCGCCTGCGGCTCGGGCTGCAACCCACAGCCTTGTGCGCAATGAGCAACCTAAGCTAACTTGTCTCATAATGTACTATTATTACCTCATATCTTTCAAACGGCTGAACGGATTTCTATGATTAAGATATCGTTAGATTTGTCTTGTCAGCCCAAAGAAGGTGGCATTATAAAAAAACCAACATGGCGGCTGTACGGTGCTATTATACGTAGTGAAAAAAATTTTTTTTTTAGAATACTGCAATATGTGTGTCATATTAAAGGGCATAATATAAGGATTTCAAAAAGGTATATCATGACCGTAATATATAATAACTAAAAAGAGATAAATTAAAAAATAAATTAAAAACCCGCCTGCATAAAAAGACAAGTCAACTGAAAAGATGGAAACAAGATTAAATAAATATTAAAGGCAACATGTCATAATAACATGCAGTCGGAGGCATGCATAAAGAAAGTGACATTATGAAAGATTTGAATTATATGCCTCCGACTGCATGTTATTATGACATGTTGCCTTTAATATTTATTTAATCTTGTTTCCATCTTTTCAGTTGACTTGTCTTTTTATGCAGGCGGGTTTTTTAATTTTTTTAATTTTTTATAGCTTCAGGCAAAGCGGGCGCAGCGCATAAAGAAAATCTCAAGCTTAAAAAAGAACTAGAAAGGCTGGAAGAAGAGAACAACATGCTACGACTAAAGTTTGAAATTCTATTAGACATGATGACGGATAAGACGGTAGAAGCCGAACAACAGGAACTACACAGAGCGCAGAGCATGGGCTCATTGAAACAGAAAAGTAAAAAGCAAAAATGGTAGCGCAAGCAAAATTGAGAATTGATGTGAAGAATTGTATAAAATAACCGACAATCCACGTTAGTTTTTAAGTGTATAACATTTAATTTTGATAAGGTTATTGCAGTCCTCAACTTGACCAAAGTTACTTTAATAAACTCGAAAGCTAATGATTCGTATCATTTGTCCCTTATCTTTGGTTAATCAATTCAACCACTTGTACAGACAATTCTGTTTTTGGGTTACAAAAGCGCATGGCAAAAGTATAAGGACATTTAGTATGTATCCCTTCTCCTTCCCCTCTAAGATCTCCGTAGTGCTTCCCAAAGAGTGGGTCTCAGGAGTACTCAGGACGAACAGGGATAAGACGAAAATCATGTCGAATGCCCATGTTGTGCCCGCTCCACAGTTCATGTTGGGAACACTACACTTGGAATTGTTGATCATTACCCAAACAGGCAGACCAGTTAGGTAAGTCCAAATTCGAGAATGAGATCTCGTCGAATCCAACTCGAATGGGCAGCATTCGGGAAGCTTCGAAAAATCTTCGCGTCCGATTTACCCTACGAACAAAGATATACCTGTGTCTCAAGTGAAAGTCTATGACCAGTGTGTGTTGCCAGTGATGACTTACGGCAGTGAAATGTGGTCGCTAACTATAGGTCTCATAAGAAGGTAATCAAGGTCACCCAGCGTGCGATGCGTGATTGAATCAGAAATGAGGAGATCCGCAGGAGAACTGAAGTAACTGACATCGCTCGAAGGATTGCTCAGCTGAAGTGGCAGTGGGCTGGACAAATAGCGGGAACAACCGAAGAGGCGGAAAGGTTCTGGAATGGCGACCGCGCACCGGACTCGGCTCGGCTCCGTGGGTAGGCCCCCGACGAGGTGGACCGACGTGAGGGTGCGCGGTCGCGGTGCGCTGCTGGATGCGGGCCAAGCAGGACCGATCGTCGTCGTGGAGATCCTTGGGGGGAGGCCTATTCCCAGCAGAGGGTGTCGTGCGGCTGATATGATGATGATGTATCCCTTTAATTAACATACGTTAGTCACTAAACTATGATGTATCAGTTGTTGCTACAGCAACCTTGATCACTGTACACTATATTACCTAATTATCGTCACGATGACGGTAAAAAAATACCTACCGAGATTTTTAATGCCTGGATAGAGCACAGAGAAAGCAATGGATAGAGCTCTATCCGTTTGATATTAAGTTTGATAGCGTATTATACTGCCAAATTGAAAATGCTTGTCATTCATTTGTCTGTCACATTTTTGAATGACTTTTATTCATAGATTAGTATATTAAAAAACATTTAAAAAAGGGCTTTTATTAGATTTGGTTAATATTTAAACTGACTGATATCTGTTATCTGAGGATTGAAAATGTAACTGCATAATTTTATTATCTGTGAGTCCACTCACACGGAAGTTTGGTCTGCTTTGCATAATTATACCTACATTAAAATAACTTCGTTAAACAATAGGTAACCATTGTACAATAAAATAAAAGATAAGTATATAAACAATCTTAATTTTATTTTCAAGCTTAACCATATTGAGTACATATTAGCAAAGTTTAGAGTAAAGTATTAGTTAAGTTTAAAGGCACTAACTTCACATTTCTTAATAATAGTCTATTATGTACATTTAGTATGCTGCAGACTTAATTTATTTACAAACTACCTACTTAACAATATTTCTTCAAATACTTAAAAGTAAATGCGAAACATTTGTGTACTTATTTATGAATATGTTTGTACCACCTATATAGTCAACTGCGCTTGCTATAAACAACAAAATATAACTGAGGCTCTTATAAAATCTAATACCCATACAATTGCTTTTTATATTCAATTTTAAAATAACACTGTAATTTAAAAACGTACCACGTGACTGTAGTTTAAAACTTTTAAAACGTTTGTTTGTGGTACCGAACACATCTCTTCAGGTCTGGGTACATTTTGCAAAAAAACTACTATACTTTCTGTCTAATCTATCTGCTATAAAACGCATACAATAATTAAATTCCGCTAGATTGTCCATATTATACACTGTGCAGCGGCTACACATGTGTCCCTCCTGGCGACAGAGGTCGCACTTACGCGCGCGCCACGTCCCCCCCGCCGCGCCCCCCTCCACGGCCTCGCTCTCCTACTGGTTGTTAGGGCAGCGGCTACGCACGTGTCGCTCCTGGCGACAGAGGTCGCACTTACGCGCGCGCGCCACGTCCCCCCCCGCCGCGCCCCCCTCCACGGCCTCGCTCTCCTACTGGTTATAAGGGCAGCGGCTACGCACGTGTCCCTCCTGGCGACAGAGGTCGCACTTACGCGCGCGCGCCACGTCCCCCCCCCGCCGCGCCCCCCTCCACGGCCTCGCTCTCCTACTGGTTGTTAGGGCAGCGGCTACGCACGTGTCCCTCCTGGCGACAGAGGTCGCACTTACGCGCGCGCGCCACGTCCCCCCCGCCGCGCCCCCCTCCACGGCCTCGCTCTCCTACTGGTTGTTAGGGCAGCGGCTACGCACGTGTCCCTCCTGGCGACAGAGGTCGCACTTACGCGCGCGCGCCACGTCCCCCCCCGCCGCGCCCCCCTCCACGGCCTCGCTCTCCTACTGGTTATTAGGGCAGCGGCTACGCACGTGTCCCTCCTGGCGACAGAGGTCGCACTTACGCGCGCGCGCCACGTCCCCCCCGCCGCGCCCCCCTCCACGGCCTCGCTCTCCTACTGGTTGTTAGGGCAGCGGCTACGCACGTGCCCCTCCTGGCGACAGAGGCCGCACTTGCGCGCGCGCCCTCGGCCCCTCCCTCGAGAGTTACCGCCGGCGCCGCCGCCTCCCCAATCTGAATAACACACAAATGCAATTTTAGAATACATTATTTACTTAATTACATAGTTGAGCTAGATCTCGCAGTGGGCATGTGAGTTTTTTTTCCCGTCAGTTCTATTAGTATAAAAAACAGTAGAACAAGGATGAAACTTCGCTAGGTAAGACATTCACCCTACGATTGCGGCAGTTAAGCAACTTTCGCTAGGGTCGGTATGGATAGATAGGTGACCAAAAATCTCGAGCGCATTGCTTCGAAAAGCATGTTTAGCCATTGGTGGCCTTGTCCGGTAGCAAAATCAGAAATGCATTTTTTATTACCTCCACTACCGCCGCCGCCGCCTCCGCTACCGCCTCCGCCCCCGCCTCCGCCACCGTCCTCCCATTGGAAAAAGTTGCATCGAGAAGTATAATCTTTCGGACAGCCGTAAAACTGACGACCTTTGTTTGGTCCCTCTTTTTGAACTGTTAACCTAAAATAAATAGAAATTTATAATAAAATCCATACTGTTTATAAAAACATTAAATGGTTCGATCTCAGTCGTTTTACGCAAACCCTTTTCTGTCATCGTCTTCAAACAGATTTAAGGGTCAATGATAGGAAAACAAAGGTTTGCGCGGGCCATATTTTTATATTATATAAAACGTAAAGTTGTAGCCACAAAAAAACATACGAATATCTAGTAGCTACAAGTATTAAATTGCGCATAAATCTCACAGATGATTATAAAAAAAATCAGAATATCATAAAGGTCATGTTTTTGGCGTAAATAATAGCGGAAACGTATTGAATTCTACATCAAAATCGTAGTTCTTGTTGTATGGCCTGTGATCAAAATACACTTTAACGTACTGTAAAGTTGCTCCAATAAGAAAGATAATAATTGTGTGATAATGATGACAAAACAACGAAAAACATCGAAAAAGTGCAGAAGTGAGGTTATTTTCCATTCTCTTTACACGTAAAGAAAAAGACAGAGCCAAATGTTTCGCATAACCGAGCTTTAAAGCCCAGTACCAGATTATGTGCACCGCATAATACAACGTGCAATAACGGACTTCACTTAGTGAGATCCAACCAAAAAGGGTGTAGATATTAATAATTACTTTTTGCCTGGTAGACCACAACTGCATACAACATTGTCGTCGTTAGCAGGAAAATCATCCCTGGAAAAACTGGGAGCGATGCCCCATCCTCGAGTTGTGTTACTGCTAGATGGCTGCACTGTGTCGTTTCCCCAAGAGGTGGTAGATGGCGGTGGTGTTTCGAAATTGTTTTGACCGTTGCCATCAGCCGATTCTGGTGCCCATAAAAAGAAATCACAGCCGCCCGTCTCTCTGCCAATGGGACATTTGTAGAATTTTTTTCCTAAAAAAAATACATTGGAATAAATCGATTATGTACCTAACCTATAAAACTAAAATAGTTTGTTCCGATAGTAATACAAAGTGTTACAAACATCAAACTGAACATCTTTTACAATGGGACCAACTCTGAAATCGCGAAAAATAATCAGCTGATTCATACAAAGATTAATAACGCAAATATCAAATGTATGAAACAGCTGATTATTTTTCGCGATTTCAGAGTTGGTCCCATTGTAAAAGATGTTCAGTTTGATGTTGTCCATTTTGATGGTGCCTTTTTATCCACTATATTAAGCATTAGTGCTTTTTTTGTAACATTTCAGTGCATGGTTTTCTATTTTCTACTTTATTTAATCATTATTTATAAATCAAGGTTAATGAAAATCTAAGATTGATTTGAGAAAATTAAATTCATAAATATTAATTTTTCTAAACTTACCAAAATTTGCGTTTTGTTTCCTTACAGTTAACAATATTGCGGGTTGATTGCAACCACACATCACGTTATTGTCGTCAGGTAAACTGTTACTTCTTGGGATTGGCATTCTAGTGTTGTTAGTAGAATTTTGAACCGTATTCGCGGGGGGCGTAGGCAGAAATTGCCTTGTATTGTTATTAGACACGTTTTGATTTTGTCTTGCAGGTACAACATTTCTTGTGTTGTTATTCCTAACATTATTACTACTGCTTGTAGTATTGGATACACTGTTAATTCTTATCGGATTGGTGGTTTGAGGTCTTTCAGAAACTGCTTTCACACTGGAAAGGTTTATTTTCATAATTTCTAGGAAAGTGGTGTCACACCCTCCAATACATGCTGTATACGGAGGTGGGTACAAGTGACTGATTGAATGGTTTCTCCACTCAAACTTTATTTTTTTATAATTGGGTCCACACTGTAACAAGATAAGTTATAAGTTAATATTACAAGTAACGTATTGATATTATAAATTAGGTTAAGGTTTTTAGGAGTAAGTTGAAAAACTTAACCGCCTCTGTGGTCTAGTGGTTCGCCCATCCGTGTAAGACGCAGGAGTCCCGAATTCGATTCCCAGGACGGGGTACTATTTGTACTCTGTTTGGTTGGTGGTAGGGCTTATTTTAAGACCACCATCTTACCTAAGTCTGACGCCATAACAACAATTTAAAAATTGATGTGATCTGGTAGTAAGAGGTAAGATAGCCAGTTCCTCAGCAATGAGGATTCCGGGTGTAGTACACTTCCACCTTCAGCCTTATCGTCACTTAACATCAGGTGAGGTGAAGGCCAAGCACTATCCCGTTGTGCATAAAAAATAATTTCAGTGTGGTTACCGTTGAACAAGTTTCGGGTAAAACAGTCAATGTTTTCACTATGGATGGGAGCCAAACAGCATTTTTGCAATTAGGGTAATTGAGGCAACCAATGTAATATTCCTCGGGATTATTCTTCTTCTGTCTCACCGCCATATCTGTTCCACATTTTGGACACTTTAGTGCTGAAAAGACATTTGCGATCAGTTGTAATTTTAATGTTTGAAATGTACAATACAAAGCATTGTCAGGGGGGTCTCACTCCGATTAGCCTACTGTTAGCGGCTGACTCAGTCTAGCCTAGCGCACGAGGGGTGTCATGTGTCGGTTGAGTTGAGACAGCGCTACGCGATAGAAAGAAAACCAGAGGCTACGGAGGTGCTTAAAATAATAGGCACGCAGCGCTGAGCAATTTGAAATTGTACTTTATTACCGTGCAGCGAGAGTAGGTTATTATTTGACTGTCCTCGTGCAGATTGGCTTCTGTGTGTTTAGTACATACTATTATAACACTAACATAGTATGCAATTCTAAGACAAATTATAAAGTTTTTAACACCTTCGATTAGACAGTCAGTTCTTATTTACCTGAAGGCATATCAATAGGCAATGGTTCAGTGCTTGGGTTATATTCGTTTGGTATTTCGCTAAATCTTTCCGCCAAAGCGCAGTCGATTTTGTTCGCCTCTGCAGTCACTGTTAGATACACCTCTTTGTATTTTGCCACCTTAAAAAAAGCAAAAAAAAATACAAAATTTAGTTATCGAAATGAAACAGCTGTTTTTTCGCGATTTCTGAGTTGGTCCCATTTTGGGTTCATTCATTAACACGTTGTATAGTATAGAAAAGTTTTTTTTGGACACCTGTTCAGCTAAAACTTGCTGTGGATTTTTTCTACCCTCGCTGATGCCTTTCAAGTCGGCTTCTAACTGCGCCCTTAGGTGTGGTTTGGATATGTTCAACCCCATGGCATCGTATCCTTCCACCAAGCCCATGCCCAGCAGCCCGGGAACAAAGTGGATGGCGTCTGCCAGAGCGACGTACGAACGGTTTTTTATGGTCTCTATATGTTCCGCATGAGTCGCGTCGGTCCCTAAAAAAATGTTGAAGATTTTAGAAACACCCACAATGCCCAATAAGTAAGGCTAAGGCCACATTACGAAGAGCCTCGCTTATTACTAAGAGCCACCAAGCTACTCGCTTAGAGAATGATCCTAGCAAACCGACATATTACTATCGCAGTTGACCAGCGACAAGCGATGCGTCTAGGTAGATAGATGTCTTTAGTATGTATTCGTTACGGGATGCTCTATTCGAGTAGCGAATCTTTAAGCTTGACTTTAATCTCTGGTTGCGTATAAAATAAACTATTAAACTATAAAAATAATGTTGCAGGTCACTTGCAGGTATAGTAGAAAGAATTTCAAACAGATAAAAGGCTCACCAATTCCATGTTTCTCCATTAAAGCGATGAGATCAGCTTCTGTCAGGAGATTGGGGGCGCTTGTGCTGCCATCTAACATATCTATGCTGGTGGGGTTGAATGTTTGGCCAGCCTAAAACACAAATTGATTGGACTATAGAATCGTTTAAAATAGTATTAATGGGTACTATATAGCAATAGCAATAAATATAGCAATGAAAGCAATGAAATACGTTCATTATTGTAGGACCAAGTTAATATATTAATTAATAAGTGAAAAGGCATGTTCGTACTAAAGTCTTATTTTTACTGTTGTTTCTTATACCTATAATAATATGCAGTTTGTTTCCCTTGAATATTAATTATTAAAAAATATAATAAATAACATAATGACAATAATTATTATTGTATTACCAACTTGATATACGTGGATCTCCTTGGAGGACCACTTGTCGTAAGGGTAGACATCGAGGTAGTTCCTCTCGGTGATCATAAGACCGTTAGCAGAAAACCTCTCATTGGCGACGTCGATAACGACAGTCGTCTCCTGACCTTTAGCGTCCCGCGAGCAGCACGCGAGGAAAGACCGCACTATAAATTCGTACAGTCTCTGCTCGTTGCCAGATAAATCTAGAAAATATGCTTACTTTTAAAAAATGATTTTATCTGCCACTCTCGGAAACGTCAATTAATACTTCATTATCATGAAGGAGCTCGGTGGCGCAGTGGTTTAGCGCATGGCCCAGTGATTGAGGAGGTTAAGCAACTTTTGGAAGGATCGGTCATGGGATGGGTGACCAAAAATGTATTATCTCGAGCTCCTCCGTGCTTCGGATGGCACGTTAAGCCGTTGGTCCCGGCTGCATTTGCAGTTGTTAACACCCACCAATCCGCATTGGGCCCGCGTGGAGGGTTCGTCCTCCGTCCTCCTTTCCACCTAAAAGGAAGGCCTGTGCCTCAGCAGTGGGGACATTAAAATGGCTGATGGACTATCATGAAAGTTGGTGCTATCACTTTCTTTTCCATGATAATAATAAAGGACGAAACGATACTTAATGAAGCATTAAACTTAAGAGCGAGTAGTATGTACGCCAAGTACGAATAGTGGCCACTTTTAGCAAATAAAACTCCATTAAACTAAACAACAGGCTGGAAAATATTGTTTAAGCTATAGAAAAGACCACAAAGCTTCTTCAGAGTGTACTACGGAGAGATAATTCACAATGGGTTTGGTAAACTTTTTCGAAAAGAATTCTTTTATATTTTTTTTTGATAGCACAAGTTTGAAGAATAAAGAAAATAATATTATGTTTTTTTTATTTTACCTTGTTAACTAAATATATTTTTTATATTACTATCGCGATAAAAATATCAAACATACGGCTGAACACGAAGTTCCTTTGCATTTACTGATTTAAAAATCTGATTGACAGATTTGACAGACAGTGACAAAGAGTAATCATACCTTTTTTTTTTGTTTTGAGCAACAACATAGAAAGTCTTTGGAGCAAAGGCATAACCTACGCATACAGCCGTAATAGTGATTTATTGTACTATGCTGTAAATGAAAAAATTAAATTTTTATTTAAATTAAAATGAAGCATTATATAATTCCGCAATTTGTTATTCCTGACTCCAAAGCCAAAAGCTACCAGAAAATATATAATTCACAACAGTTTTGGAAAAGTTTACCAACCCCATTTCATCTTCTAAGCACTATGATTCTCGTTCCATGGCGGCGCTAGTGTGCAGATTAACGTCTCTCAGTACGGTCGTAAAGATAAATATTGCAGTGCGATGCGAGGCAAACATCTTGACACTTTTTTGACGGAGTGGGGATAAGTTCGCGCAAATGTGAGTGACCAATATCGCGCGCCCGCCGCCCGCGTACCTAACCGCTATGTATACACAAAATATGCGTTCTGCGCAATCCCCACCCGATTTCTAGATGTTTGCCTCGTACTGTACTTAATAATCTTATTTTCTTACTGTTAGTGTACTTGGTGGGATGTATCGGAGGGTGAGCTTTGTCGCTTTTGTTGCCTTGTCGTGGCATTGGCCCTCCGTTGTCTAAGATTCCCTGAGCAAACGCGCCCCAGTTAGGGTCAACGGTGTGCAACCCCACCAGCTGTGTCAGGTTCATCTCCTTGGGGAATTCGTTTGTTTCAGTACGAGGGTAGCTGATGAAACCTTGAGTGTAAAGTTTCTCAGCAATCCTCATAGTTTCTTTCGCATTAATTTTCAACTTTCTTGAACCTAATTTTTCCAATTCCTGAAATCACATTAGAGCAGGGATGCACAATTGCACATAATTATTAAGACCATGGGCCACTTGAGCAAATGATGAACTAATGGCGTGCCACCAGCACAAATTAAAAACATAAAACAAGCTAGATTTTTTTTTTTTATTGTACTATCCCTAGTACAATAAAAAAAAAAAAATATTTTATATATTATATTGCTGGCGGGCCACAGGCATATTGCCGACAAGGGCCACATGGTAGGCCAGACCTAGTAGACTAGATAGTACTAGATATAAGTATGTAGTTATTATATCTCACAAAGTCCGTTTTGCTATTAATGTGTTAGGTGTGTTCATACACATTGTTTTAGTGTGCTTCTGCACACTCTCGTATTATGCCGGGTCCATAGCGGATGTTTTGCTCTACACAATCAACAGAAACATCTCAACATTCAACAAAAAAAAAGTATGAGGATTTTGTTGAATGTTGAGATGTTTTGTTGATTGTGTAGGGCAAAACATTCGCTATGGACCTGGCATTAGGCACACTAAAATAATGTGCATGTGCATGCCTGACAACATTCATAGCAAAACGGTTTTTGTGAGATAGAAGAACTATAGCAAAAAAAAAAGTGAAAATGACTTACCACAGTGTCAAGTGGTAGTGGTCTCCATTTGGATTTAGGCTTAGTTTTAACATCACACACTTTAGCCTGTGGATTCTCGGTACAAATATCATGTAAAACTTGACAGGCTTCTCTGTCAAAAAGTCGAATACGGTCCCAAGTGAAATCAACACTCAAATTATTCAATGTGTGGTTTACTGAAAGAAAATATTAAAAGGGCACAGCTACTGTAGTATGATCACTATATCGCATGATATAACGTTATATCAACACTCAACTATCAAACTATACTGTTTTTGGCAGTTACTAGCAATAAATCGCAATACCATACATATCGCATTTCGGTAATCATGCTAGGGGAACTGAGATTTCATATTGCTATAAAATGATGTACTACCATCAAATCCACACCACACCCAACTGCTGGGTGTAGGCCTTCCCCAAGTACCGACATATTTTTTATCCACAATTTATTGAGGTACTTATGTGTACATATAACCATAACTTGCAATAGCTTGTAATAGTTTAGGTTTACATTATAATATAATCATTTTGAAAAAATATATGTAGCTTACTTGGGGCGAAACACGTGTAGAGTAGCCTAATTGGTGAAGGTGCAAGGTGTGTTGCTGTCTTGCTAAATGCAGGTATTGTGCACTTATATTTTGTGGTGTGCTGCATATTTTTGCGGGCGGGCGGGCGGTGCATCTTGCATATTTTGTTTGCGGAAGTAAGCTACATATATTTCTTTTTTCAAAATGGTTTGGGACTTCCGCCAAGTGACGCCTGATTCAATCAAATACTTATAATATAATCAACGGATTTATGCAAGATAAAAAATATACAGAAATCAGGCATACACAACTCTTACTATGTTAATTAGGTTCTGGAAAAAAACCCTAATAATTTAATTGCATAATATTAAAAATTATCCAAGATACCTCTGATTTTCCAAAACGGTTCGGCTACAAAGTTCTCAACTGCTCTGTATCTTTCAACCACAAAACCCAGTGTTGGAAACTGGCAGGAACCATAGCTCACGAGGCTCTCTGCTAATTTTCTGGGAAACACTTTCTGGAGTCTGAGAGTCTGGAACCTTGTGAATGCTGCGCCTAAGGGTGAAATAGTAAGCAAAACATACATAATCAATTCAGTTTTATTTTAAATCATGGGTCGCCAAAATTTTTTGCCGAAAAGCCAGAGTAACTCCTCCACGGGAGTCTCAAGGTCCAGGACTAGGGCTTTCTAATACCAGCATTTCAATATAGGCTAATACAGGTATTGACATTTCAATACCAGTATTAATCAACAACAAAATACCAGTATTGGAAGCCCTAGCCAGGATAGGTCCTGCTGCTAGCAAGGGCTAACATATTGGAATGTAATTTCCAGTATGTTGGTGCAATAAGGCAGACAAAGCGGGCCGTATTGTTGATGCTCGTGGGCAGTACTTTCTCTAAAGTCTATACCACCGTTTTGAACTACAATACCAATCAATAATCTTACCTATTCTCAAATCCAGTTCTTGTCTCACATCCACAGCATCACTAATATTTTTATTGGGTTGTTCCAAGTTCTGAAGGGCTCTTCTGACAGAAACAGCTGTGATTTCAGAGAATTTTGCTCTATAAATTTGAAGATTGCTTTTAATTGCACTACACACTTGTATTATTTCAAATCCAATGTTTTCTCCTTCTCTATCACAATCTGTCCAAATAATTAAACCTTGGCAACCCTTTACTTCCCTTTCTAAAGTTTTCTGTTGAAATCCAATAATACAAGATTTAGTGAAAATATTTCATCAACAATTTAATTTTTTAATCATCACTGCATATTTTTTTGAGTTGCTGCAAAATATCCATATTTAAAAATTATTCAATGCATGTAGTATTTATATTATTCTTAGCTGTTGTTTTACTAATTATTATTATTTGGAATTAAAAGCACCTTATTATTTTTAATGTAAACTATATCTAATATTACTATTTAAGATAATCTGAAATTGTTGTGCCCCAACGGGGTTCCATGTTTGTACTTTTTTACCTTGTGACCTTGTAAACCATGGAAACAATAAAGAATTGAATTGAAATACACACCTGATAATGGCCAATATTTATGACTAATCATACCATATCTTACCTTAATTTTTTCATAGTTATCTGGGCAATATTTAAATACAGGTGCATCAAAAAGAGTTAAAGGGTTACACGACTGCCAACTTTTGAAAGCCCCAACAAACTCTAAAGCTAACAAATGACCAGATACAGAAGTCATGGTCATCTGGCACTTCTGCCCCATCACTTCCGCTTCAAATTCATAAATTTTGTTATACTGTGACAGACCTTCGCGCTGAAAGGTAGATTTTTCATTAATACCTGTACGCGTTAGCATACACACACAGCGCATTATTAAAACTTGCAAAGCAATTAGAAAAAAGTATTAATACCCGTCTAGAAGTTCCTCTGGAGAGGTGAAGGGCGATATTTTTCGCAGCATCATTTTTTTCAGCAACATTCAGAAACTTCATATCATTACTTTTTCGTCTCAAAAAAAATATAATTGTTTGTTTTCGCGCTAAGCAGAGATTTCTTAGGTTATAACTGGAAACAAAAAATCTTGTCATATTATTTAAGGAACTAACTACAAAACAAACGCTTATGTATTGCACTGCACTTTTATATCTTTCATTGTTTAAACTAAATTAAATTAAATCCCGTTTACAAATTCCAAAATAATTCTAAAAAAACATTTAAATAGTATCATTGAAAAAAAACTTCTTGCTTGAAGTGACATGTGACAGTGACAGGCCGCGTTCCGAATCACGCCAACAGAGGCGCGTTCCAAACCTAGGTTGCGTTCAGAACGTTCGAGCGTCGGTTGTATGGTTGTTTTATAACTCGCTCTAAGAGGCGCGTTCCAAACCTACACTCCGAATGCAACCTAACCACAAACGAACGCTCTTTTTCCAAACATTTGAGCGTGACGTTCGGTTGACACAACCGTGTCGTTCCAAACGTCAGGGGCCTTACTATGAGCTCTTATAGCAGGGCTTATATTGAACTGCCTTACTTTTTCGTACTATGACCTCAACGGTTAGTATGAAAGCTGGCCTTACGCAGTTTTGTTTAAGGCCTGCTTTTGAACTGAACGGTTTATTATTTGCTGATGGTAAGCCCCTAGAGCGTTGCAACCAAACAACCATCAAAAATTATGGTTGTAAAACGCTCTGACGTTTGTCTATAGAAAAAATGTCAATGTTATTTGACATTATTTTGTATTTTTGATGTTTTTATGTCTAATTTTTAAAATAATCATGGTAGATCCTCAGAAAACGGATTTTATTTGATTTGGTATAAAGAAAAGATTAAATTATGCGTATTCCAAATGGAAAATGAAGAATTTGTATTGACATTGACATTTACAGTTCTTGGTCGTTCGTTCCAAACCTTAGAGCGAGTTAAAAAACAACCAAACAACCGACGCTCGAACGTTCTGTTGTGTGTGGCGACCAATACAAAATATATGGTATAGAGCAGTCCCCAATAGACCTAAAGTCCATTTCCGTGGGACCCAGCTCCGTTATACCGAATACAGATATGTACTTGTTTAGTATGTTTTCCTGAATACAAAAATTGTGGTAGTCTCTTCCTAGGGGTATGGAGGGGGGAGCTGTGACGTATCAAAGATGGCGGCCGGCCCATTCTAGTAAACGGTATTTCTAGATAACTACTGAACCGATTTACTTAAATAAGGTGTCGAATGAAAGATACTGTAATCCACATTATTTGATTTCATACATACGTTTATGTAAAGCTAATATCAAATTAAATAATAATAAAAAACCAAAATTTGGATAAAAAAAAAGGTTCCTTTATATAATAGTAAATATCTCGGTATCCGTTAGGATTATGGAAATGTAGCTTATTACAAAACGTATTGTTGCTTTAATCAGCTTTTTAATAAATCTTAAATCATTATAATCGATTAATAAACAACGAAGCTACAGTCGTTATAGTGATGGGAGGGAGTAATAAAACTACTTTTTTTTTGTATGGAAATAAAAAAAAAAATCCAAAACCCATCGTGTTTGGTATCGAATAAAAGGGCTTCTTGAGCTGGTTCCAAATATATATAGTATTATTACATTTCAGCTCCTGGTTTAAGAAAAAAAACAGAAAAACATTTTCCAAACACACTGAGTTTGGGCTCTTGCAGGAAGAAAACGGTTAATCGAAATCTTATGAAACATACGCTAAATAACTCATAATATACTCTTGTCTAACATCTTGAAAGCAATTCGAAAAATATTAGCATTGAGTATTTTTTTTTTGGTTTTTTTTATTTTAACTCATCAGTTAGTATTTTTTAAAAATTACTACAGTAATAGGTAATCGCAGTGACATACATCGCACTGGTACATGAAAACGTGGAAGAAGAGGGGAGGTCACCTTTTCACCCCTATACTGCACCCTCCCTCCCCAAAATCAGTTCATTTTTTGTCGATCCCAGCTAGAGTTAAAAATTAATTAATAAATTTCATTAATTTATTTTAAATTAATGAAATATAATAAAAAATATTAAATAAAAACTTGTGGAATATCTTCTGCAACTGTACAATAGTTTGCTGTTACCTATTATTCATTATTTTAAAGTTATTGCCTAATAACTACAGTAAGTTTTGAAAAATTATAACTAATTGAATAAGAATAAAAAAAAATAAAAAAAATACTCAATGCTAATATTTTCCAAATTGCTATCAAGACATTAGATAAGAGTATATCTTAATATACTCTTATCTATAGCTATTTGGCGTATGTTTCATAAGAATACGATTAACCGTTTTCTTTCTGCAAGAGCCCAAACTCAATATGTTTTGAAAATGTTTTTCTGTTTTTTTCTTAAACCAGGAGCTGAAATGTAATAGTATTATATATATATTTGGAATCAGCTCAAGAAGCCCTTTTATTCGATACCAAACACGATGGGTTTTGAAAAAAAAAAAATATTTCCATACAAAAAAATATAGTTTTATTACTCCCTCCCATCACTATAACGACTGTAGCTTAGTTGTTTATTACTCGATTGTATTGATTTAAGTTTTATTAAAAAGCTGTTAAAAGCAACAATACGTTTTATAATAAGCTGCATTTCCATAATCTTAACGGAAACCGAGATATTTACTATTATATAAATAAATAAACATTTTTTTTTTCAAAATTTTGGTTTTTTATTATTATTTTATTTGATATTAGATTTACATGAACGGATGTATAAAATCAAATAATATGCATTACATTATCTTTCATCCGACACCTTATTTAAGTAAATCGGTTCAGTAGTTATTTAGAAATACCGTTTACTAGAATGGGCCGGCCGCCATCTTTGCTACGTCACAGCTCCCCCCTCCATACCCCTAGGAAGTGACTACCGCACTTTTCGTATTCAGAAAAACACACCAAACAAGTACATACCGGTAGTCGGTATAACGGAGCTGGGTCCCACGGGAATATGAGTGGGTCTCCAGCTTCCTCATAGGCTATAGAGAAATTCTAAACATGCCATATTTTAAAGCATAATAGCAGCAATCAAACTTCCAGACATAATAATAGCAGCCACCATAAGCTCGTTACCATGAGTTGTTTTATGTGTGCGAGCTGGCGACACGTGTCTACAGCTTACACATGCCGTTAAGGCAAACCAGTGAGGTTAGGGTTTTAGACTATAGTCAGAAATTTAGAGCCTAATTGCAGCAATAAGATCCAAAAAAACCAACCATCACACTCAAATACTCTTGAAACTACGAGCATAAAACTGTGTGCGAGCTGGGGACCCGTGTCACTGGCTTGCACAGCTGTATTTTTGTAATTATTTAAGCTACGATTATCTACTATACCTCAAAATTTTCAGCCGAATTGCAGCATTAGGCTCCAAATTTTTCAAAACTTTAACTCGAAAGGTTTTTGAGCTACGAGCCGATATCTATGTGTAAGCTGGGGACCCGTGTCACCGGCTGACACATGGTAAATTGCTGTAACTGTATATGTTAGAGTTTCGTTTTAAAGATCAAATGATATGTTATAATTGCAGCACACACGAGGCAAAATTTCAAATCTCTGGGCCTCTTAGTTTCGAAATTATAAGCCAAAAACCGTTTTCCCCGCCAAAAAATTCAAAAAAATGGCTCGGAAGCGGCTAATCGCGCCGTTGCCGTTCCGTGCACTACACTATTGCAATCGAATTTGAACCTAAGAGCTAGTATTATTTTGAGTCATTTTAATTTGCGCTCTCGATCGTTTTAATTTATGTACTGAGAATTTTAGTCTAAGAGGTAGGAGCTGATATAACTGGTTACCTAATTTAATATAAAAGCAAAGTCTATTTATATAGGAATGTTTATATCGCTAAGGTATAGGTACTTTATTTTAAGGAGCTTAAAATAATTAATGCAACCATGTAAAAGTAATCATTTCGCACCAATGAAACTTAGTATTGAATAATTCCGATTATCATGTATGGTCTTCATCATCAGTTCCATTTCACCAAAATGGTACTTTCCGAAAGCAAATGCATAGGTTACTTAAGAAAATACCAAAATCGCTATAGGTGTGCCTATAATATTTGAAGAGTTCTCTTGATTTGTCCAGGAACCCATCATTAGATCCTGACTTCAAGATAATGGGACCAACTTGGAAGTATATACTTTCAAACAAAAAAT
This sequence comes from Agriphila straminella, assembly GCA_950108535.1. Taxonomy (NCBI): domain Eukaryota; kingdom Metazoa; phylum Arthropoda; class Insecta; order Lepidoptera; family Crambidae; genus Agriphila; species Agriphila straminella. Next base: position 6,319,121 of record OX467314.1, read on the forward strand.
CAATTTTTCAAATCGGTCCAGCAGTCTTCGAGTAATCGAATAACATACATAACTCCTCCTCTTTTTGAAGTCGGTTAAAAAGTTTTAGTTATGTTGAATATTTGCTCCAAATGTGTCTAGGTATACCTATTATAGTCGACTTGTGACCGCCCGCGACTTCATCTGCGTGAAAAGTTTATTTGTTCTTTTTTAATCTCTTTTTATCCAGTTAATTAATAAAAAATCCTGTGGTTTTATGGTCTTTTTTTTAATGGTAACGATGTTTTTGTATAATCGCTACATCCCTATTTGAACTGATCGAGTGATCAAAATTTATAACCTAATAAAAAAGTGTTAATAAAATAAAATAAAGTACCTATACCTTAGCGATATAAACATTCCTATATAAATAGACTTTGCTTTTATATTAAATTAGGTAACCAGTACCTCTTAGACTAAAATTCTCAGTACATAAATTAAAACGATCGAGAGCGCAAATTAAAATGACTCAAAATAATACTAGCTCTTAGGTTCAAATTCGATTGCAATAGTGTAGCGCACGGAACGGCAACGGCGCGATTAGCCGCTTCCGAGCCATTTTTTTTTAATTTTTTGGCGGGAAAACGGTTTTTGGCTTATAATTTCGAAACTAAGAGGCCCAGAGATTTGAAATTTTGCCTCGTGTGTGCTGCAATTATAACATATCATTTGATCTTTAAAACAAAACTCTAACATATACAGTTACAGCAATTCACCATGTGTCAGCCGGTGACACGGGTCCCCAGCTTACACATAGATATCGGCTCGTAGCTCAAAAACCTTTCGAGTTAAAGTTTTGAAAAATTTGGAGCCTAATGCTGCAATTCGGCTGAAAATTTTGAGGTATAGTAGATAATCGTAGCTTAAATAATTACGAAAATACAGCTGTGCAAGCCAGTGACACGGGTCCCCAGCTCGCACACAGTTTTATGCTCGTAGTTTCAAGAGTATTTGAGTGTGATGGTTGGTTTTTTTGGATCTTATTGCTGCAATTAGGCTCTAAATTTCTGACTATAGTCTAAAACCCTAACCTCACTGGTTTGCCTTAACGGCATGTGTAAGCTGTAGACACGTGTCGCCAGCTCGCACACATAAAACAACTCATGGTAACGAGCTTATGGTGGCTGCTATTATTATGTCTGGAAGTTTGATTGCTGCTATTATGCTTTAAAATATGGCATGCTTAGAATTTCTCTATAGCCTATGAGGAAGCTGAAGACCCACTCATCACGGGAATCGTTATTTGAAGACTTTTTTACAAATGGGGACCACACTAGTAGTCTTGCGTTCGGAATGCATTTTTTCCGTGCGAGATTCCGAACACACGGGCTCTCATGTGGAATAACGTACGGAATAAAATTACGTACGGAATGTTAACGCTTGTGTGTGGCAGGCCCATAGATTTTGTATGCAATTGCTGCGTTCGGAATTCCGAATCGGGATTCCGTTTCGAGATTCCGTTACGTGATTACGTCTGTGTGTGGCCGGCCAACCATCAAAATCCCCTTTTAATATACTATATCTATGATCAAAAATCAAAATGGATGGTTGTAAAACGCTCTGACGTTTGTCTATAGAAAAAATGTCAATGTCAATTGACATTATTTGTCAAACCTAAACGTAGTGATTATATATTCTCTTTGGTCAAACCAATGTATTGTAGGTACAATAATTAATTAAATGTATTTGGTTGAATGTTTTGTCTAATTGTTTCTCTGTCCTATTTGTAGTGTTATTTTATTTTTTAGTCTCTCTTCTTGTCGCATAAAAATTACTGATATTCATACAACATAGAAGTCATTGCTAAGGTGATAAAGATGATATGCTGTCGCTCTTTGGAGCGCAAGAATTTTAATTTAGCTGGAATGAGTTTTCTTGTGACTGCTGTAAAAAGATTGAAAAGTTCACAACAATGGCTGAGTCGTCAAAGATCAGACCCGTATGTTGAAAAAGCCAAAATTTACAACTACAGGTACCTAAACAAAATTTAATTTTAGTCTAGTCTAGTTATGGAATCACATACTCAAACCTAATTTTTTCTTGTAACTTTAGGTGTAGGAGTGCATTTAAATTGCTAGAAATTAATGAAAAGACTCATATTCTTCAACCTGGTCAAAACGTGGTCGATCTTGGAGCTTCCCCTGGGTCATGGACGCAGGTTGCTGTTCAGAAAACAAATGCCGATGGTTCAGATCATACCAAACCAAAAGGAACCGTGCTATCAATTGATAAGTTGCAAATATTTCCTATTGAGGTAAGTCCTAAGAGTAAAATTATTTACATACATACCCATGTCACACCTGTTTCCCATGGTGGTAGGCAGAGACGAGTGAGTCCCATCCACCCCGGTGGCTCTGCCCCGGTGCCGGGACCGATGGGGAAAAAAAGTTCCATCCGCCCTGGTGAATCGCATCTCGATGCTTAAAGGGGTGGATGGCACTTGCGAGTGCCATCCACCATGTTAAACATCGAGATACGATTCACCAGGGCGGATGGAACTTTTTTGCCATCACCGGGGCAGAGCCACGTAGGTGGATGGGACTCACTCGCAGAGACTATGAATCGCTACCTGCTACGATCCTTGCACACTTCTTTTGCTGAACAAATACACGATGTAAGAAGTCTTTCAGTGAAGTTTTTTTTGAAGCAACCTAGAAGTTTTCGAAAAATAAATTATCAAAGATCCCCAAATTACTTGGTTGCTTACGATTTTTCCCAAAATTTTAAAACGCGCAAGCGTAGCGAGCATGCCGCAGCAGCCGCCAGCGAAGCGCCGACAACGACTTTTTTGGTTAACCATGAGTATCTCAGAAACCAAGCGCTTAGAATTCTACTTCACAAAAATTACTGTAGACTGAAAAAGAAACAAAGAAACACAATAACCGAACAGAATATTGAAAAATGGCTTGGTTACTCTGTAAATAAAAACTGAATAACACCATAAAAATAAAATTAAAATCGTCAGATTTCGTTATTTTCAACGACAGTGATATGATTTTTTATGAAAAAAGGATAGCTTTTTTATTGATCTAACACAATAACCGAGTACATTTTTAATAAATGATCCAGTATTTCAGAAATCAATAAAAATGTACTAAATTTCGTCAAATTTTTGGCGAAGCGACAATTAAAGCAATGCAATATTCAACCTTATTCTAAAGACATAGTGAAAGAGTAAATTTCGGGAACTGCCTCGCCTTAATGTACAGCTTTACCATTTCTTACTGTGAGCACCAGTCTTTCTTATCAAAACCACCATTTTGTTGTTTACCTCCAGATCCAATATTCACTCCACAGATAGGGGTAGGCCTAATCCAGATTAGTTGCTATTGCTAAGCAACTGTTGTTTGTTTTTTATTAATATTAACCATTAGATAGCAACTAACCTGCATTATGCCTAACCCTATCTGTGGATGATTATTGGGCCTGGCCATAAGTTTGCTTATCTTTTCATTAACAGGGAGCCACCATTATGAGTAACATGGACTTTTCTACCACAGAGGCACATGATAAGGTTGTTGAACTTCTTGGTGAGCAAAAGGTTGACATAGTTCTTTCAGACATGGCACCTAGTGCTACTGGTGTAAAAGAACTTGACAAAGACAGAATTATTGGACTCTGTTATATGGCTATAAGGTTTGCAGCATTAGTGACTAAAATGAATGGCAATCTTTTGATCAAAGTGTGGGATGGGAAAGAAGTTCCCATATTGGAAATGGACTTGGAGAGGTTTTACAAAAATATAAAAATCATAAAACCAAACGCTAGTAGATCTGATTCATCAGAGAAATTTATTCTTGCTAGAGGTTTTAAAGGAGTTCAAAGACCTCTGAGAAATGGTCGCTGGGGTGAAGATGCCAATATGACGTCATAATAAGGTTTGATATTTTTTCTAGTCTGGCAGTTGACCTCATAACTTAGAAACAAGTTATTCTATTGTCAATATAGATAAGAATAACTAATTTTAATATGTCTTCCAGGCGTGTTGGATAGTGTAATTGTTTTTCTTTATGTATTGTTATAAAATTAAGTTATGTATATAAAATATTATAATGACTTAGGGTAAATTAAATCCAAATATTTAAAAAAATATTTATATGTAATTTTATTGACAAAGCAAAGTCAATTACAACAGCCAAATGAATAATATTTTGTAGTACCTAGGTACCTGGTAAAATCTTTTATTTTAACAATTTAATAACAGCACTTGCAAGTTACAAATACTTGTTTAAATATGAAGTGTGTGTCAACCACGGAGTTGTAAACTATGGGTATTTTCAAACTATACTAGTTGTATGCAACTATGCAATTAATTTAAACAAATTAATCTCAACTCAATTTTGTTGTACAGTCTGTTAAACATAAGTACAATACTTTTCTTTCCCTTTTTAAGTCCTTTCATGTTTTCTACCTCCTGATATAGGGCAGGACCTAGATTTTACTCAGTCCTATGTTGTAGGACCTACGTTGATTTAATGCTGAGTTTTCAATCCTCAGATAACAGATATAAGACTGAGCTAAATTACTAACCAAATAAAGACAAACAAATGACAAACATTTTCAATATCCTTTCCAAGCTGTTATCATATCAAACAAATAAAGATTTATGCATCGAAACATCAGTCCCTATTTTTTTGACAGTTGCTATCCTTATTTAAGTAACATTAGAATTAAACATAAGATGTAATGTATTATACAAAACTGGCCATAAACCTCATAATTAGCTAACTTTGTGTCAGATAATTAAGATATGCTACTGAAGTCTATTGTCTTGTGCATTCGTAAATAAATACAACCACTCTACTTAATAAGCATAAGTTAATATGTAAGCTATAAATTTACATGTTAATGTAATTTACTTAAATTAGAACTTAAAATGTATACTCGGAATATTATTTTATAGATAAATTTTTATTTTTAATTATTGTTGAATTTTTGTAATTGACTTTCTGTCTAGATTTCATTAGAAGCTTTTCACTATTGTAGGTACAATATTTGATGTTCATATTACCTATAAATATCAAGCAAATACAAACAGTTAAACGCACTTGTTTTCTTTTGTCCGGACGGAAGCATAAATCATTTAGAATTATAAATATTCTGATATAATAAATAAATACAATTGAACAACATGTTTCACGCAGTGGCCGTATCCTATTCTTATAATGCATTTAGGTACTTTTGCGAAAAGCGACATGGTTTCTAGCTGAATGGACTATCATATAGCCAGCTTGAGTTTACTACACGAACTGCGACCGTGTGCCATGTGAGAGCTTATTAAGCTGTGCTGCGGACAGTAAGCTGGAGTGTGCTGCGTGGTCGAGCAGTAGCAGTCGTTCGCCTCTTTCGTCGCTGGCCGAGCGGGCGTTGCGAGCACACCGTCCGCTCCCAGTCTCCAACGCAAAACTGCTTACGGCGCAAATGGCGTAGACAAACGTTAGAACGAATAGTGCACATCCGAAATCTGAAACGGAATAAACAGTAAAATTAAAATACATTGTTCTACTCTCCAAAGCTAGGGATTCCTAGGATGACTGTGCCGTCATATTACGCCCGTAATTTAGCGGCGTAGAATATTGTCTATGTAAAGAATACGTACGGCGTATTGTATTGTTTACATACAATACGCCAGCAGACAGACAATGAATGACAGCATTCTACGCCGCTAAATTACGGCCGTAATATGACGGCACCGTCATCCTAGGAAACCCTAGCTTTACTAGTAAGTGCTCAAAGTGGCCATTTTTAAAATGTTTGCATTAACAGTTAACTGTCTGTTTTACAGGGTAAATATTTAGTGAATAAGCTAAATTAACTACGCTACATATACTAGAATTGTACATTTTGATTAATTAGATACGTAGATATTTTACGAGATTGATATTTTTAACGATTGGGGTACCACCACGCCACTGATCGGGTTAATCCAACATGTCTCTAAAGGCAGAGAAGATATCGGTATTTTATGATGTGAAGAGCGACTTACGATAAAGATTGTGACCACCAAAGAGGCTGACCACGCAGGGGTAGCCGTCGCCCACTACGATGGCGACCACGAGCAGCACCACGCCCACGCACGCCGCCATGATCCACGGCACCACGTACTCGCGCTTGTACTTCACCGCGCCGTGCAGCAGCGAGATGCAGCACATCAGGTATATCGATGTCAGGATCGTACTTGTGTATAGGAATATCACTGTCACTGTAAAACAAATCAAATTCGTCTGGAAATTTCCAGTAGGTACATGACGCGTAAAATTATCTGTTCTGGGTCTATGGTTCTGGGGCTCCGACGCCGCCACGAGCTTTCTCCACGTTGCCTCCGTCGTCGGTCCGACCCCGACCAATACAAGTGGTCCAGCTTCGGTGCGTCTACATATTAAGCTTCAGTTGGTTCGTGGCAGGGATTGAAATACCGTTAACAAAAAATAACGATACAAAAAAATAACGTTAAAAATACCGTTAAAACATTTTATCGGTAAAAATAACGTTAAAATTATTGTACCGGTAAAATTATCGGTAAAAAAGTAACGTTATTAATTGGAATAACTTTAATTTTAAAGTAATGGTAACAAAAAGTAAGAAATAACGTTAAAATTAACGTTATTTACTGAAATAACGTTAATTTCAATGTAACGTTATCTAAAGTATCGTTACATACGTTTATTGACATAACGTTAATGTTAAAAGTAGGTAACGGTAAAAGAAGTAAGAAATAACGTTACGTTTAAAAATAACGTTATCAATCCCTGGTTCGTGGTTTGTGTATCATCATGGCTAGATACACCAGCTAGGTATAGATATGTGTAATTTTGTGTAACCAACATTTGTGTTGCTATTATACAATGCTGTAAACCCACGCATATTTATAAAATACCACCTATAGCGCATCATCATCATATTTGCAATAACTGATGACTGTTTGACTACGTTGGAGATATATGTAGGTATCGTCATATAAAGAGCTCAGAATAAGTATTCAGATAGCCGCATTCGTGGCTATCTGTTCCCTAAGGGTTGACTGGGAGAGAATGCTTTTAGCATTAAGTCCGCCTCTTGTACATCATTTTATTGTACAATAAAGAGTTTAAAATAAATAAAATAATATTCTAAGATGAAGCTAGTTCTCTTCACAAAGCTAAAATTTGGCTTTTTTTTATAATAATGACCTTATAAACATGCTATATTACGTTAAGCTATTTACTAACCAGAAGCAAGATGCTGTGCCTTTGCAAATCTGCGTTGGTTGTTGGTACTGATAACGTCTCCTTCGTGGAATGTTAGCTGCTGTCCATAGGCCACTTCGTAAAACCCGCGGCTTTCCGCGTCGTCTTCCATGTCTGTATGAAGCATCGATAACATTTCTCCCACATGAGATATGCCAACTAATAATATTATCAAAACAAAAGATGACAACGCCTGTAACAAGTCAGGAATGTGTTTTATTATAACACTAATGATCTAAGCTAGCTTATATAAACTCAACTTACGATTTGATGGACGGCAATAAGAATTGTGCCTTGTCGTAAATTAAAAACATATAAAAAATTATTAAGCCGAATCATCATTTTGTGAGACAAGTTACATTGCTTGGTTCTGTCAAACATTTGGGCGATTTAAACTGATGGGGCATCGCCAAATACACTAGGAAACATTGTTTGGAACCCGCGAGACACGTAAGTTAGGTCTAGGGACTTTGAGAAAGCTGAGGCGCGCATGATATTTTATATTGATTTATTCTTGAACTGCGTAACGCGCATGTGACAAAAAATATAACTTCAACAATTGCATCTTGCCGAAGTTTGCAAAATCCTTAATTTTATAAGAAGTGCGTTGCAACAATAGAAAATTTTGAACAGTCGGTACAGACAGTCACGCCTAATAATATCTACACAGTTTAGAACTTTAACACTTTGCTGTGATTTCTGTTTTAGGGTCTTGACAGACAGACAGACGGACGACAAAGTAATCCTATAAGGGTTCCGTTATTTCCTTTTGAGGTACGGAACCCCAAAAAGTAATAGCTTTCAGAGTGACAAAGTTCTAAACTGTATGCAGACGCAGAAGTGACTGTACTTCATTGGTAACGGGAACTCTATTTTACCCATACCTTATATCTATTCTGTGCCATACCTAAAGACTTTCGTCTATTAAAAAAAACTTCAATGGTACTTTATAAATTAGGTAGGTTTATTTCACAACTTAAAGTATTCTAATAACATTATGACTGTAGCAACCTAACCCAAACTTTAAGCTTGCATTAGTTTATTTGGATAATGAATTAATAATAATTAAATGAACTGCAACTATCACAAATAATACATGAAAATAATTCGCAAATAGAAACAATATGTACAAAAAATTTGCTGTTTAAACGAATTTACAATAAAAATATGTTTCAACTGCTGTGAGTAATTCTTTACGAATCGAAGTTACTTTTCTACCTAGTAACGTGATACAGGATTATTATTTGGAAAACTTATATATTATATTAACTCAGCGCTACATTGTCCCGGATGTTTTTGAAGTGACTGGAGAGCATCTTTGCCATTGCCACCCACCGTCCCGGATGTTTTTGAACTGACTTGAGAGCAACTTTGCCACTACGCAAATTAAAGATAAAGGATTACTTTCAGGGGCCTTAGCACGAACAGCTATCGAAAAAAATAACGCGCGTAAAATAATTCGATAGAGTAATTTTGTATAGAAAATTTGTACAGCGCCGTCTATCGCACTAAAGCGAAACTAAATTTTCCATAGATAAATCTCTATCGAGAAATTTTACGCGCGTTATTTTTCTCGATAGCTGTTCGTGCTAAGGGTACAGATCACTGTTATTTTGTCGTAGACACCTGACGCCTACATATTTTATTTAAAACCAATTAATTAGTATCAACACCAACAGTCGTATAGTAGGACGGATTGAGACTATTAGAATTTAAAACATTAGTTGAGTCTGTGTTATTGTGTTGTGGCGTTTATCCATTTTAAATAATTGTATACTGCAAAGTAGTCCCCATCAACAAGTCAAAATTCAAATGTGCGTTGGTTTCTTGCATAATTTCACATAATAAAAAATAAAATCATTATGGTTATATTATATAACTACTGATATATCATGCTGGCTGAAATGTTAAATGCATCATAGTAAACTTATATAAAATATTGTCATAATATTAAAACATACACAACCATTTTATCCAAGAATGTGCACAGATGAAACGCACAATGACATAAAATTAATAAAAATAAAAATGTGTCCAATATACATTATTTTCTCAAAATAACCGATTTGCTTATTAAGGTAGGTTTTAAATTTACATAAAATTTTGGTATGTAGTCGAAAAGTATGAATAAGATTATACATGCATAAGTATATTTACAGTCTTATTACCGATATAATTTTATCTTTATGAATTCTATAAGTTTAGCTTATGGTAGTGGACAAATAATTGATTTGCACAATTCGCAGGCTAGACATCCATAAGTAAGTGTAATCGTTACTTTAACTAATTGTACTTATGTTAATTTATTTCGAGAACTACATTTTTATAAGAGAGTAATAATAAAAATATCTTATAATTACTTTGTATTGTATGGCCGCAAATAGTACATATCGGCATTAGATCAGCATTAGTATGCAAAAAATATATTTATGTACAAACTTTAGAATATTGCTTTACATCCTGCATATTTATTACATTACGATGCGCCATAAAACGTTCTTAACACTTCTCTTATTCGTGTTTCATTGCTGGCTATATCACTAGGTATTATAATAAATGATTATCAGTACAAAGTTAGTATAGATTCCTTATAGATTTATACAAATCACATGGACAATCAAGGATCTAGTTACCTGCTACAAAGTATTCACATATTATAATTAAATAACACTTAGTCACATATCCGTTAAGTAACAGTACCTAATACTAATCTCTCTATGAACTAGTCACAAATCCGTTATCAATTACAGCCAGTGAAAGTGGTTATTGAAACAATTTGGACACTTTCTTAATCAATAGTTGAATAGACAGGTAATTTATTCTAGTATTAATTACATCTCAAATTAATATATTGGCAGTCAATAATGTCCTGTGGTGTTAGATATAAGATCGATATATTTTTTCAATATTTTGTAATTATATAAGAAATAGATCAGGGGCCCTATTTTTGAATCCTTCGACTGGTGTCGAGCGCTTGGTTTCTACTGATTTTCGTTTGAAATTTGACTTTCCATATTTTTGAATCGCTCGACCGCAACGAGTGCCCCTACCCACTCGTGAACAGTCCAGCGATACGGTAAGGCGAGCGATATTCTTTTCGATTCGACCAAAAAGCAAAGATTTTTATGTAACAGCCAAAAAAAACATGGATATTACGTTTCGTTGTCGTTGCGGTAATTACCAGTTTTCTCTAGATTCTGCGTGGAACGGATAAAATCCAACATTTCGTTTATATTGGAAGCACCGGAAACGAACGATTCAAAAATACGGAAAATCAGCGTCATGCTACTTGGAAGATGAGTGTGACTTAAGTCGCATGCGACAAAACTATGTCATACGAGCGATTCAAAAATAGAGCCCCAGAACCCAAAGCTTGTAGTCCATGGTTCACCTCAATGCTTATGGCGGATACTAAAGTGGATTTACCATTACTTGGTTGTTGAAAAATAAAAAAATAATCTCACAGATAGGTATTTTTTATAAAAACTGGTACTTTGATCCTGTGATAAACAAAATTGCAGTCAAATGTTTAAAACTAGTTTGGCATTAAAGAGGCATAAGTATACACATCAAGGGCCATTCAAGTAGTACACTGCTATGGAGTATAGGGATATGAACAAATTATTTCTTACCAGTGTGTGGAATAGATTATCATACCATACCAGAAGTAAAGAAGAACTGTCTATATACACTATCGGCCTTTTAAATGGAAGAGTAAGTTTACACCCGGTTTAACCAAAAATATTGCTTAGCAATATTACTCGTAGTGGTGGGCGACTCGAGACAAATAACCCAGGTAACTCGAGTTACTTCTCCAGCCCGTCAACTCTAGTTGATTTTGTCCTAGCCTGAGTTGACTAAGTCGGTATTTATACAAAAAATATTCTATGAGTTGAGTTGCGTACGCGCTACGCGGGCCCAACTGGTGTGTGGTATTACCGCCCCACGCGCCGCCGGCCTACCGTCAAACCGACGATCGAGCCCGAGTCACAATACAATTATTTTTTTATTATAATTGCTTCGATCAGGTAGTAGATGATCGAAGTATAATTGTAAAAGGTAATTCGCTCTCTTGTTTTCTTATTTATCAAATACAAACAAAACATTATTTGAAATATAGCATTGTCGATTTAAATCAACCCGAGTTGACCCAAGTTGAATCCCGGATCAGCATTGAATTCAACTCTGGTGACCAGAGTTGAAAAAATTGTGAGTCGGCCCATTGCTAATTACTCCTAACGTTTGATGTCTCAAAGCCTCATATTCTAAGCAAACTTTTTTGTTAAACTAGGTGTGAACTTACTCTTCGTTTATTAGCGCTATCGCACACGGGCAACTTTTGTCTCCGCAACTTTTTTGTCTCTCACATGATTTGTATGAAAAGTTGCCGACGACCGCGTCGCCCCGTGTGCGCGCTTCCATATAAACCGTGGACTCGATGTGAGAGACAAAACTGTTGCTGGGCGACTAACAGTCAGTTGCAAGAACGATCTTTAAAGTTAATGCTTCATTAAATGTATCGCCATCTTTTTCTTCTTTCAAAAGAAGTAAAGGACGGTGATACCTTTAATGACGCATTAACTTTAAAGATCGTTCTTGCAACTGACTGTAAGTTGCCTGTGTGCGCTCTCCCTTAATAAGGGTACAGTTCAGGCGATAGTACAGGAGTTCCGTCCGGTGCAGTTGAGGCGGGTGTGGTGTTGGTGCTTGGCGGGGCGCGCGCGGTGGCGGCTCGGCGCCGCGGAGATGGCGTACGACTTGAGGTGCGACTTGAGCGTCGTCGGCAGCGGCAACCGCTCCAGCCCGTACACTGAGGTGCGGGCCACGATCGCGCGGCAACACAGCTCTTGAAGGCTGAGTACTGCAACATGTACAGAGGCACGTTCAGAACCTACGCTCCGAGTGCAATTTACGCTCTAACGGTGTTCCAAACATTAGTGCGTGACGTTTGGTTGACACAACTTTCCCATTCCAAACGTCAGAGCGTTGCAACTTTTTAACTATCAACATCGGTCGTTGAAAAACGCTCTGACGTTTATCTATACAAAATATTGACTATTTTGTATTTTGATGTTTTGTGTCTATGTTTCAAAAAGTTCATGGTACCTCCTAAAAAATCAGATTTTATTTAATTTAAAATAAAGGAAAGTTTTAATTATTCGTATTCCAAATGGAAAGCGAAGGCTTTGTATTATTGATGAGTTCAAAGGTCTTGGTCATTCCGAAACTTAGAGTGAGTTAAAAATTAACCAAACAACCACAGTCTGAACCTCGGAACGCACCCCATTCGCTTGCAAGGATGGAACTAAAAGTTCGTCTTTTACCTGCCTCCATTGTTTTTATATAAAGATGCTTTTATGACTTTTGAGTAAATGCAAGACAATACAGACTACTCAATCTAGAAATGAACTTAAGGTTTTCAGCTCAAGCTTTGCTGACCGTACACACACTTGTACAATTAGTTTTTTTTTTTAAATAAATAAATATAAGACAACATCAAGTAAGTAGCTAAAGCACTTGTGTTATGGAAATTGGACACAATGGTGGTACTACAAACACCCAGACCTGAGCCAATATAGAAAAGTTCATTTTCTAGATTGACTCAGCCGGGGATCGAAACCGGGACCTCAGAGATGGTGACACCTATCCATATTATTATAAAACCAGTATACAAACCACTACCATGGAGGTTGTCAAAAGATAAAAAAATATATTATGATTTCCACATTAAACAAATTATATGAACAAGACGGTGGTTTACAGTGATGTTGAACTAAAGTTCCTACTTCCTCCAAACAGATTTGTTCAATATTTATCTCATCTGTCAATCAAGGACTTGGTTGATTGTGGTAATATCCCAAAGTGAGACACTAATGCCCAAATACTCAAACGAATCTTAAAGTTAAGGCCACCTTAAAATCAAAAAAGTTGTCAGATTTGACAGAAACTATGAAACTGACAGCTTCCTTAAAGTTAAAGAGACCTTATAACTTAAGATTTTAGCTGAAGCCCTTGAGTATTCGGCCTCATAACCTATTTTAACAAATAATGAACAAACAAGGTATTTTTTAAACTAGAACAAACCTTTATTGCTTCTCCATAATCTCTCCATCCCATTGCGATGCAAAGCCATACGTGACAGCTCACAGAAACTTTCCCTGATGTTAAAATCACAGAGGGGACTGACTTCAAAGAAAGCCATGTGATTTTTAGCAGCATATAACTCGGCATCCCTTTCTTGAACTTGCCGTTTGAAAGCAAGATGCAATCTGTTTCCAACTAACACCTTTGGAACGCCTGGTGCATGCTAAAAAAAATGTTTTTTTTTTAAATTTCAACTTTAGGAAACATTAAAACTGCTATGTTATAGGTTTTAGAACCATGGGTAAAGGAATGGAGGCTACCACAGAACAGTCTAGTGCTCATCCCAGCAAAATATTAATGGGAAAAATGACTTGGGCGGCGACTCACCATGTCAAATTCTCATCAAAAGGTGAGTTTCCATTTTTAAAAAAATTTGGTAGTTAATTCAGCCATTGGCTAGAAAAGCCTGGGTGAGAGTACTACTCTAGAATATAGAGGTGGTTAGCTCAACCAGTTTATATGGAAATGTTTTCTTACCTATATTATGACAATATAAAAAAATAATTTGAAGTTTTTTTACAATCATTATGGTTTACAAAAAAAATGTAATGATTTTTTATTTATTTTTATTAATTTTGAAGTTTTTTTATACAATTATTTTTTTTACGAAAATAATTTCCTAAAGATAATCTGCAATAGTTGTATCACAATAACAGGCATTTCCGTTTTTATTTATTTGTATAGGATATGGATGTGCCATTTTTCTTTACTAAATTTTTTTTTAAAATCGTCGTAATAGGTAAGAAAACATTTCCATAAAAATAAATAAAAAATCATTGCAACTTTTTCGTAAACCAAAATGATTGTAAAAAAACTTCAAAATCTTATTTGTTTTAAACATTTCCATATTAACTGGTTGAGCTAACCACCTCTATATTCTGTAGTAGTACTCTCACCCAGGATTTTCTAGCCAATGGCTAATTCAACCACCAAATTTTTTTAAAGGTGGAAACTCACCTTTTGATGAGAATTTGACATGGTGAGTCGCCGCCTAAGTCTAGTACAAAATATTCATATTACATTACCTGTTCAACTTCTTCAAGCCACCTGTCAATACTATCAAAGGACCATTTGTTTGTAATGTCATAGACAAGGAGGATCCCTTGTGCACCGCGGGAGTAAGACCTAATAATTGTACAGAACCGTCCTTGCCCAGACGTGTCCCATAGCTGTAGCTTTACTCTTTTGCCATCCAATAAAATAGTGGTTGTTTTGTAAGCTAAAAAAGAAGACAAATGCTTAGATACTATCACTGTTTATTATTTTATTGATGAAAAAAATAATAAGAAAGAAATGTATTTACTTGAATGCTTACCACTCCCACTACAAAAAGGAGAGTCTGCTGAACCATCCTCTAAGTCCTGTAGTATTTCCTGTTTTCCAACATCAGAGTCTCCAACAAGTAGGACTTTTAGTAGGTAATCATAAGATTTAGGTGCTGCTGGTGGTCGACCTTAAAATATGAAATGTAATGTGGTCAGTATAAACTGAAATTTTGTTAGTATAGCATATCCACAATTTTGTTTTTATTAATGAAATTAGAACAATAACAACCTAGAAATTATAGTTCCATACAAAGTGCACTGTCAAAAGTGAGGCAAATAAAACAGAGCCAAAATGGCAGTTTTCAGATTTTTATCCTCACACCGGTAAGAATAAAAGTCTCAATTTTCCTACCTTTAGGGGATTAGTTACTATTTTATTGAATTTTATAATGAATGAAGGATATAAATCTGAAAACTCAGTCTTTTTGGGTGGTTTTTGCCTCACTTTACATACAAGGACTCCGCTTCTAGGTGTTATTATTCTATGTTATAATGAACTACAAGCACTCCATGGAAATTTTGATCATTAATTTCTATGTCATCATCATAATAAGTGAAATTATCAGCAGGTGTTTGTTACCCTACCTGTCCTTTGATGATGTGAGCGAGGTAAGGTGGTGCTTCCGTTTTGCGCGACCTGGTTTGTCGCTTGTTGAGGTGCTGCTCCCATACCAGAAGTGAACATAGTCATGGTGAATTTATTATCCTGACTTCCAGTTCCAGGTGGTATTCAATACACGCAAAACTCATACTACTGTAGCAAACTTTGTCGATAGTGTTAACCAATTAAGGAACTGCTGAAAAATAATATCTTTTTAACAAGCAGTTTGGCTATACAATTACATTATTTTATTGTGCCAACCAAAATACACATACGTTATTTACACAAGGTCGAAACTTTTAAGTGTTTTATCGCACATTTTATCACTTTATTTTGAGAGGAGCATTACCAGGAATATAAAACAGAGCTCAATCTTGTCCGCAATCTTGAAATAAAACGTTTTATTTCGTTTTTTACACACAAAAACAACCCAAATTGCAGAAAGTAGAGCGAACAAATGGAACTAATCGAATATGGATGGAACGAATGAAGAATGAATGAATGAATGTACCACAGAGGAAATAATCACTACGTTTTAAGAGACGGGACTAGGTAATGGCAAAATGGAATCAATTTAGTCTAAATCTAGTGCCACCTTTTCAGCACAAAAGTCAAAATTGCGTCAAATAACAGAAGTGCCAACATGGCGAACCGAATAGTGCTGCACACACGCGTTCCCAGCGTTTATCGATAATTATGTGTGGCATTGTGGTATCGGATGATTTATCGATAAAAATAAAAAATAAACATTTTCATCACAATAATACATTTATTGACATAAAAATTCAAAAATATATATTTGAATGAAAAACGAATTATCAATGAGCGGTTTTTAACAGGCAGTTTAAAAAAATAGTACCTAAAAGACGGCTAGATGACGTTGTTCAACTAAGTACGTAACTTTTTAAGAAAAAAGCAAAGGATGAAAGGAGTCAATGCCAATTTTTTAAGTTGTTATGTCTATCTACAGGAGTAGATAGACATAACAACGTCAAAAATTGGCATCTGAAGAGGACTTCCGAGAGTAATTTCTGCCAGTGTCAAGTGTTGAATAATTAAGTGGTATACTCAGCTGCTAGGAAAAATTTAAAAAAACCCATCTAGTTGAATAGCGCCATCTATCAATATAAAAAAAACTTAAATTCTCAGCTGTCAGAAAACCGCTCATTGCAGAAAAAAAAGATATTATTAGGAAATGCTAAGATTAGTACATTTAGCTAGTGTCCGAGCTAAGATTCGGTTTCTGTTACTTAAATCTAGATTCCATAGTTTTGGTTTCGCCCAAATATCGACCGAATCTTTCGGCCGCGCGCGCCGAAACTCATTTTCCTCCGTCCTTTATTTTGCATAATTTCTCAACAGGAACATGGCCATGTCCTCATTCTCTATTATTTCAACCCATTGTCTGCAACTGAAAAATATTGTAAGTACCTAGTTATCGATAGCTATCAGGAGTCAGGAGCAGCACTAGTGTTATTATGAACAAAACATTTATTACAAATTAAGCATAAAATTGTGCTTGCATGTAACCTGCTGTGGTACACGGGACTAAATAATTTATAATTTATTGCTTACCGGTCAGGATCCAAAGGAAATCTAGCCAAAAACTTCCTTTTTTCATTTTTGTTACGGTAGGCACGAACACCTCAAATAACACAAGTTTTATAATGTATTCTTGGTGACATGATTAAAAATACAAGTACAGTTCAATAAATTCAATTTAACACGAATTAAACCACTTAAATTTAATTAATTAATTTTCCAAAACAAACAGAAATAATCTTGAAATATGTCAACTTTGACAACTATGAGTTGAAGTAGGACGGAAAATGGAGAGAATGAGACGGCAATATCCGCCATTATTTTTGGACTAAACTCCATACAATGTTTTTTTTGTTCCTAGTTGCGCCAGGCTGGAATGTACGTACAGCACAGCACAGACTAAGGAGCGTAGACAGAGAAACTAAGCCACAGATAAATCAGTCATAATGAGCGGTTTTCAAAAGGCAGTTTAAGAAAAAAAAGTAGTACTATTACATATTCCAATCTAGCATACCAATTTAGAGTTGCCACCCGTATAATAAGTTTTTAACAATTAATTTAAACAAATAACGCAAAGGTCAACATTGTTTATGTTTTTTTTATTTTCAATTCTCATATCCAATCTTATAGGTACAATGTTTATCTTTCCGTTATAGGGTAAATTCACTTTTAAAATCGAACTTATTATACAATATTTTATTGTCAAGTAAGAGTGGCAACCCGAAATTGGTATGCTAAATCGGCGTATGTAATCGCAGCTTAAAAGCCGGCTAGATGTCGTTTTTGATGATGCTAGGAAAAATTAAAAAAAAAAGCTACGTAGTTGAATAGCGCCATCTATTAACATAAAAATAAACTAAAATTCTCAGCTGTCAGATAACCGCTAATTAGCCGAGGCAACATTTTTGGCCGAGACCGAGATCTCGGTCGGACTTTACAGACAGCAGGGGGGTAATTACGTAGGTAACTTTGTTGCAATCAACTCTGACAGAAATCGCAGTTACATCGCCGCTTTAGTAAGAACCAATGTGACAACTATCTTAACTAAAGCAGCAATGCAACTGCGCTTTCAATCGAGAATTATTAGCAACAGACTTACGTAATCCACGTACATGTCTTCGGCCGCCACTGCACAGCCGCCCGGGGCGGCGCGCGGCGCCGCAAGCGAATTCAATAATCACTGTGCGCTATATCGATGGCGATGGCGGCTTCTCGTCGTCACGACCCACGATCGCCCAGTGATTTTAGCTGCGCGCCCGCCGCGGCGGGGCGGGCGGTGGCCGGCCGAGTCATTAGAGTTCAATATTGTAGTAAGTTGATGTATAGTACCTACTTGTATCGGACATCCTAAATCAGAAGGTGTGGAAATCTTTTTTTACTGAAACGGAAACGGGAACTCATAAAAACACAAGGTTTTCCTATTTTAGTAGCCGTGTAAACTTTGTTGCCCTCCAGAAACTCCCAGGGGCCTTACTACAAGCTCTTATAGCAGGGCTTATATTGGACTGCCTTACTTTTTCGAACTATGACCTCAACGTTTAGTATGACAGCAGGCCTTAAGCAGTCCTATTTAAGGCCTGCTTTTGAACTGAACGGTTTCTTATTTGCTGATGGTAAGCCGCCAGATATTATTGTGATCGTTAGATATTTATTTAACCAACTTTAATGTACATTTCAAACAAAATGTTATAAAAGGCGAACTTAATGCTAAAAGCATTCTCTCCCAGTCAACCTTTAGGAAACAGATATCAATGAAGGCGGTACATAGGGTAAAATATTAATAAATATAACATAACGTATAATTTAATACATATAATATATATAAAAACATGGATATATATAATATATATAAATAATAATCTATATATTTAACAAAAATAATATAAGGAGATACAAATATCGATGATTTCACATAATGTGTTTTCACGTTATGTTAGTTAATTAAGGGCATCCGCTGCGTTAAGCGGGATCCCGGCGCGGGGCGACATATATTAGAGCTTACTTATGCACTTCAAGCATCTGTCCGTCAGAAAACCAGTAAATTATATTCCCGCGGCGGGTCCCGCTTAACGCAGCGGACGCCCTAAGGATTCAGCAAAATAGCTGGATCCCGCGGGCGCCGGTTTCAGAATGTTCAGTCTCGCAAATACCGACTGATTTTCTTTTATGAATTGCTATAGTCTCTTTCTCGCTGTATTAAATTGGAGATTTTGACAGTTTTGAATAACCTGACGTGCTGCCGAGTGTACAACATGCAGCTTAGCTACATCTTATTGTAGTCAGCAGTATATCAAGCTACACAAAATTGACAAAAATCTACAGTGAATTTTGAACCTTAAACTGCTAGACTTAAAGTTTAAAAATGATTGAAGAAATTTGACAGGTCGTAGAAGCCCAGCGTGTCGCCGTCTACCATGGGTTAGAGTATATATTCTGTGACCATGGCTCCATGGGCCTTACTATGAGCTCTTATAGCAGGACTTATATTGAACGGCCTTACTTTTTCGTACTATGACCTCAACGGTTAGTATGAAAGCTGGCCTTAAACAGTCCTGTTTAAGGCCTGCTTTTGAACTGAACGGTTTATTATTTGCTGATGGTAAGCCCCCAGATCACAGAATATATACTCTAACGCGATCCATATCCAACCAGTGGCGGTCT
This sequence comes from Agriphila straminella, assembly GCA_950108535.1. Taxonomy (NCBI): domain Eukaryota; kingdom Metazoa; phylum Arthropoda; class Insecta; order Lepidoptera; family Crambidae; genus Agriphila; species Agriphila straminella. The sequence continues at coordinate 6,338,638 of OX467314.1, forward strand.
GGGGGCTTACCATCAGCAAATAAGAAACCATTCAGTTCAAAAGCAGGCCGTAAAAAACTGCTTAAGGCCTGCTTTCATACTAACCGTTGAGATCAGTACGAAAAAGTAAGGCCGTTCAATATAAGTCCTGCTATAAGAGCTCATAGTAAGGCCCCTGAGCACTTTCCGTCAAAATTATGGGTATGCTCACAAGGTAATTGGGTTTAAAAAAAAATACACTTATTTACTTTTTTATGATTTAACTAGGGTTTAACAATGATTTCCTTACATAATACAGGTAATTGGAATATTGGGTGACCAAATGACGCTATATGGTAGGTAAGTTATTGTCAGGTCAGGAGATTCAATACACATTTTATATACTTATCTATAAAATATAGTAAAAAAATAAAGCAATTAAGGCACTGTGTGTAAACAATAGCAAAATTACTTATTAATAAATGCAGTTTTACATTATAAATTTTTTTATTCTACAAATCAGTAGTCGGTTTGACCAGGAAGTGGGAATGTTCGGCTAAATGTTTCGATTTCCGTTTTGAGAGCCTCAATCTTGCGTTTGAATTCGGGATTCTCTCCGATAGCTTTGTTGAAGTCGGCTAGTTTAAGCCCAGAAACCTTCACGACTTCTTTAGCGATAATCAGAGCCTTGTCTATGTAGTCCACCACTCTGTCCATGTCAGCCTCTTTTAAGCCTCTTGTGGTTAAAGCGGGTGTACCTGAAACGGGAGGCACGTTGAGGTAGATACAACATAAACCTTATATTTATATGGAAATACTCCAGCAAAATTGATATAGCTCTAAAGGAAATACTTGAATGGTTGGTTAACAAAGTGTAAGCCAATATCGTACAGTCAACGGCATCCTGCCTGCCTAGCATGACCACCGAAACACGATAATGAGATATAGTGATTTATCACGTTTAACTGTCAAAAGACAATGGATTTTGTCAGTTGGGTGTCGATAAAACGCTATATCACGCGATATATATCGTGTTTCGTCGGTCATGCTAGGGGGGCTGCTACAACATGTTAAATTTCCCCAATACATTGTACATTTCAGTTAATGTTCAAAATTTTGACAGTTTCGTATAACTTGATGTGTGGCTGACTGTACCGGTATTGGCGCTGCTATAGATGACGTTTGTTATAGGGGAATATATAAACGCACTTTAAAAATAATGTTACAAACATTAAAATGTTTAGCTATAAAATTACTTGAATGAACTTTAAAAATAATGGTTTGCACTATAAATATGCTTAGCTTTAAAATTAATTGAATCAACTATAAAAATAATGGTTTCCACTATAAATATGCTTAGCTTAAAAAATAATTGAATAAACCATAAAAATTATGATTTCCACTGTAAATATACTTAGCTTTAGAATTAATACTTTGCACTATACAATTTAATTTTATAACTTTAGTCAAGCTTTAGTACTTATGTAGTGATGTGTACGTAAGTAGTGGATAATTAATTGCTCGCTAAGTAGGTACATAATGTATATAATAGAAAATTCACACGTACCGAAATTGTATAGTGCAAAGTATTAATTCTAAAGCTAAGCATATTTACAGTGGAAATCATTATTTTTGTGGTTTATTCAATTATTTTTAACTACTCGTACGTGTTCAACATAGTTAAAGTGCAAACCATTATTTTAATTAATCAAATCAAATCATTTATTTGTTAGAATGTAGTGTTACAATAATTTGTGATAATAAGTTATTTTATAAGTCCATGATACATTCTACCATAAACATGGCGTACAAATTATAATAATAAAATAATATTAAACATACCCATAAACAAAAAACAAAAAAAAAGTACTAATGTCAAATGTCAATAAACAACCAGAATTATGTCATAATTAATGTCAATATCACTAAATGTCAATTTTTATTTTTGATGCAAAATTCATTAAATTCTTTTATGTCATAAAAACTGTGTTCCATCCAAAGATATTAGAATTTTAAAAAGAGGTAGATGGGTTACCTGCGCCTTAACACTGGCAGTCTAAAACTTGGCTAATTAGCTCACCTGAGTGTAGTCTCGCAAAAGCATCGGCAACGTTGACACTTTGAAGTGCTCCCGCGAAACACAGTAAAAATGCCGTCCTGCGTAATGCGAACTTGTACTAATTACACAAGCAAGACTTCCAAAAGTCTAGGGATCACATATCATGCGTAAGTTTTAGCTAATTATATTTAAACTAATTTTCGTTCATATTTGTACATTAGAAATACAAAATGTCAGTAAATATTATCCTAAAAAGATTGAGTGCGACAGCAAATACTCCCATTACCGAGTGTGATAGAGATGTCTGTCATAGATTATAAATGTACAGAACGGACAATGCCACGACATTGCTCAAACAATAACTAATGAGGGCTTTTCACAATGACAAAAAACTGTAGGCTATCGAGCCAGATGATCTATCGAGATGGCGTTGATAAAAGTAAGTGACAATGTGAGTTTTTTACTAAGCTTCGAAGAGTGTCAACACCATCTAGTGATTCAAACAGTTACTATTTTTAGGGTTCGACGAGTATCAACACGATCTAGTGAGGCAAATAGTGGCTGTTTTTATTTTTAAATGTCACTTTGAAAAGCCCTCGTTAACTTATTATATATTTACTATTATTTTTATAGGTTTCCAGCAAATGAATTGCGATGTATTGGGATGAAAGGTACCCTTTGTCCTTCTCTGTACCCCTGACAACGTGTATGCAAAATTTCATGATGATCGGTTTAGTAGTTAAGACGTGAAAGCGTAACAAACAAACGGACTTTCGCATTTTAATATTAGTATGGATTACCTATACCTTGTGACATGGAATTTCTTATCGCCCATATTTAATTAAAGCTAAATTCCTTACTAATTTGAACACTTTTACTATTTAAATTTACAAGTTTTACGAAGCTACATATATTTTTAACCGACTTCAAAAAAAGGAGGAGGTTATCAGTTCGTCTGATTTTTTTTTTTTTTTTTTTATGTTTGTTACCTCATAACTTTGTCAATCTCAAACCGATTTTAAAAATTATTTTTTTGTTTGAAAGCATATAGTTACAGATTGGTCCCATTGTCATAAGATCACGATCTGATGATGGGATCCTGAAGAAATGAAGGGAACTCTTCAAATATTATAGGCACACCTATAGCGATTTTGGTATTTTCATAAGTAACTTGTGCATTTGCTTTCGAAAAGTACCATTTTGGTGAAGTGGAAGTGATGATAAAGACCATAGATGATCACCGGAACTATTCAATAGGTACTAAGCTATATAAGTATCTCACTGGTGCGATACGATTACTTTAATACGGTTGCTAGGCTATTTATGTTGTTCGTCATAATGCAATGGTGAAGTGGAGCTGATAGTTAAGTACCAGGAGAACTCCTCAAGAATTAACGCCCCTGCATCGGGAAAACCAGTATTTTGTAAAAGGTGATGAGCCATTGACATAAGACTATTGTAACTTAGATAATATCGTCGCTAAATATACCATACTTTCACAAAAAAAAAAAGTTAAATAAAAAAAAAAAAACCCATGTTTTATCTACCTAGATAATATACTTACTGAATAAGATAATATAAATAAACTTAAGTAATTATCTACCAAATACAGAAGGTACTTACTATTTACTAACACTAAAAATAAAAAAATAAAAAATGTTTAAAAAACAAAAAACCGACTTCAAAAAAGCTGAAAATGAAAACAAAAAAGCTTTAAAATTAAATACTTACCTCTAAAAAGCAAGAAATAATCTTCAAATCACTAAATACGAATATCATTGTAATAAAACACGTCTAATGAAGTCGGGTGGGGCTTTTAGAATAAAAAAAGATGATGAACTTCAGCCCCACCCGACTTCAATAGACGTGTTTTATTACAATGATATTCGTATTTAGTGATTTGAAGATTATTTCTTGCTTTTTAGAGGTAAGTATTTAATTTTAAAGCTTTTCTGTTTTCATTTTCAGCTTTTTTGAAGTCGGTTTTTTGTTTTTTAAACATTTTTTAAAAATTCGTTTTGGTCACAAAAAATATTTTTTTCGGAGTGGAAATCCATTACGCAACGGACTATTTGTTATTTTAGCAATTAGCAATAGAAACTAATAGGTAAATTTTATTGTGCCCAAAATCAACCCAAGATATTAGTGGTCGAACCCGCTTTTTGGGTCGAAATCGGATTTAAACTCGTAAAGACCCGGTTTAAACCTTTGGGTTATTAGTGAAAATGATTCATTATTTTATTCAGACATCATTGTAGTTGATAGGCATCAAACCATCGAATGTCTCTTCTGTGACACATTTAACGATATTCTATGATTAGTATCGCGACATTCACGACGACATTGCGCAACATGTATCTGTCTCGTTTACGCTCTTGTAAATAATCATACTATTTTGTTCACACTTTACAACACGGTCAAGTTAAGTCGGCCTATGCGACCATACGAAATCATCGACTCAAAGTGCCGAGTTACCTTGACCGTGTAACATCGTATTATTTAGTGTGTTATAACGAGGCAGGTATATACGCCTTGCGGACAAATTCATGGCGTCGCATATACTGACATAACACATCTTTTTAATTCTAATATCTTTGGTTCCATCAGCCATTTTGATAATTTCTTATTAAAAATTTGAACAGGAAGATCTTTAAATGAATTAGGAAGTTTATTAAAGACTTGGATTGCGGTATAAAATGCATTCCTTTTGGCCAAGTCAAGTCGACAGCTTGGTGTATATTTTGTATGGATTCCTAGCCACAACCTGCCTTTTAATGACATCTGTATGTCTAGGAAAATAGTCCGAGTGTTTTTTTACAAACATGCAAAGTTCTTTAATGTACATACAAGGTAAGGGTAGAATGTTAAGTTGCTTGAATAATGGTCTACAGCTCTCCAGGTACCAGACACCAGAGATAGCCCTGACAATTTTTTTCTGAACCCTAAAAGCCCTAATCATGTCCACAGAATTTATTAAGTAAATTAAGTTGTTTATGAAATTATTACTTTAGAGTGTATATTAATTTTCTAAATTTATTTCATGATTATTTAAGTGATAATATTATATTAAAGATCTATTTATTATTTTAAAGTGCTTAAGTACAATTTTATAGCTGTTTTCATCAAATTTAAAGTGCTATTAAATACATCCCTTTGTTATAGTTACCTAGCCGTATCCCGCTGGGGTTGAGCGCACTCTTGTCGCCGGGCACGGTGTTCTTGTTGCAGGCGATGCTGCAGAGCTCGAGCGCGCGCTCGGCGGGCGCGCCCGTGAGCCCCGCGCTGCGCACGTCCACGAGCGCGAGGTGCACGTCGGTGCCGCCCGTCGCGATCGCGTACCCGCGCGAAATCAGCCCCGAGCATAGCCGCTGGGCGTTCTTTATCACCTGTAGTCGGTTAAATATTGTATTAGTTATCAGTGACAGGAATAATTCTACTATATTTATGTTATAAATGTGAAAGTTTGTGGGTTTGGTTGTTTGTTCCTCAATCACGCAAAAACGGCTGAACAGATTTGGATGAAATTTGGCACACAGATAGTTTATAGCCTGGATTAAAACTTTTTATCCCGGTCAAAAGTTCCCTAGGGATTTTCCGAATGTCCACGCGGACGAAGTCGCGCGCGGAAGCTAGTAATTGGATAAAGTAGCTAAAGCACTTGTGATATGGAAAACAGGAACAATGGTGTCGATTCGGTTGACAAGGACTCAACTAAATTTGGTTTTTCATCCTTCTGTATCGAACAGAATACTAAAATTAAGTTTAGTCCTGTCAACTTAATTAAGTCGTGCCAACTGAATCGACAACATTGACGGTATATACCACAAACAAACAGACACTTTCGTATTTATAATATTAAAGTAAGAACTAGCTCCCACCCGTGACTTCGTCCGCCTGGACCCTGAACAGTCGAAAAGTGCCTAAGGAATCTTTAACCAGGATAAAAAGTATCCTATATCCAGGTTATATTGTGCCTTTCACGCAAATCCGTTCAGCCGTTTTTGCGTGATTGAGCAATAAACATCCAGACATACAAACTTTTGCATTTATATTAGTAGGATGAGTAAATGATGACTTTTCTCAATTTATCAACTGTCATGCCGCAATCACACATTCGCCCCTCCCTGCCCACCTTTGGCTACGTTATGCTACTAAACGCTACTCTTCTGGGACCTATTCTCTTCACTGCACACGGGGACAGAATTTTCTTACTCCAAAACTATGAAAATACCGTTGTTGAGTAGAATGATAACGTCCAAATCGCCCGTAGATTCACCCAGCTTCACTATTCGCCCAAAACGCGAGTCGCGAAGCGAATAGCGACCTTATGTCTACACATACGAGGTCGCTATTCGCCTGATCGCCTCGCTCGCTACTCGCGCGATGTGTGATTGCGGCACCATATTGTTATCAAGCCAATTTTTATAAATAGGCATTACACTGTGGACTCAGTGACAGCGGTCATTCTTATCCATTTCTTATCACTAAGCTGTTTTGTTGGACTCGGTTGATAAAGTATAATTTACAAACTTTCATTGTAATATCTGCTATTATTTTGTAAAGTAAGAATGTTTGTATTTTGTATATTCAACATACCTGTTTCTGATATTCAATGAATTCGGTGGAGGTAGCTTGCTTCATTGTGGTTGCTATGGCAGCGATGGCATGATTGTGGGGACCCCCTTGTAGCCCGGGGAAGACGGCCTGGTTGATCCGGGTCTCGAAGTCGTACATGACTTTAGTGCCATTGGGTTTTACGGAACGAACACCCTTGCGGTAGAAAATCACACCAGCCCGAGGACCTCGAAGCGTTTTGTGCGTGGTTGTAGTCACGATGTCACAGTACTCAAATGGACTGGGGATCACACCTGTATAGGGATATCAATAATTTGATCTGCATTAACATCGACATGGTTTATGGAAGTTTTATGAGTTTACACAGACTTATTATTATAAATCTGTTTATCCTTTCTTGTCCCAGTACCTAAACAATCTTCACCCAACTCTTTATTAAAATATACATTTTTAAATTTGAGATTTTTGCATTCACAATGCTATTTTTACACAATACTAAATAATATAATAGAAAAAATACGACTCGCACCAGATCAATACTCAGACGGGAATCGAACCCGCGACCTTTGGATATCCGGTCCAATGCTCTGACCGCTGAGTTACCGAGTCACTAGTGACATCATCGAATTTCTTCTAGTATATCCTACTCTTACGCTGCAAGCCAGCGTTATTTCACCAATGTGAGGAATTACCTCGACATTCAATTGAAATATCTTTCCAGATATTTGGCAATCGATTAAGATGAAATAGCTATATAATTTTTAAATTTGAGATTTTTGCATTCACAATGCTATTTTTACACAATACTAAATAATATAATAGAAAAATATAATATAATAGAAATTCGGCGATGTCACTAGTGACTCGGTAGCTCAGCGGTCAGAGCATTGGACCGGATATCCAAAGGTCGCGGGTTCGATTCCCGTCTGAGTATTGATCTGGTGCGAGTCGTATTTTTTCTATTATATTATTTAGTATTGTGTAAAAATATACATTTTAAAAAATGGCAGATTACGAAAGAAGTTGGTAATTAATAATGACAATATAATTAAGTAGAACAACATATTTTTAATGACGCTTAAAGTTTAAAAGATACGTCTTTAGATTAAGTTTTTGACAGTACATAGTCATACGTGACTATGTACTGTCAAAAACTGTTTACTATAACAGTCAGTTGCAAGAACGATCTTTAAAGTTAATGCTTCATTAAATGTATCGTCATCTTTTTCTTCTTTTAAAAGAAGTAAAGGACGGTGATACCTTTAATGACGCATTAACTTTAAAGATCGTTCTTGCAACTGACTGTTAGACAAGTAAACAAACTAAAGGATAAACAGACTTATAGCTGTGTCTTGATTGGTTTTGATTATTGGGTTTAAATCATAAACTTAATATTCCACTCGAATATTAAGTTTATGATTTAAATGAAGCATATAAGGCAAGTATAAATTCCTAAGGTCATCTTTTAAATTTTGATTGCCAAATGCCAAGAGTTGACTCGACTGTTTGAATTAAACAAAGTTTGAGCATACCAGCAGCAACTAATCCTGAGACGTGTGCCATATCAGCCATGAGGTACGCTCCATTCTGATCAGCAACCTGTCTAAACCGTTTGTAGTCTAAACATCTGGAATAACAGCTAATGCCAGCGATGATCAAACGAGGATTGAACAGTTTTGCTGACTCTGCTAACTTGTCATAATCAATCAATCCAGTTTTGGGATCAACCTGGAAAGAAATTTATTTTTAGAATAGCAAAATCATACCATGTATTAGGTACAATTCGGTCTAATTTATTATTTCTCCATTTCATCTATTGAGAAGAACAATATTGATCAGCTTTGTCAGTGAATAATAATATACTGATAACTAACGTCATTAAGATAATGCTTATGTCACACTATGTAATGTTAGTTAATGGTCTCTACTAAATATTTTCCTAACGATAGCCAGCGCGCTTATTGCGTCACAATAACTGTTGTAATAATAACAATAATTTAATACTAGCAACCCGCCCTCGCTTCGCTTTGGTTCCTTTATTTTCGCTCCAAAAGTCTGTACCCGTCCCGTTCGAGTCCCGTTACCATCGGTATGAGGAACGCGCTTGAATTTATTTTCGCGCGCGTAAACTTTTTGCGATAGCTCCTGAGATATTTATTTAAACCATATAGTGTAAAAAACTAAAATTATGTGCATGAAACGCTTAAGGTAACGAATGCATTTTATTTGTTCCGATTAAATACCTTTCCAATTACCACATTATTTGTGACCATTTAAAAAAAGTTAAAATGGCTATAGTAAGCTATCCTTAAAAGATAGACATATGCCGTCGCGGACTTTTTTGTAGACCTATAACAGAGAAACAATTCCTTCGTACATTATTTTGTTATAGCTCGAAAGGTTTAGGCAGCGTTTTCGAAGCAAGCTCCAAGACAGCTTAATTTTTGCCGACTTCTTCAACAATTATCGTCATATTTTTATCAATTTACATAAAATCTCAACTCATTATACACCTATAACCTTCCTCAGGAATTACTCTATCAATTGGTGAAAACCGCATGAAAATCAGTTCAGTAGTTTCCGAGTTTATCGCGAAAAGACAGACAGACAGACGCGGAGAGGGACTTTGTTTTATATTATGTAAGGATTTAACTGACAATCAATCTATTGTTTTTCTACTATACAGTAAAATAATATAAAGTAAGGTAAAACAAGTAGAAAATAATATGATTAATTTCTTCTCAATAGGCTAGTAGTTGTTGGTGTTTACAGTGATGCTGAGGATTTTAAACTAACCTTGTATGGCATGCTCTCAAAGAATATTGCTGTGGCCGAGATTTTTTTGGTGGGTGTGAAGAAACCGTGAGTCAAGTGGCCACCATCAGGTAGATCGAGCCCCATAATCCTGCCGTGAGGCTCCACTACTCCCGTGTACACTGCAAAATTAGCTGGAGAACCTGCAAAAACATCACCTTAGCTTAGCAATCACATCAGTTACATCACATACTATCATCACACAGATTTTGTTTTATATTTTTAACTAGCTTTCGCTGAGAGACAGAAAAAAAAACAGTTTTGGCTGAATCCAAAACTGTAGTACTGAAGTATTGACTATAGAACGCCCGCAAAAAAAATTTTTCACCAAATCTTTTGGACCTGTTACAGTTTTATATTATGTACTTGGCACACTGCTTTTATATCTCCTCTAAGGTATCCTCTAACTAAATCAAGGGTTGTCTGGAAGAGATCGCTTACAGCGATAAGACCACCTTTGCCAACCATAGTCTTAAGTTATAATTTATAACTATTCTTTTTAATATAATTGCACACATTATATTTATAAAGAGTTAATCAAACAATTAATCACCTTATTTCAAAATTAAACATTGTAAAATACCTACCTAGCTTCTTCATTTTCATAATACAGAAGTATCTTTTAATGCTTGATAATTTGTTATAAAAAATATAATGGAAATGATATCCATTAATTCATTAAATGCCATGTAGCCACATAAGGCCAGACAACAATGAAATGTCCATTGTGTCTCAATTTCCTGTACCTGATTGGTTAAAGCCATGTTTGCACTATTTTGCTTTGGTCAAAGGTGTTGGTAGTGTGTCAAGTCTGCCTGGCTAAATATTAAACGTAAAATAATTATTAGGTACCTGAATAAGGTTGAACATTTACTCCCCATTCTTCAGGACTAAGCTTATATGCCTCTAGAGATCGCTTCTGAGCTAATATTTCAATTTCATCAATGAACTCATTTCCACCATAGTACCTGTAAATAGAAATATAACATTAATTAAGTATTCATAAGAATTGTGTAATGGCACATGCAAAGTAGACTGCAGTTAAACAATAGCAACAGTTATAAAGTTGCCAACATTATTTTTAGTATTAATTCATTAAAAGTGAGGCGGTCACATGAGGCCGGACAACAATGGAGAATCTATTTTCTCATTTTGTCTGGCTTGATGGATTAAAATATTTTATGAGCACCTTAACTTAGTTGTCTTTGTAAATGAAGTGGCCAATAAACTATTATTATCACTATCACAGTGGAAACATCTGTTCAGCCATTTTTGAGCTATACTGTGTAACTTGACTTTGTTTTACTTAGGTATTTATTTAGATTATCATTTATACTACAAGGGAAGGGTGTTTTACTAGATTGTCCTTCTGATACGGAGGAAATTTTTATAGGTACTTACTTTGATTTCTGAGTGTTTTTATTCTGATTAATTTTCAGTTTTGAATTAAAAAAACAGACTTACCTCTGATTGGGCATTCCCTCAGAGTACTTATTGTGAAGACATGAACTGAGACATTGGAGGACAGGAACTGAAGTAAAGTTCTCTGAGGCAATCATCTCCAAGCCTGCCGTTTGACGCTGCTTCTCATTTTTAATGATTTCAAACAGCTCCGGGTCGGTTTCCCACAGATTTCCAGTTAAAAGTTTGTTGCTCATTGTTGCTGTGCGGTGAAGTGATCGAATAGAACAATTTGACTGAAATGAATAAAAATATGGTGAAAACGGAATTACAAGCTCCACTGTACAATATGGTATCTAACTATAGACTGAATGTATTCAGTAAACATATTAGTTAAATGAAGTTCAAGTAACTTGACCTTAGATTGATAAAGCATAACGCAATAGCAAATAAAAGTTAATTGTGTTCTGAGGTTGTAACGTTATTGCTTCATTGCATCGGCCTTTCAGGGTTTGCTCAGTCAAGCTAAAGTTACATTCTCTCTCACCATTGTTTCTCAATTCTCACTAAATATTAACTGCTTACCTATGTTTTAGTTTATGTGTTTGTGTATGTATGTTATTAGTAAACTTAATCATGAAAACTTTACACAAAGTTACTTGCTTAACCTAACCAAGCGAGCGTGTGTGTAGAAAACCGCGTAAACTCAATTTTGTTTGATTGAATAGGTACTTGAATTGAATAGAATTAGGCACATACAGAACAGCTAGTTATCTAGTTAATACATACCATTTGGTTAAAATTTGAGTGCAGCGTTAGACTTGAATATTTTTTAAACACTTGTGTATGTCCACTACATTTTCGGCTAATATCGAAAAACAAGTTCCCAATGTATTTACTTGACATTTTTTTACAAATATGCACTATTCTCACAGTTCACACACGAATTTACGGTCTTATTAAAGCAATTTCAATTTTATTATCGCCATTGGACGATAACCTAAAATGAACTTTAGTGACTGACTGGACTGACGTTGACGTCTGATCTGACGTAAGTCAGGGACAGTGTTGCCAACTAGATATTTTGAATTCCGCTGAAGCAAGATAGGATTTTCCGTTAAAATCCGTCAAATTATATATTTTTCCGTCAATGAAATCCGTCAAATAAAATGCCGATCTCTTCATCGGGTAAATCGTATGAGTAGCATGTCTTGCCTTTTTTTCAGGTAAAAATGTATTTTTAAACTGTATTGACCATATTTTCTGCACTTTTATTCCTTTGTTTTGATTTTATACCATGATAATTGATATTAGATTTCATTAGTACACAAATATGTAAAAAAACGTTTAATTTTAGTCAAAACTATTTTCGTCAGAAAACCGTTAGTCATCAAAATATACTTAACATTTACCCAAGAAATTCATGGTATTAAACACATATGTGACATGATTTTTTTAAATAGGAATGACTATGTACAACCCAGCCAGGTGAGTTTTAGATATGCTACAGTGAATCCGTCTGATGTTGAAAAAGTTATAAATACTTTATCATGCGAAAAAGCCCCAGGTTTAGATGGAATAAGGGTCAAAGATATTAAATACTTATGCAGGCAGATAAGTCCTATTTTAGCTCATTTTATGAATTTATGTGTAAGGAACGGTATTTATCCTGAGCAACTAAAAATGCATTTATAAGTCCGGGAGTCATCTAGAATATGTAAACTACCGCCCTATTGCCATACTGTCCGTTATCGACAAAATTGTTGAAAACTCATTGTTGGACAAATTAATATCTAAGTTTTAGAACGTCATAATATATTAACGAATACTCAGGGGCCTTATGAGCTCTTATAGCAGGGCTTATATTGAACTGCCTTACTTTTTCGTACTATGACCTCAACGGTTAGTATGAAAGCAGGCCTTAAGCAGGCCTGCTTTTGAACTGAACGGTTTCTTATTTGCTGATGGTAAGCCTCCAGCACGGTTTTCGGAAAGGGCGTAGCACCGTCTCGGCTCTCATTTCTTTTTCACATTGTGTTAATCAATGCCTAGATTCTGGTAAGCAATTAATAGCACTTTTTATAGATTATAAAAAAGCTTTCGACACATTAGACCACGATATTTTACTACAGGCGATGGCTGAATGTGGATTACGCGGTCCAACAAAGAAATGGTTTGAAAGATATTTATCTAACAGAAAAATACGCACGGTAGTAGGTGGAGTGTCTGGCGATGAAGCTATAGCCGGCCTCGGAGTGCCGACCGGGTCCTTGTTTGGGCCAGTAGGATATGTCATGCACGTTAACAGTGTCTCGAATGTAGTAAAAAACTGCGAGGTGTTTATGTATGCCGATGACATGTGTCTACTTTATGCCTCAAAGGATATTTCGGAAATACAAAAGTACTTGTCGGCCCTTTAATAATCCCTTAAGTCTCCTAATAGTGTATTACGCTTATGTGCGTAGCATTCTGGAGTGCGCCGCCCCTGTTTGGTCTCCTCGCTATGATGTTTATATCAAGAGCATCGAAAGTATACAAAAAAAGTTCGTCCGATATCTTAATTTCAAATATAGAAAAGTTGCTATTGATGCTGAATACGTGGAGATATGTCGAGCATTTAACATTCTAACATTATCGGAGCGTCGACAGGTGTTAGATATGGGCTTGCTATATGACATTATGCGCGGACGGTTGGACTGCCCAGAATTGGTGGAGCTAATCTTGCTGAGCGCCCTCCCACGGCGCACGAGGCATACTCGCCTGCTGCATGTTCCGCACCACTACACTAACTACGGATGGAATGCTGTATTCACCAGACTGCCTAAGACATATAATAATAAATTCAATGACATAGATATCTTTGTTGGTTCTAAATTGGCATTTCTAAACAACATCAAGAGTCATTTCGCACCACCCAAATGACAACCTAACTAAAAGCTATATTTGCTGGCGAGGGGAACGGGTGGAAGTATCAGGGGTTTTTTTTTTTGGTCGTATTTATGTTGGTTGATTTTAATATTAACATGGTGTTAATAATAATTATAGTTTTTATTCATGTTTATCGTACTTACATATATAATTATATATTTATCTAATGCATAATATATTTATAGTATAATATTCATATACTTATAGTATTATTTATTTCCTTTTCCATTTTTATTTTTGAGAGTGAGGCTTCCCTTGGGTACTTTATTTTTCTAAGTTTCTAACTTCTTAAATTCTAGTACTTACCACTTTGGTACTGATTTAAATAAAATAATAAAAAATGATAATAATAAATGTATCTTGTCACGCTTATTCGAGCGCAAAATGTTAAACCGTTGGATAGTCGTAATTGGCCTACACAATTGTTAAATGTGTTTGTAACTTTAAATGATATCGTGCTGTGTACTGTCCCTAATAAATAATAAAAAAAAATACATACAAAAAGACTTTGAGGGTATTACAGAGTGGGCACATGACAACGGTATCATTTTAAATTTTTCAAAAACAAAATGCATCCACATACATTCGCCTTATAATCGGCAAGCTAAAGCTGTCAACAGTGAAGATCTTGCTATAAAAGGACACACATACGAATGTTTGCACACGAACAAACTTAACTGTACCTGACCTGTGACAAACTAGAATATGTTGATACTTTTAAATACCTAGGTCTAGTTGTAGACACACACTTTAATTGGAAAACTCACGTAAATGTTATCTGTAATAGGTTAAGATCCGTACTAGGGAAGTTCTTTCAATTGAAGTGTTTGTTGCATAAAGATACACTACTGATGGTTTATTATGCACTGGCGGACTCGCTTATCAGTTACGGATTTGTTGTGTACGGGCGAACGTTTATGACTTACCTACAAAATATTAAGAATTTACAAATAAGACTACTTAAATTCTTAGTAAGTAAAAACGTAAAACAAATGTGTAACAAAGAATATCACAAATTATTTAAATTATGTAAAATTAATATAACCCATGGATAAAAAGGTTGAATTTTTGATAGGATTAGAACAGTACTACTGTGACCAGTATAAAGTCAATGTTGAAAATAGATATAATACAAGAAGTGTATGATAGAAGAAATTCGTTATTCCCAGGGCTAATAACTATTATGGAAAAAGATTGTCAAAATTTGTAATACCAAAATTATTTAATAAGATAGATTTACTGAGACAGGACCATAAATTAAGTAAAAACTTGTTAAAGACAAGATTGAAGGGTGTGTTTCTCGATAGATTAGATTAGCTATTAACATTATTATTTATTGTTACAAATTCCTTGTAAAAGAACTGTGAAGAAGGGTAGGTTAATATAGTTAAAAAAGAGCGCATCTCGCCATCAAACTTTAAAGTTTGGCGAGTGATTTTTAAATTGTATTTTTTTGTATTTATTTTGGTAACAATAAAAAAAAAATATTTTCTCCCGTTAGTGTCAGACCCTAATCCGTTAAATCTGACGGGAAATCCGTTAAGTTGGCAACACCAGTCAAGGGCCCTACCGCGGCGGAATTTTTCGAAGTATTGCTTTCTCTGTGTATCGGGTCTGCCGAGTCTTACGTATAGTATTGCTTTCTCTGTGCTGCCGAGCTTCAAGATGGTAGGAAAACATAGACGATTCAAAAGTACCTACAATAATTAAGTTTATTTGAATAAAGTTTATTTGACTTCAGGCTTCAACTTAAAACAGATAAATCGGAAGTAAGGAATTTCGTATTTGTAATATTTGCCGAAGTTATTTGGAAGATATCGATTGTGACATGAATTGGGGTTTACCATTTTGGTCTTGAGGCTCGATTTATCTGTTTTAATTTGAAGCCAGGCAGCCTTTTAAAGTTAGTTGCGTTAACCGGTACGGCCCCAGGGAGGGAGGGGTTTTTGTCTTGTATCTGTTTTTAGCGGAAGCCAAAGGCAACTGTAAAGGATACGGTACGATTGATCTGTGCGATCCGTCGTTTCAGACCGATCGAAACGACGAATCAACAGTGTACCTATACACTGTTGATTCGTCGTTTCGATTCGTCAAGAATTCAAGATCGTGAACGATTCGATGTTTGTCTCAGTCTGACGTCTTTTGGATGGAACCTTAATTCATTTAAAATATTTTCATGCGAATACTGATTTCGCTTTAATAGCCATTTGTGATTTGGCTATCATATTAAAATCGAGTGAAATTCCAGTTTACAAACGTTAACCCACACTTTTCTAGGTTTTTTCTTCTGTAACTGAATCAAAGTTACCACCGCATAGGTAGGTAAGTACCTAAGGAAAAGAAGTTCGTTTTCCATTTTAAACGGGCACGAATTAAATTAATCCATCACTAAAAATAATATAAAAAATAAATTAAAGTTACACTTCTTGAACAGCCTGTAGCAGCGATGCATCATGCATGCCTGTGCATTTTGCACATTGCGCGTGACCTTCAATCGCTCGCCCGCGTCAACCGCACTCACTATCTCCCTGTCTCCCTCACGCAAAGAATATTTGCTCCGATGCGGTTCATACTTGTTTACTTACTTGGGTACACGACATATTATGAGACAATAGAATATTGTATTACGTTACGAATCTATATAGTATTAATCATATGAAATAGCTGTAGCGAACTCAACTTTGTAGCACGCCAGACAAATCTCTGTGGTTTATGGTGTGTTTTTCAAATATTTAATTTGTATTTTGTTAATTAAATAAATAAAAAAAAAAAATAAAAAAAAAATTGAGTATGTAGGTAAGTACATACATCTTTATCGTTCCTTACAAATAAGTAAGTAAATGATCGATCGTAACGACCAATCGTTTCATGTATATGTAATACATGTGCATGTGTGTGTGTGACCAATCGTTTCATGTATAGGTATGTCACATGTGCGGCATTTTTGAAGCGATTGATCGTTACGAATTACGATTAACGTCAGATTGATCGTAACGATGAATTGTACAGTATATGGGGCCCTAGGTATGGTACAAAACACCATACGTTGGAATACCTATACTCGTTTCGGTTGTATAGTAGGTAATAATAGATTGAACTCCCATATAATGTAATGTAGGGTGGGTTAGTTTGCTTGATTTTATTCGTTACTTCGGTTTTCATTATTTTATTCATTTCAATTTTCAATCCCATGCTTGAGTGGTGAGTCCACTAGCGCCACCAATCAGGAAACAATCATTACAACGAAACAACTAGGTACACAGACGAGT
This sequence comes from Agriphila straminella, assembly GCA_950108535.1. Taxonomy (NCBI): domain Eukaryota; kingdom Metazoa; phylum Arthropoda; class Insecta; order Lepidoptera; family Crambidae; genus Agriphila; species Agriphila straminella. Next base: position 6,355,642 of record OX467314.1, read on the forward strand.
TCATTAATATGTTGGCACTTTTGACAGCTCATCAACCTTTTTGGCTTTATTATAAAGGTCAACAGCCTGTCAAAAATGCCAACATATTAATGAACTTGACTGTACCTATAAAATTTTCGTGGTGCTGTTTTTGCAGTTCATTTAAATTAATACACGCATAAGTACAAAAATATTTTCTAACTAGTATTAAGTATAGGTAATTAACTACTAGTTTTTTTATATTTTAATTGAACATACCTTACATACCCTCCTAGAGCCTCCTAGTTATTTTTACTTGACTATTAATAATCCGCTAACTGCCACAACCACGTACTACAACTACTACACGTACCTATAGGTACTACCTACTTCAACGTAGTACTTATAATTTCCTTGACCTAGGTATACTTATTTAAAAAAAAAAGTTTTGACATTTTGTCTTGAAACTTTTTTTTAATACCATGTTGTGGCATTGTTGTGGCATAGATATTGTGGCTGTGGCAAAGGTATAATCTCTATTCTGCTGTTACTTTCATACATTTGTGAAGTCGAAGAGACTTTGATTTTTTTAAATTTTCACGCAACTTAAAATTCTGAAACTTTATTCTATTACTAAAAGACCTTATTTCCTACCTATAGAAAAATATTCAACAATTTGATTTTTCTTGAACATTTCCCATTGTTAAGAAAAAAGCAAGAAAACACATTATTTCTTGAAACATTTATTCTTTCTTATGATACCTAGTCATAGAGGATATAATACTTGGTCATTACATTTAATTTGCTGCGTTTATTCTCTTACGTAATAAGTAGGTAATTTATTTCAGTTTAAGTACATTTTAAATTCTGTTTCTGACATTTTTTTATTTTACAAATACGAAACACTTTAGGCGAATAGGATCTACACTGACTTATTTGTAGTAGGTAGTTCAGTTTAAGTACATTTTAAATTCTGTTTCTGACATTTTTTTATTTTACAAATACGAAACACTTTAGGCGAATAGGATCTACACTGACTTATTTGTAGTAGTAGTACCTAAATAAAGTGCTATAGATTCTTAATTAAAATTCGGATAAATAACATTCAAAGACGTCATTTAAGTAGGTATACACGTTACATTTTGTAGGTATGTTTTTGAACACACACTATAGTTATTATACTTACCTACTTTATAAGTGACTACTTACTTAGGTGTCTAAAATTTATAGTGATGCAAATAAATACCTACCAAAAATCGCATCACAATATTTCTCGACAATCTACACTGTAGATTATACAATAGTATATTATATTATATATTATATAATAGTAACGAGATGGCGTTGTTCCGATTCCATACTATATCGCGTCGAATAAGTAAGAAAACTCGCACTAAGCACTCAGACCTACAGTTAGGGTTACCATCCGTCCGGATTAGTCCGGACATGTCCGGACTTTTAGACTGGACTTTGTCCGGCTTTGTAATTTGTCGTTAGTTAAAAAACATACATTAGTAGTAGTGTTCGAAAGAGAAGTCTCAAAATGTATGGAGTCTGGATCTTTCTGAAAATGTCCGGACTTTTCTTGTCCTGTCCGGATTTTTGTCAGGACTTTTCAAATTTCTCAATGGTAACCCTACCTACAGTTCAACATAATGTCCGTAAACACCTTAATGTCCGACAGTAAATTGCTTTCAGGCGGTTTACCTACGTTTCAGAAACGTTTGTACGTATCACAAAACGGATGCTCTACTCGTTTTCATGGATAGATGATAGGTTGTCGCTTGTCGCTTGTGGCCTGCTGTACCTACTCCTTGACCGCGTCCGGCGTCGGTCGACATAAGCGGCTCTTAACACGTCTATTATTGTTTAAGTACCTATACACGTATAATACAGCATGTACAGGATTTTTATCCTTTTTTATTTTCAGAATATAAACATTACAACACGCGACCAAAAGGGCCCGGCGTAGTTACAAGAGTGACATAAAAAACAAAAAATCTTTCTCGAAATGAACCTAAATAAATGTGAAATTATTTCCATCGTAAAATAGAGAAAATATTACTAGGTAGGTATCCATAGTTAATAGGCAGAAAAATAGAGCTTAGAGTTTTGTATTTCTAATTCGTAAAATCACCTGTCCTTTTAACAGGGTTTTTTATCACAGATTTCTTAAAAAATATGTAGGTACCTACCAGGTAGTTACGTTTTTTTCTAACCTGAGGGCCTAGCCAAAGTAACATCGGCAAATCTTCGTTATCGCTTCGCTTTCGAAACATGTATGGGATTGACATAAGGTTTCGTTAACATTCGAATTTTAAAACGTCAAATCCATACATGTTTCGAAGCGAAGCGATAACGAAATTTTGCAAATGTTACTTTGGCTAGGGGGGCTGGCTTTGGTATTAGATATAATTATCGAATTACCACAAAAATAATAAACTAATCTCAAGATATCTATTGTCTATCTGTGTCTCTAGGTAGTATTAGGTATACATTAGGTACACAAATCGTTATTACCTATTTCAATGTGCATGTCACATATTGACATAAATATTTATTATTTCAATGTGCATGTCACATGTTGGCATAAATATTTTACAACTTATAATTTTATTTTTCTCAAACATGCTTGGAAATTCGATCATTATTTTGACAACCTTCTTCGTGCTAAATCGGAGTTTACGGACTGACCTTAACCGCGCCGGCAATCTTAGTATAAGAATCCATTACTAACGTGTAATAATGGATTTTCATACAAAAATTGCCGGCGTCTGACCGGCAATGTTTCTATTAAAACTCGTTACGCACGTGTAATTCAGAAATGGAGCGAACTTTTTAATGAATCACGAATAATGGGTATCAAATGAAAGGCCTTGATGAGCGAGCACAATCCAATTTTTTTTTTTAATATTAGGTATATGGGTATCAAATGAAAGGCCTTGATGAGCACATTCCAAAATTATGAAAAAAAAAGGAAAAAAAAAGAAAAAAAACCTTTTTTTTAATACCTAGGTATATGGGTATCAAATGAAAGGTCTTGATGAGCACATTCCAAAAATATGAAAAAAAACGAAAAAAAACTTTTTTTTAATATTAGGTATATGGGTATTAAATGAAAGGCCTTGATGAGTACATTCCAAAAAACTGGAAAAAAAATAAAAAACGAAAAAACTGGAAAAAAAAAATTTTTTTCAACATGGGTATCAAATAAAAGGCCTTGATGTGCACATTCCAAAAAAATAAAGAAACTGGCTCCTTTCTTCTTTTTTCAATTTTTTGCTTTAATTTTTATAAAAATTAAAAGTTAAAAAAACCTTCTTGGTTTGAATTTCCGCGCATTATTTGAGAAAAGTACTATACAAGCCTTGGCCGCAACTAGGCATTGATGGACTCACGTATGTGTGCCTCGGCTTCGCCTCGGCCCACATTTTCACGTTCATCCTTCAATGCCTGTCTTGCGTGCCGCTGCAGTAATGTACTAATAAAACTGTACGGAGGTAAGGTACATTTATCCATTATAAGTAGCCCTTACCTAATTTTAGGCACCAGTGGCGAGGAGTGAAATTATGGCAAAGGTATTTAAGCCGTTCTACAAAAATGTTATGATCTGCCTAGGTACTTATTGTCTAATTTTCAATGTCCATCGCAATCGCTTTCATTTGACAGATGGAAGTGACACATTGCTGCATTTCTTTGGTAAGTTTTTATTTGTGCCAAAAGAAGCATCAAGTAGGTAGGTACCTATCACATCCTGAAAGCGATTGCTAGAGATTTTGAAATTAGACAATTAGCCCTCATCTACGAACACTTAGTTCGTTGCTCTGCATAGTAGATCGGTGGGGTGGGAGTGGGACCGTGGGATTTATAAAAAGTAAGCCGATGGGAATCGGATTGTATGGACCCTTCGCCACTGATAGGTACAGACCTAACACAAGTTAGCACATCGAGATATTAAGGTACAATGATTATATCGAAGCATCGAAAATTAAGCAATGTTTTCTTTAAATTAAATATTGTTAATAACACATTATTTGTAGTTATATTAACTATTCATAACGTCATCGTCATAAAAAAACTTGACAAAATGTGTTAGGTACAATCATAATTAATATAATTTTGATACGGTCTATTCTATAAACGTGTAGGTACCTATAGGTACTTACTGAAAAAAGATGTTCGTTACTGAAGACATTTAATTTTACGAACACAACTGTTCAAAAAGCTAAAGCTTTTACCCAGAAGTAATCTCGAATATTAGTTCGATATAGGTACTTAGTCCTTCAGTGGGTTTTACTTAAGCTCAGATTTTTACTATAGGATAGGATCATAGGACTGATAGTCATAGCACAAACAAGTAAGTCGTAATACGTAAGGTCGTATTGTATTGTATGTTCGCATTCGTAGAACAGCGCGCACTACAAAAGTTACAATACGTAGGTAGCGCGCTCGATGCTACGGCATTCTGTGCTACGGTTACATAGAACACCAAGTGCTACGCGACTACGAGTGTTTGTAGTATTTTGAAGAAAATATGTTTTTTCTTGTAATTCATTTGCTGCTTCATTCATTTCGCAGTTTCTGCTCAGAATTACTGGCTGAATTTTTTTTTTAGACAAGTTGGTTACCAACCTTGAATAAGATCACTTTTACCTGTAACAATAATCTGATCTTGTTAGGAGAAGCGGTAGAAGTTGTCTTCCGTTGTTGGTAGAGCATGTACCTAGTACGGGAGGTGGTCACTGAATGAGCATGCGAGGGCGTTAACGCGTGCCACGCAAATTCCTTTTACAATAGGTAGATATTTACTTAAATAAATTAACATTTTGCATTTACGCGTTGATGTATACCTCCTGAGATTTTGTTATAGGATAGTCTTTGGGTGGTAATTTAAAACTGTTTCTTATGTAGGAGAAGCGGTGGAAGTTGTAATAATATTCTTTGCCGTCCGGCGAGTACTGCGGGTACAACGTATAGTCCGGGAGGTGGTCGGCAAATGAGTCCGCGAGGGCGTGCCTCGCAAACTCTTCCTTATATCGTCATGACTGCTCCTTATAAGCTTTTCTCTTCGAACATTTTTCTCTCAAAATGTAGCACAGAGCGATCGCTATGAGCACCGCGATTGCTATTGCCATGCTTATGCTAATCCAGATGATCTCTTCATTGATACCGCTCGTCGATTTTCCTGTAGAAAAAAACACATTTGAGAAACCATGCCGTTCATGACATTTTAAATATGTATTTGTAACACAAAAAGTGTTACTGAAGAGGTGTTTATCTCTACGTATTTAGAGAAATAATTTATTTATTTATATACTCTTTATTGTATACACACAGAACAAACAAGTAACAATACAAACATAAAGGAGACATACAAATGGCGGCCTTATCACTAAAAAGCGATTTCTTCCAGGCAACCTTGGGATGGACAGGAATTAAGATAAATGTGATGGGGTAGTTGGACGTGTGCAAATAATAATAATAATAATAAAGCCGCAGGGCAGCTTGTGGCGAGCTGTTGGTGAGTAGCGACACCACGGACCCGAAAGCTCCCGGGAGTCGATCCAGGCCCTCGTCCCCGCAGCAGGGGTGGACCCCAAGGGGGCCTGCGGACTCCCGCCCCTGGCTCGCCTTCAACGGCCGGCCAGGGTGGAGTCGTTAGAGCTATACGCTCGCAGGGTGGAAGTGAAACATGCATAAGACGCGAGTTGGCACATTGTCGCTTGTACAGTGGGTAGAAAGCGGTGCACACCTCTCCACACCCTGAGTCGCCCGCGCCGGTGTTGCGCCCCGGTCGGCGGTTGCTGACCAGTTTGGGGTGCCCATCTAGCGGGCGGCGAGCCACCTTCCGCCGACGGTTCGAGTTTGTGAGATGTAGGAAAAGGCGGAAGTCCGTAATCTCACCCCATAGCCCAGTATTCCAATCCACTATCCATTTATCCAATAGCCCATTTGTTTATTTTTATGTATTCTCACACTCGCAATAGTCTATGTACCTGCCGGGGTCCGCTTCCGTCTGCGCACTTTTGCGTGTAGTGGGGAGCGGATCCCGGCATGTGCATCACACACTTCACATTATATTAAAACAGTCTCAAAGGTCCTCTACGTGTTGGACCCATGTCCCCACGCAAGCCTGGCAAAAGGACCGGGCTCCGGCCCGAGAGTTTCAGCAGAGATAATAATAAAAATGTTTATTTTCTCTCTCATAATAATGTTACATTTACAGCTTAAGACTAAGAACAACATTTTTAACATATTATGAAGATTGAGAGAGACTTGGTGCCCAAACTAGGCCGAAGCCTGTATCTCAGGTCACCAGTACCCTCCTCCTCGCAAGGTGGCTACACGGAATTTACAGTAATAAGGGGTTTACACAATACTAAGAGAAATACATTTTACATACACTGCGATATACTCAAAACTGACGATCATTATTATTATAAATGATTATAATTTACAAATGCGGGTATATTGTAGGTAAGTACCAAAAGGTTAAACAAAATATACATTTCTCGTTGGTTTTCCCTCTAGGCACATGTTTGTATAGTAGAATAGTAATCCAAGCATTACGATAAGGGAAAGAAATTGTGCAAACAAAATAAAGGGCATGGACCGCACTTCGATAGGATAGAGGTCGTACCTATGTACACAAAATGGAGAAGGGAAAACTCAGCTATTTGATTTACAAAAATATGTATTCGAGTCTGTAAAGAGTTGTTTGTTGTTACGTGACAATACGGTATAAAATCAAGTTTTGCCTAGCTACGGAAATGAACCAATGCGAATTCATGGGCGTTCGCAGTTAATCCTACTGTTTGACTTTGTTATATTGAAATAATTCGTGGATGTTATTTAAAAGACTCTTATTTTGGATTAATATCTAATTTTTATGATGTTTGTTCTGTTCAGAAGTAAATAAGGATTTAAAATTAGGTAGGTAGGTATTATACACCTCAATCTATATTAACCCTCAATCACTCACAATAATAGCTGCTACTTACTGATTTTACCAAATCATTATTGATGTGGTTTTTATTTTGGCCTGTTTTGTTTGTTTGGACTTCGAGCAACGCGTTCGGATAAGATAAGAATGCTCTACCTACATCATGCCAAAAGGTCAATCAGTGTTTGTTAACAAAAATTACGATAAGGACAATATATTTTGACTACTTATGAGAAGAGAATCGAATATGGCAGTAGGTGTGTATTATACAGAGTGTCCCAAAACTTTTAAAACTTCTTTGAAGGCAGTATTAACCACTTTATTTTTTTAATCAAAATGAAGTCTTCTTTCTGTAAAATTTCTTATCTTCAATATTTAAGGTAATTTCCCTCCATGTGGCAAAGGTTTTATTTCGGTAAAATTGACATGAAAAACGTGTCCGTGAATAGATAATTTGTGTTCTTTAGTTAATCCCTATTTCATTGTTACAGCTATAATATTGTACCCTAGATATTTACAACTGAGTTGAATGTGGACACTGAATAATGGATTGAAGTTGACAACAGATTGCTTCGTAATATCGATGCAGCCTTCGATCACAGCATTTCGCTTCTCGGTGGCGGCAAAAATTTTATGTACCCACCCAACACTGTATTAGATCAATAAAAACCGGTCAAGTGCGAGTCGGACTCGCGCACGAAGGGTTCCGTACCAAAAAACTCACTAGAGACTGATTCCAATATCCTATGGGGCATTTGTATATGATCCATATGCTAATGATTTGATTGAATTCGATCGGTACGGTATGTTATTAAATTGACATTTGACCATACTCTTGCTTTTTACAATCAATCTGGGTGCCAACAACTTTTTACGTATCTCTACTCTAGGTATTGTCAATGCTATCACGTTGAATAACGCAAGCTACCTTTATCAAAATGCATTTCGCCCTTCTCTTTGTGCATTCACGATGAGTCAGGCGCGGTCCGAAGGGGGGGGGGGTCACAGGGGACATGACCCCCCTAAAATTGTACATGTCAAATAGAAAAATCTTCTAAATATTTACAAAATAAAAAAAGCAATTCTATAGGTACTTATTGACCCCCCCCAAAATTTCAGGCTGCGACCGCGCCTGATGAGTTTCCCCACAATGGATAACCACATCACCATCTAAGCGATGCATTGTTATAGCCACGGATATTTTGTTTAAAGTTGGTGAATACTCGGTAACCCCACGTGGATTAGTTAATTCGAAACGTTGCTGTCGTAAAAGTGTAAGGTGGTGTCGAAACAAAACTGAAGGTGTATTGTAATCTAACCGCCTTTGTGGTCTAGTGGTTCTTCAAGTCCGTCTGGCTAGCTTACCTAAGTCTGACGTCATAACAACAATTCAAAAATTGTTGTTTTACGGCAGTTAGAGGTATAGCCGCAGTTTCTCAGTGATCTCTCGGTCTTATCGCTTAACATCAGGTGAGGCGAAGGCTAAGCACTATATCCCGTTTGCATAAAAAATGTTTACCTCCCATCTTGTTGGAGTAGCCGCCTGCCTTGCCGGCGACCCGGGCAGAAGCCCCGCCGACGACGATTAACACCGTCGCGCCTATTAAAAAAAAGTTATTCCGTGATTAGGTTGTATATCTGGATGAGACCGGAGAATGTATGGAAAGTTTACTGGAAACTAAAATTAACTATTCATGATATTTATAATTTTAAAATCTGGTTAATAAATCTGGTTTTAGAATTATAAATATCATGAATAGGTAATTTTAGTTTCCAGTAAACTTTCCATACACTCCAAAGTTAACTTCCTATAATGGGGTATGGCTGAAAAAAATCAAATTAGCTGAATATTTTTTTATAGGTTGACTTTTTTATAATCTCCATTCTGCTGCTACTTTCGTACATTTGCGAAGACGAAATGATTTTTCAGACATTCCCCATTGGGAAACGATTCGATTACACCTACATAAAAACGGAAATAAAGTACGAAAACTGAAACTAACCTTTCAGGACGGCCATTTTAAGGGAGATGTTACACCGTTTTCCGTCAAACATTGAGATGTTTTGGTATGCTGCTTCTCTGGTTACATTTCCCGCGTCTTTGTTATCATTTCGCCACAACACCTGAAACAAAGAAGAGTTTGTGAAACCCAACTCTAGAGGCATGTTGACTGTAACATAGCTTTGGTATCATGAGACAAACAAAAGAAAATTACATGAACTACTACTATGCCTTTAGACAGTTCAGCAATAAAATGTACTAAGCAATACAGGAATATATTGCTGTTAAACAAAATGCTGCATGGAAACACAAAAATTCGGAAATCTAAAATAATAATGAAATGCTGATCGTTAATGCATGAGCGCATCGCTGGAGAACGGATATGTCAATGTTTTTCTCAATTATTCATAATTATTTATTAAATCAGGCTTTTGTAACTCAAGACTCAAACTCACAATTCAAACAATGGATGTGTTATATCTTTATTTCATTTAAGATCACGGAAAAGATGAAAAAAAATAACGGTTTTTAGGAATCTAAAAACGGCCATAACCTTGGTTTTTCAAATAGGAAGATTTTCACAAATTACCTAATCCGCACCATACATTGTTTGCCTTACAAATAAAAGTCTATGCTGTTACAATTTCTGTGTTGGTGTTCCACAATAGGACTAAATGATTTGTTGTGCTGTAAATAGGTACCTAGAACACAAACATTAGATATTAAAATTTGGACGACAATGTCGTACGTCGGCTCTAGTTCTGTAAATAAAATAATATCTTGAATTGAAGAATGTTATGCCATTTTATAGCAATATTCATCAACTATTGTATAATATAAGATTTGTAAAGACTTAAGTTAAGCTTTTGATCTGTTTAGAACAACTTCCTGTATTTAAACTTAACGTAAAATTTTGAACAGATATTAAATGAAAATGGTCCCAAAGTAATTTAAGTTGTTTCCAGTAAATGTAGGGTTGATTATTTCCCGAGAGCCTCGACCCCTGTTCATGCCCTAAATTTCAGAGAACGAGAATCACGACTCGTGTTTGTGAGTAAACGGTGTTCATGTTCTTTCATATAAATACCTAATCTAAATCATTTTTTTTTTGTAATCTGACGATTCTTACAAATATTACTATATTTTAGTTTTACTACTGTAGTTACCTGTTCAATTTTTCCTCATAGAAAGAGCTTTCCGTATCGTAATCTTGTTAACTTTTTCCGAGAAAGGGTGATACAAGAGCTTAATAAAGTTAACTGGTTAGGGGAGACTGTAACTTGTTTCGCAGCCTTAAATAAGTTCACAGACATCAATTAGGTACCTACTTCAAAGAAGCTTGCCTAGTTGTGGTAGTAAACTTATTTAGTGCAAAACTTTTAGGCCAGCATAGGGTACAAACGTAATATACGCTTAACCATCGCTTAACAATCACAAATCACACCAATTATTTAGTCGCAAACTGAGCAAAGCTTATATAAACTTATATAAACGTTTTCTCGGTGACAAAATGTTTATGCTCATCAAACAAGTAGGTATTATGCTCCTATCAGGATTCGAACCCGGAGTTTTCGGCTAAGGAATCAGGATAGCGATCGTTGTCACGTCTTTCAAATAGTTCAAAAAATGTTCAAAAGATTCGATTACTTTGAGAAAAACATGATAGTGTCAGTTTCGTAAATGTAGGCCTTATATTTATCTTTTTCAAGTTTTAGCTTGAAGTGTAATTTTAAAACCGACTTCAAAAAACCTGCCTCTAAAAAAAGGAAGAAATAATATACAAATCATTAGATACGCATAATCATTGTTATAATAAAACACGTCTATTAAAGTCGGGTGGGGCTGGAGAACATCTTCCTTTTTTTATTCTAAAAGCCCCACCCGACTTCAATTGACGTGTTTTATTATAACAATGATAATGCGTATCTAATGATTTGTATATTATTTCTTCCTTTTTTTTAGAGGCAGGTTTTTTGAAGTCGGTTTTTTGTTTTTTAAACAATTTTTTTATTTTTAGTGTAAGTACCTTCTGCATTAGGTAGTGTAGGTATATTATTTAGGTAGAAAAATCGGCTCAGCCAAACGTGAGATAATCGCGGAGAAACATACATACATACAAACTGAAAACTTACCTCCTTTTTTTGAAGTCGGTTAAAAAGACAACACAACGGTATCCCTTCCCCAACAAAAAAAACATCTAATTCGGTTCATAAATAACAAAATTGTCAAGTTAGTTGATTTAATATCATAGTATTTTCAGGATTACTTGTAAAAAAAAAAAATGGGACCATCTCGCAAGAAAATTCAATCGAACAAAAAAAAAAATATCGAAATCGGTCCATAAATGTCGAAGATACGCGCGAACAACGATATACAATCGAATTGAGAACCTCCTCCTTTTGATGAAGTCGGTTAAAAAGTGAAAGTAAATTGTAAAATAGATTAGGTAAATTCTGGGTTGGGCTTTAACTGTTGCCAAGGAGTTGATATGGAAATGTATGGCGGTGCCAAACAGTCGCCAAGTATTGTTTGTTTGTTGGGTAAAAATGTCTTTTAGATTTTTGGCAACATTAGTTTTCTGGTGTGGTTTGGTGCTTTAAACACGCTGCTGTACTAATCCACTCGTTAAATGGACGTTTAATATACTGTTAAAACAAACACGGGTCATAAATTCCTAACCTAAGTAGTGCTTTTATTCAAATATTTTACCAAAAGTTAATAACTTACAATTTGACTTTCAGAAAGAAAATTTTGAAGAGTGAATGACTAATAAATAAAATAATGTAAGAATTGTTAAAGAAGGCCATCATATTACATATACTTACGAACTTAGAAAGTTGGAACATTTAGAGCTCACAACGTGGCGCTCTTGAAAGCTCTTTGGCTAATCTTGTTAGTTACTTTATCCGTTGGAAGAGGGACAGCTTAAATTTAAATGTTCCAAACAAAAGTAAGTTATTGAATTTTTAGATTTTAGACATTCACAATGCAATTTTTACATCTGTAAAGATGTTGCATTAGAATGTCGAAGGTATTTCCTCACATTGATGAAATAACGCTAGTTTAAGCCTACCGGTAACGATCAATTGCGATTGTCAATGCCATTGTTGGAGCAATTAATTGACAATTGCTTCATTCTCACGCGTAAACGATCAATTTTCGCGCGTCAATGACGTAAAAATTGACAATTGCAATTAATTGTTACCGGCGGGCTTTACAGCGAAAACGTAAAATAGTTAATTGGCCAGGTTCGAGTCCCGTTTGAGATGTTATGGGTGAGTCGATTTTTTCTAGTAAGTAAGTATATTAATCTTAAAAGTGCGTTATTACAATTTCTACTTAACATTGACATATATTTACATTTACACGCTTTTAATAAGTAACGCCTGAAAATTGTGCATATTTTAATTTAGGGATTAATTGACCCTCTTTATCCATGTAAGGTTTTTTTTAAACCATGTAAATCTCGATCTAATACCGATGTGTCTTGACTAGTATACAAAGCCTAATGTACCTGTCCATGTTGATGGTAGTCTCGAAATATAATATCAAGCTGATTCCACAAGCGAACCACGTGCATATTACATGAAAGTCGCTAAAATAGCTTCATGTGTTGGATCCACCCAGCTCACGCAACTTAAATAAGTATTTTCCAAGTAGAGTGTTTTTACTTTACAATACTCAAAAATGATTTCCTAAGATAGGTATTTATTTATTTATACTTTTAATGCATTAAAATCATTGTGAATTATGTTTGTCTTTTGATTTAGCAAAAAGTATGAGATCTCGGAGAGGAGATGTAATTTCCATCGGCATTAGAAACAAAAGATACGGTAGCTAAAGTAATAGGAAACCGAGTCAAGGTTGTCCGTGTGCGTTATTCCCAGTGGAGCTATTAACACGGACGAGGGCCGCCCATAAACATAAGGAAAACACTTCGTTTGAGAGCTTTTGTCGACGATTCGTCCAATTCTTTAACACGTGTCTGCAAATACTTATTTGCTTTCAATTTTCTCTCAATTTCTCTTTTTCATTTATTTCTCGCAAAGAGAATCAAAAATTTAATAATGTTCGCTATCAAAACAGAAAAGACCTACCATTTAAAAATAGCTGAAGTCACTGTAACATCAAAATATTTACAGAGTTTTCTCGTAAAGACGGAATTACGGAGATGCTTAGACAAGGCGAGTGGAAAACAAAATGATTCTGAATTCGTTGGTGTTTATTGAATGTGATGATGATTTCATAGAATGATTCTATATTTACTTACTTCCACACCTCTTGTATCGTTACAAACATTTTGCTTCTCTATGTAAGTAACTGTACAATTTTGCATAATATGTAAAGTTTAACAAAGAAAATCAAATGCTTAAATATAAGGTGGAACCAATTATGTGATGATACTGAAACAGGTATAGTATTGCTAAGACTGAACAACATTCTTCAAGAAACATAGTTCGAAAAATGATTTTTTTTCGCCTTTCCATAGTAAGTTGGTCAGCAGCTGACCAATACATTTTGTATGGGAGAATGTTTTTTTTTTCGTTTTTTGACCTAAGTATGTTCCATGGAGAAAATTGTTTAGTTTAAGCAACACTATCACCTGTTTCAGTATCATCACAATATTTGGTACCACCTTATATTCAAGCATTTGATTTTCTTTGTTAAACTTTGAAAATATACCTACTTAGTTGCGCGGAGTTGGACCAAAACATCAGTTGAAAAGAAAAATTTAAAGAAAAAACCTTTACATATTATGCAAAATTGTACAGTTACTTACATAGAGAAGCAAAATGTTTGTAACGACGTGAGACTTGTGGGAGTTAAGTCAGAGAATCTAAAGTACATGAGTAGAAACTATTCCACGGCTGTCACTGACGAATACCTACCGTCTAATGTAGTGACTGATGGTTGCATGAAGTTGATTTGTTCTTCCATCAGTCAAACATAATTCATGACTGATGGAATTGAATGATGCTTGCATGAGCATGTAATGGCTGCCTAAGCGGGAAGTTATCTACATGTATGTTTATTTGTCAGTTGCGCTATCGTAGTAGGGCAGTCTAAACTAAAGCAACCCATTCTCTGTTTATTTTAATTGCTTAGAGGTACCTACTACATAATGTTACGTTAAAACCCTATTACCATCTCCATGAATAGTTGAGATAACTATGTGCACCAACAGTGTCAGTATATTGTCAGACTGAAAGGTACCTTTTACAAAACTACTAATAAAGTAAAAATATTGCAATTAAAGAAATCAAAACAAGGTATATCTAAGTTATGAAATTTGTGTTTTGAGCTTACTCAAAACACAAATTTCATAACTTAGATATACCTTGTTTTGATTTCTTAAAGTGCCATTCATACAGACAATAATCAACATATTTTATATATATACAACGCCTTTAATACAAGCAGACAGAAGCAGACCCATGCCCACTGGCAGCACCCGTTGCATGACGCATGAGCCAGCAATCGCTTCGCTCAACCATATTTGAGGGAACGTAACGACCCGCCTCACACGACACCACCGTAGAAATGTTTAAAGTGAGCATGACATACTATTTTTCACTGTAAAATAAATGTTTAATGTTGACCTGGCATGGAACGTTTATTGGAATGTCAAATGTTTTGTTCAATCAAAGGCTTCACAGCCACAGCCATGACTCATCGACATCATCCCCGAACGGTTATCTTTCAACAACTAACAACCTAACCTACTTTTTAAATTCTTCGTACTCGTAGATTTCTTCCATATTTCATCCATTCGCGTCACTCAGATCACGCATCTATCTTTTATTTTTAACCACAATATCGTACGCAACCAGTATAGGTAAGATACACACACATATAAAAGCTATTCACACAAAACAGTGAAATTTTTCGGTTTATACATTTGGGAATTCCTCTATTCGAATTCTCTCGGATACAAACTAGACTTTTTCTTGAGCTTGCCTTGAATTGGACATTTATTATACAGGGTGGAAAAAAGACGGTAGATAAAGGAAAAGTATAAAAACATTGATATTTATACTTTTCTTGTAACATAATATATAATATACATAATATTGCACATAATACGTATTGTAGGTCGTATAAAAAAATGAATGGTTTGTTGATAATTTATTTTATGCTTTTTTACATTAATGCATAGGTAAGTACCTAGTTTATTACTTGTAGGATATAACATTTGGTGGACTATTACACTGCATGATTCTGGCGCAATGTTTGCACAGTCCATTTCTGTAATTTGCATAGAAAACCTATTTCAAATGTGAAGGAGAAGTCATCAAACCCTACTTTGGTTTATTAATGGATAATTTGATGACCTACAAGCTTAAAAATATAATGGTTCCATGTAGTAATAAATAGACCGCTATCTTGAGACACACTTACTACATTACCTACCCTACCAGTGTATTGTCTGACCCCCAACTCACAATCAACCTCGTTTTCTGCCCGCCCCGGTCGCCGCGCGGCGCGGTCGCTTGCAGGCAATAACTATGCAAATAGTGTTATTTGCACTTCTGTTCTATATAGCAGCGAAAAAATTCAATATCTATCTAATTACTTCAACTCTGTTAAAAGCTGAACTACATTATGTTAAATATTTAACGCTTTAACACCGACTTTGAATTTACGCGTTGAGATAGAATGCAAAAGTAACATGAAGTTCTTTCATTTAAATTGTGAAACCTACGACAACACGTTACGTTGAGATCCCTACCTCAAGTTTTGAAGATAGTTAATAGGAAGGATAAAAGAGTATTCAGGATTATGCCGTTTTTTTACTAAACGAGAAATTGTTTTTGACGAGGCGTAAAAATATGTTTCATTATAATCATACGCCCCGACGAGATCGACTCTGTTTCATCTCTTTGAATGTCCAAAGTATATTAATTTAGCAAAGTAAGTACTTTTACGGTGACACAGTTCTTCTTAAGAAACTTTAAGCTTAACCAATAGATAGATGTAAGATAAAAAATTGCAGTTTTAATTTGTATTACATCTATAGTTAAGAAAATGATATTAGGTATCGACAAACAAAGTTTTTGTTTGTCTCCGATATTGACAGCGTACAAATCTGTCAATATCGCCTAGTCTAGACAGTGAAAGAACTTTAGTTTGTTTGTTGGCGCGGCAACTATCTGTAGCACCTACTACTACTAGTGGCTCTGTGATTGTGTAATTTTTGAGCATTTTCGAAAAATTTCGAAACAGTGTTTCGCCAAAAAAAACTATAAGAATCATCGATCCATCTCACAAAATTTTACTAGAATCGGTTGAGAAGTACGACTTGTAGAGGAAGACAGACGGACAGCCGGACAGACATACGAAAGCATCGCGCTTAAGCTAGAGTTTCCTAGGATGGTGAATGTCATAATGGCGGGATACCGCCTGGTTTTTGAAATATTTCATGGTTAGCATATAGTGCCATTTTGGTGCCATTTGGTGCCTATGTTAAATAAATTGTGCCATTAATAGTTTCAAAGATATTCAGCATAGCTGGTTGTCCCGCCATCTTGATATCAAAATGGCGGGATAACCACTGGCAATCGATAATCAGTTGTCTTGGCGGTTTAACAAACACATACGATTTTAGTGCGTTTTAGTGCCTTCACGTTTATATCATTATAATTTATTTTTGATTTGTTATTATGAAATAAAATGGTTTTATGATTTAGCTTCGGAAACTCCTGCATAAGAGAACATAGCAATGTGCTGGTTATATATATTATTGCTCCTATAGTTTATCAAGGAGTTAGGTCGTACTGGTCAAAGATAATATAATCACTACGTTTTAGTGCTGGTTTGTTTCCGTACGTAAGCACTTACATTAAAATAATAATACATTTAGGTTTTTATACCCTAAAATCTCATTACTAGACTTTTATAATTGAATCTGCAATTTTGATATGCAAAGCTATTATAGTGAAATTACATGTCATGCTCCCTAGCAACCCCACTATTGAATTTTCTCTTTTTAAATACAAGGTGAAATTGTTCAGAATGAGTACCGAATTAGTAAATACTAAAAAATAGTTGTACACCTATTTTGTATAATAAATTTGACAGCAACGATCAGATAAATTAAGTTATAGTACTCCAAACTCTAGTTAGTTTACTAGACTAGACAATCTACAAAAGAAACATGATGTGTTGTGTTGTTTTTAATACGCTATGGGGTTTTACATAACGTGTTTTGATTATAAAATTTTTAGACTTTAGGCATTTACAACACAATGCTATTTTTATATTGAGATATTATACAGAAATAGGTACTAAAATACTGGTGAGTCGATTTTTCCTAGTATTTTTTTCTAATATGTTAATTATCCTAACGTTTTTTTGAGTTTATACTACATATTAAACAACGTGTGTTACGTTGACTGTACGGGTGCGTACTTTACGGTACCCAAAAGGAAAAAACATGTACCACAGTATTTCACGAGTTATACCACATTTATTGTGGACCCGCTGCAACGTATGAGGCCTGCATGGCTCAGCCACGCTTCTATCGAGAAAAATCAAGAGGAAAGTATTTTTTCTTAAAAAAATTCATAAAGAATAATTTCTATACAAACTGCATCTGACTTATTTTTAAGAAAAACAGAATATTTTGTGTGGTATACAACTTGCAGTCACCCGCTCCCCTCCATATAAATATTAACATAAACTTAGCTATTTTTGTCGATAGAAGCGTGGCTGGGCCAGGCCGCCGGGCTAGTGTTACGTAGACTGTACGGGTGCGTACTTTACGGTACTCAAAAGGAAAAACAAGTACCGCGGTATTTTACGAGTTATATCACATTTCTTGTGGCCCGGCGGCCTGGCCCAGCCACGGTTCTATCGACAAAAATAGCTAATTTTATGTTATTATTTATATGGAGGGGGGCAGGTGACTTAACTACAAGTTGTATACCACAGAAAATAGTATTTTTTTCTCAAAAATTAGTCAGATGCAGTTTGTGGTGTACAACTATTTTAAGATACACACACTATTTCATGGAAAAAGTAGGTTTCCACAGATGTTTCCGTGAAATTTAATTTGGGGTTGCTGGGGGCATTTTAACTATCGGTGTACATTTTTTTTAGTATGTACTAATTCGGTACTCATTCTGAACAATTTCACCTTGTATTTATAAATAGAAAATTCGATAGTAGGGTTGCTAGGGAGCATGACATGTAATTTCACTATAATAGCTTTGCATATCAAAATTGCAGATTCAATTATAAAAGTCTAGTAATGAATTGATTTTAGGGTATAAAAAGAAATAAATATTATTATCTAAGTGCTTACGTACGGAAACAAATCAGCACTAGTGATTATATTATCTTTGACCAGTACGACCTAACTCCTTGATAAACTATAGGAGCAATAAAATATATAACTAGCACATTGCTATGTTCTCTTATGCAGGAGTTTCCGAAGCTAAATCATAAAACTTTTTTATTTCATAATTACAAATCAAAAATAAATTATAATGATTTAAACGTGAAGGCACTAAAATCGTATGTGTTTGTTAAACCGCCAAGACAACTGATTATCGATTGCCAGTGGTTATCCCGCCATTTTGATATCAAGATGGCGGGACAACCAGCTATGCTGAATATCTTTGAAACTATTAATGACACAATTTATTTAAAATGGCACCAAATGGCACCAAAATGGCACCAAATGGCACCAAATGGCACCAAAATGGCACTATATGCTAGCCATGAAATATTTCAAAAACCAGGCGATATCCCACCATTATGACATTCACCTAGGATGACGGTGGCACCGTCACGGTGCCATCATATTACGGCCGTATTTTAGCGGCGTAGAATGTTGTCTATGTAAACAATATGGAACCCTAGCTTTAGCGCTCGCTCGGTCTCGCTTGAGTTTGTAGATCACCCAGAGGGCATTGATTTGGCCAACAGGCTAGACATGAGAACTCGTAGACATCTACAGATTGCTTGGAATTGATGAATTTGTATTTCCACTTAGAACGCAGAGCAAAATTTAATTACCGTAGGGAAGATATCTGACTAGGATTATT
The DNA here is from genome assembly GCA_950108535.1 of Agriphila straminella. Classification (NCBI taxonomy): domain Eukaryota; kingdom Metazoa; phylum Arthropoda; class Insecta; order Lepidoptera; family Crambidae; genus Agriphila; species Agriphila straminella. The sequence goes on from OX467314.1 coordinate 6,374,594, forward strand.
TGTTTATTGCAGAATTTAAAACCTAACGTACCTACTAAGATAGGTATTTACGCACTATCTAAGGTTGATAACCGTCAAACCACATCACTAAAATTTGCTCTTTAGTTCTATGATGGTGAATCGAATCTCAAGTAAAATCCTTTCACGGTCTACTAGTCTGTTTTTGTACCTAAATGTTTTTTTCCAATTTTTTATTTGAAGCTACCGGCGACGGCGGCGTTAAGTTTGGGCTTTGGGTGAAGCTAATCATAGGTTATTTGTATCCGTTGTTTTTTGTTTTACTCTAGAGTCTAGGGAGTCTGTAAAGTACGAGCGAAATTATCGTACGTTTATAAAAAATATAGAGGTGTGTAATAAAACTACACTAAAAATAAAAAATTGTTTAAAAAAACAAAAAACCGACTTCAAAAAACCTACCTCTAAAAAAGCAAGAAATAATATTTGTAATAATAAAAATACGTCTATTGAAGTCGGGTGGGGCTGGAGTACAGATTCCTTTTTTTATTTTAAAAGCCCCACCCGACTTCAATAGACGTATTTTTATTATTACGAATATTATTTTTGCTTTTTAGAGGTAGGTTTTTTGAAGTCGGTTTTTTGTTTTTTTAAACAATTTTTTATTTTTAGTGTAGGTACCTTGTAGGTAAGGTATATTATAATATGTAGAAAAATCAGCTCAGCCAAACGTAAGATAATTGCGGAGAAACATACATACGGGTCAAACTGAGAACCTCCTATTTTAAGTCGGTTAAAGAACCTACACTTAAGATATCCCTCTTCCTACAAAAAAATAATTATCTTATTCAGTTCATAAACAAAGAAGTAATACGACCATTATCATCGAGGTAATTCACACAAAATCATACTATTTTCGTGCTTTTTTCAAGATTAGTTGAAAAGTACTGAACCGATTTCCAAATTTTAACTCTTCAACGCCCGGAAAATGAGACACAATAGATTTTCTATTGTGTCTCGGTCGCCAGCGACCGCTCGGGCGTTAATGAATTAAAAAATGGGACCAACTTGGGAGTTTACCTAATGTAATAACGTTTGAATCATTTCAATCGGTCCAGCCGTCTTCGAGTAATCGGTGGACATACAAAAAAAAAAACAAATATACAGACGAACATAGAACCTCCTCCTTTTTTGGAAGTCGGTTAAAAATTACCGTGTTCTGTGTTAATCAACGCATACCTACATGTCAGACAAAAGTCGATCGTTGAGCAACTTCGAAATGTTAACGTGATATAATTTTATGAATTACGCATGCATGAAGGTGCGGAACCTTCGTCTCGGCTCTTAAAGTCGTTAAAGGTTTTTGAACCTCTTTATGCAAATGTTTCACAGTAATCCTCTTCGGGAAGGAGAGCCGAGTAAGCCAAAACAATCTCATTTATAATAATATTAACCTGTTAGCAAACATATATTATATTCATTCTGTGCTGGAGTCTGTGCGGAATGAGAACTGGGTTTTGAGCTTGATTACCGTTTTTGACATGTTGACTGTAACGTTGTAGTGCGACTGTAATATCTTGATATTTATCAAGTCAAGATAGTCGCAATATAATTACGTACAGTGCCGTCAACATGACAAAAACCATACAAAAACGGTGATCGAGCACAAATCCCATGACGGTTCTCTTTCCGCACAGACTCTATGTTATAACATAATGTCTATTTTTGCAATTTTATCAAAACTTCTAAATAATAAACATTTAGTATAAATCATATAGCATTTAGAACATTATGTAGAATCCAGTTTTATTTAAATAAGTATATTATAAAACGGAGAGTTATTCTCTCATCCGATGGGATGAGATGTCATTAGAGATGGATAACCCTAGATTATAATTTTTGTTTAAACTTTTCTTTATTAGGTAAGTACCTATCTCGTTAATTTTCTGTACTTACCTAATTTAAGAATAATAGTAGATTGTTATACAAGACGCTAAAATGACCCATTGCATACGAGGTAGTTTTATTCCCGAGCTTTAGCGAGGGAATAAATAGAAACTGAGTTAAAATGGGTTTCGCGTCGTGTGTTACACTCTACTTTTCTCTACGATTGCGAGAAAATAAAATACAATATTAAATAGTTTATACCTACTTCCGTAAACGAATCCAACTCGTTTTTCTATCCTCCACTTCATAAACTTTTGTACAGTATTTAAATCAATGATTTGTGTTTTATGTTAGAGATACTGATATCATTAAAGCTCCAAAAGCATTTTATATCTAAATAGGTACCTACTTTGTTTATGTAGGCACACACACATACAACATTCACAAAATCCCTCGCTTTCGAGGTGAGATAACCACTTTGCTTTCAAAACATCTTAAGGGAGGCGTAAGTAGAAAAAAAAAACTTTAGTTCAGGATGGTTATTTATTCAAAAACTTTTGTATATTTTCGAGAGAAATTGTTAAGTAAAATATACTTTCGTTTTTATAGGTACAAACAACGACTGTGTATAAATTCGAAGATATATTTCAAAACATCTTTCGAACATTGATAAACTGCTTGAAAGAAAAAACACGCAGCAAGATTTTACAGCAACTTCTACTCGTAGCTCGTAGTACACAAAGAGAATGTAAATCACTACGTAATTTTTAATCTATTTATTATTTATCAAATAAAATTTTCCTTTTCATTTTCCTATTGCTTAATAAGTTGGTCGTATAAGGACAATAAAAACTTGAGTTGATAGAATTGGATAGACATTTGCATTTAGGATCCATAAAATTTAAAATCGTCGATTACCAAATCAGTTTACGATGTAGAAGGAGTTTTCCGAAAATAAACGAAAATAGGTAAGAGGGACGCTCACGCTCGGGGTTCACAAATATTAATATCGAAGGGCAAGAAAATTTCTTTATCGTCGGTCGAGTGGTCGTAAAAAATTCAATAAGAACTCACAACACGTTCACATATCAATGGTAGAGTAGATGTTTTCTGATTTTCTACGATTCCTCGATTAGGAAAATAATATAATAATCGAAAGTAGATCTCCAGCGTAGGTAATAATTTGATTACGTCTTGTATGATGAAGTACATTGATACCTAATAAATATGTGTGCTCAGACAATCTAATCTCGTTTTCGTCCTATAAGAAAAATGTTTCACACATTAGTTTTTTGTATTTTCAATAATTCGCCAATTACTAAGTATTATATTCTTGTTGTGGAGCTTGCGAAAAACTATAATTAATGCATAATAAGTACCACCATTTTTTATGTCCTTCGTTATTGGTCTTAATTGAAAATCGACCCTTTGAATAACAAAATTGTATATTTTATTTAATTAAGGCTGCACCCATAACAATATATTCTGTGCCCATAATTAATTCCATGGGGAAAATGCGATACGCCCACTGTGATTCAGTGGTACCGACGCAGATTGACCGCATTAGGTCGAAAGACATAATAAAACCGTGTACTGTACATAGGTACCTATGTCCCCGTCCAATGCGCGGATGGAACACCCCAGGGTTTTTAGTGGATGCACCACATAACCGCGTGCCCCCGTGTGTGCGCAGGGGTGGTATGCGAAGGCATTTTCCCTGGGTCACAAAAAAAGGGTACCCATTTCATGTTTCGTATGGTGCCCCGGGGCCCCAGACCCGCGCAGAAATTAAGAGTTTTTCTTTTCAAATCTTGATAGTATTTTGATAATATTCTAATAGGTAGGTACTTACATTGATTAAAAAAATACCTAAACATTTCAAATACTTAAAAAATACAGCACAGTCCAACAAAACTTCATAAATTCAAATTTTAGCTAACTTAAAACTGCACTAATTTAAGAATTTTGTAGTATTTTGAAGAATAATGTATTACGCGGAGGTTTTAGGGCCCAGCATGGTGTAGTATTTTAAGAAGGTATCACTACATGCCCTCCCTCGTGGTCATTCGTAGAAGTAGTTAGCAAATGTGTCAAATACGGCCACTTTTAGCAGTTTTGCTATCTACTTCTATCAGTGACTGACGAGGGAATGTAACGATACCGTCTAAAAATACTAGACTGTGGGCCCTAAAAATTCCACGTAAAACATTATTAAAATTGTCTATTAGAATTATTATAATATTAAATAAAATTCACCGCGGCGCCACTTTCGCTCAGGGTGCCAAAAAATTACATTGATCAGTTTTTTTGATACGAAGACAGACAGTTCAGGCGGAAATACAAAGCTTGTCAGAGGCATGTTTCACTTCACGAAAGTTCTAGCCTAGCTGTAGCCTACAGCTAGAACTTTCGTGTAGGTAACGAATGAAAATGCGCTTCAATTTTTTTTTACTTATTGTGTGCACTACAGAGCAAAAATTACAAAAGTGGTTTTAATAATTACTTACAGAGAAAATAAGATATTAACAAGTGATTAAATCGGTACCTTTTAACAAGTTTTTTACTAGTATTCGACACAACGATGCAACGGTACAAATATGTTTTTATTAGGAATAATGAGGTATTTGTCTATAATGTATTGCGTGTTTTGTTTATTTCTATATCTATTTAATAATTTAATAGGAATTTTCATAGTTCGCCTTTATAACGGCTTGCGCAGAGTTGTTTTTTTTTTTCAATCATTTTGAACCGACTTGTATACTTTTTTTTATCGTTGTTCGCGCGTATCTGCGATATTTATGGACCGATTTTGATTATTCTTTTTTTGTTCGATTGAGTTTTCCTTCGAGATGGTCCCATTTTTTTTTTTTCAAATCGGTTTAGTAGTTTTCAAGTTATCCTGAAAATACTATGATTTTACATCAACCACCTTGACGACTTTGTTATTTATGAACCGAATTAGATGATTTTTTTGGGAAAGGGATACCTTTGTGTAGTATTTTTAACCGACTTCAAAAAAAGGAGGTATTCAGTTTGTATGTATGTATGTTTCTCCGTGATTATCTCACGTTTGGCTGATCCGATTTTTTTACCTAAATAATATACCTTCACTACCTAATGCAGAAGGTACTTACACTAAAAATACAAAAATTGTTTTAAAAACAAAAAAACCGACTTCAAAAAACCTGCCTCTAAAAAGCAATAAATAATATACAAATCATTAAATACGCACTATCATTGTTATAATAAAACACATCTATTGAAGTCGGGTGGGGCTTTTAGAATTAAAAAAGGAAGTTGTACTCCAGCCCCACCCGACTTTAATAGACGTGTTTTATTATGAGGCAGGTTTTTTGAAGTCGGTTTTTTTTGTATTGAAAATTTGAAAATGGAACGTTATGTACCTACTTATCTACGTACCTATATATAGGGTAAAATTGAAGTAATAGGCATGGCAATATTTTCCAGGTGGCTTGCTAGGCGACTTTTGCCAAATAGGGCTATCGACAATCGCTTGTAAAATTGAATCGCAAACAAAATTTCATGAGAAAACTTGAAACCTAAACGAGCGGATAGGTAAAGGTAGGTCTGATTTTTTAGTTTTGTAGTAAAAACACTGCATTTCACCAAATAAATAGATATTTTAAGAGGAACGTACCATAAAAAAGTCACTAATCCATAAGGTATCCGTACATAATCCGTTAACGTCTGAAACAAGCACGGAACGGGAAGCGTATCAGCACGTTTTCATTAAAAAGGTTTCAACTGCCGTACGCTTTGCTACCATTGTCCGATTCCCGAGAAGTTGAACGGAAAGCGGGGGTAGAACAGGAACGGTCCGTACGGGACACGCGCCGGGAACAAACTGACGTGACGTCGCTCCCGGGAGTCGAGACGCCGCGCCCGGCTAGCCCGGTGCCGAAGGGATATAATTCTCGTGTTTTGCAAGCGCGTAAGTTTTCAGCGTTGCACGCCCTACGAAACATGATAAAGCGAAATTTAAACGATTTGCTGCGACTGAGATGTAGCATGAATGAGCTCGGGCTTCGTTGTGGTTCCGCTTTCTTATAAATGCGCCCAGTGACCTTGCTATTTTTAAGAAGATTAATATTATTTTTTTTGCTATAGGTTTCTTAAATATTGCCGGTATAAATATTTAAGGTTTGTGGGCTACGGGTTAGGTTTACCTATGACAAGCTGAATGGGGTTTTGAAATTATTAATTAATTTGGAAAGATTTGATTCGTATTAAATTCTTACTAGGTAGAGTTTAAGTGTAAGTATCTAATGAATGATATTGAATGTCTAAAAAGTACCTAGTTGAATCAACAGTATTTTGCAAAGGGTTTATCAATTAAGCTTAAAGCTAACAAAAGCTAACAACCTTTTCTATGGGACCAACTCCTCAAACAGTAAACAAAGTCAACTCAACGGCTACTTGACCTCAGTATCAGAACATACGTTTTTTTTCGAATTAGTGTTGGTATGGTATCATGGTAAAAGTGGTAATGAGCAACTTAGCGCATTAGTTAGATTTATGTAACTAAACTACAATACTACATTTACAACTTGTGTAATAATATCAAAACCTTCCATAAGTAGAACGCCTATTCTAAATAAATATGATAAATGGTTGTGTTTCATTTTGCCAGACTTTATTTAGTGAGGGAAAGATAGGTTCAGAAATTCAAGCAACGAATATCTTATTTTCTTCATTCCATTCACGGAGTAATTCGCCTTGCACTATAATACCAACAAAGATACTCGTAAATCGATATTAAAGAAACTGAATAAATTGAACTCGAGAATATTTGGATATAAGGCCAATGGTTTGTGTGAATATTTATGCGAAATGGTGCGCGAGCACACGAGCGTAAATCGAAATCGTTATCGAAAGTCGACTAAGATTTTAGTAAGTAATTGCAACATAATTATATTGTAGTAATAGTAGATGGACAATAAATGATTGTGGAAATTAAAGATTTTAACTATATTGCTAACGAAGATGAGCCAATAAAAAAAATGTTTACATTAAGTTTAAGTATTAATTGCAGCAGCAATAAGTTTTGTGATTTTCTATTAAAAATTATATCTGCGTCTAGTGCGGCGAGTGAAATATCTAAACAATAAAAACTAAAGTTTCTAGTAAAATCCATCTGGGTTTAAAAACAGCTAGAACTTAATTTAACAACTATTCATTGAGAGGCATTCCTAAGTCTGCTCTGGAGAAGTTTCGAGAGTAAGTTTTATGCAACTAAGCCATACTAAGTATGCAGTCAGGAAGTTTTAACAGCAACGCCTATAGAATTTGAACAGTATACTAGAGAAGAATGAAGTTTTTTGAACCACTAGTTCAGCCGCCTTAGATTAGTGAAACCACAAAAATGAGTTTAAGTAGGTTATCTTTTTATAAAATTAAATTTTGGTTTCCAATGTGCATATTGAATAACAAAATGCAATTTTGTATCGATTTTTTTATTATTGTTGTGCCCACTTTTAGCTCTTTTGACTACTACTACTTACAACGAACTAGGTAATTATATATTTTACTGAGGTTTTGTGTTGTTACATTATGTATTTAGCAGGGCGCCCCGCTTTGAGGTACCTATATAGGGCCCGAAATATCGTTTTATCGTTCAGTCCTAATTATGTCCCCCATTCTTCGCATTTTTTAAGACATTAATTTTATTCAAGGACGAAAGAAGAGGCCGCATCGCTCAAGCTCAATTTATTTTCTATTGTGTAGTAAGCACTATTGGGAGAGAGATAAAGTTGGTTGGGTCGATCGAAAAGAAACAAAGGACTGACTCCGCGCGCGTAAGTGGTTGGCCTTTACAAAGTTTTAACATTAAAAATGTTATAACATTGAAAATATTTTTTCGATCGCTCCAGTGAGATTCGCCCGTGATACCCTGAGGTTAAGGGCCACGAGGACGTATGAGGGCTCAAAAGACGCGGAATTCGAAGAGCTTTAAAAAGAGGTAAAAATAATTTTAAAAAAGTCAAAAAAAATTTTGGAAATCGAAAAAAAACCCGACTTTTATCGACCGACTTTTCAATACTTTTTTCGATGTTGGTGACGGTTGAGGCTTTAGAGGTGCCCTTAGCCCGCGAGTTTTGCGCGGCGCTGGGTGCGATATCACGCGGCGGGCGGCTCGCGTGCGGCCACTATGAGAACTCAAAAGACGCGTAATTCTTAGGCTAAGATGATGTAAGTAATTAAATATTTTGGAAAAATTGGTTTTGAAAAAAAAAATTTTCGACCGAAAAATGACGCGTTCTTACTTCTTCTGAAAATTGAAATCGACGGGTTTCAAGATAATGTGCGCGTAATTTCGGGAATCGCGCTCCTTAGATGCGCGATGCGTCGCTGAGTTGTTATGGAGGTTTGGTTTGACGTGGTTTGACGTAGTTGACGTAGACTTCAAAACAAATCTTAGAAATTTTTATATATATATTTTAGGTACCTAGTAGTACTTAGTGATTATTTCCTCTGTGGTAGTACTCTACAGCGCATTAATGCTTATCTAGGCGTCCAGCTCCATCATCAGACCCTGGAAACTATATCCCAACAAAGTACTCGACAAGACAATTCAAACGAACCCAAACTCGATGGGGTTGCATGGTTTTATTACAGAGTTCCAGTTGCTTTCTTCCGGCTCCATCATCAGACCTTGAACACTATTCCCCAACAAAGTACTCGTCAAGACGATTAAAACGAGCCAAAACTCGATGGGGTGGCGTGGTTTTATTAAAGAGTTCCTGTGTCCTTCTTCCAGCTTCATCATCAGACACTGGAAACTATTTCCCAACAAAGTACTCATCAAGACGATTCAAACGAGCCCAAACTCGATGGGGTTGCACGGTTTCAATATTGAGTTCCTATGGCATGGCCTTCCAGCTTCATCATCAGACCCTGGACCTTGTCTCCCGTTAGAGTACTCATCGAGACGATTCTAACGAGCCCAAACACGATGGGGTTGTATGGTTTTATCATAGATTTCCTGTGGCCTTCTTCCGGATCCATCATCAGATCAGCTCAATGACACCATAATATTGCATTGCTTTCAAGATCTGACCTATGTTTAAAGTTTCAAGTCTCTAGCTCATCGGGAAGCTAGTATAAAATCGTTCGCAAACTTTGCGAACAAACAAACAAATAAACGAGAAAGCAACCTAATAAAAACGTGTTAAAAATGACTATTAACGAGGGATATACAAATAATCGTCCACGCTGACAAAGTCGCGGGCGGTCGCTAGTTTCTATGCCTTTTTTATTTGTTATCAAGTTTCAATTTAAGGTGTCCTTGAACATTCCAAAATAATAAGATTCCTACAGAAATTTTAAACCTAAAACGTGGGGCGTATTTTGTAAAATGTATCATCCATAATGTCTTTAGCATGCGCCCCACGTTTTTAGGTTTAAAATTTCTGTAGGTATAGGAGTTATAAATATTTACTGAAGAATTTATTTTTTACTTTTAGTCTGTTTTTTTTACTAGTCGGTTTTAATGTTTTTAATCCGATTTTTTTGTAATAATTTAATCCGTTTTAAAAACGTGTTTTAAAAAAAAAATAATAAACGTGTTTATAATAAAACAAATCAGGTAACATGTTGCCAGTTTGAAATTAGGAAAAATCGCAAATATCAGGTTTTCTTCTCAAGAAAAGCGGCTTCGTCGCACAAATCATAATTAAGGAAAAAAGAATCATGCAACGCAAAGATAGGAAAAGCCGCGAACAGCGAACATTCTTTTATTACTGCTTGTTACGTAGACAGTAGACTGCCAACTGTCAAGCACATAAGAGGATATGTAATATTTCAGTCCTACTCACATAAAGGGATATCCTGGATAATAAAGAACGACGGGATCCACAAAGACATGTCGTGAATAATAAGGTGACGTTTTACGATAAGTATGAACAGAACAATGCGTACGGCTCGTGTCGGCCTGTGATAATGTTTCCAACTGTACAATGACCTCATTATTAAAAATTCGTTGGATTTTATCCAGATGAGAGATCCAATACTGTTTCTAGATGTTTTTATACGTAATATTATTTTAGTAATCGGTAGGGAGGGTGATATTCAAAGCGGTTAGGGGGCCTTTTTAAGCGCTCAACATGTTTCGTTAAATGACTTCCTGATTTTTCAAATTCTGATTGGTTATATTGATATACGACCTCAATAACTGCACAACCAACAGGAATCCTAGCACTTGCTCGATATAATCATTACCACTCCATCAGATGAGAGAATAAGAAGCCGAGAATTGCAACATGCCTTAGTGAGTGACCTGAATACAGGCGCGGTGGCTTGATCCGATTTTCAGTATTGTTCAGCAAACTCTTCAAAAATATCTATCTCTCTATTCTAAGCCAAGATTTAATTTTACGCTTTCATTTGCATTGGTTCTGGTTCTATTGGATATTTGCGTTACGAATATCGATTCCCATTTGATTCAGCGTTGAGTTCCAATATTTTCTACATTAAAACATTTACAGGCCAAGACCTCAATAACTGACGCAACTTCTATACAGTTTGTGATTTATGTTTCATTACAAAATGTACCTCATAAATAATACTGAATGATGTTATCTCTATCTAAAGCATTGTTTCAACAGATTCAAGAAATAGTTTTAATAAGTACCTACATTTTTTCTTTAATTTTTGTCAGAAAGCAATTTGAAATGTGTGGTGTATTTCCTATAACATCATTAGGTAACTATGAGTGCTTCCATTCAAGCACAGTACAAACCACAAGTGTATAACAAATTAATGTTCATTCAGGTTGGGAGTGTATTTTTCTGGTATGTCAATTCCAATCTAAAAAAAATGTCTGCCAGTAGATGATAATAATTGATTATTCTGCTAAGAGATTTATGGCCGAATACTCAAAGGCTTCTTAGTTAAAACCTTAAGTTAAGGTCTCCTTAACTTTAAGGAAGCTGTCAGTTTCATAGAGTTTCTGTCAAATCTGACAACTTTTTTGAATTTAAGGTGGCCTCAACTTTAAGATTCATTTGAGTATTTGGCCGTTAGTATCGCATTTCTTGAGACGTGAAAGAAAAATCACACTTTGAGGATATTTCTATTATAATAAACACAGACCCTTGCCTCTATGAAAATAATCCATCTGTATCACTGTTTATCTGTGAAGAAAACGTTATTTAGGGGAACTGCGGGGTAGGTCCAAGTGACTTGGGAATATTAAATATTTCGGGAGAAGATAGCAATTAGTTATTTAATTTAATTAATTATTACATCGCACGCACACACTTCCTGATGAATTATTTGAGGTTACATTGTAAAAAGTTGCATGCCTTATAGCAAAATAATGCTAGAACAAAAATTCTACAAAACGTTCAACAAATTTATGAAGGCTAAAGTTGCAGATTCATATATAGCTGTACAAACTGCCAGAGCCCCGGCACAGAATATATAATAGTACTGCCCCGGAGCGAATTCTTGCGACTATAGTGTAAGCGAACAAAGCAATAGTGTAGCTAGCTAATATGAAACTTATTAACCTGTTAACGCTGAGATTGTAATATTAAAAGGCTATTACAACCTTTTAAGATTTACTTTAGACACCTATGCTGTGGATCGTCTGCGTGATCAGGTATAAGTACATTTTAATGTCAGAATTTATTTGAGGTTTTGTCTTTTATTTAACTAATGAGAGTCGTCATTAATAATTATGTATTATCGCTACATAAATTGTGATCAACTGAGAATAAAAAGAAAGACACTCTTCTAATTTATTCGTTTTTGAAATATTTATTTATTAACTAAAAAATAACATGGTCACTAGCTAGAATAAGTTGTATTGGACAAAGTCTTTAATTGTATTACCAATAAGAGCTTGATAACAATCAACAATAGTCACTCGCAAAACAATAGTCGAGTCTATCGATAAATTTATTCTCCGACAAGGCAGTCAGTCGTTTGTTATGCACGGAGCAGATAGGCTTGCCAACAAATCCAACAATGACGATCGCACAAAGTGTAGCTTTCGAAGTTGTGGTTATGCTAATGGCCTACATTTGTAAATTCGCGGATTTTACCGTCCGATGATATTGAGGCAGAAAACCATAACACAAAGTTAGTGGGCTTAAACAGGTTTCCATTCAGACCTAGAAAATTAATCAACAAAGGGCAAAATATATTTTTAATAAAACGTGAGTAGTATTTTATTTCTATGCCATCACCGTCGTACCTTGTTCTTGATGAGAGGTAATTAAATAGACAGACAATCTGTTATTTTTCTAGTAAACTTGAGATAACAGATGAGTAGGTAACAAGCTTTTAATCGACACTAACTATTAGTGAACAATGAAAACTCCCGTTATAAATTAGTTCTAAAGTTTGTTCCTCTAACTTTTTAATGGGAAAAATTGCGCACACTGCTGTTGTCAGCTGTTATGAGCAAGCTCTGTGCGAAATTAGTTCAGCCATCAGCGGAGCTATTCGCAAACAAACAAAAAAGCAGCAATTTTCAAATTAAAACGTTCAAGAAAGAGAGTATTTATAAAGAAGTTAGAATTTAAAATCCTGTCATCTTTCTTTACAATAGGTGGCCGAAACGTGGCGATGTCGATTTAGAATCTGAATTTTTGTTTTCGTTAAAATTTATTTCTAGTCTCTTCTTTGTTTATCAATGTGGTCGATATTATTTCGGCTTTCAAGTACAAAGTGTAAATATTCCGCTGTGATTTTTAAAAATCAAAAATGGTGGTCTCATAATAATATGTAAGAATAGCAGGCCGAAAGGTAGAAGTTCTATTCAATTTTGAATTGACTTAATTTATTCTTTATATTTTCAGAAGAATAGTACCTTGTATAGGTATTTTGAATCAAATAAACCTGTGCGTTTATTTACAGCAGCTTCACTGAATAAATAAACAAGCCACAGGAAGGCGTAGTAAAAATTTAATTTTAACTTAAAACTGCGGGCTGGCGCCCTGCCAGCCAGCGGAAGGCTCCATGCAGTGATTCAATCCGTGACACGGAAAAGATTTACAGGTGTCGAGTGGTGGCACCTCCTTGGGAAACTTTCGAAAGCTTTACGATGAGATATATTGGAAGCTCTCTCTACTGAAATGAAATGAAAAATCATGTATATAAATATTTTATTTTTATTTATTTTAAACTCTTTATTGTACTACAATAAAATGATGTACAATAGGCGGACTTAATGCTAAAAGCATTCTCTCCTAGTCAACCCTTAGGGACCAGATAGCCACGAATGCGGTACATTTAATAGTGTAGGTGAAAATATCGTTCGTAACTGTCTAAGGGCTGATTTTTCAATGCATAGCAAAGCACACAGCGCTATTATCAATGCCGCATAGGCTCCATACATAGTTACAGGAATTCATTCTTTAGCGTACTGATAAAGTGAACGGAGTCATGGACGAATTTCGTCCATGACGGAGTGCAGACTGACCTGGGGTGGAATTGCGTAAGGTAATCGTATTCATTTGACAGTTCATATCGTATTCCATCGGCTGCAATTTGTATGGGATGACATATATTATGATACAATATGAACTGTCAAATGAATACGATTGACTTTACGCAATCGCCTAGCTGTTTTTGCCTCCTAAGATGACTCAAACTGTAGCTTAATTCAATCCCAAAAACCATTTTTTCCGTTTCTTGAATAGCGAGCTCAAAAAAGTTATTGGGTAATTCTCGATCGATCCAAGTCGGCGAACAAAATTTTGAAATTTTGATAAACTTTGGAAAATATCAAAAAGTTACCGACCTATTTTGGGAATTCAAATTGCACTTTGAAGACCTCCGGCAGACGCTTAAATGGCCCATCCGCGTACCTCTCATATATCTGCGAAACTACAGACAAATGTCACAATTTCATAAATCGGGGCACTATATACTCGATCACGAAAACATTAAAATTTTCAATTTTAAAGATACTATATTGATTATTATTTGAACTAATTATTATTGTACTTAATAAAGTCATTTCATTATAAAAGTCATATCATTAAGCTAAGTCTGGTGTTGATGTAAGAAATGGTTTATTGCGGAAAATTGCAATTCATCATGAGCTCATTCGACTTAGTGTTATCACGGCCGGCAAATGGACAGATACTTTATTAGGACTAATGCCTTTGTGGCATAACTTGCGCAAATATCTCTAGTTTCACATATATCTCTTTTTTCTAAAACTGACAATATAAAATGAAAGAAACAATCAAAATATTACCAAGCTTTAAAAGTACAAAGCTTTTACGTTAAACTTACCTAGTCTAAAATACGTTATTTTTCATCGTTCAAATTAATGAGAAAGCAAAGTTATTTAACTCGAAAATGTGTAACAGCATTATCGAGGCCTGTCAGACTGTTTAATTCAATCATGCTTCCTAATGTTAAAATTTCGATGTCTGTTTATCCGCCTGAGTAATTTGATTCTCTTAATAATCGGTGAACTCGATCGATTTTAACTAGTTATATACAATAATACCTACGGTGAAAATTGTGAAAATTTTGTTTGATGTTTTCATCATTGTCAATTCATCAAACTGTTATAACACAATTTTATTAGAACTTGCGTAATCCTAAAATTGGAGTCACTGAGGTTTATTTGTTTGAAAGGGATCCACATTATCTGGTTTAAAGTAATTAAATTAAATGTTTAGGCCGACGCTAGTGCACCCCTTATCGAACAGATTTTAAACCACCGACCAAGTACCTCAGAAACCGGGCATTATTATCTTTATAATGAATTTCATTATTAATGATGCGAGCAAAAAAATTCAAAGACAACCTACGTAATTTTCTATTAAAATATAACATCCACTTTTTCTTTTTCTGTAAAATTTGATAAGTATTTTTTGTATGCACAACGGGATAGTCTCACGGGACACCTCATCTGATATTAAGTGACAATAAGGCTGAAGGTGGAAGTTCACCACACCCGGAGTCCTCATCACTGAGGCTATCTTACCTCTAACTGCCGGAACACAACAATTTTTAAATTGTTGTTATGGCGTCAGACTTAGGTAATTAAGTTACTTAAAAAAAATTTTTTTTTAGAATACTGCAATATGGGTGTCAAATTAAAGGGCTTATTATAAGGATTTCAAAAAGGTATATCATGACCGTAAAATATAATAACTAAAAAGAGTTAAATAAAAAAATAAATTAAAAAAATTAAAAAACCCGCCTGCATAAAAAAAATAAATTAAAAAAATTAAAAAACCCGCCTGCATAAAAAGACAAGTCGACTGAAAAGATGGAAACAAGATTGAATAAATATTAAAGGCAACA
The DNA here is from genome assembly GCA_950108535.1 of Agriphila straminella. Lineage (NCBI taxonomy): Eukaryota > Metazoa > Arthropoda > Insecta > Lepidoptera > Crambidae > Agriphila > Agriphila straminella. The sequence goes on from OX467314.1 coordinate 6,389,732, forward strand.
TGTCATAATAACATGCAGTCGGAGGCATATAATTCAATTATAAATGTCACTTTCTTTATGCATGCCTCCGACTGCATGTTATTATGACATGTTGCCTTTAATATTTATTTAATCTTGTTTCCATCTTTTCAGTCGACTTGTCTTTTTATGCAGGCGGGTTTTTTAATTTTTTTAATTTTTTTTTTATGCAGGCGGGTTTTTTAATTTTTTTAATTTATTTTTTTATTTAACTCTTTTTAGTTATTATATTTTACGGTCATGATATACCTTTTTGAAATCCTTATAATAAGCCCTTTAATTTGACACCCATATTGCAGTATTCTAAAAAAAAAATTTTTTTTTTCACTACGTATAATAGCACCGTACAGGCGCCATGTTGGTTTTTTTATAACGCCACCTTCTTAAGAACACTTGGGCTGAAAAGACCAATCTAACGATATCTTAATCATAGAAATCCGTTCAGCCGTTTGAGAGATATGAGGTAATAAAGAATATTACATACAAACATACATATCTTACAAGATACGCGCGAAATACATAACCCGCAGTCGGGTAATAAGCCCTACCACCAACTAAACCGAATTTACTACCTACTGGTACAAACTAAGCTTTTTTACTGTCGCGGTTGGGTTGGTTGGGTGGTACTGAACTGATCGGAGCTTTATTTATTTTTTGTCTTCAGTGTAGACACACGATGATTAAACGTTTTCTCGAAGATTTGAATTACTTTATAATGTGTTAAGGCTCTCCAGCGGTAAACTTAACGGGACGGAGACGTGCTGTGCGTCATACAGTCATACATTTTCCCCCGTCCCGTCCACGCCTCGTGCCCGTGTCCGTCACGCCGCGTATATTTTGTTACTACATTTTTTTTATATGCAACGATGTCGAGAAATCGCCCCATGCCCACCCGTCCCGTCCAGGGTTTTTCCCGTTACGTACACAGCGACCTTTATTTAGACGCCCCAGTTGAAAAGTACAATATGGAATACGAGTACAAAGGGATTCCACATTTGTATGGGTAATATAGTCGATTCTTGTTCAGTACTCTACCTTTACAAATCCAAATATTTTTTCAACAAGAAGTAGGCAATTGGTATTGATGATGTTAGTGTGACTTCCACCTTTTAAGTTCTTAACGATTTGAGATAAAATAGAGCTACTAATGCCATACAGTGTCGGTAATAGATAAGCATAAGCATAGCATAAGTATAACTTGTTTATTCAAAATATATCACCGCCTGGGGATCGCCATCGCCTCTAATGATCCCTGGGAAGGGTCTGCTGTTACAGTGTTGTTTTTGTCCGCCTAGTCCAATCGTTATCGCACCAGTGTTGTGTCGTTACTCGTTATAGGTAAGTACTCACTTTACTTAGGTAGGTACTCTTTAGCCCAGAACATTGCCCGCGGTAATCTGAAATAAAATATTGTAGTCTCTGCCCGCGACTTCGTCCGCGTGGATATTCGAGAAAATCCTTAGGGAACCTTTAACCAGGATAAACAGTATCTATGTTTTAATTTAATCAAAATCAGATCAGCCATATTTATAATATTAATATAAGGTATGGATTACTTAAATCTCAACTTAATCATGTCTTCTCTTTATCTAGGTAGTGATGACTTGTCGCATGATTCGTCGAGATTTTTGGTAATTTCTTAAACTTACGGAGTTACGGAAAAACATTTTCTTTTATTGAGCTTTTTAAAAACTGTAATGAAGCTTATTTTCTACAAACGATGAATCTCATTTATACGCATGCAGCATAGAATGCCATGGGCCCAATCGCGCTAATTTTCAACAATAAAACCAAAGCTAAATCATTGTTCTGCCTGTCGATTCTGTAAACATACTCGCATCTTACTTCGAACCTCACTTCACTTCGCGGGAATTTTAAATCATAAATGAAAATATAGGCTGTTTTTTTATCACAAAACATTTAAGGTAGCTACGGTAGCTACCTAAAACCTTTTGCAATCGGTAAAGTAGCTTATATTCAGCTAATTTCTATATTCACGCGAAGTGAAGTGAGGTTCGACTTGGAAGTGAAATGCGAGTTTGGTTACAGAATCTAGAAGAAGTAACGTAACAGAAAAATACTTGCTTTCGTTTTGTTATAATTGTTTTTAGCTATGCCCAGATTGCCCAGGGACAGGGAGCCTCGGATGCTAACCTTGGACAATTTAAATGAGAGAATTCGATAGCTAAACCAAAGATTTTTAGGTAGGTACGAGTAAATATCTAAATGACAACGTATTAACAGTTTTGGTTTTATCGTTCAGAATTAGCATGTATTGCGATTTGGCAATCGGCTTGCGTTACATTTTATCGAGTTGAGTATTTTTTTTCAATTGAAAATCAGAAACACAGTCCTAAATTGGAATTCAGCAACACCTGATTAATTTCTTCAAGTTCATACTAAAAATATTTTTTGTCAATACAATATTCCATTTCAATGTTATCTCGATGAAATAGGATTTGTACGAAATAATAAGAGAAAATCAATGAATTTATTCTCCTCGATTTCAGTCATGCCATTGGTATTCAATATAGATGCAAAACGAATGGATTTAGTTTATGAATAAAAGGAATAGATACTTTAATTCGCGATTACAATGATATTTATTCAAAATAAAAGTGATATAAATTATAATTTTATATACCTATTCGTGTGTGTATCTAGAACAGGCGACAGGTAAAGATGAGGATAATGGGAAAATATGAAGGCGTGAACCATTAGGAATTAACTCTGGGTTTCAGTTAATCAATCTCCATACTAATTGTAAAAAAGCAACCTTTAATTTTATGATAAATTTAAAAATATGTTTGCGTTACAAATCATTTGACAGTAATTTAAATATTTAAAATTGTTTAGATAGATAACTAGCCTGACGGCTAGTTGAGTATAGATAGATATGGATTGAGTTGAGTATTTTGTTGGTTAACAAATCACGAATTCAGATCCTCAGAAAATAAAATTATTGTTTGAGGAAACTAAAAATACTCGTCAAAATTATACTACGTTTCGTTTTTCGTCTAATCATTTCATCATCATCTTCGTTCTAATTATTTTAAAAAACAGAATTTTTTAAGTCCTCTTTCAATAAAATTTCCAGTACTTTCCGTCTTAAAAAATCCCACGGTGTGGCAAAGTTTTGGGACAACCTGTATATTGATTACGTTTGTATTCTGTAGTGCAGTATTATTGTTATGCGTGGTTGTAATACCTTTGTATAATTCGACAGTACATTGTGGCTCTACGTATTTCAACCAAGAGATTTACAACACTGTCTCATGTTTGATGTAAATGTCGTGTGCATCATGTCATGCCACACGTAACAATGCGAGCGTAAACTGTAAACATGATGCCTGTTTCAGGAACAACATAAGAGGACAGAGGCAATTTGCATGGCTACTGAAAACTATGTGCGTAGCGAGGTACAGTCTGTACCTGTAGGGAGGGGCAGCTGCCCCCCTTAGAGGAGCGCTCGGGTCGTTCGTTCGCTGGTAAACTGTAATTCTGACGACCTTCATAGCTTGTGACGCTTCTTATAAGACCTAAGAAACTAACAGGCTTGAAAGCTAGCTTGTGAAATCAATGTGATGATGTGATCTCTATATAATCTAGGATTTTCTTTGTCTGCCCCCATATACAATCCTGGCTACGCCCTTGGGTACAATGTAATTAAATTGTCAGTATACAGTGATCTGCTGCAACTACACTCGATAATGTATGCCAAAGAGAAAATTTTACAGATTAAAATACGTCGTGAGTTTTTGCCGCCATTTTGCCGAGTTCAGTTCGGTGGCTATTTTAATTATTTCCAAATTGTTTCATAGTGGATATTGTGTTTTAAAATTGGTGCAGTTTTGTGGTACAAGTGTCTACGCATCTGATCAATATGTGGGATAATTGAAATAAGTGCGATCTTGGTTGTGTGAAGCTGAGACTTTTATTGTAGTGGTAGCTATCTCGGCAGAACTTACTGAGTAAACTGTATCGATATATTTGATGCCAAATGTTCCAAGCAGCATTGGAATGCGATGCACCCGCATTCTAATGTAAACTGAAACAATACCACTGAATTATTTGACACTTGAAACTGGCAAAAATTACTCCCTGAAGAGGAGTAGATTGCCATAACAAAAATAAGAAGAAAAAAAAGGCAGTTGTGTACCGTACCGCAAGCGCTCTGAAGTTGCCGCAGATCACTGTCTATCGTCAATTTAATTCCTTGAAATACGTAGGTAGGTACAGTCAGCAGCACTTCAGGTTATTCAAAACGACAAAAAATAAGTTTTTTTTTGAAACTGATTACCCAGTTGTGGTAGCCCAGAGCGTGCCGTTGACTGTATGTAAGTACATAACTTAATAATTAATTCATTATTACTTATTCTTTAGCGGAGAAAAGCTTTTAAGCCCATTGTGTACGTGCAAATTAACTTAAGTGGATTATGCTACATCATCGCGATACCGACGACGACGTGTATAACAATGTTTTGTCTTATCTTTTAACTGACTAAAAGGTACACACAATTAAGCTGGGTATTTTTTGTGATATTACAAAAAATATCAGACGATTACATTACATATATTTAATAAAGGCATAGAGGCCTTGGACATCATCACCAATAGCAATAGGAGGTAGATAGGGGCACAAGGTGCAAGTCTTCGCGAAAACACAATACCTATTTGCGATAAACCCAACGGCATATTTAAAAAAAAACTACTTCGAAATTTTACACTGGATTATTATGAAAAGTTTTATACGAGGAAATGCATGCTGTTCGGTACCCTTATAAAGCCGAATTTGGTACCAGGCATACAATCTCGGAAAATTACTATAGGTACTTACTTACTGACCTTAATTTATTTTTTCTATCTAAACATTGTGACAGTTAATAATGTAAATACAAAGTTATTCTTGGAATGTCTCTTTACAAAGCCACGATGCTTTTGTGGAATTTGTATTAGGAAGGACTAATTTTCCGTCCCACAGAGTCCCACTTCGTCTTTGTCACTTGTTTTATAATGGAACGGTAAAAACATCAAAACAAGTTAGGTACCTACTTACCTACTCAACCTTATATTTTATATTTTTTTTATTATTTTCCATTAGCCATTTTTGATGTCCCCACTGCTGGGGCACAGGCCTTCCTTATGGGTGGTAAGGAGGATGGGCCATAACCCACAACGCGGGCCCAATGCGGATTAGTGGGTGTTAACGACTGCAAATGCAGCCGGGACCAACAGCTTAACGTGCCTTCCGAAGCACGGAGGAGCTCGAGATAATTTATTTTTGGTCACCCATCCCATGACCGACCCTTGGGAACGATGCTTAACTTCCGCAATCGCTGGGCCAGGCGCTAAACCACTGCCCAACCAAGCTTTATATTATACCTACTTCTAAAACAAATAATATAATTATACACATTTTTGTAAAGCGACAATGTTAACGCTATTTTATTACATCCGAAATACCGAGTAAAATGTTATTCCCCAGAAAGCTCATTTGGCATTGGCAGTAAAACTAAGTGGAGTCAAATTCGGTGACAAACGCAGCTTTTATATCTTTCCTTCATTTTTTGTGAGAAATAATTTTTCAGACGTTTTTTCAGACCTCGTTAGGATGATAAATTGAACCCTGAGCTGTAGGTAGGTAGGACCCAAACATACAGCATACATTCTAAATGATGCAAACATTATGTGAGAAATCTTGCAAAACCTTAAAGGGTTGTGTTGCGAGCGAAGGACGTGGCTTTTTATTAGGGACAGGTTTTGAAAAAATATAATAGTTATCTGTTTATGCTTAGTTAACGAACCGAATAAGGGTCTAAAAAATCTTAATAAATTAAGTAATTTCATTCGACAATAAAATTCAAACGTTTCATTTGGAATCGGATAGAGAACATTTGATTTATACATGTAACGGATTTGTGGTCGACCGCTGCCCAATGGCGGTTTTATTATGTGACCCAATCCGGGTGAGGCCGCCGCGACACCTGTTACGAGATTATCCCGCCTTTTTATAGCTCAGGTTTTTTTATCGCCCTTAGATTAATTAACCAATCAATATCATACTAACCATGGTACGATAATAGAAATGTCAATGATAGGTACTTACATATTAACTCGTAATAGTAAGTTTATAAATCTAAGTATAATATTATAGGAAGGAATCACTTCCTATAATCTTACTGCTTATTTTTTTTAGACCTAGAATACTTAATAGATAAGTAGGTATAAGTGGGGGTGTGTGTCTAGATACTAATTTGCCAAATTCAGATTGTGTCATATGTATTAGGTATGCGACTACGAGATATTATGACCAATTCTGAAAGTGTCCTAAACCTAATGTTGCTATTTGATAAAGTAGCCAATACCTCATGTGGCGAATCGAGAAAGTGTCTTACTGCGCACAATGGCTATTTACCTATTAATCTTATTATATAAAATCGTAAACTGACTGACTGACAATATGTCATTGGGTCACCCAGCCTGCCTAGCATGACCCGATTTATATCGCGTGATATGTTTAATATCTTTGGTGATATAGCATTTTATCGACACTCACTGTCAAACTCCTTTGTCTTTTTGACAGTTAAACGTGATAAAACGCTATATCACGCGATATAAATCGGTCATGCTAGGCAGGCTGAACCTCGATGTGAAATAGGTACCTACCTACACTGACAATACCTATAGTTGGCATCGTTAAAACTGCTCCTATACATTAATAAAGTGTATCATGTGAATTATATTGCTTGGCTATAAAATCTTTAATGTTCAGCTATTGTGCGTCGTCCTATACCTACTACACAATTGAAACTTTTCTTATTACTTTAAAAATCGATATTCTGTGTCGGAGACTGTGTCATCAGCTCCATAAATCTGTGAGACAATCAATGACATTGTCCCAATATGTTCGTAGCTACAAAATAAGCTGTTCCAACATCATCGATCTGTTTTCTAATACTCAAATTGTACGTACATATTATTTCCCAAGAGATTCTACGTCAATATGACCATGGGATAATAAATCTATGTGATAATAAAATGAAATATATAGAATAATATAAATGTTACTTTCAGTCACACAACACAATTACTTATAGTAAGACTTTATAGAGGGCCTACAAAGCCCCATTTCCCAGTTTGGAAAATGACTGCGAAAACCACAGAACATAGAAGTAGTGGGGGGAAAATGTTTTCTTTGTTCTCTGGCGAAAACGGTAATTTTCTACCCGTTCTATTTACAGATTTGAGATGGCTTTTTAGTAGAAGGGTACGTAACGATACACCACGGAATGGGCTAACGATTTTTTTATGGAGAGTTTAGGTGACCCAATGCTGGAAAAAGAAATCACAAGAAAAAAAATACACATAATATTTATCTCGCCAAACTATTTTGAATAACGCAAAAAAAACTATATTTCAACATGCGCTTATTATGGACTGATTGAGTAACAAATATGAATTACACTTGATTCATGATTTTCTTGTTTTCTGTTTTCGAAACCGCTATAATGGTAAAAAAACTAGACCGTATTGGCACGTGGCAGTTTTACTCGCACCTTTCTACGAGTAATAATACCGTACCGGCTAACGCATCGAACTTCGAAAATTCTGCTAGGCTTCAAATTAAAACAGCTAAATCGAGCCCCAGTCGAGCCAAAATAGCGAAATCCAATTTATGATGTCACAAGAACATCGATATCTTCCAAATAACTTCGACAAATAGTACAATACGAAATTCCTTTACTTAGATTTCTCTGTTTTAAGTTGAAGCTCGGCAGACCCGTCGAAGTTCGAAATAAAACGTCTGAAGAAAGTAAGAGGAAAAACCATGATGGTAAATCCTATTTTCAGAATCTCCGTGGCAGAATAATCGAATCGGCTGCCTTTGAGGTAGTTTGGCTTACCTGGCGAAACAACGAAAATCGAAAGTGTTTTTTTTTATTATCATCATCAGTGATATGTCCAATCCGTGATGTTTTTAACACGTTTTTATTAGGTTGCTTTACTTGTTTGTTTGTGTGTCCACAAATTTTGCACACGATTTTTCTTTGTATTATAAATTCAAATTCAATTTTTTATTGCACTTTTCATGTTGTAGGAAACAGATATTATTACAAAAAAGAGAATCAAACATGAAACCTAATAAACCATAATAGTATTAAAAATAACATGTCTATTTACTGTGTTAACATACAAGCAGCTACAAGAAAAACATCCAAATAAAGAAAACCTACTTCGCTTTTAATTTTATCTTGTGAAAATAGCAATTTTCTTCATTTCCGGGAAGCTACACAATGGCCGCAGGCATCGTTCTCTGCCCATTGTGTACTTTGGTAAGATAAAGTCCTTCCCTAGTTTGATCTTTTGTTACCCGAGTCAAGAGCTTAGTGGTGATTTCTTGTAATGTCACTGTGGTTGATGTTAAAGGCAACTTTTTTTTCCAACGAAATCATGTTTAAAAAAATATATATATATTAAAATTAGCCAATTAATTTTCAAGTTCATAGACATAGTTCATAGACATCGAATAGATCAAGGAAGAGAAAAAATTTATACTCGCTGAAATCTGCTCCACGTTTTTTGAAATTTGAGCTCACTTTTAAATACTTTTCCGTGAGTAAAACAACTTGTTATGGAGTGCAAAGTTCCAGAGGCGAACTTTTAATGCACTAAAGCCTCGGGCAAGCCTCAACTTGGCACAAACTTAGGGCCGTGCCCAATGAACTTGTATAAAAGCACACGTCGCACCTAATTTTGAATCGGGCAATGGCGATTTATTGACGTTGCTAACAAACTGTCTGGAACCGACGAAATTCTGCTACTTTGAAGTTTGTGTTATTGCCCCATATTAACTAGACACCTTAGTATGGAAAAGTTTTTTTTCATCCCATCTATTCGAAAAACGTTGATTGGTTCGCCTATAAGTGCGAGCAAAGTAAGTCTTTCCTCTAAAAGACTTTTACACGGAGCAGTTATGAGATTTGAATTTCGAACATTAACATCGTTACTTATAGTGCTCCGTGCGCGTGACCAGAGATCGCACGAAAATATTGTATGAATAATCCACTGGCCGATTATAGGTGACTGGGCGGCGCTTATGTTACGTGCAATCCTGCCATTTTAGACCCCAGCCTGCCTAGCATGACCGATTTATATCGCATTTTGATATAGCATTTTATCGACACTGAACTGTCAAACTCCTTTGCCTTTTTGACAGTTAAACGTGATAAAACGCTATATCGCGCGATATAAATCGGTCATGCTAGGCAGGCTGACCTCTATATTTTGAGCTTTTCATATGCGGCACGTGAAATGTATTCCTTTTCTCCAATGGCCACGACAAAAGTTGCCATAGCGTTTCGAAGTACATAACTCTATTTCTACATGAAAAGATATCCAGTTCGAACGAGAAACTGCTGGTGATACTTTTCAATGAAACTTGCTTTGAAATAAGTGCATTACTTTCAATGAATATACTAATTTGTTCCTCGCTGAACATTCAAATAAATTGAATTTGCTTTACAAACAAAGTGAATCTACACAACAGCTGCATTCTACACTCGTGCTTGCTTTCAGGGGGCTAATTGTCTAATTTCAAAATCTATCGCAATCGCTTTCAGGATGTGATACATTGATGCTTCTTTTTGGCACAAATAAAAACTTACTAAATGAAATGCAGCAATATGTCACATCCATCTTTCAAATGAAAGCGATTGCGATAGATTTTTAAAATTAGACAATAGGTAGCCCAGAAGCGGAAAACTAAAAAATGTGACTCGTATTTATAAGTACTTAATTTATTTTTGCTTCCTAGTATATAGTGGTAATATAACTTTCACCGTAATGAAAAAAATATATAGCAGTGGCGTATTTTTAACCGACTTCAGCAAAAGGAGGAGGTTCTCAATTAGATTGTATGTTTTTTTTTATCGTTGTTCGTGCGTATCTTCGACATTTATGGACCGATTTATAGATGATTCTTTTTTGTTCGATTAAGTTTTCTTGCGAGATGGTCCCATTTATTTTTTTTTCAAATCGGTTCAGAAGTTTACAAGTAATCCTGAAAATACTATGATATATTAAATCAACTAACTTGACAATTTTGTTATTTATGAACCGAATTAGATGATTTTTTTTGTTTGGCGAAGGGATACCTTTGTGTAGTCTTTTTAACCGACTTCAAAAAAAGGAGGTATTCAGTTTGTATGCATGTATGTTTCTCCGCGATTATCTCACGTTTGGCTGAGCCGATTTTTCTACCTAAATAATATACCTACACTACCTAATACAGAAGGTACTTACACTAAAAATAAAAAAATTGTTTAAAAAACAAAAAAAACCGACTTCAAAAAACCTGCCTCTAAAAAGCAAGAAATAATATACAAATCATTAGATACGCATTATCATTGTTATAATAAAACACGTCAATTGAAGTCGGGTGGGGCTTTTAGAATTAAAAAAGGAAGATGTACTCCAGCCCCACCCGACTTCAATTGACGTGTTTTATTATAACAATGATAATGCGTATCTAATGATTTGTCTATTATTTCTTGCTTTTTAGAGGCAGGTTTTTTGAAGTCGGTTTTTTTGTTTTTTAAACAATTTTTATCGTGTTACTTTAATTAATTGTTCGTGTTTTTATTTTTTTATTTTTAATCGTGTTACTTTAAAAAGCTGTCAAAAGCTTCAACCTTATTTTACTAATATAACGGAAACAATGTAAGATCTCACCAAGTAATTGTAAGATTTATAAGAGAGATTTATAAGAATTACAGAATCTATTTGTGATGAAATACAATGCAAATATTATTTTTATCTAAGCGAATTAATTGAACAGCGCATAAAAAAATATTAATAGGGAGTTAGCCAAGAAGCCCTCAGGGCATATTTTGTAAAACCTGAATTGAATTTAGAGTATCGTTGCAGTCCTATGGAGTTCCAAGTAAACAAAGTTTGTAGTCAAGTGAAATACCAACACAATTCGAGGGCAAACATTTCAAAATTCCCAGAGTGCCGAGACGGACGTACCAGCTTACACAAACAACAATCTCCCGTCAACGCATCGCAAAGAGGAAGGAAGCTACGAGCGCTGCGTCCCGTGCAAACTACACGCTGCGCCGCGCCGTAGTGTACTACGACGTAGCCAAGTAGGGCAAATAATACTTACAAAAACTTTTTCATCCCATCTATTCGAAAAGGACGACTTGGTTTTTTTTTCAATATGGGTATCAAATGAGAGGCCTTGATGAGCACAATCCAAAATTATATAATTTGTTACGAAAATTAGAAAAAAAAAGAATTTTTCAATATGGGTATCAAATGAAAGGCCTTGATGAGCACATTCCAAAATTACAAAATTTGTAAGTAAAAATGAAGAAAAAAACGAGGTAAAATATTATTTTGTTCCCTTATAATACAATCTACTATTTACTGTGTAGTAGTCCAGTCAACGAATGGCTCAAAAGGGGCCCGTAGAGTGCGCGAGCGGGCAACTAAGCGATTCCTTCAGAAACTTGTTTAGGGTGCTTAGGAACTGAACATACTAAAAGTCCCCTTGTCAAGGCGGTGAGTCGGAGTGGGGGAAGGGACTAAAAACTTGAAGCTTTAAATATCTCCAAAACGGTGCGTCGTAGAGATAAAAAGTGTCTTTTACCGAATAAAAGCTCATAAATTCTCTACAACTTTTATCCCATACACTTTGTCCGAATTCCCAACCGTTTTTGAGCTACTCGCTCGAAGTTATAGGTTATTTTGACTGGACTATAGATACTGCCTCTGTTTAAAGACTCGATAGTTTTTTATTCAGTTTTTACTTTTATAACACAACATAGAATAAAATATAAACTATTTAGGTACGGTACTTATACTAAAAGCATTATACACACATCAACTTTGTCTAGGGATACAGGTGTTATTTTCATACAAACGAGGTAACTTTGAAGCCTTGGTTTCCTGCCAGGGATGTACCGTGCTGTGATCTGATGATGGCTATCCAGGGAGTGAATGGAGGAGATTCAAATCGCTACACACACCTAACTGATCTGACCAGCATTCTAAAAGATTAAAGGACATGTTTAAAAAAACCGCGAAAATAGCATGAAAATGTATAGAAATCCTGAAACTGAGAACTCTGACCCATCAATCTTTTAGAATGCTGATCAGATCAGTTGGGTGTGTATAGCGATCTGAATCTCCTCCATTCACTTCTTGGATGGCCACCATCAGATCACAGCACGGTACATCCCTGGCAGAAAACCAAGGCTTCAAAGTTACCTCGTTTGTATGAAAATAACACCTGTATCCCTAGACAAAGTTGATGAGTATATTTGTTCAAATAACGAAAAAAACGGGTAAAACTTTGGTTATACCCGGTAAATTAAAGGTTATTCGTATAGCCGTAGATAAACGTTTTGTTTTTACATAACACCGTCAGTTTAAAATAGATCTTAATCGCTTACAAATAAGGTTACATTTAATTGGAAGTGAAACATCCCATTTTACTATATAAATAAAATTCAATTTCCAAATAAAATTTACTCAGGATAAGGAGCTTAGAGTCTTACACGTAATCGTAGAATGGAAATCGTGTGTAAGTAGGTACTTTCTATTTCTAATTAGCTAAAAACTCAAGTGGAAACAAATGAGAAGACCCCTAAAATAGTTACATTAGGAGACAAGTTAACTTGGGTTGCTCATTGCACACAAGGCTGTGGGTTGCAGCCCGAGCCGCTCGCGAGGGCGTAACTCAGCCGAGTGCGTAATAAGCAAAAGCTCACAAGTTTCATACGACGTTTTCAACACATTTGCGAGGAAAAAACAAAGTAATTTACCACACAGCAACAAATACTTACGACAAAAACAAAATTGTGTGATGGAAAATAAATTAATATAACAAATAAAACATTTTAATTATTGAGCGACACGCGTTCCCGCGCTTTTGGCCATACGGGCCCGCGTTGTGTACCTATTTTTTCGTGTAAAAGTGTGTGGTTTTATTTGATCAACCCCTTCAGGATTTTAGCAAGTGCCTCCATCCGCCACCATCGTTATCGCCCGCTATATTGTGCTCCTGAATAAATATTTTTTTAAACGCCTCCAGTTAACTTAAATCATTAACTAGGAGCAAAATTATCGATATTTTGGCATCGCTAGCTATCTGTGTCCCGATTGGGAGATGCTGTGTGGACAAGATATATTGGGGCTTAAACTTCAGTGAGGCTTATCAACTTTCTTGATATTGCGAAAACTTCAAAATTACATTCGTCTTTGTTTCACCGTACCGAACGGTACCAGTGCTGTCCCTGCTTTTAAAGCTTATACTTTGCGAACAACTGCTACTGAACAAGACAGAAATTTCTTTGAGTAGGTATAAAAAGTTTTCTATTATTAGAAACCAAATAGTTTTTACATTCAGTTAAAATATACCCCTTCCATTCTTTTACTTAATAGTCGTCAAATTACTTAAGTTAGTATTTTTTTTTTGGCTTTGGTAATTCACATTACTTATCTAAAGTATTTTTTAAATTTGAGATTTTTGCATTCACAATGCTATTTTTTATAGGTATAATACTCGTATTATACGTTAATACTAGAAAATCACTGTGCTAAAATATTCAACTCACCCGTCACCGGGATGATCGGTCCCGCCCGCCTGAGAATATGGCGGCAAGTGGCAAGTCAATTTTTTTCTATAATATTATTCAATATTATAGAAAAGGTATATCTTGTTATTATTTTATGCTTTATACCGAGGCGGCGTGTTACTACAAAAAAGTATAATTCATTCAACAGAAGCCAATCTGTCAATGACTAACTAGCTCTAAATATTCTCTGAACGTTATATCATTATGACGCCTGAATATTATGAAAAATCACGGGTGCCGTGGCAACGCAACGCCTGGATTGAGGAAAATTGAATGTTTATATTCCCCTGATACATGTAAGTTCTCTTACCGTAGTATCGTTAATAGAAAATGTTTTCTACAAAGGCACGAAGAGAATTTACTTCTTCTTACGTACAGAATACCAACATGACTCTTGGACCAATATGATGAACCTTATTAAGTACCGACATTACAACCCCGCTCAATCAGGTCCAGGGACGACGAGCTTGCATGGTATTTCGATCACCATTAACAGATACGTGCCTGGAATTTGGCAAGGCTGACCCGATAGATCGATCGATGTCCGTAGAGTGACCATCGGCATCGGCGAATCAGAGCAATGGGAATAAGTATTTTATTACCTACCGAATTAATCTTAATATCTACATATTATTTATTATTTTGCACGTGTTTATAATAATATTGTTGAAATTTTTCCAAATGGCACTTTTGTTTAAAAAAAAATGAAATGCATACCAAGCATTGCAATCAGCCCCTCCCACCAATATCGCGTGATATAGCGTTTTATCGACTCTTAGCTGTCAAAATCCATTCTCTTTTGACTTTTGACAGTTAAACGTGATAAATCGCTCGTTTCATATCTCATATCGGTGGTCATACTAGTTAGTATGGCAGGGCGCCATCAAAATATAAATTCTAGTAGGTACTAAAATAATTTTGATAATTGAAACTAGAGTACGATGAAACCAGCTTATTGTATACCAATCTAACTTCAAAATCTATCGCAATCGCTAAAAACTTACCAAAAAGTCACATCCATCTGTCAAACGAAAGCGATTGCTATAGATTTTGAAATTTGAGAACATCAATCAAAGAGTTGACGTATTATTATGAAATGTTATGGAACCGTGTTAATAAACCAACATTTCATTAACGTTATTGCTTAAGTTAAAGCTAAAACTCCTTAATTATTGAACAAATGAAAAAATAGTAAACACCCCTCGAGTGCAATCAAATACTTACTAGATTCCTTTAATCACAGTCGCTATCCTTCGAGGTTATTTGAACGAGAACATTCGAGAAAAAAGAGTGATTGGGAACCGAGATACAAAGCGCTGACGGCCGATTTCAACAAACTGGCTATAAGCCAAAGACATTTAGGAGTTGAGTGGTGCGAGGTTTGAACTTACAGAAAACTAAATTTATCATTGAAATATTCACATTTTGAATCGGAATATTCTCTGCATACAGCATTCAAGACGCAGCGTCATAAAATTCATAGGATACTTTCAATGTCTGCAATTTTATAAAGTGCAGTTAACAACGAACCGAGCAAAATAATCAAACGGACGGAACGGATCAATTTACAAATTACCACTTTATTAAACACAATGGTCGTTCAGTGCAGCGAATGGGATATAAATTGTTTTAAAATGGGTAATCTATTTTATGTGCTAATTTATACCGGAAGAAAACTTAATTTCGTATTCAAATTCGCTTCTTTATTGAGGAAAGGTTCTTAAAAAAGATGGCTTATTGCAGGAAATGTTTTCGTGAAAGGGAATCATCGGAATTCTATTTAATTTATATTTTAACTCTCTATGTATTTTAGATAAAGTTGATTAGTTTAATGGACTGAACACATCTTTGAAATTTGGAGAGTGAATAAAAATACATCCTTTATAATAGAGAGCGAGCCTTGGATTTTCGTTATTCCATTTGAGTACGGAATGAGAGCAAAATAAAGTTACTACTCAAGTAGAGATTTGATACATGTACAAATTGAAGGTGTAAGTCAAAACAATGGAAGTCCTATCTATTTTTGTTATTAATTTTCAAATTCATCTAGCTATTGTATCTGGACAAAATGACAATTTTATTAAGAGCATTTCAGTCTTTTTTAACCAACTTCAAAAAAAGGAGGAGGTTCTCAAGTAGACGGTATTTTTTTTCTTATCTAATAAGGTAGGTAGTTCCCAAACACTTGAATTAAAATGAAATGTATGTATCTGCCTACTAGTAGGTACCTTATGTAGTACATACACTTCCCATTAAAGTGACTGCCGCTGTTAACGCTCTGTGTGTTTTACAAAGGCCGACCGACCATAAAGGGATTCACGTCTCATTTGCTATCAAACATGTGGATTTACACTCCATTAAAATAACGAATCGACTAGTAAACATGAATTAGCTTTAATTAAGTTCACTTCTGAGCATTTGTTACGAGTTGAATATAACCTTTAGTTAGATGTAGAGTGTAAGTTACTTTTCACCTATCCAGCGTATCCAGCACAAAAAGGCGCTTTTGGCGCGTAAAAAAAAAACTAGTAGCAAAATCGATTTTTGCAGCGAGCGTGAAGCTTTTTTTTTTATTTCTAGCACCATCTTTTGAAATAGGTAATTAATTATTATTTTTTGTATGAAAGTAAAATGTAACGAATTATCTAAAGTCGTAGAACAAATGTTGTTGTTTATGATCTACTCCTGCGAGGTTGTTGGTGTTTTACAAATAACCCTGATAATAGTACTAACGTCCGGTAGTGTGTAGCAATAGCAACATAAAATTAACGAGTTCTAATAGTTTTAAGAACTCAGCAAAAAAGCAGACCCATAACGTTGTTAAAAGCCTTTCCAACCTAGATACTCTGATCTGCCCACCCACCTCATCATTCTTGAAGGCACATCATATTTCGGGAGTTTAGGACGACCTGCGGCGGGTGATTAACTGCCCCCTCCATCAGGTGCAACCGGTGCTGCCACCCTGTCACTTATGAAGCTTGAAGCTGTAATAATTATAAATTATGACCTTCATAAATTAGGTAATATATTTAGGTAGGTATGTTGTAAACATAATTATTGCTTTCAATGCTCCTCCGAAATTTAGCAAATGGGATAACTTTTCTCTTACTACATACGTTCATTTTGGTATGTTCTTGGTACGTATATGTTTATTATTTCTTATATTTTGGTTTTAGTGTATTATTACTAGATAGACACAATAGATCTTCTTTCTATTGGTGTCCGGACGCCGGCGTCCGCACGGGCATTGATGAATTAAAAACAGTAGTAAAAATAATACTCGTAACATAACATATTAAAAAATAAAAGGAATAAAATAACGACTGTTCTCTTTATTTTGTAGTTAGTAAAAGTGTTTTATTTCGATTGTAATTGTAATTGACCATTGCAAAATTTAAAAGTACTTATGTAAAACTTTATTGTCATTATTCGCTGTGAGATTCCTGTAGAAAACGGTAATAGGGAAATAAAATGCCAGAACAAAGGCTTTTGGAGTAAAGCTTTTGGTTATTGCGTAACCAATGATAACGAACTTTATTATATGAAGACAGATACAACATTATAATCACAGACCGGAACAAATAAATGCTAAAAGTTCTGATTTAATCGAATTTGTATGTACTTTTCTTATTTGCTGTAAAATTACAAAAAAATATATTTAGTAAATCAAATATTTAATTAATGCTTAATGACGCGATTTAACTTTTTATGAGAGTAATACCTAAGCCTGTATATATATAGTACAGGTAGGTATATGTTACGAATACAATTTCAAAAATTGAGCGAAGGTGTACTGAACTGAATGAACGCTTCACTGTTTGCATTCGGGGTATAACGTTGTTTGCAAATCCGTCATTCGACACTCAAGTGGAGCTCAAGGTCTCAAGAGCAGAGCTTTTGTGCGCGAGCTGTATCGCCGTGAATGGGCCGCTTGTCGCGCCCGCCCCTCATTCCATCTCCTAATGAACTGCACTGCTACTTGTATTGTAACTGAGGGGAATTATGTACAAACGAAAACAAACATTCAGTACCTACTTGGAATTTGAACTTAATTTACTACCTTCTTCCTGTTTGTTTGTGTAAAGTCTAGTAAACAGAAAATATTCATCTCTAACTAACACTCAGATGGGACTCGGTGGCTCAGTTTATCTGAGCAGTCGCCCGGCTTGCGAATGGCCGTGGAGTCAATTCCCATCTGTCTAAATAACCTATAAGTTAAAAAGGAATTGATATAATCGGGTATAAAAATTAGCTTAACTATAACTATCACTTTCCTACCTATTACACGGGCACTTGGTAACTAATCAGTGAGTGTGCCGAATAGCTCACGGGGATTTTCCAGGTCAGGAGGCCGTATAATTGCGCCGAAAGTCGCAGAGGCTCGCTGGCACCGCGCCAGCCACGTGATACAATCCACAGGTGAACGCTTCGTTTAACACACCTTCGTAATTAATAATAAAAAATGTATTTTGTTTTAGCTGCTACAAAGCAACAGTATTAGTACATTACAGGCGAGTGCGGGAAGTTAACGCTTACATTGTCGGGGATGGTTTGAAGCCCGAGGGTGAGGGCTTTAATTATTCGAGGCAATGTAAATTGCTTTCCGTACAAGGATTGTATACTGCTTTTCTCAAGAAATAAGACGAAATAATATGTTCTTAGTAATAAGGTAATTTTAAAGTTGTGGCCATATGAAGCGATCAGTCATGCAGCCATAAAGTTCTATAAAGCGCCGATTATATATCCCGATCTAGCATCCTAGTTAGGAACCAACGGGTTGCCATCCGTACCGTACCTACTTGACAGTAAAATATTGTATAATAAGTTCGATTTTAAAAGTGAATTTACGTGAAGGTAAACATTGTTTAAGATTGGAGATGAGAATGGAAAATAAAAAATCATAACAAACAATGTTGACCTTTCCGTTATTTGTGTAAATTCACTGTTAAAATTTAACTATTATACGGGAGGTAACTCTAAATTGGTTCCTATCCTAACTAGGATGCTTCGCGCTAATTTTTTAACGATAAAACCAAAGCTAAATCGTTACCGTTTCAGTTTCGTTTACAGAAAAATACTCGATTTAGTTTTGTTAAAATTGTTGAATACTTTGCTTAAGGAGTCTAGGATTACAATCTGGGACAAATTAAGTGAAAATTATGAAGCTAAACCAAAGATTTTTAGGTAAATATAACCTAAATGACAACGTAACGTTTTTGGTTTTATCGTTCAGAATTACCGCGATTGGGCTCCAATCGCTTTCAGGATGTGATACATTGACGCTTCTTTTTGGCACAAATAAAAACTTACCAAAGAAATGCAGCAATGTGTCACATCCTACAGTCTAATGAAAGCGATTGCGATAGATTTTGAAAATTAGACATTAAGTTGGCTGGATATGTAATCGCGGCATAAAAATAACCCAAGATGAGTTCTACTGTTTTGAATTTGGAGTACTACTTCCTGCACTTGTGCGGACCCACGTAAATGTGGAACCTCCCGCAGTCTTTTTCAGATGTAATTAATGATAATATTTTCTTTTCATTTCTCATACTGGGAGAGCGATGCATTTAACCGAACAACGGGTTGAAAACATTGCTTTTCACCCTAGGGTGGAAAATAATTAAAAAAATTGAATCGAATGTATGCTAACGCCACTGGGTAGTGTTATTTAATTTTCAATACAGTTGCTCGAAAATGCAAGTTTACGATGACAGTCGAGCGTGCGGAAAGTTGATTTTACCGCACGCCGTGCGTTTTTGTTTACGGAGTAGTACAGCGTGCGGAATGTTGATTTTACCGCACGCCGGCGCCGTGCGTTTTTGTTTACGAACGTTTTTTTTAATTTTTACTAGCTTCCGCCCGCGACTTCATCCGCGTGGACAGTAGAAAAATATTGCAACCAGTTAAAAATGACCTCTATAGTGTATGAAAGCTAGTACTACGGAGAGTTCAAGCTGTTTCTCTGGTTCCACCCACCCGAATTTGATGAAACATAGCTTAGATTTTAAGTTGGACCTCAATCTACTAAATTGTGAAAAATCCATCAAAATTCGTTTAGCGGTTTTTGCGTAATTCGCGCACAAATATTTAGAATTTACAGTTTTATTATATGTATAGATTACAATTTCAGCAGTACCTATAATGTTTTCTCGCAAATGTATTGAAAAACGTAGTATGGCACACGGTTGTTAAGGTTTTTTAAAACTCGTGACGATTATAAACCCTCGCCTACGGCTCGGGCTTATAAAACGTCAACTCGTTTTAAAAACCTCCTTACCAACCTTGTATCATAAACTACTATTAACATTTGTGTGTGAAATTGTGTATTAGTATGATCAATACGCAACGCAAGTTTTATGCATCAAGCTCAAGTTTAGTGCATTTACTTACATAACTGTACCTAATACTTATGCTAAACGCTATAAAACTTAAGCTATGAGTATAAGTAATAAGTATTTTATTCTGTGCTATAATAAGGATTTGCTCTCGCTAGATATTAATAAAAATCTTTGCACCACTGGCTGACTCGCTGCTGCGTAACCTTTACGTGACAAGCCCAAGCTACCGTAAATTCGCAGAGCAAATATCGATGTGACATTTCACACAGGAGGTGGATGGAGCTCCATAAAAATGGCCACTATTTTTATTATATTAAGACTATTATAATGAAAGCGTTTATTGGTGAGGCCTTGAAGATTTACAAGTGAATTAAAGAAGAGTAACTAGGTAATAGAAATGGTGCACTAATTCAAGACTGAGTGTAGGTACGTCAATGATAATTGATAAAGGATATTAACAAATTCTATATAAGTATAAAGTTTTTGGACAAAGGGAGATGATAATTTGATAATAGTGGTTAAAAGAAAGGTGTTCAATACTCCGTCATTGAGATAAAAACTTTAAGCTGTAAGTTGTTTTCAGTCGATGTAACTTTTAAATTAAAAGTTGTTCATGGTAGAACCAAGGACTCTCATTTAGGTAAGTGACCAGTCTTTTAACTGACGCTAACAAAACATTGGAATTCTCCTCAGGTTCTACTAAAGTAGAGTAATTGTTTGTGTCAGTCGACTACGGGCAGCGCGCCAATCTAAAAGAAAATTCCTGGAAGTTGGTAAAAAGAAAACAAATAGGTTTACTAAGGTCATTTATTAAGGTGGCACCCTGAGCGAAAGTGGCGCCGCGGTGAATTTTATTTAATATTATAATTCTAATACACAATTTTAATAATGTTTTACGTGGAATTTTTAGGGCCCACAGTTTAGTCTTTCTAGACGGTATCGTTACATTCTCTCGTAGTAGCTGCTAGAAGTAGAACTGCTAAAAGTGGCAGTTTTTGACACATTTTGCTATCTACTTCTACGAATGACTACGAGGGCATGTAGTGATACCTTCTAAGAATACTAGACCATGGGCCCTAAAAACTCCACGTAAAACATTATTAAAATATTTTTCTTTTAATAACTTATTAAAAAAAACCTGTGAGGGCGCCACTTTCGGTCATACAGCCGCCTTAAATAAGTTTTATTAAATTTAAGTAAGTAAGTAACTATTATACATTGGGTACATAAAAAGTTCTTAAATGAAAGACAAGAGAGTAAAGATTTTTTGAGGCAGCGATGAAAGGTAATAGAATGCCAGTGGAACATCTGTGTTGTTTAACTAAAATCTTTTCAGACGGTCGGGAACATTGTACAGCGTCCGACCGACCCATTTACATGAGTGAAAAAAATGTAAAATGTAAATCCTCGAGACGCTAGCTAACGATTCGGCGCCGCACTAATGAATGGAGGAGGGGGAAATTTCAATTCATTATGCTAGATACTGCTTACACCGGAATAAATAAAGTATAACCAACTCTTACTCAGTGGGTGTCGATAACATATAAGTACTTAATCTTCATGGTACTTCATGCCGTTGCGGTCAAAGTAGAACACTTATTTAGGCATTTTATTCATTTTCGTACAATTCGAGCAGGATCTATCAATTAGGTCAACCGTGACCAATTTTAGCCAACTCTAAATTCTTCGTCTTTTTACTAACGACGTATTGGAAACCTTTCTCTGTCCCACCACTTGTTGTGAATAGTAATTAGAAAGGCGACTATATGCATGCATGCATGCCGTATTACTTTACATTTCTTCTAAAATTCAATTAAAAATTTTTTATTCAGCATTTCGGTAAAATACCTATAAATACTTATTGGTGTGGTATAGGTAATGTATTTGGAGATATTTAATAATTTAGTTTCAGAAAAATTATAAAGTACTTACCTAAGTAGGTAGGTACCTACATAACGTGTAAGTAGAGAAAGATAAACTGCTTGGAGTTTACACTATGGAGGAATCTAAGTTAATAGTGACTTGTTAGCAAATATGTCAAATAACTACAAAATACAGAAGTTTTGGCCTCTACCACAGAATATATAATAGTACTAACCCTCTACCGCTACCGCAATCAAAGGCTAAAGTTTCGCTCTCGCTTTTGCGCAAAATGTTCTTACTTTGTATAGGTAAGTATACTTAGTAATAATTTAATTATACATTGCTAAAGTTATGACTACGACTAAACTTCTATTCAAGTAATAAATTTTACTAGAAACAATTTTAAGCATGAAACAAATATATTTTGCGTGTTTTGAAAAAAAAACCCATTAATAATTGAATTTAAAATTTAAAACTACTACCTAATCTTTCGTCGTAAAAGGATTACCTACTCACCAACAACATTATATTTTTAAGACGTAAGTCATCATTTTTACATTTGAGATAATTAGCTTCCAATACCTAGTACAGTGAATTTTGTCAGTTTGGCCCAATTTGTTTCATAAATAGCAAAAATTGTTTCCACCTTTATATACGAGTATATAAAACTTCTAGTAAGTATCGGATAGAAATCATGAAGTTTCGTATTACGAACATCAATTAAAGTACGGCGTTCTGTGAGATAATTAGCTCCATAAAGTTCTGCTGAACACGTCACAAAAACTTTTGGTCTTGTATGAAACCGGGCAGGGCGGCGAATGGGCTTGAAGGAACTCACTAGGCTATAGCATAATCATATACTTACCTTAAAATTTACTTAAGAACTCTTGTACTATACCTTTATAAACTGGGCTGAATTTAAAGATACTTACTTGAAAATACATAGCACATTATTAATATTCTGGTATTACATAGTTAGGTACAGTATCGTTAGGTAGTAGATTTTTTATTGAGTAGTAGTTATAATTTCGATGACTTATGTTATTGACGGTGTATTGGCTTTCTCCATAATATGACGCTGACGCGACGTACACTAGTACATTATGTGACAAGTTAGCTTAGGTTGCAATAAGCAAGAGTTCACGAGTTTCATACGACGTTTTTCAACACATTTGCGAGGAAAAAATAAAGTAATTTACCACACAGCAACAAATACGAGAAAAACAAAATATGATAATTATGGGAAACGGTGCGCAGGTTTTTTTTTGTTTTTTTCACACGCCCAACGCAAGAATATTTTGCGAACAAAGGGGTGAGTGAGCATACAGCCTACATCAAAATGATAATTTCAAGTGATAAAATGCAAATATTTTTATATTTTATAACAAAATATTGTGAATTATGAATAATTTGATAATAATAAATATTTGTTTGATTTAATTAAGGATTAAATCAAACAAATATTTACATTCATATACATTTTTGGAATAAATAAATATGTAAGACATTTATTTATTCCAAAAATGTATATGAATTTTCAGCAGCATAAAACCTCTTTGTTTTTACTAAAAAAATAACTGTATTACCCGGCTAAATTGGGAATGCTCTGTTTACTCGCATAGAACTTGCAGTAAGGTACTAATTTAACTTTGTAGGGTAAATTCTATAACGTACTAGTGTTTTATATATTATTGCACGCGTTTGTTATAGCTCGGTTAATGGCCCTAAAAGCGATGTATCAGGACTCACTTTACGAGCTAGTGTGTTGAAAAAGTAGCTAAGGTAGCACAGAGTGTTCATAATGAAGTATATAGGTACATACATGCCTGTATCAAAGGTAATCTTTATTCAACACATTATTTGCATAATTTGGTTTTGTCATGCCTTTAATTGACATCCTAACGGCAATTGTTTTATTTATAAATGTTTACACCAATTTGCCATTTTCAACCTAAAGCTTATCTTATTGATTTGGTACTTATCCATAATTAATTTGAAACTGACAGATAGAGCTCACCTCTTCGTATTCGTATAAAACCACCGCTGTCACCATGTAACGTAATGAAACACCGGTGTCTGGCAAACAACTGATTTATTTAATTATCCTACCCACAAAGTTATTAAACTACCCACACCGATAAACTGAATAACAATAAGTTCGTATCGTATCTTAAATTTCCTCCTACATAAATATATATTTGTCATCTTTTAGTTAGAAACAGTGAGATACTCTTTCGGAAAATAAACACAGTTACGAAAATACATCTAAATGTAACCTAATTCCACACATAATACACATCCATCTGAGTAGACAGCAAGTTTCCCACTTGATGATTGAAGAGCACTTGAGAACCGCTGACCGCCTTTCCGTTTCTGCGGTACGCCGTAGTAATTACGAAGTATACCTAGGTACTCGTATAATATTACTTGCTAAAGTCCATTTATTTACGAGAGATTTATTTTGTAAACGAAGACCTATGGCGTTATAAAAATCATATTGAGCAACAATTGTAAATTTCAATTCAATTCGATATTTATTGCACCATAATGTTTACAAAGATGTTTTATAATGTAAGTACTTAGGTACCAACAAATACTATTTCCCTCAATATGTTTATGCCGACATATTCGCCAAGCATCGGCACAATTTATCGTACATTGATGCTTTTGAAAGAACCTCTTTGAAGCATTTGTTACAAAACCGGCAACGTCGATGAATTGTGCCGATGCTTGACGAATATGTAGAGCCGGCATTAGAAACTCAGTCTTATTTATATTGATAACGTTTGTTGGTTCATTTAACTCGAAAAGGCGGGCGGGATTAGTCATAAAACATTTTCAGTGTTTGCACAGAACTCCAACTCGGCGGATTTTATTGCCCACGGTCGCACGGGCACCTCGTAAACCGAAAGTGTCTGCATTAGGATGTGAAATTGCGATAAACAGGATAATATAGCCACACATATATCTCAAGCTCAACCCGACTCAAGTCAAATCAGCTGCCTACACAACAAACAGCGGTGTGGCCTGATTACGTATTATTTATGGTCTCTAAATAACGCGTTTGTAAAGAAATAGTAGATTGTTATACGAGGGTCAAAAGGAAGCAATTCCCATACGAGATATTTAGACGCCCGAGCATAGCGAGGGCAGCTATAGTTCGAGAATGGAATTGATGACTTACCCGTGTTAAGGCGAGGCCAGTTCACGATCTGATGAAAAGTCTGATTTTTGAACATCCAATGTGAAGAACTGATGTAAAATTCTACTTCACAAAAATTACTGTTGACTAAAAAGAAACAAAGAAGCAAATAAACCGAACAGAATATTGAAAAATGGCATGATAACTCTGTAAAAAAATCCTGAATAACACCATAAAAACTTTTAAAAATAAAATTCAAATCGTCAGATTTCGTAATTTTCAACGACAGTGATATGATTTTTTATGCAAAAAGGATAGCTTTTTTATCGATCTAACACAATAACCGAGTACATTTTTAATAAATGATCCAGTATTTCAGAAATCAATAAAAATGTACTAAAATTCGTCAAATTTCTGGCGAAGCGTCAATTAAAGTTATGCAATATTCAACCTTATTCTAAAGACATAGTGAAAGAGTAAATTTCGTGAACTGGCCTCGCCTTAAACACTCTACTTTTCATTTCGAATATAAGGAAAGTAAAAAAGTCTTAGTTTTTCCAAAATGATTATTAATAAAAACATGTTCACTTAGTAACAACATTGGTAGACCTTATAATTATTAGAACAATTTACCTACCTTACCTATTTAAATTTAAGTGAAAAATTAGAACAATTCCAACAACAACTATGGCAAATTACAACAAATATGGCGCGCCGTATTTTTTACATAGTTGGACAACGTTCTACGCCGCTAAATTACGGCCGTTATATGACGGCACCGTCATCCTAGGAAACCCGTTTTCAATAACCTGTCCTCACTCAGTAAATAGGTTTATTTTTCTTTGTTCTGTGGTTTGTCCCCTAGATATTTCTGTTAAATGACCGGAAATAACAACAGTTGCCTTACAAATCCATAGTAGGCCTATCTCTCATTGAAGATAGATTATTGAGTTCTTTCTAAACCGTTGGAAAAAGCATGACACTTTTGTTAACTAATATAGCATCGGAGTAGTAATTACACAAATATGTCATTTTAGCATTTATGAAAATATGCTAATAGTTAAGTAATAATTAACAATACTACCTACAGAACCAGAAAATTAAGGTAAGTATCAAGTTTTTTTGTTTTTGTCGAATCACCATCGACGCCACTCATTTGAAAATAATATCTCCACTCAAAAGAATTCCGCTTCAAAAAATGAGAGCAACATAAATCAGCTTCCGTTCAGAGCATCGAGGAAGAAGTCGTCACAAATCATTCCACATTAAGGAAAAGATAGGAAATAAAAATGTTTTTACATTGCTAATGTTTCTATCGTTTCTTACATAATTATAATGAGTATACCGTTGCACTTTTCTTTAGAATATCAAAGACTATATATTTTGTGACTAAGCTACCAAAAGTATAAATGAGAGATAAATCATAGGTTCTATATTCTCGTATCTGAGAGCGCTAAAACTTTCACGATAGCTTAGTTACCTCTTTTCATCGCCACGAAGCTGTTGGGAATAGGTCGAGCCCCCTCGAATGCCGACCGACAGCGGGGTGATAATGGCTGCGCAAAGTGCAATCAACCTTTTTAACTTGCATGCTTTTATCTAATTATTTTATTAAATCTTTTATTTTCAGCAGCAACCATCAGTGTGTTTAATAAAGGTGGAACCAAATTATGAAACAATACTGAAACAGGTGATAGTGTTGCTTAAACTGAACAACTTTTTCCAAGGAACATTGGTCGAAAAACGAAATAAACATAGTCCCATACAAAATGTATTGGTTATAAAAACGTTACTTAAAATATTAATAATTCTATTTAAACATGACAAATGTGGTCCCAGAGAATATAATCAAGGTCATGTTTTTCAAAGCGCACATTTTCCAACGTTCGTCCCTAATTAAAAAAAACCGGCCAAGTGCGTGTCGGGCCATGCGCCGTAGGGTTCCGTAGTTACCTTATACCATACCATATTATTTAATACCGCTATCATTTTTCGTCTGTAAAAATAACTTTGTTTTTCACAGTGTTGGTATGAATGACAAAGTTATATTTGCGGTTTTGGAAAATATGATATAACTAAAACTAGTTACTGCACTGAAAAAAAAGAATGATTGATTTTACTAAATTCCGCGTAAATTTTATCAAATTCGCGGGTTAATATAGGTCCTACACACTAAATTGTTGATTTTACCAAATAAAACTGGTTGATTATTTAACCCATACGTTTAGTAAATTTAATAGTATGATTTCGTATATTCAACTAATCAAGTCCTGTATATATTACGTCGATGACTTTCGATATTTTAGGATGAGATTTAATAAATGTCACTAAACTTGTTTTGTAAAATATGTGAAATTAATTTTGCTAATTTACTCATTTCTTTTTGTATATTTGACTAAAAGGTCTTGTATATTTTACGTCGACTTCTTTCGAGGTTCAACGATGAGATTTAATAAATGTCACTAAACTTGTTATGTAAAATATGTGAAATTAATTTTGCTACATTTACTCATTTCGTTTTGTATATTTGACTAAAAAGTCTTGTATATTTTACGTCGACTTCTTTCGAGGTTTTACGGTGAGATTTGATAAATGGCACTAAACTTGTTATGTAAAAAATGTGAAATTAATTTTGCTACATTTACTAATTTCATTTGGTAAATTCAACTGATTCAGTCCTGTATATTTTAACATCGATTACTTTCGACCTTTTACGATGAGATTTAATAATTGTGTCACTTTATTTGTCTCGGGCTTTCTCTTCTCTTCACTTCTTCTCTCTTCTTATTTTTTTCTTCGCTTCTTCTTTTATGACACTTTTTTGAGACACTTCGTTATTCTTTTTATTTGTCCCTTACTTAATAACCATTTTCTGCCCTTTTCATCCTTTAGTATTTAATTTTAACTATTCTCATCTAGCATTTTCTATTTACATTCTTCTATATTATAATAATGCACATTTGAAAACAACCAAACATTTAAATCAGAAAACCATCAACGACTGAGGTTCGAACCGCGGCCTCTTGAGCATTAAGCGAGCAGTCACACCATTACACCACGGCAACTTGAAAGTTAGCGGCTAAATTGGTCATTGCTTGATGCTCCACGTTTCATCTATGTCATGTGACATCCCAAATGTCACATTATGTACCTTGCACAATATGTATATTATGTACCAAGTCATATTAACGTAGCACAAAAATAAATAGAAAGAGAAAAAATGGGTAGTGTACTTGTACATCCGTGTCTTATAAATCTTACTACAAGCAAAATATCACTTAGGATTTAATGACCAGCGTCTCCAAAATGTAAATTATTTTTTTTTGTACCTACACTACCTACCATGAAATAAGAATCAAAATCGAAATTAGAACACGAACCTTATAAACATTAAACACATAATACGAAACACAACACGAACCTGAATTCTAAATCGAACTTAAAATTGGAATCCAAAACCGGATCGGATCGGACCTGTTTTTTTTTCTTTTCGACACTATAAGGAACCTATTTAATTTGTATTAGCAAATAAAAGTTTGAAAGTTTTAATATATTATACTAAATAATATACGAAAAGAAACCACAACCCGCACCAGGTCAACGGGAATCGATCCCGCGACCTCCGGACATCCAGTTCAACGCTCCAACCACTGAACTATCGAGTCACTCAGACATCAACTTTTTTTAAATTTGTATAAAATAAAATAAAGGATAATGACTAATAACAAATATCGTCCACACAGTAAAATTCTCAAGTGCTAAGCCAATCCGCATAATGGCGCTAATGAACAACAAGTCATCACAACTTATCTATTTTCATGTAATTGAATCACAATAGCTAAATAAGATTGAGTTAAGTCTGTAATAGATTTTGAAGAGAGAGAGAGAAAAGAAAAATCCGTGAAAGGGCGCTATTGTCCAACTTGAACTTCATAACTAATAGTACTATTATGTATTCTGTGAGTCAGTGACTATAGTAGTTTAAAAGCATTTACTAACTAAACAAAGAAGTACATTCTTGGGCAGTTTTTGAACAAGTAAGTTGAATGCCCCCCTAAAGATACAGTCAACGGCACGCTGAGCCTCCACGACAGGTCAATGATATTCAATCAATTTTATAATCAAATCAAGGTTCAAAATAAATTACAGTTTTTTTTTATAACCTCATGCGTTGCCGACTGTACATAAAGGCACATCAAAGGGTAAACAAGACAATTTTAGTAGAGTAGCAAGCGTCACTTATCGGAAATTTGGAGAACTATGTTGCTAAAGTTGATTTTATTGACAAGCTTGTGTAAAATGTACATATTTCTAATGTCAATTATATTAAATATATATCTCATAATTTGTGTAAAGTAAAATCAATCCTCTAATTTGGTAGTTTTTACGAACAACTTTAGTAGAGTAGCAAGCGTCACCTATCGGAAATTTGGAGAACTGTGTTGCTAAACTCGTACTGTTGTTTAAACAAAAGTTCTTTGTTGATTTTATTGACAAGCTTGTGTAAAATGTACATATTTCTAATGTTAATTACATTAAATATATATCTCATAATTTGTGTTAAGTAAAATCAATCTTCTAATTTGGTAGTTTTTACGAACAACTTTAGTAGAGTAGCAAGCGTCACCTATCGGAAATTTGGAGAACTGTGTTGTTAACTCGTACTGTTGTTTAAACAAAAGTTCTGTGTTGATTTTATTGACAAGCTTGTGTAAAATGTATATATTTCTAATGTCAATTATACTAAATAATATAAAATTCAAAGTCTTGACTGACTGAGTGAGATATCAACGCACAGCCCAAACCGCTGAACCTAGAGACTTGAAATTTTGCACATAGGTTCCTTGTCAGGTCTAGGGGTGCATTAAGAAAGGATTTTTCAAAACTCGCCCCCCAAGGGGGTGAAACGGGGGTCCAAAGTTTGTATGAAAGTCCCTCAGTTTTGAAGCTAGGATCTTCAGATTTTGTGTTTAGGCTGACCATTAAAAATTAATAAATACGGGTCTCAGCGTTTTTCAAAATTCTACCCCCGAAGGGGTCAAAAGGGGGATGAAGCTGTGTATTGAAGAAAATCCTTTATTTTCGAAGTAAAAATCGCTAAGTTTATAATTTAGGCTTATGGATGGAAATCTAACGCAACGTATATTATTTTTGTTAGTATTTCAACCTCTTTGGGGATGAAATGGGGGTGAAAAGGGGTAAAAAAAACCCAAAAAAATATGGATGTCGTTATTGGGGTTTTCTGGGATGACGATTGCAAAAATTACATTTATTTTGATGTCCAACACGGTGAACATGATTTGACCCCTTAAGGGGTAAAAATGGGGTTCAAATTTTGTATGCAAAAGAATACAAAATAGACATTACAACTTTAAAATTTGTAGGCGCATGTCTAAAAATAAATAGGCAAACACATATTTTGTTATTTTCAAAATCATCCCTTAAGGTGTAAATGGGGTAAATATGAAAATCGATGTGGATGTCGTTCTTGAGGTTTCATGGGATGGTGATTGCGAAAATAACATTTATTATGAAGTCCAACACGGTGGATATGATTGGACCTGGACATGCACATCCAGGGGACGGGGACAGGGACGGGAACGGGATACTAATATCTCTGGTTACAATTCTGAATATTATAAACTAGCTTCCGCCCGCGACTTCGTCCGCGTGGACATTCGATAAAATCCACATGTTTTAATTTCATTAAATTCTGATCAGCCGTTTTTACGTGATTAGGCGGATCCCCACCAAGCGAGCAGCCTCGTTCGAGGCCCGTGCGGCAAACGTCCTGCCTCGCGAGGCAGCGCGCTTGGTGGGAATCCGCGTAATCAAGTAAAAACGGCTGATCAGAATTCAATGAAATTAAAACATGTGGATTTTATCGAATGTCCACGCGGACGAAGTCGCGGGCGGAAGCTAGTACTAAATATATCTCATAATTTGTGTTAAGTAAAATCAAAACTCGTACTGTTGTTTAAACAAAAGTTCTTTGTTGATTTTACTGACAAGCTTGTGTAAAATGTACATATTTCTAATGTCAATTATATTAAATATATATCTCATAGTTTGTGTAAAGTAAAATCAATCCTCTAATTTGGTAGTTTTTACGAACAACTTTAGTAGAGTAGCAAGCGTCACCTATCGAAAGTTTGGAGAACTGTGTTGCTAAACTCGTACTGTTGTTTAAACAAAAGTTCTTTGTTGATTTTATTGACAAGCTTGTGTAAAATGTACATATTTCTAATGTCAATTATACTAAATATATCTAATAATTTTTGTTAAGTAAAATCAATCCTCTAATTTGGTAGTTTTTACGAACAACTTTAGTGGAGTAGCAAGCGTCACCTATCGAAAGTTTGGAGAACTGTGTTGCTAAACTCGTACTGTTGTTTTAACAAAAGTTCTTTGTTGATTTTATTGACAAGCTTGTGGTAAATGTACATATTTCTAATGTCAATTATATTAAATATATCTCATAATTTGTGTTAAGTAAAATCAATCCTCTAATTTGGTAGTTTTTACGAACAACTTTAGTAGAGTAGCAAGCGTCACCTATCGAAAGTTTGGAGAACTGTGTTGCTAAACTCGTACTGTTGTTTAAACAAAAGTTCTTTGTTGATTTTATTGACAAGCTTGTGTAAAATGTACATATTTCTAATGTCAATTATACTAAATATATCTAATAATTTTTGTTAAGTAAAATCAATCCTCTAATTTGGTAGTTTTTACGAACAACTTTAGTGGAGTAGCAAGCGTCACCTATCGAAAGTTTGGAGAACTGTGTTGCTAAACTCGTACTGTTGTTTTAACAAAAGTTCTTTGTTGATTTTATTGACAAGCTTGTGGTAAATGTACATA
Organism: Agriphila straminella; assembly: GCA_950108535.1. Classification (NCBI taxonomy): domain Eukaryota; kingdom Metazoa; phylum Arthropoda; class Insecta; order Lepidoptera; family Crambidae; genus Agriphila; species Agriphila straminella. The sequence continues at coordinate 6,421,600 of OX467314.1, forward strand.
TTTCTAATGTCAATTATATTAAATATATCTCATAATTTGTGTTAAGTAAAATCAATCCTCTAATTTGGTAGTTTTTACGAACAACTTTAGTAGAGTAGCAAGCGTCACCTATCGGAAATTTTGAGAACTGTGTTGCTAAACTCGTACTGTTGTTTAAACAAAAGTTCTTTGTTGATTTTATTGACAAGCTTGTGTAAAATTTACATATTTCTAATGTCAATTATATTAAATATATCTCATAAATAAGTGTTAAGTAAAATCAACTTTCGAATTTTGTTAGTGTTACGAACAAATTTAGTAGCGTCACCTGTTAGAAAATTGGAGAAGTATTTTACAAACTTTCTTTAGTGTATTCAAATATTTGTTTAATGAATTTTACTATACTAAGAATAGTTTTAGTCAATCTGTTTTGTTATGTAAAATCAACAAAGTGTATTTTGTTAAATTCACCCTTGTTATAGTAAAATTAACCATGAAAAGGGTTGACTATGACAGTTCTCTAGGCAACCTACGCTACTTTAGTACATTCAACAATTCTTTTTTTTCAGTGTGTATCTCGTTCAAACCAACTTTCGTTGAAAGTTTTTATTAAGATATTAGCATATATTTTTTTAGATTTTTGACTCTCTTATTTCAAAAGTTAGAGGGGGGGGGGGAGTGGGGACACACATTTTACCACTTTGGCAGTGTTTATCTTTCAAACGGTTGACTTTGAGAAAAAACTGTCTTAGGAACCTCAATGTCATTTTTAAAGACCTATCTACATAGACACCCCGCACGTATTGGTATGAAGAAAAATTTTTTTTTGAGTTTCAGTTTCATGTATGGGGAGCCCCCCCCCCCCCTTAATCTTATTTTTTTTGTGTTAAAATCGTTAAGCGGTTAACAGAATACATCTACCTACTAAGTTTCAACTGTGAATAAAATGGCTGTGACATACGGACGGACAGACAGACATGACGTTATACTAGAGTCGGTTCCGTTTTTTGCCATTTTGGTACAGTGAAATGATCAATGGCTAAAAGTAAACAAAAACATGTCGCGTTTTGGGCCTTTTGTAATTTCTCAGAAACAAAATGCACCAAAATCAAAGCCAGCTGCTTTCTATTATATATATTATTTTCTATAAGGTTTTTATATTATTATGAAAGCTGTACTTATAGAGAGTTCAAGCCTAGCTGTATCGTAGGTTCTACCTACCCGAATTAGATGAAAAATTGCTTAGATTGTAAGTTGGACTCCAAGCCCAAGTTAAAATACTATCAAAATCCGTTCAGCGGTTTTTGAGTGATTCGCGCACAAACATTTAAAATTGACTGGTATAAAATATAATTGTAGATAACCATGAGCAAACAAATTGCCGAACCTCCAGATTTAAATTATAATTTATTCTTAAGTACTTTTTTCTAATAATAATTTAAAGTGTAAGTACTTACCTCAGATTAATAATAAAGTCAGTAACTTAATCTCATATTTTTATCGAATATTTGTATGATAATTAAGTATATATGTCATTCAAGTACTACCTACGTTATTACTATGTTAAAATAATCTTTCAGATCCTCTACAATATTTTTTATAATTATGTTCTTTCTATACCGAAACATTTTATATATATATATACATATGTTACAGTCAAAACCCTTAACCAGTCAAAAACCTTATTGACCGTTAAAATTAGTCAATAAGGTTATTGACTAAGGGCGTCGGTCAAAATCCTTATTGACTGATTTTATCTGACAAAATCAGACAATAAGGATTTTGACCGACACCCTCAGTCAATAACCTTATTGACTAATTTAAAGAGCAGACATTCAGTCAATATAGGTTTTGACCAACGTACCCAGTCAAAACTGATATGGACTGATTAGAAAGTCAAACGTTGAGTCAAAACTCTTAAAAAGTTGGAGTGGTTTCAGTTTTGAGGTCATGTCCTAAAATATAAAATACCATACGATATCCTTATAAACCTTCACAATGCCATGGTAGCTCCTTTATATACGTATGGATTAACTAGTTACGGTAGAACTTTTAAAACATACACGGACAAAATTTATAACCTGCAACTTAGAATACTTAAAGCTATAGCTGGTAAAAAAGTAATAAATAAATATAAATATGAAGAACTATTCAAATATTGCAAAATACTTCCTATAAATGTTAAACTAAAATGTGAAATAATAAAAGAAAACCTACATACTATACCAGCATTACCTATAACTAATCATAAAATACAAACGCGTCAAGCAACACAAAAAATAATTACTAAACCTTATTCTAACAATTACTATGGTCGCAGACGACTGTGTTGTTTAATCCCTAAAATAGCAAATAATATGCCCCAAAATTTCGTACACAATTTAAACGAAAAAAATTGCAAACAAAGATTAAAAACATATTTTATAGATAATTTAATTTCAGATACGTAGTTTATTTTAATCAACATAATTCATTTAAATAAAATTACACAAAGTAATAACTACTTACCAGAAAATTGAATCAATCATAATAATAAGTAGGTACCTATATATATATATATAAAAAAATAACATAACTAATTAACAACAATTTTATTAAACTAATGTTCAATCAGTTTTCTCCGAACATCCTGTAGCGCGTAAACCAGAAACCTGTTGGATAACTGGTGGACGCACACGAAACTATTTCACTCATGCGCATCAATGCAACTTATTTGTATCTTATTATTGTGTGCGTGTGACTGACGCACGTCACAGTATTGTTATTGTTTTTACTTAATTGTTATCGTCCGAGTCGAATGTGCAACGCTTGGACAAACCTCGTAGGTTTATAAGCGTAAAGGCATCTTTAGAATAATTATTGTAATGTTATCTGGATAAATAAATAAAAAAAAAAAAAAAAAAAAAGGTAAAATTAAATTATTCTTGCAGAATAAACGGCTAGTCTGACCACAGCTTACAAATTTGTAGCAAGAGTGTATGTGTAACTGTCAAGTGTATGTGTCAATCAAAGTTTGCGTTTGTGTCCCTTTTTAATATACTATATCTATGGTTTGTGTGCGCTTGACCACAGACTTCTTATTTTTGTTTTGGCAATCTACTTTCCTGACCACATACTAGTAGTAGTAGTTGTAATTCGTCCTTTTGGACAGGCGAAGGTCAAATCCATACAGCCAGTTCTTGATGCACTGCACAGATTAAAAACGTGTTTATTTATATTATAATTTTTTAAACTTTATATGTGTTTTCGGTCCTGATGTCATTATTGTGCTCGGCAGAATATCAGTGCAGCTGGCCTTGCCTGCTGCTTATACTGAGCCGAGTACAGTTTTGACATCATGCGACGATGCGCAATGTTATTGTAATTAGCCTTAGATTTGTTTTAGTTTTTGTATTGTCTTTGTAATGTTGTGTATCGTTGTGTGTTGTTCAAAATAAATGTATTTTCTTTCTTTCTTCTTTCTTATTTTGCATGTAATTTGAATGAATTCACAAGATCGGCCTTATATGTTATATGTTATAAACAAAATAATTAAATATTATGTTGTGTTGCGACTTTACCGTAGGGAAAACATCCTGTAATGGTAATTGTATGTGTGAAATAAAAATAAATAAAAAAATAAAATAAAAAAATAATAATATTGCATTACTGTAGTATAGATGGGTGGCAATGTTCAGCATGGGGGAAGGTCAAGCGTCTGCTACCCCCTTAATGTCAACACTCCAATGGTAACGACCGCGGAATTGCTTTATTCTGCGGAGAATATAGTGGAGGGTTTATCCACTGCCATGAGAGACAGTGTAGCGGTCAGATATATATATTTTCTAACTTTCCTTTGTACCCGACTCGCATAAAAGATATGGAATTTGACTGCAAAAATATTTACGAAAATATTTATGACAATTGTACTTTCAAGCAGAACTTTAGGACTTTCCAAATCCAATCCTCTTTAAACATCAATAACGCACTAAAATGTTCACAAAAATGCTAATTGTATAATGCCTTTTCTTCTGCTGTTCACTCCACATTTCCACATACTCTTTTAAATCGAAGAATAATAAAAAATAAGCATGTATAGACACGTTCGGATTAAATGAAGGCGCGCCCATTCCTTGAGGCTACGTTTATCTTTTGGGATAAAAAAAAACAAAAACTGAAAAAGATATATATACGCTGTTTTGAAATGGATAACCATCAGAATTAGAATTTCTCAAGATAAGTGAAGATAATATGTCACTGTAAACCATAGAGTACATTATTCTGTAAACCCCCGAACTTAGGAAAATTCTAAGAATTTCCAGAAAACCTCAGATTTACCAACTCTTAATGGTAAAAGTTCGAACTATTCTGTGACCACAGAATAGATATAAGTACATCGATCGTTCATATTGAACTTTTACCACCATTCACTCGTTTAATCTTATATTTTACCTCAGAAACAAGTAAAAATGAACGAATGAATGAAAGGTTTAAAGGCTTATTTTGGATTATTATGTAGGTAGGTACCTACCGATAAATTAACCTGATAATAATTAAAACAAAGGATTGAGGATGAATGACGGGTAATTTTGTTATTTAGCTAATTCACTGTTTTATTTTAAAAAATCTTTTACCAAGCGTCATCGGTAAAACCTTTACCGTGTTATTACAAAAGATTTTTAAACACTGTTTAACAAAAAGCCTGTTTAAATGTGATGCTGTCTCTGTCAAACAATATTGTCAAAAAAGTGTAATCACATTTAAACAGGTGTTTAGTTAAACAGTGTTTAAAAATCTTTTGTAATAACACGGATAATGTCTAAAATTTGTTCTCCTTTTATAAAATCCTTACATTTACTATAACAAACTATGTCGAGTATACTCGAGAAAATGGAATGAATAAGATTAGATACTATATATAAGTAAGTGGCTGATTTCGCAGCGGGTTTTTTTACGCCTTGCTTTTATTTATTGGGTAATAGAACCATTCCATTAGGCAGAGGAGTGACGGAGTCGAATAAAATAGAAATCAGTCGACCCGGAGTCGCAGATAATGTATTACCATCAATCTTTCGCCACCGACTGGTAATTTTGCGGATAGCTCAGTGTCGTAATACATAATGCTAACGTGTAAATGCATCCTTATTATTATAATATCCGTCCATATTATCGAAAAATTCTGTATAGTAGGTAGTTATGTTCATAAGTAAAACCTTACCGGAGAAAGGTTTTACTTATGAACATAACTATTAGTTATAATTATTATATCGAAGGAGGCCCATAGGTAGGGTTGCCAGCACCCTTAGCACGAACAGCTAGTAGGTATCGAGAAAAAAAACGCGCATAAAATTACTCGATAGAGAATAGGGATGTTGACTATTGAATAAAATAACGAAATACTAATAAAAATCGTAAACATATTAAACTTTTAGAGTAGCTTGTATACCTCTTGGTTTTATAATAGGGATGTTGACTAATGAATAAAATAACGAAATACTAATAAGAAACGTAAACATATTAAACTTTTAGAGTAGATACCTCTTGGTTTTATATATTGCATATTATTTGTTTTATGACCCTTCAAAGTTGGGTTGACAAGTCCATTTAAAAAGTATAAAATTTATTAAAATAAATAATACCTTTAATTAGTCCGTAAAATGTATAGCTAATTTGTCGAAGAAACCATTTTGATAAACACAATATTTAATATAGCTGCTGAACGAATTTCCTATGCGTTGCATACAAACTAGCACGGCGTGACGTCATAACGTGCAAGCCATTAGTATGGAGCGTTTTTGATCGAGTCCATTTGTGTGCATTTCACACTGTGATATCTCGGGCAGTTTTCATGCTAGCGAATTAATTCTTTTACCAATGTTTCTTTTTTTGAGTGGTAATTTATGTAACATAAAATAAAAAAAATAGTCAACATCCCTATTATATTGCATATTATTTGTTTTATGACCCTTCAAAGTTGCGTGGACAAGTCCATTTAAAAAGTATAAAATTTATTAAAATAAATGATACCTTTAATTAGTCCGTAAAATGTATAGCAAATTTGTCGAAGAAACCATTTTGATAAACACAATATTTAATATAGCTGCTGAACAAATTTCCTATGCGTTGCATACAAACTTGCAAGGCGTGACGTCATAACGTGCAAGCCATTAGTATGGAGCGTTTTTGATCGAGTCCATTTGTGTGCATTTCACACTGTGATATCTCGGGCAGTTTTCATGCTAGCGAATTAATTCTTTTACCAATGTTTCTTTTTTTGAGAGGTAATTTATGTAACATAAAATAAAAAAAATAGTCAACATCCCTATTATCGATGGAAATTTTAATTTCGCGTTAATGCGTTAATCCTATTTATACACCTATTTAACCTTTCGATTTTTTTTACCTTTTTCAAGATTTGAATATCTTAAATGATTAAATTATTTCATGGATGAAATTAATTAAGAAAGCCGTTTTCATTTTGTATTATACGACAATCAAAGAATAGATCCGTCGTTACATAAAATCATGAATTTAGGAATAGAGAAGTCGCTATTCATGTTGACTTTGTTCAAAAGGAGCTATTTTATTATAAGTAGTTCTACTTAGAAGTGTTATTGGATCGCATCGATCTTAAGGTTACACATTAGCACGTAACTCGCTATTGTAGGCACATAACGTGGTATTCCAGGATTTTAGCTTTTACAAAATATATTTTAGCGTGTCCCGCCCGACAACTAAAGACAATTGTTCAATAGGAACTATGTTATCAAAGCAAAATTATCTTCTCGTTAAATGAAATCGTACTCGTAGTAAGGATTTGCATAAGTCACCGATTTTGATGAATTTGAGCTTAATCGCTGCAAAAACATGATGGAACAGAAAAAAAAATAAAAAAAAATATTATTTTAGTTTTATCACACGATGAAATCAGGGGAAAATATCGTTTTTTTTTCATTTTCGGATATAATGCACTTTACAGTCAGATAGAATATCGAATAAGAAATAATATATTGTATGACACTTATGTACTTAAACGCAAAATTTAGGGAGATAATTGAAAATTATTGGCTAACTCCATATTAAACGCGCCTGAAACACACCTGAAACGTGACATGTGACGTCACCGTTTTGTATAGAGCATTTTCGGCGGGTGCTGATGCGTGCTAACTTCAAGTAACTATATCACGAGAAAAAAACAAAATAAAAAAGTTTTAATATTACACTTGATTTTCTCACGCATTATACTTTTGATTTTGATTAAAAAAAATGATGCATATTCCCTATTACAACTTTAGTGTGTATAAATAAGTGTACCTACCTGTATGTAAACGCTAAAATATATTGTGTGAAAGCTAAAATCCTGGAAAACAATGTTATGTGCCTACAATAGCGAGTCACGTGCTAATGTTAAACCTTAATATTGTTACCTCGTCCAGGAACATTTGATTTTTTTTATTATGACCGGCAATATAGGTACTCTTGAAAAGGTGCTTTTAATTTCAGGTCGAGTTTAGTGGTCAGGCTCTTAACATCCAATTTTACCACACCTTCAGGTTATTTTGTGATTGTGACAATTGAGAAGGCTCGTAAAATCCGACCCTTCTCAATTGTCAGAATTCTTAGAGGAAAATGTAGGTAGGTAAGTATATGGCAATGGCAAGTTTTAACTTCTTTACTAATCTTCGTGCACTTAATCTGATTTTCCTTGTTCTTTTGTGGGTAGGTACTAAGGCGAAAAAAATATGAAAATTATTCTTATACTCAGATGCACTTATGAGCTATATAAGTTGGTTACTCGACTGTCGGTACTGTATCAAAAACTATAATCCAAAAGTAATTTTGGTAGTTAGTACACATATTTCGGCATGAGCGTTCATTAATCAGAATCATCATCGTAAGAATTCATTAAATTGTAAGACTTTTATCATCTTTTATTGACTAAGTATCTACTTTTATAATGCTTGGCAATGATAGGTAGGTACTATCACTCACTCCCTGTTAAAAACGGTCGAACATGTTTTTTTTTTCAATTTAAAAATAAAAATAAAATAAAATAATAGTAGATTATACAACAAGTGAAAAAAGAGGGAATTTAGTTCGAGGGATACAAAGGACCGAGATGAAATTTTTTTTTCACGAGTTGTGTACTCTACTTTTTACCATTGACTGCGAGAAAACAAATAGCAGTAGGTATTTATACCTATACAATTAAATAGTTATCACATTTTTATTATTTAGGTAGGTAATCAGTAATAAGTATTTAAACATTAGAAAATAGTGAAACTAGAAGTTTTCCAATGACATAAAACAACTACGCTAAGAGGGAAATTACATGATCAGTTTGAAATAAGAATCTTATATTAATATTCTATTATATTAATATAAGATGCTTGGTCTGGCATCAGTCCATTTCATCAGTTTGTGTTTTTATTTTGAATTTTTACAGACTGAAGATAGTACCAGACTGATGCAAGACTGAACATCTAATCTTCCTCTAATAGAAAAGAATCCAAAGATGAGACACTAAAAAGGACCTAATTAATTTGGCGGGATATTTTTTAGAAAAGAACCCAAAGATAAGACACTAAAAAGAACCTAAATAAAATTGGAGGGATATTTTTTTTATTTATTTGTATCTATGGCTTTATCTATGAAATAGCTCCATACTTTCAGCACGTTTTATTTTTTTTTCTACATAATTCATACGATGCGCGCTTGTTCCAAATTCAAAATATTTTTATTCACTCGGTGAATAAAACAGCGTATTATTCACTCTTATCGTTGAATTAAACGCACTTTTTCGAGTGGCGATGGTAAAATAGTAGATTATACAACAAGTGAAAAAAGAGGGAATTTAGTTCGAGGGATACAAAGGACCGAGATGAAATTTTTTTTTCACGAGTTGTGTACTCTACTTTTTACCATTGACTGCGAAAAAACAAATAGCAGTAGGTACTTATACCTATGTAATTAAATAGTTATCACATTTTTATTATTTAGGTAGGTAATCAGTAAATAAGTATTTAAACATCAGAAAATAGTGAAACTAGAAGTTTTCCAATGACCTAAAACAACCACGCTAAGAGGGAAATTACATGATCGGTTTGGCAGTACATTTCATCAGTTTGTATAGACTTTGAATTTTTACAGACTGAAGATCGTACCAGGCTGATGCAAGACTGAACATCTAATATTCCTCTAATATATAGAAAAGAATCCAAAGATGAGACACTAAAAAGAACCTAATTAATTTGGCGGGATATTTTTTAGAAAAGAACCCAAAGATAAGACACTAAAAAGAACCTAAATAAAATTGGTTATTTATTTGTTTAATTATGGCTTTATCTATGGAATAACTCCATACTTTCAGCACGTTTTATTTTTTTTCTACCTAATTCATACGATGCGCGCTTGTTCCAAATTCAAAATATTTTTATTCACTCGGTGAATAAAACAGCGTATTATTCACTCTTATCGTTGAATTAAACGCACTTTTTCGAGTGGCGATGGTAAAAAATAAATTATATTTCGGACAAGAATACATCCATATTTAATTTAATTCAGCATATTGTTTACAATGTTGCTGGACTATAAACTGAAATGAAACTGTCCAATTTTCCTTTTTAAATGGTATCCTGAATCCTGCCAGTGCCGGGCCAGCACACCGCGACCCTTCGCCTTGAATGAGCTCTCAAAAGTCTAACAATGCCGAACTTGGTCAAGAAAGAAAACCACGTCATAAGTATTCTATGGTAAGGTATTATGTTACCCTCCGTTCTTGCTCTTAAGGCGCCTTTGACACAAATACGACAGAATAAGAAGTATGATTAGCAAATAAATTACCTTACGACTTAGGAACGCAAGCTGAAACTTTCACTTCACACTTCACTTAAGTACTATTAATTCCACAGTACCCTTAACATCGATCGAGAAAAAAACGCACGTAAAAGTACTCGATCAATGCAACATTTCGCTTTTCGGTGGTAGATGGCGCTGTACAAATTTCCCATAAATGCAACTAAAATACGCTGCCTGCCCGCCCTTATTTTTCCAGATCGATATAGTCGTAAGTCCCCAGCAGGGCTTTATGAAGCTTTTAATAGGTAGATACGCACTTATTGAATAGTGCTAGGTTCACACGTAAGATTGAAATGTAAGTATATATAAGTATATGTATGTGTATAAATTGATATAAGTTTTATTTAGGATTTTACTTATCTCCATAATTACTTTGCACTTCCTATTACCTGCTTACTTAAAAATCTCAAACAATGCTGGGTTGGCTGGAAGAGATCTCTTTTAGAGATAAGCCCACCTTTGTAAACAACTTTCATATTTACCTGTGTAATTATGTTACAAGTGCAATAAAGAAAAGAATATATATAAAATGTTACCCATTTGTTGAAGACACTTGGTAAAATTGTTTTTAAAAGTTATTGAAAAACCAGGTTCACATAATGGCTAAACTATGGCTAACCGAATAAACTTACCAACCTACATCAACTGCTCGTGATCGTAGTAAAAATAATATTTTTACATGTTTGTATCTTGTTAGATATTTCATTCTTTAAAATATGAATCCGACGCAAATAAATCCACAGAGCATTTTAAAAGCCGGTAACTAAATAGGTACTCTGTAATGACTCAGACGCCGACTTCGAGAAGTTTTGAATTGAACAAGAAGATGAGATGAAAAAGTTTCGTGTGAGAAATGGAGGAGCTTTACAAAGAGCTTAAGTAAGTATTTTTATAGGATGGTTTTATATTCTCAATATTATTGAAGTGATAGATAACATAAGCGGAAAACTACTTTAATTGCATTTACCGTTCGTACTCGTGTCTCGTACCAGCAGTCGTAAAGATGGAGAATAAAATAAAAATTAAACCCCGTCGTTAACACGCAGAAGTGCGCTGTGAAATATAATATAAATATTGCCCTATCAAAACTGCACTTGAAATAATGACTTCGTGCCAGATTCCTTTATATTATTACATAGCAGTCACAGACTTATTATAGTCGATAAAACCGTGGAAATCGTATCATGCCAAATAAGTATCACTTTGGTATTAGAAATATCCTGCTTTACCCTTATTCCGTATATAGTTTCATAACTCGTTACAAAGGCGGACAACATAATTTTTCTTTGGTAACCAGTTATTAAACGAGAAAAGACACATCCCTTTTCGTAGTCGGTTACGAAAAGTTACAAAGGCGGACAACATAATTCTTCTTTGGTAACCAGTTATGAAACGAGAAAAAAAACATCTTTTTTCGTAGGAGTTATGAAAAATAGTTATATATACGGAATAAGGGCTGCTTTACACGAGGGATACGTGTGAAATTCACGTAATTAGTACAAAATGCAAATAAAAAAAACAAAGACCCACGAGAGCTAAACTAAAATAAATAAATCAAAATTCTTCCATTATTTATTATAGGTCCTTACTTAAGCTAGGGTTTCCTAGGATGACGGTCCCGTCATATTACGGCCGTAATTTAGACACATAATTAATTTCACCCTTTTATCATCATTATTGATCGTAACCAATCCTTGAAGAAGTAATTATTTAAATTTTACAATTTCGGTATTTATTTAGGTAGGTAGGTAGGTACAAAATTTTACCTTATCATAGGTACTGTACTACCTATACTGTACTGCCAAAACGGTACGGATAAAAACCGACTTCAAAAAACCTACCTCTAAAAAGCATGAAATAATATTCGTAATAATAAAAATACGTCTATTGAAGTCGGGTGGGGCTGGACGCTGGAGTAAAAATTCCTTTTTTTTTATTCTAAAAGCCCCACCCGACTTCAATAGACGTATTTTTATTATTACAAATATTATTTCTTGCTTTTTAGAGGTAGGTTTTTTGAAGTCGGTTTTTTTTTTTTTAAACAATTTTTTATTTTTAGTGTAGGTACCTTGTATGTAGGTAAGGTATATTATATATGTAGAAAAATCGGCTCAGCCAAACGTAAGATAATCGCGGAGAAACATCCTTAAATACGGGTCAAACTGAGAACCTCCTTTTTTAAGCCGGTTAAAAAACTACACTTAAGATACCCCTCTTCCACCAAAAAAATAATTCTCTTATTCAGTTCAATAACAAAATCATACTATTTTCGTGCTTTTTTCAAAATTACTTGAAAAGTACTGAACCGATTTCCAAATTTTAAAAAATGGGACCAACTTGGGAGTGTACCTAATGTAATAACGTAACGAATAATTTCAATCGGTACAGCCGTCTTCGAGTAATCGGTGGACATACACAAAAAAAAAAACAAATATACAGACGAACATAGAACCTCCTCCTTTTTTGGAAGTCGGTTAAAAAGCGGACAAATATAGCCCTTCAATTTCGCTCCCGTAGTAATGTCAGTTCCAAACATTCAATTTGTATGACAAATGGTAGGTACCTAGTAAACCCTAGTGTATAGGCACCTCCTTACACAAGAAGTCAAGAGTGGCGTGACTGCGTGAATGATGAATGTAAGATCCGATCCCTCCATCAAATTTAACATTTGACAAATTGTACACATCCATCGTCATTAGTCATCTCTTATTGAGTAGGTATTATTAGCAAAAAAGTAAAAGAAAGATATATCTTTTGTTTGAAGGTGACTTTAGCTATTTCTTCGTTAAATCCATCTTCTCCTATATAGGTAATAATTTTGTTTGCTTTTCAGGCTTCAGTTTTTTTGCAATATCTCTAAAAAAATAAAATTTGCAGGTAAGTAATGCCCTACTCTTAAAGTTACTATAAACATTCCACAAAACTTAACCTAACAAATTAGTAAATTAATGAAGTCCCTCGCTTGCAATAACAGGGTCTCAAAGTCTCAATTAGAGAAAAAAAACTTAATTAGAAAGTACCGTCTTTCACGACTGCGCTTGACAACCAAACCTTTACTTTAACAGAAAATTGTGTTGTTGTTGCTTCCGTATGTTTTTACTACCCCGTAGCTGCGTAGTACCTACGGCATGCATAATCGACGAAGGAAACTAGAGTCGGCATCAATATCCCCGCGGCCATTCGGTTCTCGGTAGATCGACAGCGCCATCCGTTACAGGCTCACTTATCGCCGACACGCCCGACCTTCTCAATTCACCGAATAATACAGATTATGTCGATTGTCGACCTTTCTGTCTGTCCCTGGAATTAAGTACCTAGGCTTACCTACGTCCGATGTCAACAAAATAAATTCTTGTATCTTTTTTATACCTTTCACCACCCTTTTACATTTTTTTTACACCTTTTACAAATTAATGATAATTATGCTGTTAATCTTACGCCTTACTTCTTACACAGCATACGGTTTTATCTACACGCGTCTCGTTGGAACACATGGATAAAAAACATACATAAAAAATACTCCTTTTTTGAGGTTGGTTAAAAAAGGATAAACAAAACTAATTAAAAACACATTAAATCGGATGCTTTATCCCTCTTAGTCAATATTTTCGTTTCTGACCGCACATCCATCAACCCGCACCCCGCGGCCCAACAAGCCAATGGAGCTCTATGCTTTATCTTCAGGCCAATGACGACTAATAAAATAAATAGAGTAAGTAATTTACCCGCTTCGTACTTGGATGGAAATCCTCGGCATGTGATTCATCACTTTTCCATTCTCCATAGTATACATTGCGTTACGCTTTGATGTATTACATCAGGAGCTCATTAACTGAAAACGCGTATCCCATCCCATCACGATCCTTGCGTGAAAATATTAACCTTAGTAAGTATGTACGCCAGTTGACATAAATCAGTGCAGTGCCTAGTATAATAATGTACTCTATGTGCAGTGCGCAGCCCGCTCGGAAACGGACGTGCTCAATTGCATTAGTGCGAATTGTTTCTAATTCACGTTTTCGCGCGGCATTTGCCGCTGCGCGCTATCACTATGGGTTCCCAGCAACTCATAGTGAATGAAGTCTTGGCTTTTATTCAAAACGCCATCGATACTATGGACGAGGTCAGCATCGTGCAGATCTGCAAGTCAAACTTCAAAGAAGATGAGATTTGCAGTGGCAAGGCGCTGCTGTTCAGGAGCATCGGGAAAGCCGATGTGATGCCATCTCGACGAAGGGATGGAGGTGAGAAGAGTCTCCAGGACATCATCACCTGTCTAAAGGAGACCGATCCAGACGACGTGCCGACATTCGTGGCGAAGGAGCTGCACAAGCTGCCCCCTGTCACTTTCGACCACGTCGACGTCACCAGGCTGCTAAAGGATATCACCTCCCTGAAAGCGTGCCTGGCAGAAGTAC